>OZ005734.1:148182015-149382015 GCA_963930755.1 Eudasyphora cyanicolor | reverse complement strand
ATTTATTCGAATAGAAATAAAATATAGTTGGGAATCAATTTGTTTAATAAAGCAAAGAAAATTATTGTTTCGCCAAAATCTCCATATATGTTTTATTTGAAAAAATACATAGCCTTTACAGTCTGTGTTCTGCCGAAAAAGAAGTAAATAAAAAACACCATATTTTAATTTTAAATATAAAAAGGGAGCCGTAAGCTCTAATTTATTTATTCAATAAATGGTAAACAAGATTACAAGATTGTACAACAATATGTACCGAGAACGCAACAAGATGCCGGTAATGCAACGATATGCAGGGGTGAGAGATGCCGCCGATTTAAGAGATCGTTAGCGATTGATTAGATGGAGAAAGGTGGAGGCATTCGCGGGGAAATGTCAAAATACTTACTCGCTAATATCTACAAAGGTACTCTTTCAGTGTTGGAACAAAGGGAGTACATACATGGTACACTTTATCAGGTATGACAGTTTGACTTCCAAACTTAAACATGCCGCCCACCTTGCAACATCTAGATATGTTGCACCTAAAACCAAATTACATCTAGGATAGTTAACGTATAGAGCAGTAAGTAATTCAGTGAGTTTTTTAATTCATTATTCGTTTTTCCAAAAACACTTAATCTAAATGGGCCAGTAGGGACCCAGAAGCCAGTAAGGACTTGTTTTATTTAGGTGCAGGTACCGCGATGGGCCAGTAGGGACCCTTTGCAACTCAATGAGGCCAGTAGGGACCCTAGCAGTTGCATACGTGACAAAGATTGCGGAGTTTGATCGGTCAGAATGACCAATTTTGTGATAGGTCGTCTTACAACGCCGTTTTCCGTTCGTACGTCACCAATGCGAACATGACCGCCAATACCGGTGTGAACATCAATGACGCGGCCTAATTTCCATGGCGTAGGACTTTGAAGCTCGTGTTTCACGACGACGAGATCATCCTTTTGTACATCCCGTTCCGAAAATTTCCATTTATAGCGCTTGTGCAAATTTGTCAAATACTCATCTTCCCAACGCAAACAAAACTGATGAGCTAGCGCTTGAATTTTCCTCAACCGATTCATCTTGGCCATGACAATCAATGGACCTACCCAGCCGACGTGGTCAAAAAGTTTCGCTATAGCAGAAAGAACTTCCCGTTTAGTATAGGAAGATTTCTTGACTATAGGTGTCACCGCGAAGTAAAAAGCGTCTAACTGCGCGTTCCAGCGAATCCCCAAGGGTTTAGGACCGCTGTTCTCCACAAAAGTAAGAACCTCCGCATCTACCAAATGGTCAGATGGGAAACAATCTAAAATTGATCTATCATTCGCTGTCCATTTACGAAGCTCAAACTTAGCTGAAGCGAGAGCTGCGATTAATTGGTCCCAAGCGACCAACATCGTCCACGTACATACTCTTACACAAGATATGAGCCGCAAGAGGAAACTCATTCTCGGTATCGTCAGCAAGCTTCACAACTACTGCAACCAATACTAATACATCTCCAGGAGAGAAGTTGCTCTTGGCGCCAAAACGTATGAGTGATGGAATAACCACGAGCGAAGGGAATGTAAACAAAACTCCGCGACTCCTAGGCTACGACTCTCCAATCCGCATAATGCAGCTCATGGACAAGAGGTTTGAAAAACAGTTGTGGCAAATTAAAACAGAGAGTGAATCGCGTCTCTTAACTGTAATAGACAACAGTATACGAGACATTAAAAGAGACATGCACAAACTACATGACAAAATAGCGAGTCTCACAGAAAGAGTAGACAAATTTGAAACACTCGCAGACAAAATTTAAGCTTTTAAGGACGATATTGATTAAACTTGATGAAATCTGATATATTAGATATTAAGGCAAATCAACGTAAATAAGATAATTTACATGTTGCATGTGATCTTCGTATAAGTGGAGTGCCTTTAATAAATGGAGAAGATTTATTCCAAATATTTGACAATATTTGCGATAACATCAATCGGTTAAATGGAGGTACCAATGATCCAAATATATTGGCAAATCTGACTTCACCGTACGACAAAAATTTTGTCCTAAAAAATGTTGCAATGTTCCGTAAATCAAATAAATCTGACCTAACACTGAAACATGCTGGGTTTGACTCTGATAAACCATTTTACATAAATGAAAACCTCACAAATCATAACTATAAAATCCTGAAAAATGCGTTGAAGTTAAAGAAGCAACAACATTTGGAATCTGTTTTCACTAGCCGTGGTCTAGTTTACGTAAAGTGTACCAAATCTGATTATCCAAATCAAATTGAAGACATCAGCCAGCTCACTCAGCTTTTTCGGGATCCCGGCGAATTAATACTCAGTTCATGTGAGGACAACATATATTTACTCGTATACCAATTTCCTATCTGTAAAACTACCTAGCCTGCTATTGGTGTTCTTAACAAACACAAAATTGTTTTCTCTTCATGTTATCTCAAATTCATTTACACCCTTCAAGTCTTGTAAAGCTCATATCACAAAGCTGCTTAACTCAAATTTGCTTATGCGTACATTAACTAATCATGATAAATGAAAATGATCGCAGTTCCAGAGACAATCTGCATACCATGTTGAAAATCCTCGTTAACCAAGCGATGGGCTTAAAAATTGCACACATTAACGCCCAAAGCTTAAACAATAAAATGGATGAATGAAATGGTTACACCTTTATAAATGCTGGAGTTGACAAGTTTGTGTATCTTTTTTTACTCTATTCCGGGATATAATATTCTTCGAGCTGATCGGCAATCTCACGGCGGGGGCGTTGTTATTTATCTAAGAACAGGCATATCTTTTACAATAAAAGCCAAGTCTGACATAGGGAAGTTGAGACAATGCTGCGTACGTGAACATTGCCGGCCACCTTGCAACATCCGACGATGTTGTAATACATATAAAGGAAAGGAAATAATCTACAACTACAACTAGGATTAAATAAGTACATAACAAGGAACGTAAATTCAGTTTCCTAGTGAGCATTAAAAAAATTCAATTCGAGTTTTAATGTTATATTAAGAATATGTAAAATAATTCATATAGGCGAGGTGATGCTAAAATAGTTTTTGAGATTTCGAAATAAGTTTGAGTTTAAATAGACTACTGCGAAAATTATAGATGTGCGACATCAATTAGTAAAATAAATTCGAGAACAATAATTTCAAGTTTCTAATTGATTTAAGACGATTCGAGTTCAAATAATTTATAAATACACGAGATGTGACCGTTTATAAAAAGCGAGGCTGGTGTCAAAATGTGACCAACAAACAAATTCAAATAGGGGTGAATTGATTACCAATTTCAAGCGAATTCAAATAGGTACGACGAAAATTACATACGAAGGGTGAGACTAGCAAGTAATAAACAAAAGCCTACGTGAAATTCGCAATTTGATGCCTTCCATTACACACATTACAATTATGAGTGCTAGAGCAGTCTTTAACGGAATGACCCCGTGAAAAGCAATTGAGACAACGACCTTGTTTCTTAACTTCAGCAAATTTCTTATCGAAGGGAAACTTCTTGAACCGAGGACATGACAGTAGAGGGTGGATTTCATTGAGGCAAAAACTACAACAATTTTTGTAGGAAGATTTCGAATTTCCTAGAGCCGCCGTATTTGTAAAATCCGTACTGATTTTTCGAGACTTGGGGACTTTTGATGAATCGATGCCTCTGATGTCGCGAAGACACGCCAGAGTTTGAATTCTTTCTGTCAAAAAAGAATCTAAAGCCTGCCAGGGGGATAATGACGATTTATCTCGGATGCTTTGCTCCCATAGCGTGAGCGTCAGCTTGGGCAACCTCTGAATGCATATGAATACTAATATAGGGTCCCAGTGGACCGTGACAATGTCGTATACGGCCATTGCCGATAAACAACCATTGATACCGCGCTGTAGAGTCTTCAAACCCGAACTGGTCTCATTTTCTAAAATCGGAAGATCGAATAAAAACTTGAGGAGATTATTCACCAGGATACGCTTGTTGTCGTACGTATCTGTCAACGCTTTCCAAGCTAGATCGAAGCTTCGATGGGTGAGGGGAAATTTGTCAACAATTTCTCTGGCCTCACCGCTCGTCTTTCGACGTAAATGACAAAGTCGTTCGATATCGCTGAGACGAGAATTGTGCACATAAACCGCTGTAAATAAATCCCGAAACGTGGGCCACGAAAGAAAATCGCCCTCAAAAACGTCAGTGTCACAAGGCGGAGTCGAAATATTATGCATGACGTCACTAATTGGATGAATTATGCCCGCATGCCTAGTACTATTTCCCAGATCTAAATTATTCGAAGGATCAACTTGAGTACCGATTTCAAGAGACGCGTGAGTTGAAGAACTCATATTGTTTACCGGGTCAGTAATGCGCGTGTCCCCGAAAGGTTGTTGTGCCAACGAAACTAATGAACCACTCATATTCGAACTCAGGGACGTTCTACGAGAGCGTGTGAGCATGGACAACTTCCTCTTTATAGCGGCGAGGCATTGTATGTACGTCTGATAAGACACGTCGTACTTGGTGTTCGCCAAGTCCATATCATCTTTCCCCGCGTCAGGAGATGATTGCAAATAGTCCAGACATTTCTGAAACATTTCTCGAGTTGTAGACCACATATTATCTAACTCTATACTACGAACCTCAAGATCATAAACATCGAGGTCTTCTTCCTTCAGAATACGGAAAGACGAATCAAATTTCAATACAGCCTCCGAAGCGCTGATGAAAAAATCAAGGGGGGTAAGCGGCATTTTGAAGAAGATAAGTAAAAAGTTAACTAATTAAAATTCCCAAGAAATGTTAAACCAATTTCAGAATAACACACGAAATTGAAAATTCAAACCTGTCGCGAAGGCCCTTAAAATGAAATGGTTGTAAATTTTTCAAAAAAATCTATGAAATGGGAAGAGGAAAACGAAATCGAATCAAAATGACCAAACGCTCCAAAATAGCAAACAACAAAAGTAAATTTGCGCACAATCAAAAATTTCCGAGAAAGTCAAAAACAATATTTTTTTAAAACTTATGTGTGACGAGTTGACCGAGTGTAGGGTGCACTACTGCCGAATCGCGACTTAGAAAATTAAAATGCAAAAACAACACGTTCAAATAGCAAACAAAATTTAAAATATATTTTTTTCCAATCAAAAAAATTGGCGCTTAGATGATTAGAAACTGCGGACTACAACGACGTTGTTTCTGTAATCTCAACCAATGCAGTGGCGATTGAACGAAAGGGAAAAAATGAAAAAACAAAAATACCAAAACAACACCTCTGAATAAAGGGACGGTATACACAGTATATAGGATCGTTAGAAACAATTTGGCAAAATCCAATCAAATGCCGACGAATTAATCGATTGTTTTGTAACGAAAATTAAATATTTCTATTCTTAACACTATGCGAACACCGTATATACTAACGAAGGGGCGATAAATTCAAATGATAGTGGACTGTATTTTAAATGACACGCTCGGTAGGGTGTTTCGAAAATGACCAGTATCACAGAAAACAAATTTATTTTATTTTCTTATACTTGTTATTGAAAAACGAAAACGCGGTGCTCACTCTTTAACTTGGTTTACGTACCTGATGATGACGATGATTAGGATGATGATGAAGTTTTGCGATGTGATAGTTTAGCGATGATAGGAATGGGGGGTGTGTGATGTCCGTATGCCGACGAATCCCGTCAAAACCAAAAAAAATACTACACGATTAACGATGCTAATTCCAATCCGGCTCGATACGACCAAAATGTTGGTGTAGGGGTGCAAAGGGGGGTTCGTGTGGTAATGAAAATAAATAAATAAAAACAAACGATTTTTAGTTTTAAATATAAATATGGGGGATCTTTATTTGTGTGTTTTCAAATAAACAAGGATGTATTACCGTGTATGAGGTTGGCGACAAGGCCTGTGTGCGCGAGCGTAGAGCGAAACGACAAGTGGTGAACGCAGAGGCTCGTTACAAGTGTTCGACTACCATAGATTTTGCGGATAGAGAGAGGGAGAGAAAGAACCGAAGATGAGCAAGGCAGCCAAACAACAACCACCGCCCGTTGGCAATCCGCACTCATACACATCCGAACTAAGCGAATAAAGTCTCCGAAGAGGGGTGTAGAGGAGATTCCAGTGATGTCAATACGCGACCGGTATTGATCAGGCTCGGGAAGTTGAGACAATGCTGCGTACGTGAACAGTATGTGTTTACATGGCTTTCAGAGCGCAGTGTCTTATCTTTTCCAATACACCACAAAAACCTCTCTTACGAAAAGAAGAGTTGATCGAAAAAGCTGAACAATTCGAATGTGAAAAAGCTGAACAATTCGAGTGTGAAAACATTCAGTAAATAAATTAATACATGAATAAATACATGAATAAATACATAAATAAATACATAAATAAATACATAAATAAATACATAAATAAATACATGCATAAATACATAAATAAATACATAAATAAATACATGAATAAATACATAAATAAATACATAAATAAATACATAAATAAATACATAAAAAAATACATGAATAAAAACATGAATAAATACATAAATAAATACATAAATAAATACATAAATAAATACATAAATAAATACATGAATAAATACATGAATAAATACATAAATAAACATAAATAAATACATAAATAAATAAATAAATAACGAAATAGATAAATAAATAAATAAATAAATAAATAAATAAATAAATAAATAAATAAATAAATAAATAAATAAATAAATAAATAAATAAATAAATAAATAAATAAGTGGTAAATAAATAAATAAATAAATAAATAAATAAATAAATAAATAAATAAATAAATAAATAAATAAATAAATAAAAAAATAAATAAATAAATAAATAAATAAATAAATAAATAAATAAATAAATAAATAAATAAATAAATAAATAAATAAATAAATAAATAAATAAATAAATAAATAAATAAATAAATAAATACATAAATAAATAAATAAGTAAATAAATAAATAAATAAATAAATAAACAGGTGTATATAAAATGAGTCACAAAGTGTCAAATTATATCTTACCTTGTTTAATTCCTGAATAAAAGTTGAGATAGCTTCATTTTCAGAAGTTCTTTGTTCAACAGATAAACCTTTTGGTAAGAAGGTATCCAAAAGATCTGGTAGCAGTTTAGGTACACCTAGTTTTATTCGATATGGGGGAGCTTTTGGTCCCATCCATCTAATTTTATTCTATTAAAAAATCTTTTAAAACTAATATTAGAGAAGGCAAAGCATAGTTTCTTACTTCTAAAATAGGTGCTGCCGTACTTGGTGCACTTACTATCAATATTGCATGTGGGCGTTTGCCATAGCTTAAATCAAAGTATATGTCAACAATTGGCGTTGGTCCTAGGGCGTATATTTTTGAAATCAAATCAGAGATACTTGATGGGCCAACAGCTCCAATAGGCAAATACCCCCCCAGTTGATCCAAGACTATTCGAACATATGACGAATTTATACTTTGTCGCAGGCAACTTCCAAACAAACGACCGAGCTTTCGAAAGGGTCCATATGTAGTATTATGTTGTAAAAGATCTGTAAAGAGATTAAAATTATATATTACAAAATGATTTTTGTGACATGTAACAGAGTATGACTCGGTAACAGAACTATTGGCAAATTGTATAAACTACATTCTCCTTAAAATATATTAATTACTTAATTCTTGAAAAATTAGGGTTGGAATACAATTTCCATTAAATATTAGAACAATTTTAATATTACGGTGCAAATGCAAAGTATGGTTTTAATCGGATGAAAAATGAAAATTATGCAAAAATCCGAGGTCTAGTAATAACTCATCAAAACTAAAGCAAAAAAACACAAATATTTAATACATTAATTCATCGAATTTTTATTTATAATAATGTAACAAATTATATTGCACAGTCTTTTATATCTATTCACATCTGCCTAGCTTAAGCGTTGCACAACAACAACTAAATGTAATCAACAGTGTTGCCAGATCTCCACTAGTACAATTTGAAAGATTTAAATTATAAATGAAGTGAACACTTTTTGTATATTGAGGACATCAAAAGGACGAAAATATCCTTACAGATTGATTCTCCAGCAAAACACATTTTAAATTTTGTTCGTTCTATTACCAAAATATACACTATGCAACAAAAAAATGTTTGTGTCCGAGACTTCAAAACTTTTTTGTACATATTGAGGCATAATATTTTATGAAACCAAAACAAATTTTTTTATGGTAAAGTGTTTTTTTGTTAATTTTTTTCTAAAATTACAATTTGCATGGATGTTATCTTTATTATTTGGACCATATTTTTTGAAGTAAAAGCTCGATAAACCTGGGATACCATTTAAATTAACGGAAATTATGAGTGCTAGAAATTCTACAAACATTACTTTCACGTAGAAATTGTAATGTGTGTGATGATAAATACGTATTTAACTAGCGAAGACACAAACCACAAACAATTTTTTCGAAAACTATAGCGTATTTAAAAGTGACATGAAGTAACCATGGTAAAAACATATTACTTTGTTTAAAAAATTACCGTTTGACCTTGAGGGCAAATAGAATAGATTTGATAACTAGGAAACTTCGGAAGAAAATATATGGTCATATATGGAAGGCTCGCATACTGAAATAAGCCCTAGGGAGGGTCTATCGACCCATATATAGCCCTTTGTCCAAATCAATTTCAGGCCCCCAAAAACGTCATTCCAAAAATGATCCATTTTGATGGGAATTTCAGGAGAAGAGCAGTGGACAAATCTGGATGATGGGACTTCCAGATTTGTCCACTACCGGCAATGCCCGTATACTGAAAGTAGTCCTAGGGGGGCTCTATCGACTCGTATATAGCTCTTTGTCCAAATCAATTTCAGGCCCCCAAAAACGTCATTCCAAAAATGGTCCATTTTAATGGGAATTTCTGGAGAGGAGCAGTGGCCACATCTGGAAAGTGGGGCTTTGTACCGACCCATATAAAGCCCTTTGTCCAAAAAATTGCCCATTTTGATGGGAATTTCTGGAGAGGAGGAGTGGGCACATCTGGTACATGGGACTTTGTACCGACTAGGCCATCATACTGAAAGAAGTTCTAGGGAGGCTCTATCGACCCACAGATAGCGTGTTTTCCTAATCAATTTTTGGACAAAGGGCTATACATGGGTAGAAAGAGCCTCCCCAGGACTAATTTCAGTATGCGGGCATTGACGGTACAAAGTCCCATCTTCCGGACATGCCCACAGCTCCTCTCCAGAAATTCCCATTAAAATGGACCATTTTTGGAAAGACGTATTTGGGAGCCTAAAATTGACTAGGGAAAAACGCAATATATGGGACGAAAGAGCCTCCCTAGGACTACTTTCAGTAAGAGGGTCTTGTCGGTACAAAGTCCCATGTTCCAGATATGCCCACTGCTCCTTTCCAGAAATTCCCATCAAAATTGTAATTTTTGGAATGATGTTTTTGGGGACCTGAAATTGATATGGACAAAGGGGTATATATTGGTCTATAGGGCCTCCCTAGGACTACTTTCAGTACGAGGGCGTTGTCGGTACAAAGTTCCATCTTCCTGATGTGGCACTGCCCCTCTCTAGAAATACCATCAAAATGGGCCATTTTTGGAATGACGTATTTGGAAGCCTGAAATTGATTAGGGAAAACCGCTATATATGAGTAAATTTTTTTGAGATTTGTTTTCTATATTTTATGGCTTGAGTCATTAGTAATGAGGATTGGTTGGGGGTTTTATGTTTTTGTTTGAATTAGTTTAAATTCAATTATATTTTATTTTGTAGGTCGTATTTTGTCACCCATTTTATTCCTTTGTTTTTGAATAAAAAGAGTTTTTTTTTAATTTCATAATTTTCGGATTTTATTATTTTTATTTCAATGTTTAATTTCGTTTTTTTTTGTTGTTTAATTTATTAAATCCAACTTTATTTTTATGTTTAAGTTTTATAGAAAACACTTTTATTTTACAATGTTAGGGTTTTTGTTCCAAGCGAACGATTTAAAGTGTATAAATAGAATGCCAAAGTCTGTCTCTTCACACAAGTGAAGCAGAAAACCAGATTTGGAAATGATAATAGAATTTGACACAACAATGACAACACGCACTCCGTTGCCTATGCGACGATCATAGGCAGACGAGAGTGTTGCTGATGTTGTTGTTGCTGTAGCCCATCTCTCTGTCATCGACTGTTTGCATGCTTTTTTGTTTTGAATAATGCAGAGAAGCATGCAAAGTGAAAGAATAGGAAAAAAGTGAGTAGGTCAGTTACTTGTTCATTATGTATATAAACAAAAAATGGAAAAGAAAGAATGTATGAATGTACATTAGACAGGGTCAGTTCTTTTTCTATTTATATACTTAATATTAATTAATAAGTAAAAATTGGTGATGGGTTTAATGTCGTTCAACATTAAACATACTGGCAATGGGCCATGGGTTGCACCGATGAATATGCATCCGATGCCGGTCGGTAGTGCTGTAGGTTGAGTCTATGGCATCCTGAAAGGGGCGACCCAATGTGGGTTGTGGTGGTGATGGGGTCTGCCTATCAGCCTGAGCATGATGTTGTTTAACATGTGGGTCTGGTTTTGGCCGTGGTTGGTCGTTGGTGAAGACTTGATGAATTTCTCTATACCATTTGAAGTCCTTCCTTGGCTTAGAACTTGGTAAAACGCATGGGTAGGTCCAATGTCGGGGACAGTTGCCATTGTTATTCGAAGTCATATCTGTGGATATAAAGAATGATGAGTGATTGTTTATAAATTGATTAATGCAAAGTCTTCAAATGTAGGTCAACAAAATTTAGTATTTCTCGATGTACGGAGTGTTTATATGTCATCCATTTTCTCTCAGAAGTGAACTGTTGGCTGGATGGTTTGTCCTTTGTGATATAAGGTCATTAGAAAATCCGGATTGGGTCTTGAGTCGGATGAATAAGGTCGCAGCATTTTCTTTTCCAGATGATTCACAAGGGTCATGTATTTCCGCCGGATAGTTTGGGGTATATTCTTTCCACTGAGGTATTTTGATATGCTGGATGTCCGGCCAGTTTTTAATGAAATTTTGCCATGTTAACCATGACCAAGGGGCGAGTTTTGCGACGATTGTTATTGGAGCACGCCATCCGCAGAGGTCAAAAAATCGAGTAATGACTGGAGGCATTTATCTCATGGTGAATGTCGGTTTTATCTCAATATTTAGTTGTGGAATTAAAGATGAGTCGCTACTAGAATACCACATTATATCCAAGGTCTTGGTCTCTAAGTTTTTTGAAAGATGATGGAAGTCGATCGTCAAGAGTTTATTTTGAGGTATGTATTTGATTAACCAAATTCTGACGGTACATTTTTGTGAGGTCCAATTTATAAAAATATTTGAAGAAATCCCGTTTTAAAGTCTGAGATACTAGGTCTTGTTGAAGAACAGGTCCAGGGTACAAAATCTCGTTTTGACTTTTCGTACTTAAGGTCGGCGATGACACGTTAAAAACCAAAAGTTTAGACGTTACACGGTTAGGTTTTATAACAGAGTGATGAGGTAAGTAGTAGTTAGGAGCTCGGTTAATGTCCGGTTGTGGAACTTTTTTCATATGTCGGAGGTCTGGGTGTTCTAAAATGAATTTTTGATATCGTTGTTTCATGTCAGGTTTCGAACAGAACATATTTTCTACACGAGGGTATTTCGTCATGGCAATGTATCGAGAGTATGCAATTTCTTCGCAATTTCTTAAGGGTAGGGTAGCGATATATCTTTCCGAATTGTTTCTGTGGGTCGTAGATGTAACGAGGTCTTTGCAGAGTTGATCTTCCTCTGAAATCGAAATAGTTTTTGCGGTCTCCTCCACCTCCCAAAACGGTGTGAGGATTTTGGCTGGGGCAATTGCATGATGAAGCGATACATCCATCCATGATTGAGTCGATCGATCAACTGGTCCCCCCACAGTCAAGTCACATACTGTTTTCTGTGTCAAAAGGGTCCTAATTGAGCGCATCGGAACTGCGAGGTCAAAGATGAAAGGGCCAATGTCAAGTCCAATGAGCAGGTCGATTGGTTGACTTATGTAAGAATGGGGATCTACTAAAGGTTCGTTGAACTTACTGAAGAAGTCGATGTCTAGGTTCTGTGGTGGCAAGTTGAATGGCAATGGCAAAACGTGTGCTAGGACGTCTAATTTGAAGCTGTGGTACACCTGAGCGCACAGTTTAAAAATACAAGCTTGTGTTGATGTTTCAAACCTGAGACATGCACAAAACTCCGCATGGTCGGAAGTCTATGTTTATTCTCCAGTTTGTCAGAGATGAAAGTCGCTTGGGATCATGTGTTTGCGATCGCTCTGTCTCTGGCTGTTTGATTCTACTTCCACACTGGCAGTGTAAAACGAGGTCTCTCGCGCCTGACTTTCGATTGTAGGTCTAATGTCATCGCGTAGAGTCAAAGGGTTGATGTTTGATGAAGCACGGTTCGATGTGGACTGTATAGTTTTGGTAAGAGCTTGTGTACTTGTACTTCACTGGTTTGTGTCCCACTGTTCTATGTAAAAGAGTATGATGTATGAGGTTGCATAGTCGACATCTGAATTTACTTTTGCACTTCTTAGCAACTAAAACAAGTATGTGTTGTTTTTACCACATTAAGTCGGTCATTAATGGTTTTTTCCAAAACTGTTGGTCAATTCCCCATGAAATGTCTGTCTTTACAAAGTTGGCAAGATGTTTCAACAACATCTTTCGATCCACTAGGTTTGGTATTCTGCCGTAGGATTGTTTGGCAAGAATTTATTCGCCTGTTCTTTGGATTATGTTTTTGGAAGTTTTGCTTAGAGTGACTCGACGCGAAAGTTGATATTTGATGATTGTTAACTGATTTCATGTTTTAAAACATAGTGTTAAGGATGTGTCGAAGTCACTCAATGTGGGCATTTCGGAAAGATGTTTGTTTTCGTATTGGTCTAACAAGATCTTCCACGCGAGGTCAAATCCATTATTTGTCAAGGGGACAAGTGAAATTAAGTCTCTAGCCTCACCTCCTGTTTTTTGATTGATGTAATAGAGATTTTCTACATCACTAAGTTGGGGGTTGTGTGCATAAATGGCACAGAAGAGGTATCTAAATGTTGGCCAGGTCTTATAACATCCGTAGAAAATTTCCGTATCATGAGGAGGACTTTTTATAGAATATGGTTGTTCAACTACGGTTTCGTTAAGTGTTGCGCTAGATTGATCAATTTTTCAACTGGGGTCTATGGAGTTAGATTTATCTCGCTTATTTCGGCATTTATTGCGCTGAGAGAATTTGTATAGGCATTTAGCGCTGTATCGTACGGTTCGCGTAAGTATTTGAGGTCAATTGGTTTATCTCCTTCTGAAATTTCGTGATTTCTACAATCTTCGTAACGTCGTACAACTTGAGACCACAAATAGTCCAAGTGTTCTCGCAAGATTTGTAGTGCGTATACATTATTTTCGGTCTGCTATTGTGTCTAAATGTCGAAAGTAACATGTCGAAAGTTCTCCGGAGATTTTTGAATATAGATTGATCTGTTAACTCTATTTCAAATGCACGTAACAAAAAGTAAAATAAGTACACAGGGTCCGAAGAATTTTTATTTGATTTTGCTTGTTCTTTGTGTTTGTATATATGTGTACTTACTTAGGTCAAGTCTCTATACTTGCTTGTTATTTTGTGGAGACGTTGAACATGAGATCGTCTAGCCTGCTCTCTTTCTCTGCTCTGCTGCTGATGTCGGTTTGGAAGACGTCTAAGCTGCCGTTAGGTTTGGTCTTCTTCTTCCCTCTAGAAATGTTGTTAAAGGTAAATTTTTGTTGTTTTTCACAAATTTTGTTTAAATAAATTTTATGGAAATTTGTTGTGTTTAGTTCGTATTGATTAGAGTTTTTCTATTTACCACAATTTATTTGTAAACCACATTTGATTTGAATTGTAATTAACGTAAGTTTAGATTGTAATTAGATACAAGTTTTTAGATTTTAATAATATATTTAAAATTTTAGATTTTAAATAGACAAATTTAGTTTATCGTGAATATTTTTAGTAGTTTTTAAATGTAATATATTTTTTGGTATTTTTTTTTGTTTCATTTGTTTTTAGTTTTGTTATACAGCAAATCGACTTAAGTCACAAAAGTAATATTTTTTCAATATTTGTTAAATTTTTTCAAAATTAATCTATTATTGTATCTTAATTGTTGCAGAATTTTATTTGCTGTCACAAATTTTAAATGTTTTTGAAATTTGTATGTCTTGATTAATTTTTAATTTTTGCTTGTTGGGCACTGGTTATAGTAGTTTTCTGTTTAGATTATGTCACTTTAATTTTTGTACATTAATTGTTTAACCACTTTATTTAGTTTTTTATTTTATAAAAATCACATCCGCGGTTTGAAGGTCCAAAAATGATTAGGATGGGTTGTTGTTTTTATGTTTTATTGAATTATGTTATATGAATTAGTTTACATTAAATTATACTTTTTTGTAGGTCGTATTTTGTTACCCATTTTATTCCTTTGTTTTTGAATAAAAAGAGTTTTGTTTTAGTTTCATAATTTTCGTATTTTTTATTTTTAATTCAATGTTTAATTTCGTTTTTGTTTATTTTATTTTATTAAATCCAAGTTTATTTTTATGTTTAAGTTTTATAGAAAACACTTTTATTCTACAATGTTAGGGTTTTTGTTCCAAGCGATCGATTTAAAGTGTAGAAATAGAATGTCAAAGTCTGTCTCTGCTTCACACAAGTGAACCAGAAAACCAGATGAACAATTTCAGGAATTCTTTCGCTGCGGAGTGGACTGTAGAATTAGTAACCAGGTGAATTCCAATGAATTTGTAAAGTGGAAGAGAAACATAAAAATAAAAGGCACAGTGTTATAGGTTAAGGATAAACAGTTTTATTGTGCAGGAGTCGCTGCTGCTCACCGCTGGGGATGTTGCTGCCAAAGTAAAGTAAGCGGAATAGAGCAAACATTTGAGAGCCTTAGAATCTATGAATTCAGCGAAATGACAATTGGAAGACAGAGAAAAGATGGCAGCCCTTTATCCAATTGAGTAAAAGCTTTTGCCTTCATTGCAGGAATTGGATAAAGGGTTGCCATATCTTAGAAAGGGAACGGTAGTGAATTCTTATGGAAGTAATAATTCAGTGATTTTAGTAACGTAAATTTAAGTAAAAGTAATTCAAATAATTCAGTAATTCATGTATTAATAAAAACTTAAAACTAGTTGTTGAAACAGAGTTCAACATGCCTTCCGCCTTGCGAGATTGCAACTTCAGAACGTTAGTAGGAACAGGCGCCGAAAATAGCTCAACCGAATATGGTACTCTGGGCTATGGGCATCGTGGAGGAAGTTTGTATCAGTCCGGCCAGCAGAATTTTTGGCAAATGGTCGTTGGCGAGTAACACCTCTACATCAGTAGGCTTATAATAGTGTGGATCCGCCAGAGCATCCAAATGGTTGTAGATGTACCGCAACTTTGGTTCCGAGGTCTCGGTTGACATGATGGTATGAAACTTCGACTTCACCAAGCCGATTATTTGAATTTTTGCCAAGGGGTCATGGTATGATTGTATGTTTAAGGTGTAGTACTCCTGACCATTTCGTTTAGTGGTGTTGAGGCGTAACCGGTCGACTAGTCGCCTAAGGACGATTGTTTGAGCCTCGCCGGAGTTGAGCAGTATCCGAACCTTCTCAGGACCTTCCGTGGTTATGGCTCTGACTAGGACGGTGGGCGAAAAAACGTGGGTCTTGGATCGACGGCTCTGGCGTTCGCTAAGAGTTGACTTGTGTCGACGGCTGCCAGATGCCGAGTTGGTGGCTGCGGACCCACGGCGTGTAGAAGAAGTTGGCCTGTCGGGTGACTGGGAGACCTGTCTCTCGCTGCGAGACCGATTGGGAACAACGGAAGGGGAACGACAAGGGCGGTGCTGCTTTGACGGTTATCTGGATGTGGTCGCCTTGGGCTTGATTTTGCTTCCGGGTTCATTCACATGGATCATCGTGTGGTGGTTACGCTCACACACGATACATTTGTTCCGAGACGGACAAAAGTTCCGAGTGTGAGCGGTGCACAAACAGTAAAAGCAGAAGCCCTTATCCTTTACGGCCTCTCGCCGATCCGCAACAGTCATGCTTTGAAATTCTGGACAGGATCGCAAGAAGTGCCTCTCCTGGAAAATACGGCATTTGGGTGAGCTAGAACTTGAGCTGGAATGTGAAATTTATTAAGCTACTGAACAGATTGGCTACAGATTGGTTATGAATTGGGCAGGACACAGAGCTTGACCAGAGGACGGGTTACAATACCATTGCGTGTGCGGATTTCCGCAACACGGACATGCGAGTCTTTTCCTTTAAAAGCCCCACCATTTAGGTAGGAGGAAACCCTTTTCCTTTCCTTTCACTAGGAGGAAGGTTATCTTCCTTGATAATGACAAACTCGTTTTCTTTCAAGTTGTGTTGAGCTGTTTTCCACTTGTATCTTCTATGCAATTCGCATATATATTCGTTTTTCCAACGCTTAGCGAATTGTATTTGCAAAGTTTTGAGTCGCTGCCAACGGTTCTGTAAAGATAAATTATCTGAGTACTCCTCTGGGGCAGCAACCAAGGCAGCTCCTCGTATCAAGTGACCAGGTGTTAGGGGAATTAGATGGGAGGGATCTTCGCTGAGTGGAGATAATGGTCTGGAATATAATATACTTTCAATTCTCACTAACAGAGTGGAGAATTCTTCGAATGTGAACTTGAGATTCGACGCGACTTTCCGTAAATGGGTCTTCGTGCTCTTTACAGCAGCTTCCACACATGAAACCATGTAGGTTATACTTGTCGACAATGTGTTTTTCTGCTGATCTGAGAAATTTCCGATACTCTTGAGCAAGCGATCGACTAGCTACGACAAAGTTGGTGCCATTGTCGGAGAAAATCTTGTTCAGAAAACCTCTTCGCCCTACGAACCTGTTGAACGCAGACAGAAATGCTTCCGTTGTAAGGTCCGAACAAACTTCCAAATGAATAGCCCTGGTGGACCAACAAATGAAAATAGCGGCGTATCCTTTTTGAAGTTTCGCATTTCGGAGCCTGAACGTTTTTAACTCGAACGGCCCAGCAAAGTCCAGTCCTGTATTGTTAAAAGGCAGAGAAAATGAGCATCTTTCCGGTGGTAGTGCAGCCATGATTTGGTTCCGGAAACGGTGCTTGTAAATTGCACAGTTTCGAATACATTGTTTTTCAATCGTATAACGTAAAACTCTTGACGGATTGCACATAACCAAATGCTCAGCATGTAACAGGGTTTTGTGCGTGAATTCGATAAACAATTTGCAGAATCGGTAATGTTCCGGTAAGATTATCGGATGCCTTTCATTGTAGCTTATATCTGAATTGGCTAGGCGTCCATTTACCCGAAGTAACTGATATTCGTCAAGAACTGGATTCAGCGTTAAGAGCTTGCTCTTCGAAGATATGGCTTGATTACCCTGAAGAGCTTGATATTCAGCAGGATAGCAGGATTGTTGTGCCAGTTTTATTAAAGGGTATTTAACAAAGCGAATTTCGGGAGCAGTAATGCATTCGTTTAAGTAGGGCTAGGTTGTTTTTTACATTTCATAATGAATCGGAACATCACACAGAGCACCCGTAAGGCACGACCGAATGATGAGAACCGATTCAGAATATCTTCAGTTTGAGTCTGAAAGCTAGCAACTTTCTTCTCCAGTTCAGGTTCTTTATAAGTGGCTGTCTTCGGCCAGTGCTCAGGGGTCAGCGCGAGCCACTTGGGTCCATGCCACCAGAGCGGGTTCAATTGAAATTCCGATGCGGTACATCCTCGAGTGCCAATATCCGCAGGATTTTCGCTGTTTCGGACATGTCTCCAGGTGACATTTCCAACATTATCCAGTATTTAGGACATATTTGTTTGCGACGAATGTCTGCCAGTGATATGGTGGTTTGTCTAGCCATGCTAGCGTTATGGTAGAATCCGACCAAAGAACAATTTCCGTGACAGGGAATTGTAGATTTTGACAAACAGAATTTATTAACCTAGACAGTAACGCTGCTCCGCACAATTCCAATCAAGGCAATCTAACAGTTTTTAATGGCGCCACTTTGTTTTTTGAAACTAGTAGGGACGAGGAAATTGCATTCTCTGATGACGTTGACCGGATGTACAAGCAGGCACAGTATGCTTTCTCCGAAGCATCACAAAATCAATGTATCTGAATCTTGCTTTCTGGAGAATACTGAATCCACTGCGGAATTTTATTTTATTTATTTATTTATTTACATATATTTAGCTTATGATTAAAATTATAAACTAAAATAACAATAAGGCTATGGCAGCGAAGGCCCTAAGCTCAATGGAACGTGAATGTTATCTAACAATTATTTAAATTAAGTGCATTAAGTCACTTTTCCTAAGATATCTAATTAGTTTAGTTGTCTGTGATAAATCATTGTAATCCAGTGCCGAGGATGGTCTTAAATTTCCGAATATTTCAGTTCTGATCTCCTTAAGAAGGGGACAATCATCTAGTAAATGTTCAATGCCAATCTCAGCATTATTACAGAAAGGACAAATCGATGATATATTCCTATCTATGTAACACTGATGGGTGATCCTGGTATGTCCTAATCTTAGTCGTACAATCTTAGCCAAATCTTTCCTGTCGATATCCATTGTCCGATCCAGTTCATAGATCGTATTACCAGAAGAGTTGATCCTTTTATACCAGCTTGATGTTCCAGAAAATGCGTCAGTTATACCGTTAAACATTGTTGTTTTGAGATGATAATTTATGTCCTTGAAGTTAAAATTCATTACCATAATTAAGGGTGATGTTAACGCATCCTTCGCAACAGCGTCTGCTAATTCATTCCCAGTTATATTAACGTGTCCTGGTACCCAAAATAGTTTAATATTTGGGTAATTATCAATTAACTGTCCTCTGATAGAATTTGGGTAATAATCACGGTTGTTAAAATTTTTGATCGCATCTATGGCCGACAAAGAGTCAGTGCAAATAATGTATTTCCTTCTAGAGTCTTTAATCATCTCAATTGCCTTGAAAATTGCAATAATTTCCGCAGAGAATATGGAGCTATATCCGGGAAGAAGTGATTTCGTAATAGTTTTGTCCTCAGTAGTTATACTGAAAGTAGTATTCAGTGAGTCCTTTGATCCATCCGTGTATATAAATGTAAAGTCTGAAAGATTTTGTTGAATTTTGTTTGATAAACTTCTTGCGGTGTAGAATTTTTTGTGTGTATACGTAACGATTCTATGATCGAATCCTTCAAGTGCCAAGGTGGGCATTTGAAAGTATGTGTCCTTAATGGGTGAAATGGTAAGTCCAATTGGTGGCAAATGTCTATTACTCTGTGGTTAGTAGATTCTATTCTTGTCAATCTTTTCCTTCCAAGTGTTTTAGTAATCTGTAGAAAATTAGGTGTGTCACGGCCAGATAAAATTGACTTGTATAATTTTGCAGTAGAGTGGTGTCTCAAATTCTCAATGGTTGGCATTTTTGTCTCAAAAAGTAGGTTATTAATGGGTGTTGTCCTGAATGCACCTAAAGCGACACGAATTGCGCAATTATAAATGGTCTTAATTTTATTCAAATTCCGACGAGATGTATATCCATAAAGGTAAAGTCCATAAAGTATTTTGCTGGTAATCAATGATTTTATGACCGAGAGTATTGTCAAAACATCGGTTCTAAATTTTAAGGAAGATAAACATTTAATTATGCTCAAACGTTTCGATAGCGAACTTATAAGGTAATTAATATGAGTAAGCCATCTATAATTTGAATCGATGAAAACACCCAGTATCCTTAGGGATTCCACCTGGTTAATGGAACCATCATTAACATCTATAGAAAAGGAACAGTTATGTTTCCGACATATATGTAGATGTTTAGACTTCGAAATCGAAAGCATCGCCCCTGAATAGTCCGACCATTCTGATATATCTTTGAAAACCGGATCCAAATCGCAAGTGTTCGCGTGTCTATTCAACTGTTTTATAATCAAAAAGTCATCAGCGTATGCACAGAATGAGATATCCTTGTATAGTCTTAATTTAGTGCATAACATTTCGTAAGATATTAAGAAGAGTACCACCGATATTGGCGATCCTTGTGGTATGCCGTTAAATAAGGGGAGACATCCCGATGTAATTGAGCCAAGTCTTATTCTGAATTGCCGGTTCTTCATAAAGTTAAAAACGTATCGAATTATATTAAGACCTAGTTTCCATCTCTTAAGCTGGTCAATTATCGTATGAATTCCAATCTTATCAAATGCCTTTGTAAAGTCCAATGAAATCAGAGACACGTGGCCTCTCTTCGAAAGGGAGTCAGTAATAAGATTATCTACAAATAATAGATTATCTGCTACGGACTTCCCTTGTCTGAAGGCAATCTGTTGGCTACTGATGAGTTTATTCTTGTCAATAAACCACCATAGTCGATTGGCGATGATTTTGTCCAATACCTTCGAACAACAAGAGTTCAAGGAGATTGGTCTGTAGGAACAAAGCTGATTCCTCCTTGCATTAGGCTTCAAAACAGGTGTGACCAAACTACGTTTATAAGCTTGAGGGATGTAGCTATGAAAAATATTGTTAAAGAGGTTATTAAGTCTTAACTTCATATCACGTGACATATTTTTCAACATAGGGTAGTTGACACGATCTTCGCCTGGCGTTTTTCCTTTAAAACTATTTATCACCGAACAAGTCTCAACAAATGATATATCTTCCTCTATTATCATAGCCGAACGACAAGGCGTGTATTCAAGCAATATGTTGGTCGCCATTTTCCGGTCATTAAAATTCTGGTGAAAGTTGTCGTCTTTAGATTCTCGGGACCAATAATTGCAAAATGTATTTGCAATTTCAACTGCGTTGGTAATATTATCACCGTTAATAGATTCTATGCAATGAATACCCGATCTATTTTTCATTCCACATAGACGTCTAATATTTGACCATACTAATGATGTCGGTTTTTGCGGATTTATTTCCGAGGTGAATCTCTCTAAGCTCAACTTTTTAGATAATTTGAGTGCTCTTCTAAATCTAGCATTTGCCCTTTTGAAATTAATTATATTTACGTCAGAAATGTTTCGTCTCAAAATGTTCCACAGTTTATTCCGTTCCAATTTCAATTTCTCAAGATCAGTATTCCACCACGGAACTTGGAACTTTCCATTTCTGTTGCAATACTGGGGTATAGACGAATTCGCGCTCTGGTGAATAATCTTCGTAATATTGGCAGCCTCCTTATTAACTTCGCCCGATGAAGGTCGTTCCAAACTGAATCTCGTTAAATTCTTGGTATATTTATTCCAGTCAGCTAAATCAGTATTATAATTCGGCTTGAGTTTAACATTTCGTCGGTCCCGATAGGAAATAATGCTGTAAAAATCGGATAGTGATCACTGCCATGTAAATTATCAAGTGTATACCATTCGCTACACGAAGCTAGTAGAGGAGACAAAATGTTAGGTCAATGTGGGAGAAAGTGTTATGAGTACTGAAGTGGGTTGGACTGCCATCGTTCAAAAGTACATAACTGGTATTATTCAAAAATCCACCCAATATATTGCCTCTCGAATTATTAGAACGGGAACCCCAAATCCGATTCCAGCTATTAAAATCACCAGCTACAAACATAGGACCTCCAGTATCACCAAACATCGTACAAAGATCGTCAGTGTCAAAACTCCTATTCGGAGATATATAAACCGAAATAACAGTTATCTTAGACCTAGATTCAATTGTCATTGAAACTATGTCAAAAGCATCTGTAGTATCATTAACATTATGCTGAATCTGATCATGAACCAGAATAGCAGCGCCTCCGAAAGAATTCCCAGAACTATTTCGGTTATAAAGCGAATAATTAATAGGTATTGGTACTCCGACAGCGGATTCTAAGTGTGTTTCCTGTAGAGCTATTATATGAGGATTGTGTGACTTTATTATTAATTGTAATTCATGATAATTGTTCAAATATCCTTTCATGTTCCATTGAATAATTCTCAGTGACATTGACTAATGTTAATAAAAGAAAAACTATATAACTTAAATTAAGTAATAAAAAAGTAAACAAAATTTTAACTTATGTGTTATCAAATATGTCATCATCATCGGAGAAGAGTGTGTCCATCGGCGTTGATGGCTTTGTAGTTGCTCTCATTGATGTTTTTCTGAGCTTTGCTTTAAGTTCATTCTTTTTTCGTTTTGAAATGTTCTTGGGATTTGAATTTTTGATTGTTTTGGGGATGTAGAAGAAACAGGTGTGTGGGTTGTGTCAAACTGTTTGATGGTAGTTGGTGTTGCGGACTGTATAGTAGTCAATGGATGGGGAGTTGCAACATTACAAATATTGGTATTATCAGATCTGTTTGAAAGCTGCGCATTGCTGGTACTTGGTACATTTCTGTCGAACATGTTCAATGTATTGTAATTTACTGTGGGTCTGGCAACAGAAGCAAAAGTAGAATTGGTTTGATGGCGCTCGTTGTATATTTCTCGGGCTTTTTTGTTGTCAACCTTTCTTGTGGTTTTTATGGCTTGAATTTCCTTCTCCTTCAAAAAAATAGGGCATTTTTTGTCCATTGTATTATGGTTTTTGTTTTGCATGTTATAAGCATCACAGTTAATGCATAATTTTTCATTTTTACATTGCTCATTCAATTCGGGATTAGTGTGGAATGGTAGACTGCAGTTACAACATTTCTTATCCAAAGTGCAGTATTTTGTTGGGTGTCCAAATTTAAAGCATTTGAAACATCTCAAAGGGTAGGGTATAAATGGACGGACAGGTGTGTTTTCATAACCAATTTTAATTTCGTCTGGTTGTTCAGGTTTCGAGAACGTTAGAATAATTAAACCCGTTTCCAATAATCTCTCTCCATCTTTCTTCATAATTTTTTTAATTTCTGATACTGATTGTGTTTTCATTTCACTCAAAATTTCTTCTTCTTTGGTACCGATTAAATCTCCAGCATATACTACTCCTTTTGAGCTATTCAAAAAGGTGTGCTCTGTAATTTCAATCTCAATTTCAGGTGTCAGTGCTGTGAGTTGAACTAATTTTGTTGCTTGTGTTAAGTTTTTTGTTTTCAAGAGTATGTTTCCATTTCTCAATTTCTTACAACTTTCTATTTCTCCACCACAAACATAGTCAATTGTCTTTTTTTGTAAAAATGGGGAAACTTGAGCCAATGTACTCTCACTGTTTATTCTACTCATCACTAAGTATTTGGGTCCCAACGATATGTTCTCTATTTTCTTTGTTTTGTCAATCCTCATTGACATAACTCGGTCAGGTGGCTCATTCATTTTGCTTCACAATGTAACACCAAAAGTAGAATGAAAGAATTAAATGGCGAAAAAAATATTTTTTTGTTGATTTTCTTTTTCACAACACACTAATATTGCCTGTATGCGTTTATACTATTTGCTTTTGTTTATTAGGCACTATTGAAAGTACTTAAAAATTTATCTTGTTACCGTTACGAAAACAAGTTTGAATAGTTAGTTGTTTTTGTTGTTTAAATAAAAATAGACTGAACAGAGGAGTTTGATGCGCGACTTAGAACTTCACTCGATGATAGTCGAAAACAGACTGTGCGGAATTTTAATATTTTCTATATCCGTGAAGTTTGAGATGAAGAAGTTCCATTTTTCAAGCGAATGCGGCTTCAATTCTTCATCCCAATCAGTTCCGTCCATCCAGAGCTGTTGCATAAGGACTTTCGCGACAACTATAATTGGAGCTTGCCAACCAGCAGGATCGACAATTTTCGCAACAATTGAAAGAATTTTACGCTTTGTCAAAGGGTTTGATGGAACAGAAATGTTAGAAACTTTGTAACAGAATGTATCCGACATGGCATTCCACCGAATACCTAAGGTTTTCGTCTCGCTAGCATCCTCAAGTTTCAGAAAATCTTCGTACAGAAGATCCTCGGGGGGCAAATTGAAAAGAATCTGTGGGTGGTTTGCTGTCAGCTTCTTTAAAGGAAGTCCTGCCGAGTTAAGCAAATCGATGAGCTCAAGTAAATATGACTTTGCTTCAGTCACAGAATGTCCCCAGAGAGTACATCGTCAACGTATATCTGGTCCTGCAGAATGGACGCGGCTACTGGATGAGTAGATTTCCCATCTTCGCTCAGCTGCAGTAAAGTCCTAATGGCGAGGTAGGGAGTACAGTTTACCCCAAATATAACAGTTTTTAAATGCAAATCGTGAATTCCACCAGTTGGAACATCTCGAAACAGTCATTTGGAATGGCCTATCTTGTTCGTGTAGATAGATTTGGCGGTACATCTATTGAATGTCGCCATTGAAAACATATTTAAAGAATCGCCACTTCAGAATGACGTTCATCAAATCGTTTTGAAGAGTTGGACCAGAATGTAGAACGTCATTTAGTGAAACTCCGGAAGAACTCTTCTTCGACGCGTTGAACACAACTCGGACCTTTGTTGAGGTACTTTCCGGTTTGACGACCGCATGATGCGGCAAATAAAATGAACAGTATCGTGAATTGTCGTACATTGCCGAAGATGTCGTGCGCTTAGAGTTTTTCTTTTCCCGCACTTTTCCATTTCCCGGGAAATCGGGAAATTTTGTTCAATCCCGGGAATTCCCGCTAAATAAACGAAAACACAATTTCTTGATAAATTAAAAATTATTTTTTTCGACTATTAAGATTAAAGGCATAAACAGTAAAAAACATAACAAAACATGTTATTCATTAGTGAGATCAAAAGTTTTTAAATTCAGTCTAATATTTTGAATATAAAAGTAAAGTAAAGCAAACGTAGTTAATCAGCATTGCGAAGGAAATAAGTTTTTAATATTGAAAACGCGTTTATAGGCTCGTCTGAAAATCTATTTCTTATTTTATTTACAAAGAGCCCTGCTAAAGAAATATTCTTTCACTACAGTTAAAAGTGAGTCAAACAACTGTTGAAGATTTGCAATTCTTTTACAACTTCCTTTAAAGTATTTAAATTCTTTTTTAAGACAATTTTGATGTAGTATTTGCCGTTTCATTGGCTTTATTCATTGCCATGTTAAAAGCTTCTTGGAATGACATGTCTGGCGTGTCACTATCTTTATCAGAGCTTGGAATTTCTTCAACATAATTAATTTGCCCGAACAGTCGAATAGACAAACTTTCGGCATATGTAATTACATGATTTTTAGTAGCTGGTAAAAATATATGGTTATCTTCAACAATGTTAAAAAAAGTTGGAATCTTTTAAATATTGTATAAGCGAATACAGTTTCTTGTTTCTTTTTCCCCAATTCGTTCTAATAGAGCGTAGAACATATTTTGGCCGAGAGGAGTTTGAACTAAGGACATTTTTGTGCAAAGGGCAACTAAAATTTCATCAGCAGCAATTAATTTTGTATTTCGATGCTTTCACAGACATTTCGAATGGCTCCAAAATATTAAATAAATCCTGTAATATGGTAATATTTCTTTCGATCCATAACTGAGCCATATTTAAATCTATTAAGGCTTTTTAATTGATTTTTTAGTCATAACGACGTATCTATCATGGGAACCATTGAGTTCCATCGAGTTACAATATCAAGCACAAAACATATTTCTTTTTTGTGCTCTTCTACCACATATTTTTGAAGCAGACAGTTTTTGGTGGGACTTAATAATTTTATTATAATAAAACAAAAACAACAAAACTTCACCTTTGTCATCAGTTGGGTCAAAATAATCGCATTCAACATCAACGTCGTCATCATCGCTTGTTTCAGCATCACCACCCGAAAATTCGCCTATTGGTTTCTTGTAAAAAACGTCGACTACGGCTAAATTTAGTCCGTGGCTAAGACAAAAGACCCCCTCTACTGGACTTTCTTTCACAAATTTTTTCAACACGTTAGGTTATTGTGGAGACAATATGACATGGCAAATTTATTTCATAATCTCTTAAACGATTTTCCATTAAGCTTCTGATTTCAGCTGCTCCACTCTTACCGGGAATATAAATCATTCCCACATTAAAAAATGTGTTCTCATCGTATAATAGGCAAATGTTTAAATATCTGAAACAGTTGTTCGGAACAAAATAAGCGATTGCTTATTGTTATACAACAAAAAATCCCGGGAATTCCCGCAAAAGTTTCCGGGATTGCGGGAATCAAAAATGAACGGGAATCCCGGGAATTCCCGATGAAAAACTCTACGTGCGCTCCATATGGTCCATGGAGTATTCAGAAGCTAGTTCGGGCGACTTCTCTAGAGTCTTCTCCATCCGAACATATTGACCCATAGCAGCTCTTCTCGACGACCCGAGGGTTATGGGGGGAAACAAATCGTGTCGGCAAGGTAGTCTGACAACGTACTTTTCATCCGGTTGGCGAAAAGTTGTTTCCTTATAAAATGTTTCACACCAGCTATCGCTGTCGCAGAGATTCTTGGAAGCTGGAACCTCCTCACAGAATTTCCATATATCGTCGTTCAGGGAATCTGATGACGTTATCCATGAAGCAAACGTGATCACAAAACGCACATTCGGTGGGCCACTTAAGATCCATCCGAATTCAGTTTCTTGCGCCAGAAGATTACCGGCAACATTCTTTTGTATGCCGGATTTCAGCACGAATGGCAAAATTTCGCTTCCTAACAGCATATCAATAGGAGCAGGTCTTGAAAGGTTTGGATCAGCCAAATGGAGTTGGTCTAATCGCGACCAGTCAGACGAGATTTTGTTTCTGCGCAAGAGGCCAAGTCTAGAACTTGGGACAATTCCTTAGCGGATGGTTTTGCCGACATGCCTTACATGGTCTGTAAGTGGCATCTGTTTTAGCATGGAAGTTTTGCGATTTGTGAGAAGCTGGAGAAGGGTTCGAGGGTTTTCGCATGTCCGAAATGGATTCTAACATGTTTAATCTTTTTGATATGAACTCGTCTAGTTGGTCCCAACTAGGCATCTGTTTATGGTTATCCAGTGAATTCTCCCATGCCTTCAAGGTTTCCTCGTTTAGTTTCGGTGAGACCCAATAAACCAATATTGGATCCCATGAAATGACAGCAATATTATACGTTCTCAAAATCGAAATGCAGTTGTTGATAGTATATTGTAAATTGCGTAAACCTTTCCCCTTTTTCGAGGCGACATGCTCAAGCTCGAATATTTTCCGAAGTTGGTGGTAAATGAGAATGCGTTTATTCTCATACCTTTGGCGTAAAGCATCCCATGCGAGTTCGATGTTATCATCGGTAAGCGCAAATTGTTTAACAATTTGGTTTGCTTCACCTCGGGTCTTTGCTCTCAGATGAAACAGCTTCTGACCAGGTGATAATCTAGGGTGTTTTGCGTAAATGGCAGAGAACATGTCCCTAAAGCTGGGCCATTTATCATATCCACCGCTAAACAGTTGGGGGAACTTTTAGGAGAATCCCTCGTCACATCCTCTGAATTGGGTCTCCCTTTTTGGGGCCGAAGTTTCAAATTTCAGCTTTTCAATTTGAACGAAGTCAAGAATTGCGAATTTACAGTTTTTGTATGACTTACAAGATTCAGAAAACCTAACGTGAAGAGATTGACGTATCTCTTCAGTGACAGTGGAACTCTCGGATGTCATCTCAGTCTCATAAATTTGCACTAGTTGACGCCAACGACGTTCTAAGTCATCCAGCTCGACTTGTAAGATCGAAGCTGTATGATCTTCAATGGGAATCTCAGAAAAGCTTTCACAAAAGGTGACAACTTGTTCTGAGAAAAATAAAAACTTTTGAGAACTCATCTTCGGTCTAATCTAATGGACGGTAGCAATTTTATGAACGTCTACAATTAACTTCTCACGGATTCCCTGGGCAGGAAATATATGAAGAAATGACCAAGGAATTCCCAAAATATTCTCAGAGTAATACTTTGGACTTGAAATTTCTCGTTGGCCCCTAAGAAACAAGATTTCGTACAAAAAATGTACGGAAGGGAATGATGGAGATTTCCTGAAATACTCTTTCAAATATTGTATCTCGAATATCTGATATAATACTGTGAAATAATTCCGGAAAATGATGATGAGACAAAATTCGAAATTCAGACAAGGTAATTTATTAGGTAGAATTTGTGTTAAAATTTGTGTCCAAAAATTAAAATTTAAATCAATCAGACACGGTTACCGACAAGCATATTCGGTTGAATTTGTGGTAAGAGATAAAAAACTTTAATGTTTCAGCGCTTTCTTGTTGTTCACCCAGACACACACGAAGAAAGGCCACTGATTAGTATATTTACTTTTTCCTGTAATAATATATATGTATATATGTATATATTTAGGTACAACTTAATTTTATTTGAACACCAATAACCTCGACTGGCTCGCTCAGAATACACTGAAAACAAATATTTTTGCGAGCACGCGCGAATTTATTGTTTCGGAATGCTTTGAATTTGTTCCATGAACAAGCAAGGTTGTCATGACACTTCTGACTTTCTCGAAATTCGACTTCAACGGTTTGATTTGCTCTAAACTCCAAGGTTATATATTCTAAATTTTCTTCAAATTCCAAATTATTTATGTTCCAATGCTACAACTCAAACACGTTCCCTGATATCCGAAATAATCAGATGTTCGTGGACAAACAAATTGTAGAGGATACAGGAATAAAAGTTGTTTTATGGTAGCTGTACTTATCGAAGAACCACACATACAAATTCTACAGAATCAGCCGATGCACCGAGATAGAATTACTGTGTCGATGGTTGAAACTAAGCGAAACACAATTTTTCTCCAAATACTGAATATCGCGACGCGGAAAACTTTTATTCGCTTATTTATATATATTTTAGTTAGTTTTGAATACGTATTAGGCATGTTTTCGTTACAAGCTAGCACTTTTAGTTTAGCACTTTGCAACGAAAACAACTGACTTCCACTAACTGGCACATAAGCAATAAGTGGCGGATTTTCACTATCTGGTAGCAATGGTGTCATGAGTTGCGAAGAAAGAAGAGTGCGAAACAGACAAAAAATTCGTGAAAAGTATTTATAAAACATATATTTACTATTCTATGTTCAATTGTTTACACTCTTTTTGCAAATATTAAAATAATTTCCCATTTTTGTTCTTCTTCTTCCCGTTAATTCACAATAATTGATAAAATCTCTACAAAAATGGGATGCCATATTGCTAAATATAGGGTGCCCAATCTGGCAACATCATACTCGATTAAGACATGAACACAAGCACCAAACTTCATCGGGAACTAATAGTGCTTAAAAGTGCTTAGCTCCCCATACAAATTAAGCACTTATGGTGTAACGAAAACACGCCTATTGTAAATAGATAATTTTATTTAGGAGGTCAAATATGTTTTGGGGCAGCATAAATTTTATATACAGGTTACATCACCATAACAAAGACTGATTTTTTATCGTTTTAAAGCAACTTCACACTATACTATGTTCTCAGCACGAAAGAGCCATGCTTCCTCTCCGAATACGTACTCTTCCAAAATTCTTAAGTACGCCAATTTGTCTCGTTTCCTCCTGAATGGTTGCCACTAGAACACAAAGCAAAGGCTATATGGGAGCAATGTGTAATTAAAATTGGTTTGTTGCTGTACTTTTCCAGCAGAAAATCTAGCAACAGGGCAAGACTTAAAATTTCTCTCTGAACAAACATTAAGAAATTATTTGGATGGAATTTTGTAACAAAAAGAGTCAGAAAAAATTTATGGTATCCAAATGTTTGTGCACTGTGACATTCGAAGTGCTTTGACAGCCGCTCCCCTTTCCTCGAAAAAAACTTCTCGGCTCCAAATAAGTAACACTATACACTAACACTAACAACCGCTTTCACGGATCTCTCGTAAATTTGCTTGTTATTTCACTAAGTAAGGGAACGACTTTCGGTATAGAACTGGTAAAAGATAAAACTAATATACTGTACCAAGCGATATATTATGTAGAAATGCCTTATATTTTCGTCTCGAATATATGCTTTATCATCTCTTTTAAGAAAGGGTATCGCACATTTTAAACTCAGAACCTTTTATTTTTAATTTTTTGGGTGCGGTATGGAATCTATATTACAAAGCTGAACAACTCTTTTTGTCAAACGACAACTGTAAATGTGTTAAAACTAATGACAAATTGCAGTATTCGTGTAAAAACAGATCAGACTGGTAAATAATTGTGCAATTTCGTTGGAAATAACATGGGTCGTTACGTGTTGATATAGTTAAAGCTAGTTACTCGCTGCACAGTGGGAGGAATTCCAAAAAAAGGGAAATAATTCTGCCGTTTCTTAACCAGACAACCGATTGCGACCAAACTTGGCATGTTTGTAGAAGAGGTATTAGAGAAATTAAGTTTTGAGTTTGGGCCCCCCGTGGTACACAGGGTCGGAGCTGCAGGGCCTCAAAGTTGGCCACCTCGGTTGAACAAAATGTTTAAGCGCGTGTATCTTCCGGATTTTCCGGCCGATTCATAAAATCTTGTGCGTATTCTAATAACCGAGGTCTACAAAAGGCTTTTTGCACCTAACAGTAATCTTGTATACTTACCGAGTTATCTGCATTTGAAAATTTAATTTTTAATTTTTTCCCCGACCTTGTGCTAGTATTTTGTAAATATCGAAGCAGAATATGTACCAATTTTATCCACTTACGCATGTCTGGATTGGCAATAAAATTTCCTATACGATGAAAAAAATTGGTTCGATATAACCAACAGGACAAAAGACTAAATCCCACAATTCCCAAAATAAATTCGAAAATGCCCACCAAAGGGAATTTTTTGTTTTTTGCTACGACAAGGTCAGGAAAAAATCACTTTTCAAATGCAGACAAAAATGAAAAAACGACATAAAATTTTTAAAAATGAAAATTATTCAATGAAATATTTTGTAGTTTGTAGGTTCTGACATAACAAATCGAATGTAATTCACGAATCATTATATTTCCACAATTCGATCCCACAATTCTCAAAATAATTTTGAAAATCCCCAAAAATGGGATTTTCCCCTATATCTACTATACTAAAAGCGAGGTTTCAGATTCCCTTTGCAGTTCAACTTACAACACCTTATCACACATAAATATGATAAAATTTTTAACATTTTAGCTTTGCGATTGGAGAAAATGTGGCTTACTTTTGAAATTTGTCTAAAAAATTGTGTAAATTGGAGAAGCTTGGTAACAATACCAGTAAATATTTTTGACCCGTTCTTTCTTTGAGAGCATACTTTGGAATGTTTCCTTTAAGATGATAGTCAATATGTTATACATTTTTAACTAACTTTTTCTAAAACTCAAAAATACGAAATAATCTTTTTTCCCAAAAAAATGACAAAAATCGATTTTTTTTTTAAATATGACTTCAAGGGGCCATAACTTTTGTCCTGTAGGTTATATCGAACCAATTTTTTTTCATCATATATAAAATTGGTGCATATTCTGCTTCGATATTTACAAAATACTAACACATGGTCGGGGAAAAAAATAAAAAATCAATTTTCAAATGCAGATATCTCGGTAAGTATACAAGACAACTGTTAGGTGCGAAAAGCCTTTTGTAGACATCGTTTATTAGAATACACACAAAAAAGATTTTATGAATCGGCCGGAAAATACGAAAGTTACACGCGCTTAAACATTTTGTTCAACCGAGGTGGCCAACTTTGGGGCCCTGCAGCTCCGCCCCTGTATACCACAGGGGGCCCAAACTCAAAACTTTACTTCTCTAATACCTCTTCTATAAACATGCCAAGTTTGGTCGCTATCGGATGTCTGGTTAAGAAACGGCAGAATTATTTCCCTTTTTTTGAATTCCTCCCACTTTTTGAATATGCCCAAAGTACCAAACTCTGGATTTCTGCGCAGCGTGAGTCGGCTGAGATTGAAAGAGCTGTTTAGTTTAGAGTGGTGTGATTGATGTCGGTGTGTGCTGCACGAGTACAGCGCAGCGTTACCAGATGATAAGTTGAAACTTATTTTTCAAGTTTTTTCGAGTAAAAAATATAACTTTTAAGTTTTTTCTTCCACAAATAAGTTTTTTTTAAATTCTGTAAAAATGTAATATTATATTATTACATCAGAAAAACACAAAACCTTTCCCAAACCAGTTAATTTTAGGTTTAATTTTAAATTAATATTAAATTTTTAAAATATTATAAATCACTTAGGTGGAAGAATACGACAAAATGTACTGTAAAATGAAATGCACATTTTTAAAGAACAAGAAAATAAAAGGGCTTAATAAGAAACACAAAATTTAAGAATTTTCAGAAATCACATTTTCCACTTTAGGATTTTCAAACTTGCAATTTAGCGGGGTAAAGGGCGGAATGCACCATGGAGTTACAGGAAAAATTTCTATTTTGGATCATCCCTTTATTTTGAAAATTATACAATGATTGTTTTGTATATTTATACCTTTGTCGACTACATTTTATCCTGATTTGAGAAATATGGCCCAACGCCAATTATTTAATTTATAACGGGTTTTCCAATCGGGATGATATGATTTTTAAGTGACGTTTCGGCCATTTATAATATGTTATGATCTGTCATTTGTTTTTCATTGTATTCAGTAGTGTTTACAATTTCATCATGGAGAGAACAACGTTTACAAATTATTCAGTTTTATTATCAAAATAATCGTTCTCCAATTGCAACTTTTCGTGCGCTAAGGCCATGTTTTTAAACCAAAAAAAGACACGTACCGTTAAGGAGCTAGATCAAAAATAAAATTTCCGTTTACATTTGAAAATTAAGCTAAGTCAGTTTTTTTAAAATCCAAAAGACACTTTCCAGTCGACCTACGACCTTGACACCCATGAGCAATATTTTAGCTCTCCTTTTGCCATTGACCGATTGTGGCTACATAGCAAATGAAACAATTGAATTGTTGCGAGAAAAGTTTGAAGATTCGATTATTTCAAGAAATTGTGATATTGAATGGCCTCCAAGAAGTTGTGATTTAACACCATTAGACTATTTCTTGTGGGGTTATTTGAAGTCATTGGTCTTTCGAAATAAACCAGACTCTCTTCAAGCTTTACAAGTCAATATTGAATGTGCCATTCATGACATACGACTTGATTTAGTGGAAAAAGTGCTCGAAAATTGAGTTCATCGAATTCGTTCCTGCAGAAGAAGTCGTGGATGCCATTTGACGTTTTATTTAGAACTTAATTGTATCGATTGTACTTCACATTGAATAAAAAACTTTTGAATTTCCTTAACAATAAGTGTGTTTTTTTTTTCAAAGAAATCATATCACTCTTATTTGAAACCCCTGTATTTCTTGTGCTATTTGACTTGCAACTATTTTCCATTATTTTTTTTTTTCATAAAATAGATATAAGTTTTTTTGTTGCAAAATAAGTTTTTTCTTTGAAAATTTTAAGTTTTTTTCAAAAAATACCTGGCAACGCTGGTACAGCGTCGGGGAAATATTATTGTATAGAGCAGAGATCGGCACACGCATACAATCATAACAAAAACATTTCTCTCTCTCAATGAAACTGAATGAATTCGTTTACACCAGCGATGGGCACACAATACTTTTACAAAATGTTTATGTATTTGTGAGAAGTGTTAACACTCTCTTTATGCACTGCGAGAAATGGTATTTGCATTTTCCTAACATATATTTGTTGGGTAAGACAATAAATAAAGTGGGCAACGAACATCATTAAGTAGATTTGGGGTTATTATACGTGTACATAAAGAAATCGAACTTTAAACATGTTATGATTAGCCACACACATATTTATTATGCTATGTAAAGTAGTCAATCCAAATTTTCAAATAAAAGTACTGCATACTCGTATTGATTATGCCATATTCTTTAATTTTTTATTTTTCTATTAACCGTTTTCGAGTGTCCAACTTTTTTTTAGTTAGTATATTTAGGTGTTTATACAAATTTGATTAAAAAATCCTTAAATATACATTTTTAATTATTTTAAAAAATTCGTTAAATCGTAAATATATGCATTTTTAATTATTTTAAAAAATTCGTTACTTTATTTAATTATGACGAAAAGAAAATAATATATACATTTCTGCAGTAACATAAAAAATAATTTAAACTTGTATTTAGAAATGTTTATAAATTCTTCGGCAAAAATACAATATGTACATACTAAACTTTATTCCTATACTTGAAGTATATATTGTAATAATTGTATCATCCATTTTTTCTTTATGTGCACGCTAATCAACAAGCGACGACACAACCTTGTCGATCGAATGTCCAAGCGCGACTGAATGATAGTGAACTCTCATTCAATGTGTGTGCTCCTGTACACGTGAGAGGAAAAACCCCGGGTAGTGCTTTTGCCCATCGCTGGTTTACACTCATTCAATGTGTGAGAGGAGAGAGCCGCCCATGGGCGCTGTTTTGCCGATCTCTGGTATAGACTCTACCCGGGGCAAAAGCACTACCCGGGGTTTTTCCTCTCACGTGTAGATGAGCACACACATTGAATGAGAGTTCACTATCATTCAAGGCCGGGTTAGGCATACGTAACCGTAATTTATCTTTACCGTTGCCGTAACGTTGCCCGTTTGAGCGATTAGCCAACGTTGAGATAACGAGTCATATGTACTGACAACAACAACACATAAGTAAACAAAAAAGCCGCGATTTCTTTTTGTTTAGGTTTATTAAAAATGAAGTTAAAAAGATTGTTTATAAATTTGTGTTTTTAAATCTGTGCAGAATTTACAATTAAAGTAAATCAAGAAAATATCGTCGGATAAGAAGATGGGGTGGACGTCCTATAAACAATGACTGAGTTAACTACGCCAAAGCAACGGATTAAACCGGCAGAGATATAACAATAACACCACTGTATGTCAAATATTGCTTTATCCTATGATTCCAAGTTGGGAAATATTAACATTCTATTCTTTAAAATTGTTGATATTTGGGTCACGGTTGTTCCATACAATCGATTGCATGGAGTCACAGGCTGGGGAAAACAACAATGCGAAATATTGTTTTAGAATACAGTGAAGTTTTGTGTCGCTTGCTTTCTCCGATTTAATTAAGTGAACCAACTACACAGCAGTACAAACACATTGCCAATGATTTTCAACGAATGTGGGATATTCCGAATTGTGTGGGAATCTGCGATGCTAACTATACATTCATATCAGTTAATGTCAGTTAATGTTGGAAGTTATGGCAGCCAACACGATGGGGGTATGTCCATTAAACTTCTATTTAATTATAATCTATTTTAATACAAACAATTTCCATTTCTTAATTTAAATTAAATACAGCTATATTCCAGTACTCTCCGTTTGGCCAATCAGTTATTTTAGGTACAGTACCTGTACCTCCTAGTAAACCATTATCGTCAGCATCCCCTGAAGCCTTTCCTCATTTTTTTTATTGGCGATGCGGCGTTTCCCCTGAGGAATATCCTTGGTCTAAGTCAACAACTATAGACGAGCTCAGAGACAACACCCAACGCGAAATTGACAACGTTCCGGTCGAAATGTCGCTGTTGATGGGCTCGTGGTAGTCATATGACCGAAATTGAATTTCATTCTTAAAATGTAATATTTGCACTACACCTGGAATAAATTTGATCTCAATATCTTAAATATTCTGTGTTTTATTAATACTTTTACTTATGTCTATTTCCATTGAAGAGGGACTCAGCCAAATCCAATCCAATCTCTATCTATAAATAAGTCCACGTTTGTAGAGACGCTTATATTGCTGTCAAATTCACCCACAATGAAGAAGATTGGCGCAATGATTGTCTCGTACTGTCGCCAAAAGAAAGAATCCTGAAGCAGATTATAAATTTAATTTTTAATGGAATCGGCCGCGGTCTTCATAAAACTCACCTGTGACGCCCAGCTCCTTGCCAATTTGCTTCCAAGCTTCTCGCTTTTTTTCAGATATCCTATATGCTGGATTATATTTATTGTATAAATGCTCGTGCAACTGCACCAATGAAATCAAATCTTCGTCTTTCATGTTTATTTGCACTTTTAAACAACAAATAATTAATAAATTATTTTCTTTGCTTTTCTCGGTGAACATACAATTGTAATTGTAAACAACATGTAGTATCAGCTGTTGTCAAATTGTACGTAAACGGAACGTCCAATTCTAATTTCAACAGATTCAGCCGTCCGTTTACGTTTCGTTTCCGTTGGCTAATCGTTTACACCGACTTCCATTTGACAAATTGAATCAGCTGATTCGTTACGCTACGGGGGCGTTACGGTTAAGTTTGCCTAACTGGGCCTTCAGTCGCGCTTGGACATTCGATCGACAAGGTTGTGTCGTCGCTTGTTGCTTAGCGTGCACATAAAGAAAAAATGGATGATACAATTATTACAATACATACTTCATGTATAGGAATAAAGTTTAGTATGTACATATTGTATTTTTACCGAAGAATTTATAAACACTTCTAAATACAAGTTTAAATTATTTTTTATGTTACTGCAGAAATGTATATATTATTTTCTTTTTGTCATAATTAAATAAAGTAACGAATTTTTTAAAATAATTAAAAATGCATATATTTACGATTTAACGAATTTTTTAAAATAATTAAAAATGTATATTTAAGGATTTTTTAATCAAATTTGTATAAACACCTAAATATACTAACTAAAAAAAAGTTGGACACTCGAAAACGGTTAATAGAAAAATAAAAAATTAAAGAATATGGCATAATCAATACGAGTATGCAGTACTTTTATTGATTACGCAGCGATGGGCAAAAGCACTACCCGGGGTTTTTCCTCTCACGTGTACAGGAGCACACACATTGAATGAGAGTTCACTATCATTCAGTCGCGCTTGGACATTCGATCGACAAGGTTGTGTCGTCGCTTGTTGATTAGCGTGCACATAAAGAAAAAATGGATGATACAATTATTACAATATATACTTCAAGTATAGGAATAAAGTTTAGTATGTACATATTGTATTTTTACCGAAGAATTTATAAACATTTCTAAATACAAGTTTAAATTATTTTTTATGTTACTGCAGAAATGTATATATTATTTTCTTTTCGTCATAATTAAATAAAGTAACGAATTTTTTAAAATAATTAAAAATGCATATATTTACGATTTAACGAATTTTTTAAAATAATTAAAAATGTATATTTAAGGATTTTTTAATCAAATTTGTATAAACACCTAAATATACTAACTAAAAAAAAGTTGGACACTCGAAAACGGTTAATAGAAAAATAAAAAATTAAAGAATATGGCATAATCAATACGAGTATGCAGTACTTTTATTTGAAAATTTGGATTGACTACTTTACATAGCATAATAAATATGTGTGTGGCTAATCATAACATGTTTAAAGTTCGATTTCTTTATGTACACGTATAATAACCCCAAATCTACTTAATGATGTTCGTTGCCCACTTTATTTATTGTCTTACCCAACAAATATATGTTAGGAAAATGCAAATACCATTTCTCGCAGTGCATAAAGAGAGTGTTAACACTTCTCACAAATACATAAACATTTTGTAAAAGTATTGTGTGCCCATCGCTGCCCTACACACATCAGTTTTGTCCTACAACATGTGTGATTCATTGATTTATCCACAGTGTAAAGAGCTGCATGATGAGTGTTCATGGATGTTGGACGAAAATCAAAACGATTTTGATATTTTCATGTTGGCTCATGCAAATCCACAGTGTAATGGCAGGTATGACAACATTTCGTCAGTTCAAAAGAAACATTGTGGTGGAAATACGAAAAGAGAACAATGTGTCGTCGGCAAAAAGACATTTGATTAAGTAAAGAAGCGTAAAAGTAAAATGGAAAGAGATCGGCAATTTTGGTTGGATTTTCTGAATTATAAATAAAATAAATTTCGCTTAATTTTCCTTGAATAAATTTATTTATGTTGGGTTAAAGGCAATAGGTCATTTGTGGAAGATAAATATGTACATAAATATTTTTCGTAGGTTTTTTAAGCTTTTTTTACTTTCCTCCCATTTTCTTCAAAAATATATAGAATTTGTTTCTGTCTCTCCCAAACATACTTTTTGGTAGGCAAAAGTTTTGATCGCATATTTTCATTTTTGCCGACGGCATTTTGTTCTTTTTTCGCTGCACACGCACAACCGTCCGTGTTGCTGCCTCTCATAAAATGATGTAGGTCAGATTGCTTGAGTAATGTAAGGGCAAACAATCGTCCAACACAACATCTGAGAGAACATTATGTTGTACAACAAATCCACAGTGTAGGGTACGCTTAATGCTCAGGCGGGGAAATATTCATTTACAGAGTGTGTAATGTAGCCATAGTGTGTAATTCAGAGTGCTAGTGATGTCGTGAGAGCCGACGGATGTGTGTCCAACGCAAGTATGGCGGGGAAATGTGAGCCTACAGCTAGGTTGAGCATGGATGTGGCGTATGTTCTGCGCGTCACGATAGTGAACCGGGGATGATAATTGAGAGTAAACAAATGGTACAAAAATCGTTCTAAGAAGATACTTTTTCGACCCAAACAGTACCAATTTTAAAATTTTTTAAATTATTTTTGAAATATTCAGATACAAATTAGTAAGATCCTGTAATATATGAACAATTTCTTGATAACAAGCGACTAAATAAAATCTTATAGCAGCATAAAACCTTTTGTTTGTACTAGCCTATACCACACTGTTGGAGCACACATATAATTGTTAAATAAATGAAATGCTTCATTTTAAAATCGTACGGGTCGCAGATAATAATATAACATAAACCGATATTTACGGAAATTGATACAAAATCATTTTTGATCCCTAATGAAAGTGGGCATTTCGGTCCATGTTTTGATTTAGACTCTAAATATATAGAGGCACTTCCGATTAGAATTCTTGACTCTCTAAAGAACACATTTTTAGCCGATTATGATGAAATATGTTTCATATTGCGTAAAATCATCTGTAGAAAAAAGTGATCCATGTCGGTCCAGTTTTAATATAAAGTTAAATGACTTTACATTTTATTTTATCCAGTATCGCTCCTTGTTAGAATTGCTTCACGTTTTAATATACGATTATACCCCACGTGATGGTTCCAGAGGAATTTGATTTTTTGGTGTAGATGCCACGTTCTACAACCTACGTGTCCTTAATCTTTTTTATAGGTTTTTTATTTCGTTAAAAATGCAAAGTTTTTCAAATCGCAAACTGAATTGTTGTAATACAAAGAGTCAAACATAGGCGTTGCGTAGCAATGTCGAACCATGTCGAAAGAGCATGTGTACGACTTATATAATATTTTTAAAAAAGTGTATATTATTTTCTTGCAAAGACATAAAAAAGTATCAAATGTGTCGCGGGAGTATCACGGTACTTTGAGGGTCTGAAAAGTACCAAAAAAAGTATTAAAGTATCAAATTTATCATCCCTGTAGTGAACCAATATTGTGGAATGTCAATGCGCAGCGCGAGTAGAATGGCGGGGAAATTTGAGTTTACAGAGTATGTGTGTATTGTATACTATGCTCTGCGCCGTCTCAATTTTAAAGAGTTTGTATACGGAGAACAGTGTAGAAGAGTGGTCTGGTAAACTCAGAGCAACTGGTAAAGAGCTCATGCGAACATAGAACCAGTTTCTCTGCGATACTAAAGACCTTTTCCCGATGAAGTCGGTTCAGTGCGGAGTAATAGTATTAGCGTAATAAACGCTCGCGACTCGTAAATATTTTACAAAAAAATTATAACCCAACGAAGAGATATGCCAGAGATTATAGTTATTTTCGCTCTTTTGGAAAGTGTTTCTCTTTATCAAAGAGGGGAAACCAGATGTTTGCACGTACATACTTGCAGTTAACAAACAAACAAACAAAATGAGAAACAAAGAATCACAGAGTAAGAGGAGGGATTTAAGGCCCCTTACATTGTGGATTTGTTGTCAAGCATCATGTTCTCTCAGATGTTGTATTCGACGACTGTTTGCCCTTAGATTACGCATGCAATCTCTACAACATCATTTCATCTACGACAGCAACGTGGTCGGTTGTGCGTGTGCAGCGAAGAAAAAGATCGAAATGCCGTCGGCAAAATGAAAATATGTGACCATAAAAATTTGGGTATTTTCCTTCAACTTTTTTTAATGAATAATTAGGGCATTTTTGAAAGAATTTGTTTATACCCACATTCCATATGAGTGTGCATCGTGCGTTATATTTTTAATGTGATATACAAATGTACCTGACTTTTTCAATACATTTGTTTCAAGTTTTCATACAAAACCAGTAAGGAAAGGCAGAAAGTCGGGCGGGGCCGACTATATATAATATATAATACCCTACACCTCCCTAACAATGCAATAAGGGTCATTGCCATAATAATTTGGAATAATTGGTAAATGGGTAGAAACGTATTATCTAATTCTGAAACGATAATCGCTAAATTAAGCAATATTTGTTCCTAAAGTGAGAAACATCTTTCTGGAAAATTTTAATGATCGGAAGTAAAATACAACTTCTATAGCGGTTTGATACCAAATCAGGAGGAACATATATATGGAGCTTTAATATAAATCTGAACCGATCTTCCCTGAATACTTATTCATGTAAAAAGACCTCCTTCTGTCGAATTTCGTACTGATCGGATATAAAATACAGTCTCTACAGCGCTTACATGTCAAATTCGGTAGTATTCCTTCATGTAATAAGAAACCTCTTTCTGCCGAATTTCGCACTGATCGGATATAAAATACAGTTTTTACAGCGCTTACAGTTCAAATCGGGGGTAACATATATATGGGTGTTATATCTAAATCTAAACCGAGTTTCTCCGAATTTGGCAGTATTCCTTCATGTAATAAGAAACCTCTCTTTGCCGAATTTCATTCTGATCGGATATAAAATAAAGTTTTTACAGCGCTTACATGTCACATCGGGGGTAACGTATAAATGGGGGCTATATCTAACTCTGAACAGATTTCTTCCAAATTTAATAGTGTTCATCCATATAATAAGAAACCTCTTTCTGCCGAATTTCATACTGATCGGATATAAAATAAAGTTTTTACAGCGCTTACATGTCAAATCGGGGCTAACATATATATGGGGGCGATATCTAAATCTGAACCGATTTTAACCAAATTCAATAGGGATCGTCCTTGGGCCAAAAAAAAGATATGTGTTTCGTCAAGATCGGACCATAATTGCGACCTGTACTTTGATTACAAGAATACATGCACAGACGGACATAGCTAAATCAACTCAGAAAGTGATTCTAAGTCGATCGGTATAATAAACGATGGGTCTATTTCTTCTCCTTTTGGGTGTTACAAACAAATGCACAAAGTTATAATACCCTGTACCACAGTGTGGTGTAGGGTATAATAATATATGCCGAAACAGAGGAGAAAAGTAAAATAAATGTCATGCCAATATCGTAGTTTCTTAATTACTTTTACAAATATTGCCTTCCAAAAATTATGTTTGGGAGAGACAGACACAAATTCTGTATACTTTTGAAGGAAATGAAAGGAAAGGGTTCATTAAATTAAAATGCTTAACAAATCTACGAAAAATAATTATGTACATATTTATTTTCCACAAGAAATTGTATATTGCCTTCAAACCAACATAAAAAATTAGTTTACTTTTTAAAATATATTTTTAACAAGCCGGTCATTCAAGGAAAATTAAGCGAAATTTATTTTTTCAAATTTAAAATCAACGTAAATATTTTTGAAAGAAAAATAATAACAATTCTTATAGTCTTCACTTTTAATTTTCCATAATTCTGGCATACTGTTGTATAATTCAAAGAAAATCCAACCAAAATTGCCTATCTCTTTCCATTTTCACTTTTACCTATCTATCATTTTGCCGACGGCACTTTGTTCTCTTTTCGTGTTTCCACCACAATGTTTCTTTTGAACAGACGAAATGTTGTCATACCTGCCATTACATTGTGGATTTGCATGAGCCAACATGAAAATATCAAAATCGTTTTGATTTTCGTCCAACATCCATGAACACACATCATGCAGACAAAACTGATGTGTGTAAGCTGGCCTTTATGAAGTAACAGACCGCTTTTTTTCTTTGTGAAAAGCTGTTCTCTTTCTTTTTTAAAGATGTAACCTGAATTATACACTGACTTTGAGCGAGCTTGCGGTTAGCGCGAAACACAGAGTTCGATGTCCTAACGCTCGAAGCAAAAACAAACTTTGTATCTTTTATCTAAAGATTTAAAAAAGGCTTTTTCTCAACCTGAGTTACCATGTATGTAATTGAAACCCTGCAACACCAATCTGTTCAATACTCAATAAATTCCACTAACGTTTTTTCCAAATTAGGTTGTTATAAGTATCGAGATTACGCAACAGCGGTGGACGTGATCCAAAAAAGCAAACCTCACTAGTTCCTTAGACGGATCGACATTACCATGAACAAATTCAGGAATTCTTTAGCTGCGGAGTGGACTGTAGAATTAGTAACCAGTGAACTCCAATAAATTTGTAAAGTGGAAGAGAAACATAAAAATAAAAGGCACAGTGTTATAGTTTAAGGATGAACAGATTTATTGTGCAGGAGTCGCTGCTGCTTACCGCTGGGGATGTTGCTGCCAAAGTAAAGTAAGCGGAATAGAGGAACATTTGAGAGCCTTAGAATCTATGAATTCAGCGAAACGACAATTGAAAGACAGAGCAAAGATGGCAGCCCTTTATCCAATTGAGTAAAAGCTTTTGCCTCCATTGCAGGAATTGGATAAAGGGTTGCCATATCTTAGAAATGGAACGGTACAAATTAGGGAATTCTTACGGAAGTAACAATTCAGTGATTTTAGTAACGTACATTTAAGCAAAAGTAATTCAAATAATTCAGTAATTCATGTATTAATAAAAACTGAGTTGTTGAAACAGAGTTCAACGCCAGATATGGAAATGATAATAGAATTAGGCACAACAACACGCACTCCGTTGCCTATGCGATGATCATAGGCAGACGTTAGTGTTGCTGATGTTGTTGTTGCTGTAGCCCTTCTCTCTGTCATCGACTGTTTGCATGCTTCTCTGCATTATTCAAAGCAAAGTGAAAGAATAGGAAAAACTGAGAAGGTCAGTTACTTGTTCATTATGTATATAAACAAAAAGGAAAAAGAAAGAATGTGTGACTGTACATTAGACTGGGTCGATTCTTTTTCTATTTATATACAGTAGAGGCTCGAAAAAGTTAAGTAGTTTGTTTCAGGGGTGCTTAACTTTTTTGAATTCTTAACTTTTCCGTGATATGAAAACTTAATGTGATTATACTTGTATTTACACATTGTGTATATAATTTTTAATGTGTATTTAGGTACTATACATATGTATATATTTTTTAATGTCTTAACATTTTTTATTAAATACGCATGTAGCAAAAATAATTAGAAGATACATATACATACATTCATTATTATTACGTTTATATGGTGTTTGTTACGGTGAAGTAATCAGTAACCTTATTCTGATGGAGCGTTCTCTCCGAATGCGATTTTACGATGTCCGATCGTAGTTCGAGAAGATGTGAAATATGTTTGTTGGAGAAATTCGTATTGTACTCATTCCATTTTATCAGCGTATTCACCGCGCATATTGCATCATTGTATGGTACAAGCTCTGGAGCTTCGGAAACATTGTCTTCATCTTGACCAATACCTGTGTCCGATTCATTCTCATCAAGCGAATCGGCATTCCATGCATTAATATCTTCAGCTGAGAGAGTACAATCAGGCGCCAGTCTTGTCAACAACTGTTGTGTCTCTTCGAATATACGATTATAAAATGGATCTTTTTTGCTACCCATGTGTGCAGCACTACACACACTTATATAAATAGCGACATAAAAGGAGTCAAAATGAATTTAGAAATAAAAAAATTAATTGGAAACAAAGGAGACTCGAAAATGTTAAGCATCACTTAACTTTTTAGAGTCCCGTGTGATGACTAAAAGCTGCTTAACTTTTCCGTATTCTTAACTTTTTCGCGTCTTAACTTTTCCGAGCCTCTACTGTACTTAATATTAATTAATAAGTAAAAATTGGTGATGGGTTTAATGTCGTTCATCATTAAACAACTAACATAGTCCAGATAATTCCCTTTAATTTAAAGTGGTATATACTTCAAAAATATGGTCCAAATACTAAAGGCACCTTCCAAGAAAATGGGAATTTTAAAGAACATTTTTAAAAAAATAATTACCATAAAAATTTTCTTTAATATTTTTTGGTGTTTAGGATACCATATTACACCAGAAAATTTTATGCACAGCCCTTCTACAAAATGTTGTTCCATAGTGTACCAATATATTTTCTCACAAAATATAAAATTTTCAATATATGTTAAATAAATAGGAATTAATTAATTTCGGTCCGTCTGTTTGACTGAATTGTGCGAATGATAACTCTGAGAAGAAGTGTGTCCGAATGACTTAAAATTTCGTACGTGGTAATATATTCTTCAAACCTAGTTTATGTTTGATGAGTTTGATGATGAGTCAGAACATTATACTCAGCCTCAACCTGTAGAAAGTTGGCCTAGATTGACGATAAAAAGGCTAATAAGGTTTTGAGCATCAGTAATTGCATTCGGCGCGGAAGGTTTTTGATCGCAAATTAAAAAAATTATTTATTTATTAGTTCATCATCCCCTACATCGTAGTGGGATGAGCATTTGCCGCAATAAAAACGACTAACCCTAATACATATCGATACCTCCATTCTAAAATATGCTTAGTCGACTTAGCATGTTTTCAGGGAGATTGCATTTTTAACTTCTAAATATTCCAAATTATATTCAGTCAAAATTTGGTGTTATCCGTCAACCCAATCAAAAGTTATTCACAAAACTACAGGTCCTTCGACTTCCATTACAAAGGAATTACACACAAATTTAAAAAAATTATCAAACTTTGATCGCCTCTCCTGAAAAACTACCATTTTGCACTTAGCATAGTTTAGAATGGAGGTATCGATATATAACTAAATTAATAACATTTTATGTTATTATATAATTCTTCAGCCCAGAAATTGTTTAAAACAAGTACAACCTCCTTCACTTTCTCGTCGCAATTTTATTTCTGGTTGTTAAATATTCACAAATTTTCTCCCAATTTCCATCGCATTGCAACATTGTATAGGCAGTGCTATGAATGGCACTGAGGTCATGATCGATCTGTAAAACATTTAAACTATGTATAGACTATCGTCAGATCGGACAACGTTTTCAACCCTGTTAAAGTGCTGCAAATGTACTGACAATGATAGATTGTTAGGCAAAAGTGAATTGCAAGAATCCCTTACAATTTCATATATTTACAATATATTTTGTAAACATGTATATGCAGGATTGCCAATAAAATATTTTATAGACAGTGTTGCCAATAAAATGTTTTTCTGACAATGGCGCCGTTCTAACAATCTGCAAATTAACTCACAAAACTTTTCTGCTGTTGTTGTACGTTAACAGGGTTTCATTTTCCTGCCTTTTTTCTGACAATATTGTCCGGTCTGGCAATCGTCTATACATAGCTTTATTAATATTGAAACAGAATTATATTAAACCAGAAAGGGAAGGCTAAAGTCCGGCGGGGCCCACTGTATAATACCCTCCACCATTGTTTGCCAACAAATGCACGGATAACCTTTATTACTATTTACTGTTGTAGGTTAAATAGAGTGCATTTCTAAATTCCGGACACACATTTTAAAAAACTTGACCTTCATGGGGGGCTTATACTTATCAAAACACGGACCGATATAATCCATTTTAACTAGAGACGATTTAGCTCAATAACCTTTATATGGGAGCAATATCAAAATATGGACCGTTGTTTCCCATTTCCACTAGGAACGATTAGGTCCAACATTAAGTGTGAATTCTTAAATTTCAGCCAAATCAATCGAAGAATCCGCTCTCTAGAGCATCAAGGAGTGGCATCGGTGGGGAGCTATAAAAAGGGGCTATATCAAAACATGGACCGATGTTCCCCATTTTTACTAGGGACAATGAGGTATAATATTTAGTATGAGTTCTTGAAGTTTAGCCAGCTCCATTGAAGAATCCGTTCTGTAGAGCGTCAAGAAGTGACATAGGTGGGGACCTTTATATGGGGGATATACCTAAACATGTACCGATGTGCCCCAATTTTATTATTTTGTTTTATTTTTTATTTTATTTACACACAACTATTTCTGCTGGGAATTACTATACATATATTACATTACAATACAATCTTACATTACAATACAACAAAAGTGAAAAAATATATTAAAAAAATTAAATGAAAAATAAAACTATTTACAGAAGAAAAGATAAAATAAAATTAAATTTTTAAAACATAAAATAAAAAATAAAAAAGTGAATAATACTAAAGTAACTATTAAAATTATGAAAGTGGGATTATTAATTTTAAATAAGGTAATTAATGTGGGAATATAACAAAAGAAAACTATCCAAAATTACGATACAAAAATTTAAGATGAAAAATATAATTCAATTATATAGAGGAAGAAAAAAATTATAATAAACGATATTTATGCAAGGAAACAATTAATAAAATATGAAAAGTTAGACATTGACATTAGACCAAAATATGTCATCTGGAACATTTTTCCGACAAGTATAGATTAGGAGGAGAGCGGTGAAGCCGATCAGCAACAAGAGCGCCGGAAGTAATTAAAAGCAGGGGGCAGGATACAACAGGACAGGAAATTGATGAGAATAGTGGAGTCAAACAGGAACAAGACCGGAAGTAATAAAAAGCAGGAAGCAGGATACAGCAGGGCAGGTAATTCATGACGAGGAAATATATGATAGCAGGAAATGTAGAGGTGGACTGGTGAAGTATGGGACGATTAGGTCCAATATAAAGTGTACATTTTTAAATTTCAGCCAGATCCATTGAAAAAGGTTTTCCCTAGAGTGTCAAGAAGTGACATCGGTGGGGACCTTTATTTATTTATTAATTTATTTATTCTTAGCTAATAGCAGCCGTAGAGATAGCAATGTACGAGTATATACATATAAAAAAATAAATAACATTTTAAACAAAAATAAGAAGTAAATAAATAAGAAGAAATAGGAATAACAGGAAATTAAAAACAAACAAACAAAATTTAACAGAAGCAGAAATTAAAAAGGGGACAGGTAGGGTCAGGAACTAAATTAAAGTAAATAGATGGTAAAGATGGAACAGAACGTAGCAATAACAAGGCGAAAACAGGAACAGAGCGTAGCAGGAACATAATTGAGCAGGATCAGGGGGTAGCAAGACCAGAGTACAGCGGGAACAAAGTGTTTCAGGATCGGGACGTTGAAGAATCAGAGTATGGCAGAAATGGAACGAGTCAAGAATAGAGAACAGCAAGAACAGAGTGTTTCAGGAAAAGAGTACACCAGGCAGAGATCACAACAGGAAACTGGGAGTTACAGGAATTACAGAATATAACGTTTTAGGAACAGATCATAACAGGACAGGAGTACAGCAGGGACAGAAAGTTTCAGTAAACAGACTATCGCAGGAACGTAGCATTACAGGAACGTGGGTTAGTAGAAACCGAGCATTGCAGGAACAGAAAGTAGCAGGAGCACAGCAGGTCCAGAGCGTTACTGGAACGGATATGACCGGAACATAATATAGCAGGGACGAAACATAGCAGGAACCGAACATTTCAGGAAACAGAAACGTAGCAGGAACAGAGCATTACAGGGTCAGAACGTAGCAGGAGCACAGCAGGACCAGAGCATTGCAGGAACGGATATAGGCAGGAAACATAACAAAACAGGAACGAAGCAGGAACCGAAACATAGCAGGAAACAGAACGTAGCCGGAATAGGACGTAGCTAGAACAAGACGTAGCAGGAACAGGACGTAGCAGGGAACTGGACTGGCGACCGTCTTTTCAAATAGCGGAATAGTTAAAGAATAGATTCAATTACTAGGTTTTTTTGTCATTAAAATCGAGTCATAAGATGAGAAGAAAGAGTAAACCGAGTTAGAGTTTTTGCGAAGTGGGTTTAAAGATTAGATTCGAGGATTACGCGTTTTATCATTGAAATGGGGTCGGAAGTTGAGAAGAGCAAGTAAACCGAGTTAAAGTTTCTGCGGTGAGTTTAGAGGATTGAATTGTTCATAATTAAATCAACAAAAATAAATTTTTAGAGGAATAAAATTACGAGTCGAACTAGCAGGAATGTTAAAGCGTAAATGTGAATTTATTTCTCCATTAATCAATTTAACTATAAACAAAATACCTAACATAAACCTTGTTTTCTCAAGCGAAGGAAGATCAATCAGTTTCAGGCGATTGAAGTAAGGTGGCAAATCTAGAGGGTCACTCCAGCCAAGACCACGTAATGCAAAAAGTAGGATTTTTTTTAGTACTGACTCAATCCTATCAACGTAAATGTTATAATGAGGGGACCATAAGACCGAAGTATATTCCAAAGTAGGCCTAACAAGAGATGTGAAAAGTTGTTTAGCCAAATATAGGTCGTTAAATTCCTTAGACCATCGATTGATAAATTCTAATAATCTCACAGCTTTCGTCACACACGATTCAATGTGTAAGTTAAATTCAAGTTTGGGGTCAAGTAAAACACCTAGATCATAGAAATTATCAACATTCTCAAGGTTTTAATTCCCTATAGAGTAATTAGTCTGAGAGATTAATGAACGAGAGAAAGACATTTTCTGGCATTTTTTCAAATTTAACGACATAAAGTTTCTGTTACACCAATCTGACATAGGTTAGGTTAGGGTTACAGCCGTTTTCTTTCTTTTTCATCAGCTCACATAGACCAGTTTAGGTCCCTAGTGGTACCACGGGCTAAAATGCCCTTCATCGAAACCAACCTGTTTGATATACAAATGTATCGATAGCACGAATATTGGTACTGGAAAGATCTGTTTGGCCGACCCCAGTAGGTCCAGTCGCCGTTTACTCAAAGCGGGACAGTCGCATAGCAAGTGCTTAATGCTCTCCACTTCTTCCTCATCTCCACAGCTTCTGCATAAGTCATTGGAGTTAATACCCAATCTTCTGGCGTGTTCGTCGATCAGGCAGTGTCCCGTCAGAACTGATACTAACGTAGACAATCTTTTCCTTTCTAGTGCGAGGAGATATTTTGACCTTCTCAGGTCATACCTTGGCCAGATTTGTCTAGCTACCCTACAGGTGCCGATTTGTGTCCATCTTTCGTTCAACTGCCTGATTGGCTCTTGCCCAAGCCAAAGCTTGCACGTGGATAGTGGCGCACCAATATATGCAAATTCTTCGAGAATTTGTAAAGTCGTCCCTTTCCTAGCAAGTTCATCGGCTTTGCAGTTCCCCGGGATATCCCTATGCCCAGGCACCCATATGAGGTGTATATCAAACTGCTCAGCCATCTCGTTAAGAGATCTGCGGCAGTCGAGGGGTATTTGTGAATTTAGGGATGTGGCCTACAGAGAATTGATGGCAGCCTGGCTGTCCGAGTAAATGACAACGCCAGTGTTGGTTACTATGTTCTGACTCAGCCACTTGGCTACTTCCCATATTGCCATTATTTCGGCTTGATAGACACTGCAGGTATCTGGTAGTCTGTGAGCTATATCCAAATTAAGTTCTTCAGTGTACTCCGAAGCCAACATTTTCATCAAGCTTCGAACCATCAGTATATAAGTGGAGACGGTTTCTATTTCCGGGTATTCTGCCATCCCATTCATCCCTGGCTGGTATCACAGTGATGTAGTTCCTCTCGGTCGGTTACCATAGCACTACACTTTGATATCCTCATGTGACCGTAGTTCTTGTACCTCCACATTGATAGGCAGTTTAATCTTAGTACCGCTTTGGTTGCAACTTCTCTCGCCACAACAATAATCGACAGTATATGGAGAAGGGCTTGTAGAGACTCAGTCGCTGTAGTCCTTACGCTCCGCTTATGCACAGGCAGGCATTTCTCTGAACCCTTGATAGCAGGTTTGTGATGCTTAGTTTGTCAGTTGTCGTCCACCATACCACAATGCCGTATAACAGTATTGGACGAACCACTGCTATATATATCCAATGGAAAATTTTAGGAGAGACGCCCCACCGCGACGCTACAGCCTTCCTGCAGGAATATAGGGCAATGTTGGCCTTCATTACACGTTCCAGTACGTTTAGTCTGAATGACAGTTTCCTATTCAAAATTATTCCTAAAAATTTTGCACTTTCAGAAAAGACTAGATCTGTTCCAATTATCCGAGGAGGAGGGTCCACATGAGGGACATTATTCATCCTAGTAAAGAGAACCAATTCTGTCTTGTTTGGGTTAACACTCAAACCGCTGCTTCTGGCCCATCTAGCCAGAAGCCACTCACTGCGATTGCCACGTCGTCCGCATATGCCACGACCTTGCAGCCACAACGTTCTAGATCTAGCAGGATTTTATTCGCCGCTAGGTTCCAAATTAGGGTCCCTCTGTTAACAAACGTTGTTAGAGTTGTGGACCCTAGACATGCTGTTATGCGTCTTCTGTTGAGTAGTCTCCGAATTAGTCTAATCAAGCTAGAGTTCACCTTTAGATGTCACAATGCCGCGATTACCGCATCTGGGTGTAAGTTGTTAAAAGCCCTTCTATGTCAAGAAACGCCACCATGGTGAATTCTTTGAAATGTAGGGACGATTCGATAGCGCTCACAAGTTCGTGCAGGGCTGATTCTGTAGACTTTCCCTTATAGTAAGCATGTTGGTTCCCCGACAGGAGTTTTGTATCCAGGTTTTGCCTAATGAAATAATCTAAAGTCTTTCCAGACTTTTCAATAGGAAAGAGGATAGGCTAATTGGTCTGAAGTCTTTTGACCTAGCGTGTGATATCTTCCCCGCTTTAGGTATGAATACAACTTTGGTATCCCTCCATCGATTCGGGACGTATGAAAGCCTGATACAGCCTACAAAAATTTTCTCCAGCCAGGGGATAATGTACTTTAGCATTTTCTGCATTTCTGCTGGAGTGATGCCGTCTGGTCCAGGTTACTTGAAGGGCTCAAAGCTGTTTATAGCCCAGCTTATTCTAGATCTCTCAGTCACCAAGCTAGCGACGCTCGCAGTCCACTCGCACTCTTGTTGATCCTCGGGCTCTGTTGATGAGTTCCCCGGAAAATGTGTGTTGAGAAGTACACTTAGCGATTGCTCGCTGCTTTTTGTCCAGTTGTTTGCCTCATCCTGCAAATACCCCACTGTACAAAGAGAAGTGGATAGTACCTTCCTCAGCCTTGCAGCGTCGGAGACCTTTTCCACTTCGCCACAGAAGGAATACCAAGAGCGTCTTTGCTACTTCCTAAGCTCCTTCTTATAGATATTGAGTTGCCCTTTATATGCATCCCAATCATTAAAGGCTCCAGTAGATTTCGCCTTGTTGAATAGCTTGTTGCAGGTCTTTTTCCTTGCCGTTAGCTCAGAAGTCCACCATTGAGGTTTAGTTTTACCCTTGTACCTTGTTTTTGGACAGGCTTCTGCAAGGGAACTATTGAATGAGTTGGTGATATGTTGGACCAGATTATACAGACCGGCTTTGCCATTCGGTTCGTAAAGAAGTTTAGAGTTTTTTTTATTTTTTTTAATTCATTACATTTGTTTATTTGATCTTTCATAATAGAATGAAAATAACAAAAATTTTTCAAATCTTAACCTAAATACATTAATCTGGGAGTTTTTGCCAGTGCAATAAACCCTTTGAGAATTTGGAAAGTTTAAATAATAATGGATTTCAATGGAATATCAATTTATCAAATTTCTACCACAATGTAATCTTCAATGTATATAAATGTGTTATAGTAAGTCCTGTGCATTTCTTCTTCTAAGGCGAGTGTTTCTTTCATTGTTTAGAATTTGTCTGGCCAGGATATATGGGTGATCGGATAGTTTGTCCACATAGTTTCGGCAGTATTCTCGGATTTCCTCAGCGACGGTTGGAATGTTGAGGTCCTTATGGATATTTGCCTTTCTCATATACCAAGGTGCACCTGTAATTAAACGAAAAATATTCGACTGTCTTCCTTGTAATTTGCATATGTTTGAAGCGCACGCTGTACCCCAGAGCTGGACACCATATGTCCAAATTGGCTTTATTATAGATTTGTATAAAAGGACTTTATACTCAAGGTCTAGAGCAGACCGTTTGCCAATGAGCCATTGAAGTTGATTCGTTTTGAGTTTTATTTGTTTTATATTAGAACCTATGTGGTGAGTCCATGTCAAACGACGATGTAAGTGAATTCCAAGATATTTCATGTGATCTTTCTGTGGAATCAACGAATTGAAGATGGTTATTGGAGGAGTAGTATCTCGTCTTAGGGTAAAGGTAACATGAGTGCATTTTCTAGCATTTACCACTATTCTCCATTTTTCTTACCAGTTCTCTAAGACTCGGACATGCGACTGCAGTTGATCGGACGCAACTAAGGGGTTTTTATGAATACTGACGAAAGCAGTATCATCCGCAAAAGTGGACGTATGAGTAAATGTGTTTGTGGGCATGTCTGCTGTATATATTATGTATAGAATAGGTCCCAGTATGCTGCCCTGAGGAACGTCGGCAGTTATTTTCTTAGGGCTAGAAGAAATACCATTCGATTTTACTACAAACGACCGGTTCGACAAATAGCTATTGAGCATTTTATGCGTGTTACTTGGTAAAAGTTCACATACATATTTTGTTTAACAATCCATCGTGCCAGACTTTATCAAAAGATATATCTATGAATAGAGCAGAACAATATTCTTTGTTTTCAAAAGCCTTTCTGATGTATGTAACAACACGATGAACTTGTTCTATGGGACTATGACGCTTCCGAAAACCAAACTGGTGATCGGGTATTATGTTATTTGAAGCTATATGTTGGGTAATTCTCTTCATAAAAATTGTTTCAAACATTTTTGAGAGTATCGATAGCAGACTTATCGGACGATATGAGTTTACTTTGGTCGGATCTTTTCCAGGTTTTGGAATCATCACAATTTCCCATATCTTCCAGGATAAAGGAAAGTAACCCACACGCAAAATGCTATTAAAAATGGACAAAACCATTTTCAGGGCAGATAATGGTAGTTCTTTTATCATTCTGGCATTTATACCATCTTTGCCAGGAGATTTCATTATTTTAAGGTCTTTGGCTGAATTTTCGATATCTTTTAACTTGAATTTAAGTGGACGAGGAATTGTTTCATATATCTCGGGAGGATAGATGGTGGACGTGCCACTATTTGGTGTAAAATCATATTCAAGGTAATTTGCAAAGGCATTGACTTTCTCTTCCGAGCTTTTAGCCCAGTTCCCGGTTTCAAGGCGGATTGGGGATTCATGTGCGATTGGTCTTCGCATATTTTTCGTAGCCTTCCATAGACTGTAATCTGTTTTCTCAGTTGGATCCAAAGATTGCAAGTATTTGTTTAGATAATATTCCTCAGCTACCTTCAGGGCAACTTTTAGTCTTTTCTCACAATTCCTTAGGATATATTTTAATGCCGGGAGCGGTAACGTTGCCATTCTCTTCTTATATTTCTTTTCTCATTGACCAGGGCTTCAATGTTTGTTTGATAATTTGAAACATTATTCCTAATATTTGTGGACTCACGAGTGACAACTTTTACCGCACTGTTTACGACATCTGTCAGCAGATTCACCGCTGTGTCTATCTCGTTTGCTGATCGTAAAGATATACCTTCGGACAGGTAAGAGCTAACGTATTTTTTATACTTCATCCAGTTTGTGTGTTTGTTAGGCAAAGTGGCGTGTGCCCTTTCTTGGGCATTATCGGACAATGTTAAGATGGTTGGCGAATGATCCGAAGATAGATCAAGTGAAGGAAAAATTGATATTTGTTCACGCTTTACATTTTTAAACACAGCGAAATCAATTAGGTCTGGTGTTTTGTTCAAGTCTGACGGCCAATACGTTGGTTGGCCACCAGAGACGACGTCGAGTTTAGCAGATGCTATAGCATTTAACAACTGTCTACCTTTGGGTGAGGTGAGTCGAGAGCCCCAATATGTGTGCTTGGCATTATAATCTCCTGCTACCAAAAATTTGGTTCCAAGTGTGGAACTAATATTGTGTCTTGGAGGGCAATAAATAGACGATATTACGATATTTGTACCGGTGAGTGCTATTGAAGTAGCTTGAATGTGATCGGTCCTATATTCGGGCATAGGACAGTGTTTAACTTTATTTAGTACAATTATTGCCGTACAGCCACAGGCTCTCCCACTGGTGTGTTTAGAATCGTATGTGGAATAACCATGTATTGTGAAACAATTTTTTGTGGTAAAAATGTGTCTCAGAGACAAATAGTATGTCTATACTTTGTCGTCGAAGAAAATTATCAACTCCGTTTCTGTGTTGGCTTAAGCCGTTTGCATTCCAATAACAAATTTTTAATGGATTTATTTTTGTTTCAACACAATTTGCATCAGCATGATCTGGTTCCTCATCATTTCTTGCATCATACTTTGCATGTTTACCATGAATGAATTCATGGTTTCCATCAGTTTTTTAATAGAATTTTCAATAGAAATATTATTTGGCATGGGTTCACCATTTCTTAGCATATGGGCGTATGACATATATGGAGGAATTACGTTATTTCTAGCTTGGGGTAAGCAATTTACGATAGGGATAGCATTTACCATAGGAGACATGGATTTCAAGCCTGGGAAAGGCGTTGGATTATATTGAGCATAACTTGGATTTCTGATAATATTGTTAGCATTTTTAACGTGAACGTAAACTGGACAACCCCTATAATTTGCCGTGTGATTTTCACCGCAGTTGCTACATTTCTTAACGCTTGTATCTGTTTTAGAATGTGGACATTCAACAGATTTATGAATGTCGCCGCATCTGACGCAGACCGGAGGCAATTTGCAGTAAGCCTTTGTATGTCCAAATTCTTGACAATTTGTGCACTGAGGCGGAGCCCTACGTTTCAGTGGTTCATCTACTCTTATTCTGCGATTGCAGAGGTACCTCAAATCATAAATGGGGTGTGTGGCACCTTTCTTCTTAATTTGAGAAGACTCAAATGTTAATTCCACCTTAAACATATGTTGGGGAATTTTATTTTTATTGATAATGTTAATTATCGATTTCACTTCGTAGCCTTCCTTTTATAAATCGCCCTTTATTTCATCCATTGGTACGGAACTATCAATACCCTTAAGCACTACAACCTTTGAGCTTTTTAGCTGATAAGTGTAATAGTTTCGCTTCTCTTGATCAAATACACTGATCGCCTTTCTGTAGAGTGCTTCAGTGTATGTCTGGATTTTTGTTTCAAAAACATTCCCTCTACGCAATGAAACTACATGGAAATTATCTTTACCTAGCAGCTGTGAAAGCTTATTTACTAGGACATTAGATGTCTGTTCTCGTAAGCATATTGGAGGTGGTTTTTGTTCACGTACAGTTTCATTTTCTAGTTCTTCGTTGTCCTCCGTACCGAGGATAGAATAACGGTTTTGACTGTCTTGAACTATTCCTTCAAGGATTTTAGGGGTTGGCTCTTGTTTTGGAGATCTAGAATCTGACTTACGCTTAGTCACGAGAATATATCTACCCATACCTGTTTGAATCTTATTTTCTGTATTATTTGAAGCGCTATTTGTATTTTTGGGAATTGCGCCAGTTGAACGTTGGCAACTTTTTTCTTCCTGTGTAGTGTTGACAGTATTTTGGAGCATACTTTCAGGCTTTTCGTTATTTATTTTCATTTGTTTTGTTTCGTTTGATTCGCTTGCTGGCTTATTAACAACTGTGGTGAAAAGGAGCGGGCACGGTTGATGGGTCTCGCGGTAAGATACAAACTGTCATCATACATTGGTGTGGTTGTTGTTTCACTACTCACGGATGTCGCTGCAATATATGCATTTCTACCATTTAGGCTGAGTCGTCTCTCAAATGAGGGTGTGAGAGACATACACTTTTATTTGTTGTCGTTCACAGTTTTTGCTTGCTTATTTTTTCTTCACTCTTCACAACAAACGGGCTATGTTGGATATGTGATATGTATTCACTTTTATATTTTTAAAAGCTACACTTGGGCAATGCACTTTTTACACAGTTTGGGTATATTTTATTAACCAATTCTGTTATATGATTTTTTTGGAGTATATCCAAAGAATAAATGTTTTTGATTAATTTTTAGAGAGAATCCACTGAAACACGTCCGCACTCAACAATGTTGCCCATGGTAATGACAATATTGTTACCCCGTCGTGGGTAACAATCTTGTCGCGATGCGGGGGCTTACGGGTTGCATAGGGTTGTTTATGTCTCCAGGTAGCAATGGTAAAGTTAAAGTAAACAGCTAAGGCCTAACCACTCCTATCTGTAGACACTGACAATCGTATGTAACCTCAACTAAAGGTTACCCACCCACACCCATGATGAGTACAAATATTAATTTTAACTCTGCAGGTGGTCTGCAGGCGGGAACTGATAATCCACCCAATTCATCATCTGCCGGTGATGCTTTGGCAGGGGCAGAATATCTGCAGGCCCCAAACTCATCTAGGTTAGGTTAGCTTAGGTTGAAGAGAGAAGACGTTTAAACGTCTCATGTCCATGGACATACACTTAAGCCAGTGGTTCGGCCTGTTGTGTGCTCCTTATTTATGATCTTTTTATACCTCACGAGTTACAGAAAATCGGAACTAGACACGAATTTTCTCAGTATCTTCCAGTCATATTCTCTGAGATGAGTCAAGTCTGGTAATATGTCGGACCCGAAATGTTGGGATCTTGCATGTGTGAAAGCCGGGCAGTGACACAGAAAATGTTCCATCGTTTCGATGTTTTCTCTGCATGCCCTGCATTCGTCGTTTCGTGCTAGTCCTATGCGATGAAGATGTGCTTGTAAGCTTGAGTGTCCCGTTAGAACACTCATCATCTTACTAATATCGATCTTGTTTAGTTTCAGAAAACTTCTTGTTTTCTTTTCATTTGGGTCACCCCACAGTATCTTTGCAGTTGCTCCTACTGTTGCGCTATTCCACACAGTTTTATGAGCCATCACTGCCCAGTGCTTCAACTCATTTTTCGTGGTTTCGAAAGGTTTCCAATTTTCCAAGTTTATTACTCGAAGTTCTCTGCCCTTTGAAGCCAAGTTGTTTGCCCGTTCATTTCCAATCACTCCGTTGTGTCCTGGTACCCAGTAAATACGCAATTGACCATGGGCTGAGTAATCATTTATCGTTCTTTTACAGTCCAACACAGTTCTGGATTTGACCCTTTCCGATGTTATTGCTTTAATCGCCATTTGGCTATCTGTGAAGATGTTGGCATATTTAGGCTTTGTCGTGTTACTGAGCCAGTTCACACACTCCGTGATTGCTCGAACTTCTGCTTGAAATACCGTGTTATGGTCAGGGAGGCCCCGCTTATGTCTAGATAGCACATACGTTGAATTTTTTGCAAAGGTATTACGTTGAACTTCTTGTCCACCACACTACAGAGGCGTAGGTGATTATTGGTCTAATCACGCTCATGTAAAGCCAGTGAGACATATTTGGACGTAGTCCCCATTTTAAACCTATAGCTGTTCTGCACAACGACCAACATCTGTGTGCCTTTGTAACTCTTTCTTCAAGATGATCTTTCCAGTACAGTTTCTGATCCAAGATTACTCCCAAGTATTTTACCTTTTTAGTTATAGCAATTGTCTTATTCAGGAATCGAGGCGGGGTAAAACGTGGGATCTTCGTTTTCCTTGTAAATAGACATATTTCTGTTTTGTCTGGGTTAACATTTAATCCCCTTGGTTGTGCCCATTTATATGCTATGTTAAGTGCCTCTTCAGCTCTTCTGCATAATAGATTTGGATGAAAGCCCCTTAGAAGTATTACAACGTCGTCTGCATAACAGACTGGTTTAAGTCCTTCATTGGTGAGGGCTTTTAGGAGACTGTGTATCGTCGTAACCCATAGAAGAGGCGATAAAATGCCCCCCTGAGGTATACCACGATTTACCTTGTCTCTAATTTTTACGTCATATGACCCACTATTAATCCACCTATTCCTTAGCATATTGTTGATCCAGTTTTTCAGCGCCCGGTCAACCTGAAACTCGTGTAAGGACTGGATAAGTGTATCGGTCTGTACATTGTTAAATGCGCCCTCAATGTCTATGCAAACAGCAAGTGTATACATTTCTTTACTGAAGGACTCTTCTATGTGGTGCACTACCTCATGCAGAGCTGTTTCCACTGATCTTCCTTTGACATAGGGGTGTTGTTTGAATTTTAGCCTGTCATCCGCTATTTTACCTTTGACCATGTCATCAATTATTCGCTCCTTTTTTTTTAACAGGAAAGAAGTAAGGCTAATGGGTCGATAAGCCTTTGGGGTCGTGTAACTCGCCTTGCCAGGCTTTGGTATGAAGACCACCCTTGATTCCTGCCAGTTTTTTGGGGTATACGAATGGGTTAGGCATGCAGTGAACACTCCAGCCAGATGAGTTGATACCAGATCCACCTCATTCTGCCGAAGTGCTGGAAATATTCCATCCGGTCCCGCAGCCTTAAAGGGAGAGAAACTTTTTATCGCTTCTTTTACCACACAATCTGTTATATCCGTAATAGGTACTTGATGCAATACATTTTCATTCTGTAACTGTTCCTCTGTAGGTCCAGCATTACCAGTCGGAAAATGAGTTTTCATCAAGAGCCTTACGGTATCCTCTACAGTTTCCATCATTTTACCCGTTTCATCCACCAGTGTTTCGGTTTGGACATGATAAACTCATCTAACCCAATAACAAAAAACGCACAAAAAAAACAACATCAACCACTCAAAACGCTACAGATACACAAACAAGACTAACGAGACAAGACAGCATTGAACTCTACCTCAGCGACGATTCAAATGACGGACATTCTGCACTTGGCAAAATCCAGCTAGCTGAAACCGATGAAGATGACATCACGACGATGGAATCGGATAGCTCTGGGCTGGTAGCTAAGTCAGACAAGGAAGACATGGGTACCGTCGCGGGGGGAAAGTCTACCAAGACGGACGAGCAGAGAATGGAGGCTGGATATAAGTGCTCGCAGCGGTACCTGAGGAGTATGCAGTCGAAAGACCCAGCATCCCTCACAGTACGTGACAAGCGCTTAATCCGGAAGCATAAATTCCACGTCCGGAAGTACGAGTCTCTCGTAAATACTACGGTCGTGGAAGGACAGGAATACTGACACAAACACTAAGACACATACCAACGCACTCAATACAGCACACAAAAATACACTCGCGACGAAAAAGGCCATCAATCCACCAGCGCCGGCAGCTAAGGATGATGGCAAAAACACGTCTCCAGGCCCTTCCAAAGGCAGGAAGCTAGCCACAAAAGAGAAGTCCAACGTGCCGCGGCAGGCACCTCTGGCCATAATGATGACAAGAACACTATCAAATGACAACGTTTAAACGACTCCCAGGTTCCAGAAGGCAAACGGATTTAAAAATCTGCCAGCCTGACTTCGGCGCCTGAACTTCAAGTAGCGATTCGTGACCGGAGTAATCCAGAAGGCAGGATCTCTACGAAAAAATGGATGTTGGTAGAAGAAGGCATTCTGCTGAAAATGCATGAAGCCCTTGCTAGGGACGAGGATGATGCTTTCACCGAGTTCGACGGGGCCAAATGACATAAGGGCGTGAAGATTGTTGGATGCGGCAATCCTAGAGCTCTCGAGTTCTTAACAGCATGCGTCAACAGTCTGAGCGGACTCTGGCAAAAAAACATTGTGCCAATCGTCGAAATCCCAGCTGGACCACTATAAAAGTATGGGTCCCACCTCCAATCCTGGAGGATAAGGTTATTCTGGACCTCCTCAAAAGGCAGAATAAGAGCCTACAAGCTGGGGATTGGAAGATAGTCCGAGGTCGTGCGAGAGACAAGGGAGATGGAAAGGACCTCTGGATCAAGATAGGTCCGGAGTCCCTAAATCTCCTGAGGCTCTCGAACGGAACAATTAAGTTCGGACTAAACCGACTCCGGACGTCCGTCCCCGACGTGGAAGAAGAGTGCAGCAACCCCGGGCGGCATGAAAGTGGTGCAGCTAAACCTACACCACTCTGAAGCAGCGTCGGACGAGCTGTTGAGAGTTATGGGGAAAGAAAGGATAGACGTGGCCCTTATACAGGAACCTTGGTTGGCGAGCAACAAAGTCCGCGGTCTCAGGTCACGAAATCTCACGCTCATTTCCCCGAAGACAGAAGGTAAGATTCGTAGCTGTATCGTAGCCTGTAGAAACATAACTCTGACAATGATCTCCCGCTACAGCAACGAAGACCTCACAGTGGTAGCAATGGAACGCCAGGGTAAACCTACACTGGATTTCGCATTCATGTACCTGCCTTATGAATCCGCCGATCCCCCCTCAGATAAGGTACGTTCTCTGGTAAGTTGGTGTAAGAGTAAAGGGCACGACCTAATCATCGGAGGAGATGCTTACGCGCACCATACCATATGGGACAGCACAGCCATAAACAAACGAGGTGAGTCACTACTTGAATACATATTATCCACTGATCTACTTATCTGCAATAAGGGCAATAGGCCCACACTCTTTAATAAAATCAGGGAACAGGTTATAGATTTAACTTTAGTATCTAATAGCGATTCAAATGAATATCCAGGTGGAGAGTGTCAAATGAATGTTCCTTCTCGGATCACCTTATGATACACTTCAACATAGAGCATGAGGCTACTAAGGGGAAATCCTATCGTAACCCCAAGAAGGCTAACTGGGATAAGTTCAGACAACTTATGCAATCGCATCCACCACCAAATATGGAGATACATGACTTGCAGGGTCTGGAATGTGCGGTCGACCGCATGACGAGTAACCTTGTCGATGCCTTCTATGAGTCCTGTCCAGAACGCTCACCACCCCGGAAAACCAACCAAACATGGTGGACTACGGAATTGAAGCAACTCCTCATGGAACCAGACGGACTGCTCACGGAGAAAACCAAGAGACTCTAGAACTTCTGATGGACACCCACTTTCCGTCATTTCAAATCGGCAGGCCCCGATGGCATCATTCCAGCTCTTTTACAAGAGTCCTTGGAACTCATTCTACCATGGCTACGCGCAATTTTTTCTGCAAGTTTCCAATGGTCACATATACCCAAGGCATGGAGAGAAGTCAAGGTGGTCTTTATCCCCAAGGCGGGAAAAATAAACCACAGTACGACAAAGGACTATAGACCAATCAGTCTATCATCGTTTCTGTTGAAAACCATGGAAAGACTAATTGATCTAAACGTTAGGGGAAAACTGACACCAAACAACTTCAGTACGGCACAACACGCCTACCTGTAAGGTAAATCTGTGGAAACGGCCTTACATGAAGTGGTAGGATTTGTCGAGGACTCCCTTCATTACAAAGATTACACCATGGCGGCGTTCCTCGATGTGGAGGGCGCTTTTAATAATGTTAAGATAGCATCTATACTCAACGCACTTGACAGCATAGGCTCACACCCAGGCATAATCAAGTGGACAGGTAACATGCTCAAAAGCAGAATCATTAACTCAACCATGGGCAATGGTTCGGCATGAAAGCGAGTCACGAGAGGTACTCCGCAAGGTGTAGTGGTCTCACCGATATTATGGAATCTAGTGCTAAACGAAGTCCTAATGGATCTCAGCAAAACAGGAATTAAAATCACAGCGTATGCAGACGACGTCGTGATTTTGATTAGAGGCAAATTTATGCCTACGGTCAGCGAGATCATGGAAAGATCACTAAAACGATTATCACATTGGGCAGATAAAAATGGACTAGGAGTCAACCCAGCGAAGACGGAACTAGTCCTCTTTACTAGAAGAAATAAAATTCCGAACTATCAGCTCCCTACACTACAGGGAAATGTACTTGAACTATCGAAAGACCAACGGACTACTTGGCACCAAGAACAATTCGATGTAAAACATTTAATGTAACGTTTCCTAGCCGTGAGGACTGGGCATCAAATAGCGTCATAGAGGACGACGAGATCTCAATCTTCACGGACGGATCGAAAATGGAGACGGGCACGGGATCAGGAGTATATTCCGATACCCTTAATCTCAGAATCTCCACCAGACTCCCAGATGAATGCACTGTCTTCCAGGCAGAGATCTATGCCATTAACATTGCCGCGAAACAGATTTTGGAACTGGATATTTCTCGGAAAAAATTCAAGATCTACGTCAACAGTATGGCAGCTCTCAAGGCCTTGGGCTCTAGAACTATCAAATCACGCTGCACGATGGACTGCTTTCTATCCTCAACCCACATTCAGGCGCACGAAATCACGCTCTGATGGGTGCCAGGACATAGCAACACACAGTGCAACGAATTAGCAGACGAATGTGCCAGGATAGGATCCGGCGTACGAAATGAAACCGCGACTCTGGACGTGCAAATTCCGTTCGTGGAACTTAAAGACCAAATCGACGAACGCGGAGCAGCACTAACCAGATCGAGGTGGGATATCGTACAAAACTGCAGGACTGCAAGAACCCTTTGGCCATCCATAGATGTGAAACGTACCGAAGAATTGCTGTTCTTCAGGAAGAACACACTTAGCATCCTCACTGGAGTCATCACAGGGCACTGCGTGATAGGCAATATGGCTGCACGCATGAAGCTTCCTTACGAAGACTTCTGTAGAAGCTGCTTGGATGAAGAAGAGGAGGAGTCAGTACAGCACCTGCTATTCTCATGCAAAGGACTGCAAGAGTACCGTTTGGCCTTTTTAGGGCACAGGCTCTTCGAAAACCTAGATGACCTAGCAGATGCACCGCTCAAACCCCTTCTCAATTTCATCAGAAAATCTCTCTGGTTTAGTAAAGCCACAAAGACTAACGAAAACACGAGTCACTAGATCTTCTCTCCCTCTTCCTAAATCTTCTCTACTTCTTCCTAAACCTTCTCTCCCTCTTCCTAGTCTGTCAACCTCCAACTATTTCTTCTATTCTTCCATTCTGCGCACGGGAAACACAATGGACCGAATTGTCGGCCCCGAGTGAACTCGTCAGTTGTATTCTGACGGGCGTCCCTTTCAACCTAACATAACCTTAGGACCTTTTTAAAATTCTTCTCATACAGACGCTTTTTCTGCGAGTTTGAACTCCATATAATGGTGATCTGGGAATGAGTGGTCGTCCAGTACATTCCACCCAATAATTTTGTCTGACACCCGGTCAGTAGCAAACGTTGCGTCTAGTACTTCTTGTCTGTCTTTAATTGTAAAGGTCGGTTTATTGCCAATGTTACAAATAGTTAGGTTGGTATTTAGAATAAAGTCAAGAAGCGAATCACCCCTTTTGTTTATATCCGTACTACCCCAGATAGTATAATGAGCGTTCGTGTCTGCGCCAATAATCAGCTCGAGCTCGTCAGACGTTGCTTCTTCTACTACTTCCCTGAAGAGAGCTGTCGGTATTGTTGCTTCATAAGGATAGTAACTGGAGACCACCCAGTATATGCGATTACCAATCTCCAGACTAGCAGCTGTTTGGTCTTTAGCACTTAAATTAGTCAGGAGAAAAATACTTAGATCTTTTCTGGCCAAAATGCAGGTTCTTGGAGTGCCTTCACAGTTGGCCACAAGCAGTTTAAAGTTTGGTGTCTTGATACCGCACACCCGTTCTCCTACTACATAGGGCTCCTGGATCAGGACGATGTCTACTGCACCTGTGGACAGGACAATAGAGCCGCTGAGGCTGCTTTAGCGTGATGGAGGTTAATCTGTGGAATTCTTACCATCTTTGGTAATCGACAGATTGAAATCCAACCCGACAAGGGTGTTATCGAACTCTTCGTCCGTATCATCGGGGAGCATGTCCCCGCTAGATGCGTCAAAGAGTCCGGAGACTTCCCTCAGCCCCTCAGTATCCGAAGTAGTGTTTTCATCCTGAGAGAACTACGTTACAGATCTTCTGTTAGAGTTAGAGTCACCAGAAATAATAGTCGTGTGGACCACCGCACTTCCAGAAAGCCTTGTATCAACCACGGTCGACGACTCGCCATCCGCAGTGGGAGCTATATCCTGCTTGTATACCTTCAAGACTATAGTCTCGAAACCATATTGCAGGGTTGCACTTTGTATATGGGAGGTGGATTCAGCGTTAAGGATCAAATTGACCTGTCGCTTTTTACCATCCGCCTCTCCCACCTTGCTAATTCTCCAATTATGGGTCGGCAGACCAGGACTGGAATCTTTTATTATTTCTAATATGTCATCCGAGCTGGAGGGCTCTTCTGTAACCCAGGTGATGGCTCTAGGGTGACTAGGGATGTTTTTTTTTTCACAACATCCAACTGGGCACCCGGCCACACCTCAGCCGCTCGACTCAGAGCAGCCTTATACAGATCTACTGATCTGGCATCACCGAAATATAAGAGCATTACTCTCCCCTAATGCCATCCTGCATCGTTGCAGGCTGGTGGTTTGCCCGGCATTTCTCTTCGGACATCGAGGTAATGAGCCATAATGGCGGATTTCACATGGCTCCATTTATCCTTGAGGATGGATCCATCCTCACTACTTCTGTCTATAACAGCTATCACTAGACTCTCCTTCGCCACTTCATTGAAGGGGTTGGTGAGTGTCCTGTTGATGGTGACATTAGGGCCTCTTGCCTTTTTCGAAGGAAGTGGTTCATCAGGTGATCTGATTTTTTTTGACTTTATTAGCCGTTAACACAGCTGAATTTGTGGCTCTTTCAGCCGGCTGATTGGCTTAGAAGCATCTATGACGCTTTTAGCCCAGGTAAGTGACTCTTTTTGTTGTTCGGTAAGAGCCGAAACCTCAACAGCCTCCAACTTCGTCAAAACTCTGAGCGCTATCCGGTGCTCATTGTGCTTCCGTTTTGATGGTCGGACATGACGTTTTCCCCTCACCGTACCACCGTTGGCAAAGACCAACGGACAGACAGAAGGACGATTGGGGAACCCCGCTTCATCGGAACGCGAAGGCATCCCCGTAAACGAATTTATTAATTTTTTTGTCTGTACTAGCCTGTAATAGGTACTACGATGTAGGACTTCCAGACTTTGTACAGATTTTTTTTGCGGTTGATTAATAGTTACTGCGTAATAGATTTTAACTATCCGCTCTGTGCTAAACACGTTCGTTCACCACGACTGATTAGCAACGACATACGCAAAATATAATCTTGTAGAGAAGTTATACAATGAACTGAGTTAAAGGACAGAAACAACTTGACATCATCTGCATACATTAATATCTTAGACGGAAGGTCGTTAAGATATAGATTGAATAGAATAGGACCTAAGTGACTACCTTGTGGAACACCCGAAGTTACATAAATGATACGAGACAAAATACCTTTAAACAAGTAAGAATGTTCAGTCGGGTAAACCGACAAAAGAATCCCCTCACCTTGAGTTTTAAAATTTTTTTAGAAAATTTATTTATTGTTGTTCATTTAAATTATTATTAATTTAAATTGCATTAATAACTTTGACATTTGTGTGACAGGTACAAAAAAGGACGTCTGAATAACGGTCACTTTTCTCTGGACTCTAGGTACTATAAAAGCATTTCACTGTACAAAATTTCAAGTATTTGTATGCACTGGTATTAAAGTTAAAAGCTGTTAACTTTTGGTACAAAAGGTCCATTTGTGTGTACTCCATTTTTCTCTGTACTCTAGGTACTATAAAAGCATTACACTGTACCAAATTTCAAGTATTTGTATGCACTGGTATTAAAGTTATAAGCCGTTAACTTTTGGTACAAAATGGTCCATTTATGTGGGAGGTCCCAAAAGGAGCGTGGCAAACCATTACACTGTACAAAATTTCAAGTCTTTCTATGCACTGGTAATAAAGTTATAAGCTATTAACTTTTGGTTCAAAATTGTCCATTTGTGTGGGAGGTACTAAAAGGGGCGTGACAACTTCGCCCATTTTCTCGAGGTAATAGTGACTAATAAACTAATACTATGTGTAGAATTTCAGAGGATTCAAATAAGCAGTATAGAAGTTATTAAATAATCAATATTTCACTAAATGTTAACCCTTTGTGGGGGAGGAACTAGAAGGAGTGGACCAATATGGCCCATCTTCGAACTTAGCCGGAGATAGAAGAAAATATTACCACATACCAAATTTGAAGTCAGTCGGTTACTTTCGAGAGTTATCGTGCGCACCACCCAGCAGACAGGCGGACGGACATTGCTCATTCGACTAAAAATGACCCAAAACGGATATCCGCCGAACATACTTAGGGCCTTAGGTCACTCCTTCGATGTGTTACACTTTTGGTTCGTAGAAAATGATATATACCCTCCTCTCTAAGGTGAGGCAACGAATTCCATTAGAATAGTAACTGCGGACCTACCCTTTACAAAACCATGTTGAACGTCCGATATGATATTTCCCAGTGAATGAGAGAGTCTATAAGTGATTAATTTCTCAAAAAGTTTGGGTATAGCACTAATTTGTGCGATACCTCTGTAATTTTCGATATTAAATTTAGAGCATTTTTTGTACAAAGGAATAACACTAGCCAACAGTCGTTTTGTTATTTGGTTCTAGCATAGTTTTTCTCATTGATTTTGACCTACTGAACACGAAAATGAGTTTTAAAATTTTTTCTGTCGATTGGTTTTCGAGATACAAATTTTTGAACTTTTTTTTTAAATTTTTGGAGGTACACTTACAATTTTGAGCATATCTTTCGTCTTCTTTGACGAATTTGATCCTACTACTACTCAAAATAACATCCTACTACTACTCAAAAAAATTGAGCCGTCTACAACTCATTCTCAGAAAATTTTCAAATCGGGTGAGTAGTTTTGATGTTGGCGGCTTAAAAAGGTTAAAAAACTGCGTTTTTTTAGTAAAAATGTGGCAGAAAAATTCATATAAAATATAAAACGCGATGCTAACAGCGATTTTGGTTTTTTTACGTATAGCTGGCATTTTTCCAAAGAAAATAAGCACTTACTTAACAAAATCTGACAACAAATGGCGGACTTATAATTTTTTTGGTTTCGTCGAAAATGGTGTAATGAAAATGCAGAACATAGAAACACAGGTGCATTTTACGATACGAATTTTGGCAAACCCACTTTACATGTACAAAATTGTTTGGAAAAAACGTTTACGTAATTTTTATGATTCTCAGAATTAAAAAAAATAAGTAATACACAAATAGTTATTTAATTTTTATGATTGTGGTTACAGAGTAATATACGCTTCTGAATGTGCGTGGACGCTCTTCGTGTTCCTTTATGACTGCTACTCCGTTCACAGTCAATTAAAGGGAAAAAAGGGAATTACACTTTTTTATTGATGTGTGTTTTCCCGATGGCTACCTGTATCGGATTTTTTTTACAGAAATTCCCCCCACATTTGTGAGTGGTCATTATTTGGAAACTTTTCCACAATTTGAAACGCACACTTGCTGAATCAGGTATATAGCCACCCTTAAAAGATGCGCCCATTCATAAGTACCTGTCAGTAAAATATTGTAACATACTTAGTATTTATATGTGTTCATTTATCGTTTTTTGTCATTCAACAAGTGTCTACGAACGCGAGTAGTACGAGTAAAAAGTGAAACAAATTGAATTTAAGTGCATATAATACCTACCCAACAAGTAAGACAATGAGTAACAGACTACGTGTGTTCGAGTGTTTGAACAATCCAGACAATTTCTGCAATGTTTGTGGCGAGTTTATAAAGAATAATCACGCACACACGTTTACTCCAGCAGTGCAATTGCACTATTTGAATTATTTTGGTATTTCACCAAATATCACAGAACCATGGACACCTAAGTCGCTATGTGATATTTGCTATATAATCCTAACCAACTGGGCAGCTGGCGGAAGGTAAGAATTTTTATTTAAACACATTAAGCAAAGCAAATATAGTAATTTATTTTAATTTTAGGCGCCATATGAAATTCGATACACCAATGATGTGGAAAAAGCCGCTATGCCATTCCACAGACTGTTATTTTTGCCTCACCACAAACAGTGGGGTAGGGAGATTTTTAAAATGGAACTACGCTCAAGTGGGATCGTTTGCACTTCCAGTACCACATTCGAATGATGTACCATATCCAGTGTGCCCTGGTGCATCTCTTCAAAAAGCAGAATCGTCAGATCAAGAGTCCGAGTCAAGTGCAAGCGAATTTGGGGCGTGCAGAAAGCGAAAATTACTGTCACAGGCCGAACTAAACGATTGGGTGCGCGATTTTGGTCTCACTAAGGAGAAATCCGAACTTTTTGCGTCTCGGATGGTACAGTGTGGATTTGCGGATTCAGAAGTGAAAGTAACAGCGTACAGGAAGCGTCACCAGCAGTATGCAAAATTTTATACAAAGAAAGACGAAATATGTTTTTGCAGCGACATTTCCGGCTTGTTCCAAGAGCTTCACCAAATTCACAACCCCAATGAATGGAGGTTGTTTATTGACAGCAACAAAGAGAGCTTGAAGGCAGTTCTCTTACATAATGGGAATGAAAAGCTCATGCGGTTCATTCAAAGGAGAACTATGAAACTATGAACATTTTGCTGAAATGCATAGAGTATAGCAAATATAATTGGAAAATATGCGCCGACCTCAAAGTTGTGGCCATTCTGTGTGGACTCCAAGGAGGCTATACGCGACATTGCTGTTTTCTGTGCCTTTGGAATAGCCGCGCTGATGATCAGCATTATATTCAAAAAAATGGCCGGAATGAACGAAACCTGTAGTTGGAGAAGCGAATGTTCAGCGCAAACCACTAATAGAGAACCGTGAAAATATAATACTTCCGCCGCTGCACATAAAATTGGGTTTGATAAAAAGTTTTGCCAAAAAATTGGACAAAGAAGGTGAAGCTTTTGCCTATTTACGGTAAATTTTCCCTTACCTTTCGCTGGCAAAAATTAAAGAAGGAGTCTTCCTAGGACCCGAGATAAAAAAAATGTTGAAAGATGAAACATTCCCGAAGCTGTTATCACCCATCGAAGCCGCAGCATGGAATTCCTTCAGGCTTGTTGTGGAAAACTTTTTAGGAAACAACAAAAGCGATAATTATAAGGACATAGTTGAGGATCTGGTAAAGAACTATGAAGCAATGGGTAGGTTTTTTTGAAACAAATGTTAATTTAAATAGCGTTTTAATTCCCGTTTTTTTTCATTTTTGGGTAGGAGTGCACATGTCACTTAAAATACACTTCCTGCATTCTCATTTGGATTTTTTCCCTGAGAATTTAGGAGACGTGAGCGACGAACACGGCGAGCGCTTTCATCAGGAATTGAAGGCTATGGAACGACGCTTTCAGGGCATCTATGACACGGCTATGATGGGTGACTACATTTGGACCCTAATACGTGAGACCAATTGCAGCGAATACAAAAAACAAAGAAGAAGTCAGCTGTTTTTCCACATGGCATAAAATGTACAGTTATATCTTTGTTTCTACTCATTTTTTTTGGGCGTTGATTTGGTTAATTTCGTTAGTTTAGCTAACCTGGCACATCCATTTCTAATTGTGCCATACATTGAGTATGTAGTGCTCTAAATAAATTAAAAAATAATATACTAAGACTAATTTGTTTATTTTAAATTAAGTTCAAATGTATTTATTCGTTTGCGTTGGGTAGGTAAGCTGTGCAAATAATGAAAATCAAAACATCGTGAAATAGCGGAATTTCGGTCTTTTACCAAAAAAAATTATAAGTCCGCCATTTGTTGTCAGATTTTGTTAAGTAAGTGCTTATTTTCTTTGGAAAAATGCCAGCTATACGCAAAAAAACCAAAATCGCTGTTAGCAACGCGTTTTATATTTTATATGAATTTTTCTGCCACATTTTTACTAAAAAAACGCAGTTTTTTAACCTTTTTAAGCCGCCAACATCAAAACTACTCACCCGATTTGAAAATTTTCTGAGAATGAGTTGTAGACGGCTCAATTTGCTTTAATTTGAGTAGTAGTAGGATCAAATACGTCAAAGAAGACGAAAGATATGCTCAAAATTGTAAGTGTACCTCCAAAAATTTAAAAAAAAAGTTAAAAAATTTGTATCTCGAAAACCAATCGACAGAAAAATTTTTAAAACTCATTTTCGTGTTTAGTAGGTCAAAATCAATGAGAAAAAGTATGCTGGAAACAAATAACAGAGAAAATTTTGTTATTTGTGACCTAGTGTAATTAACCATTCCTTCCACACGGGAGGGAATATACCAGAATATAGAGATATATTAAAGATGTTAGTAAGGGGTGTGTATAACTCATAAGCACATTCGCGTAATATGAAATTCGGGACTCTATCCGGAGCTGAAGAATAGTTTAAAGACAGAGATAGTAAACCTTATAAAACCTCATCATAAGATAATGACATTTCGTCGGCTTAATGCTATTTTGGTCCATACGACATTTTTGTGTTTTTTGAGTTAGGAGTTGATAATATGGGTTCCAAGCATGCTCTTTCAGAATCTGCACTCATTTTTTCCTATCTCGCCTAGTTTTCGAGATATTGGTAGGGTAAATTTGTTTTACTCTGAATAACGGCAATTAATTTCGATATTTTTGTTCTATGTCTCAATTTTTCTATAGCCCTATATTCTTCACTCAGTATTTTACGTTCTTTCGATCACAATATGAAAATTAGTGTCCTTCCATACCGACCCTTTTTGTGGTCCATGTAATACATATACGAAAAAATATTAAAATAAAAGTGGATATGGACCAAAATGCCAAGTACAAAAATTGTTATAACTTGCTTATTTTTGGATGTAATGGCATAGAAATGCATGAGAATCATACAAACACTGTTGGGAACCCTATGAAATAAAAAGTGTGTAACTCTTCAGTCCCGTTTTTACTCAAACAATAAATTGCGTTTTTCTCCGATCATACAAAATGGCGTATGGAACAAAATAGCATTGAGCCGACGATTTGTGAAAAAATATTAAATGAGGAAATTTTATACGTGTTATCAGTACAGGGCAGGATGTTTTTAGTATAAGTACTTTGAAAGAAATTCGCGTAAAGGTCCACAATTCCTGAGTCTACGGATGATTCCAAGTCACCATATTGCATAGTTCTTGGAAATCCATCAGTTTTTCTTTTACTGTTAACGAATTTATAGAAATCTTTCGGATTTGATTTCAGTTTACATCTCATTTTATTTAGGTAATTGTTATAACAAATATAGTTCATGTTATTAAATCTAGATTTTGCTACGGAGTATTTTATGTAATCAACCGACGAGCCACTACGTTGGAATTTTTTCTGCATCGTATTTCGAAAATTTCTAAGGTATCTCAACTCTTTGGTAAACCAAGCCGGTCCAGAGCGATACATACTTTTCATAAAGTTTGGAATAAAATAATAGAAACAGTTGTGTAAGACAGAGTAAAAGTAAGATACATCTGTAAGTAAATCAATAATAAATGATGGCCATGCCACATGTGCTAAACAGTTCTTTAAACCGTTGATATTAGCTAGACTACATATGTATAGTTAAATGACACGTATTTATTAGAACTAGAATGATTCTGTGAGCAATAAGAGCTTAGATCAATAGATAGTGAAACTGTAGGATAATTAAATGATGTTTTTGCTTATATTGAATTCGCCATATGTGAGAGAGACATTTTATTTTATGAGGATTGATGGCAGACATTATAAAATTATAGAGAGGACGAGGTTTTATGGCCGTTCGTAATCCTCCATAAAACATGATATGTAATGTGAGAGCTATATTGGATGAGATCCGCTCAGATAGAGGGTAATTCAACAATATTTGTGTTTTTTTATTTATGGGGTTTCCATTCAGTTACGCCTTTTAGGGGCATGGACATCCCAGTCGTATATACAGGTAGTAAAATTATATGTACGCAATACAAAGTAGTACGCGGCAGTCTTGAAAATATTGGGTATCTACTTTCGAAGCAAACTCTATGTCAGCTACAGGTACTGCAACTTATGAACCTTAAACCCGGAATTTATGAACGAAATTTCTTATTAATAAATTAGTGTAATTCAGCGCCTTAAAGAGAGAAGTCGATTTTCTGAAAAATATTACAAAGTTATATTTCGAAGTATGAGTAAAAGGCAAAGAACTTTTCTTTTTTTATTAAAAAAATCGACGTGCGTTTAGTACAATAATAGAAGAAATATATGTGTAATATTTTGGTATACGAGTTAAAATATGAACGAACCGTGGACACTTAATATTCTGTGTAATTCGTGCCATATAAATCTTACTCGATGGACTAGTATGCGGTAAGTACTTTACAAGTCGGCTGAAAGAGCTGTGTTAACGGCTAATAAAGTAAAACGAATCAGATCACCTGATGAACCCCTGCCTTCGAAAAAGGCAAGAGGCCCTAATGTCACCATCAACAGGACACTCACCAAGCCCTTCAATGAAGTGGCGAAGGAGAGTCTAGTGATGGCTGTTATAGACAGAAGTAGTGAGGATGGATCCATCCTCAAGGACAAATGGAGTCATGTACAATCAGCCATTATGGCTCATTGCCTCGATGTCCGTAGAGAAATGCCGGGCAAACCACCAATCTGCAACGATGCAGGATGGCATCAGGGGAGCGTAAAGCTCCTTTATTTCGGTGATGCCAGATCAGTAGACCTGTATAAGGCTGCTCTGAGTCGAGCGGGTGAGGTGTGGCCGGGTGCCCAGTTGGATGTTGTCGAAAAAACAGCATCCCTAGTCACCCTAGAGCCATCACCTGGGTTACAGAAGAGCCCTCCAACCCCGCTGACATCTTACAAATAATAAAAGATTCCAATCCTGGTCTGCCGGCCCATAATTGGAGAATCAGCAAGGTGGATGAGGCGGATGGTAAAAAGCGGCAGGTCAATCTTATCCTAAACGCTGAATCCACCTCCCATATACAAAGTGCGAGTGCAACCCTACAATATGGCTTCGAGACTATAGTCTTGAAGATATACAAGCAGGATATAGCTCCCACTGCAGAAGGTGAGTCGTCCACCGTGGCACTTTCTGGAAGTGAGGAGGCACCCACGCCTATTATTTCTGGTGACTCCAACTCTAACAGAAGATCTGTAACGTCCTTCTCTGAGGACAAAAGCTCTACTTCGGACACAGAGAGGCTGAGGGGAGTCTCCGGACTCTTTGACGCATCTGGCGGGGACATGCTTCTCGACGATACGGACGAAGAGTTCGATAACACCCTTGTCGGTGTGGATGTTAATCTGTCAATTACCAATGATGGTAAGACTTCTACAGATTAGCCTCCATAACGCTAAAGCAGCCTCAGCGGCTCTATTGCTGCGCCTGTCCACAGTTGCAGTAGACATCGTCCTGCTACAGGAGCCCTACGAGGTGGGAGGAAGGGTGTGCGGTATTAGGACACCCAACTTTAAACTGCTTGTGGCCAACTGTGCAGGCAATCCAAGAACCTGCATTTTGGCCAGGAAAGATCTAAGTATCTTTCTAATGACTAATTTAAGTGGTAAAAACCAAACAGCTGCTAGCATGGAGATCGGTAATCGCATATAGTGGGTGGTCTCCAGCTACTTGCCTTATGAATCTGTAGTAACGACTGCTCTATTCAGGGAAGTAGTAGAAGAAGCAACGTCTGACGAGCTCGAGCTGATTATTGGCGCAGACACGAACGCTCATCATACTATCTGGGGTAGTACGGATATAAACAATAGGGCTTCTTGACTTTATTCTAACTACCAAACTTAGTAATTGTAACATAGGTAATAAACCGACCTTTACAATTAAAGACAGACAAGAAGTACTCAATAAGGCTAAATCTACTGGGGTCGCTAATGATTGGGATGCCTATAAAGAGCAACTCAAGATCTATAAGAAGGAGCTTAGAAAGGCGCAAAGGCGCTCTTGGTATACCTTCTGTGGTGAAGTGGAAAAGGTGTCCGACGCCGCTAGGCTGAGATTATTATCTGCTTCACCCTGTACAGTGGCATATTTACAGGATGAGGCAACTAACTGGACCAAAAACAGCGAGCAGTCGCTCAATGTACTGCTCGACACACATTTCCCGGGGAACTCTGTAACAGAACCCGAGGATCAGCAGGACCAACAAGAGTGCGAGTGGACTGCGAGCGTCGCTAGCTGCTTGACTGAGAGATCCAGAATAAGCTGGACTATTAATAGCTTTGAGCCCTTCAAGTCACCTGGACCAGATGGCATCACTTCAGCAGAAATGCAGAAAATGTTAAAAGACGGCAACTGACAAACTAACCATCCTACTAACAAAGGTTCAGAGAACTGCCTGCCTGAGCATAAGCGGAGCCTTAAGGACTACAGCGACCGAGTCTCTACAAGCCCTACTCCATATACTGCCGATTAATATTGTGGCGAGAGAAGTTGCAACAATGGCGGCAATAAGATTAAACTGCCTATCAATGTGGAGGTACAAGAACTATGGTCACATGAGGTTATCAAAGTATAGTGCTATGGTAACCGACCGAGTGGACTATATACCAACTGTGTACACCTTCGAGAGAAATTACATCACTATGATTCCCGCCAGAGATGAATGGGTCGGCAGAATATCAGGTAATAGAAACCATCTCCACTTTTACACGGATGGTTCGAAGCTTGATGAAAAGGTTGGCTTCGGAGTACACTGTGAAGAACTTAGTCTGGATATAGCTCACAGACTACCAGATACCTGCAGTGACTATCAAGCCGAAATAATGGCAATATGGGAAGTCGCAACATAGTAACCAACACTGGCGTTGTCATTTACTCGGACAGCCAGGCTGCCATCAATTCTCTGGAGGCAACATCCCTAAATTCACAAACAGCCCTCGACTGCCGCAGATCTCTTAACGAGATGGATGAGCTGTTTAATATACACCTCATATGGGTGCCTGGGCATAGGGATATCCCGGGGAACTGCAAAGCCGATGAACTTGCTAGGAAAATTCTTGAAGAATTTGCATATATTGGAGCGCCACTATCCACGTGCAAGCTTTGGCTTAGGCAAGAGGCAATCAGGCAGTCCAACGAAAGATGGACAGAAATCGGCACCTGCAGGGTAGCTAGGCAAATCTGGCCAAGCTATGACCTGAGAAGGTAAAAATATCTCCTCGCACTAGAGAGGAAACGATTGTCTAAGTTAGTACAGGTTCTGACGGGACACTGCTTAATCGGCGAACACGCCAAAAGATTGGGCATTGATTGGAAGAAGTGGAGAGCATTGAGCACTTGCTTTGCGACTGTGCCGCTTTGAGTAAACGACGACTGGTCCTTTTTAGGCAGCCTAACAGATCTTTCCAGTACTGATATTTTTTTTTTTTTGAAAAAATCTACTTTTTCCAATTTGTTTAACGACTGTTACTAAACCGCTGTTTCTAAGTGAAAGAGATATTTCCAACATTGGTAGCCCACATTAATAGATTCAATTTAACGTATAAGTCGACCTGGTCGGGCATATACTCCAAAAATTATAGTGCAAATACAGGGTGGCTGATGAATATTGCTACATTAAGAAACTCAAATAACTTTGTATGGAATTCAGTTTTCTTCTATTCATGTTAAAGCTCATTAAATTTAATTAAATATAGCTTAATTAGTTTTAAAAATAATGGAATTTAAATGCCCCCCTGCTCGTTGTTCATTACTGCTTGGAGAGTTGAGACGGGAATAGCCGCAATTGTTTCTCGAATGGATTGCTTTAGTTCATTCAAATTTGTTGATTTTGCTTTGTAGACTTCCTGTTTGCAATAACCCCACAAGAAAAAGTCAGGTGCAGTAAGGTCAGGCGACCTGTGGGGCCAACGGAATGTGGAGTTTCTGGATAACATATTATTGGGAAATTTTCGCCGCAATTCTACCATAACAGGCCGGGCTATGTGAGGAGTGGCACCATCTTGCTGAAACCACACAGAGTTGAAAGAAATTCTCATTCGGCGTAATTCTGGATAGAAAAACTCAACATGCTCAAGTAACGGTCTCCAGTAACTGTAACGGTGTGACCGTTTTCTTCGAAGAAGTAGGGCCCGACAATGCAGCGTGATGAAACTGCACACCACACTGTGACACGAAGTGGATCCTCCGTCCGAACTGAAGGGTTTCGATGGTAAGAAAATTTTTGGTTTTGATTTTTTATATATAAATTTTTAAGAATTTTATGCCGTTTCTGTCTAGATGTAAAATAGTTTTTTTAATTTTTCCCTACCTTCTTGTACTTATTGGTTATTATATCAGTAAATATGAACTGATTTCTTGTAGATCACATGTTTTTATCAAGCAATAACAAAATTTAGTAAGATTTACCTTTCAGAAAATATTGTTTTATGGCACTATTTCTAGGAAACCCTTAATCATTGACATGTAGAAAAATATTTGTTGTAATGATCATTCATATAGTTAATAATATGCATTCAAATATGATTTTTATAATTTCCCATATTACATGTATCCGGTAGAAATGTCAAGTATATTATTGTTTTTACCAATTTTGCAAGTATGGCGTAACATTTAAGAACACGGCACTATTTTTTATTTTGTGTGAAATCCTATTTCACACTTTTGAGGAAAAAGTCCGTAGAATAGTAGAATTTATCGAAGGAACCTATAAAATTAAAGTATTAAAAAGCGAAATCAAAAAATACAAAAATATGTTAAAACATTTAGTGTAAAGTGGACAACAGCAAAATCGCGTTCAAAATTTATTGAAAAATATTCAGATTGGCTCGAAAACAACATAGATTTTACGCAGCACCTATTACGCAATCGCAAAAAAAAAAATCTGTACAAAGTCTGGAAGGCCTACATCGTAGTACCTATTACGGGCTAATACAGACAAAAAATATAATAAATTCGTTGACGGGGATGCCTTCACGTTCCGATGGAGTCATTTACCTGGGCTAAAGGCGTCATAGATGCTTCTAAGGCCAATCAGCCGGCTGAAAGAGCCACAAATTCAGCTGTGTTAACGGCTAATAAAGTCAAAAGAATCAGATCACCTGATGAACCCCTGCATTCGAAAAAGGCAAGAGGCCCTAATGTCAACATCAACAGGACACTCACAAAGCCCTTCCATCCTCAAGGACAAATGGAGCCATGTGCAATCAGCCATTATGGCTCATTACCTCGATGTCCGTAGAGAAGTGCCGGGCAAACCACCAATCTGCAACGATTCAGGATGGAATGGGGGAGAGTAAAGCTCTTATATTTCGGTAATGCCAGATCAGTAGACCTGTATAAGGCTGCTCTGAGCAGAGCGCGTGAGGTGTGGCCGGGTGCCCAGTTGGATGTTGTCGAAAAAAAAAACATCCCTAGTCACCCTAGAGACATCACCTGGGTTACAGAAGAGCTCTCCAACCCGGCTGACATATTAGAAATAACAAAAGATTCCAATCCTGGAATCAGCAAGGTGGGTGAGGCGGATGGAAAATTTGATTCTTAACACTGAATCCACCTCCCATATACAACGTGCAAGTGCAACCCTACAATATGGCTTCGAGACTATACTCTTGAAGGAAGCCATGTGCAATCAGCCATTATGGCTCATTACCTCGATGTCCGTAGAGAAATGCCGGGCAAACCACCAATCTGCAACGATGCAGGATGGCATCAGGAGAGAGTAAAGCTATTATATTTCGGTGATGCCAGATCAGTAGACCTGTATAAGGCTGCTCTGAGTCAAGCGGGTGAAGTGTGGCCGGGTGCCCAGTTGGATGGTGTCGAAAAAAACAACATCCCTAGTCACCCTAGAGCCATCACCTGGGTCACAGAAGAGCCCTCCAACCCGGCTGACATATTAGAAATAATAAAAGATTCCAATCTAGGTCTGCCCGCCCATAATTGGAGAATCAGCAAGGTGGGTGAGGCGGATGGTAAAAAGCGGCAGGTCAATTTGATCCTTAACACTGAATCCACCTCCCATATACAACGTGCAAGTACAACCCTACAATATGACTATACTCTTGAAATTATACATACAATCAGCTCCCACGGCGGAAGGTGAGTCGTCGACCGTGGTTGATACACGGCTTTCTGGAAGTGCGGATTATTTCTGGTGACTCCAAATCTAACAGATAAACTGTAATGTCCTTCTTGAGGACGAAAGTTCTACTTCTGACACAGAGGGGTTGAGGGGAGTCTCCGGACTCTTTGACGCATCTTGCGGGGACACGCTTCTCGATGATACGGACGAAGAGTTCGATAACACCCTTGTCGGGGTGGATGTTAATCTGTCAATTAGCAATGATGGTAAGAATTCTACAGATTAACCTCCATCACGCTAAAGCAGCCTCAGCGGCTCTATTGCTGCGCCTGTCCACAGGTGCAGTAGACATCGTCCTGATTCAGGAGCCCTACGCAGTGGCAGGAAGGGTGTGCGGTATCAGAATACCCAACTTTATACTGCTTGTGGCCAACTGTGAAGGCACTCCCAGAACCTGCATTTTGGCCAGGAAAGATCTAAGTATCTTTTTCCTGCCTAATTTAAGTGGTAAAGACCAAACATCTGCTAGTCTGCAGATCGGTAATCGCATATATTGGCTGGTCTCCAGTTACTTGCCTTATGAAGCTGTAGTACCGACTGCTCAAGGAAGTAGTAGAAGAAGCAACGTCTAAAGAGGTCGAGCTGATTATTGGCGCAGACACGAACGCTCATCATACTATCTGGGGTAGTACGGATATAAACAATAGGGGTGATTCGCTTCTTGACTTTATTCTAACTACCAACCTAAGCATTTGTAACATAGGTAATAAACCGACCTTTACAATTAAAGACAGACAAGAAGTACTAGACGTAACGTTTGTTACTGACCGGCTGTCAGACAAAATTATTGGGTGGAATGTACTCAGCAGGACCAATAAGTGTCCAGAATAAGCTGGGCTATTAATAGCTTTGAGCCCTTCAAGTCACCTGGACTAGACGTCATCACTCCAGCAGAAATGCAGAATATGTTGAAGTACATTATCCCCTGGCTGGAGAAAATGTATGTAGGCTGCATCAGGCTTTCATACATCCCGACTCGATGGAGGGATACCAAAGTGGTATTCATACCTAAAGCGGGGAAGATATCACACACTAGGCCAAAAGACTTCAGACCAATTAGCCAATCCTCCTTCATATTGAAAGGTCTTGAAAGACTTTTAGATTACTTCATAAGGGAAAACCTGGATACAAAACGCCTGTCGGTAAACCAACATGCTTACAATAAGGGGAAGTCTACAGAATCAGCCCTGCACGAACTTGTGAGCACTATCGAATCGTCCCTGCATTTCAAGGAATTCACCATGGTGGCATTTCTTGAAATAGAAGGGGCTTTTAACAACATTCACTCAGATGCAGTAATTGCGGCACTGTCACATCTAAAAGTTAACTCTAGTTTGATTAGACCAATTCAAAGTCTGCTCAACAAAAGACGCATAACACCATGTCTTGGCTCCACAACTCTAACAAGGTTTGTAAACAGAGGGACCCCACAAGGAGGAGTACTGTCTCCACTAATTTGGAACCTAGCGGTGAATGAAATCCTGCTAGATCTAGAACGTTGTGGCTGCAAGGTCGTGGCATATGCGGACGACGTGGCAATCGCGTGAGTGGCAAATTCGAAAACGTCCTCCGAGACATTCTACAAGTGGCTCTGAACAAATTGGCTAGATGGGCCAGAAGCAGGTTTAGGCGTAAACCCAAACAAGACAGAATTGGTTCTCTTTACTAGGATGAATGATGTCCCACATGTGGACCCTCCACCTCGGATAAATGGAACAGATCTAGTCTTTTCTGAAAGTGCAAAATGTTTAGGAATAATTCTAGATAGGAAACTGTTATTTAGACTTAACGTATTGGAACGTGTAAGGAAGGCCAACGTCGCCTTATATTCCAGCAAAAAGGCTGTAGGGTCGCGGTGGGGACTCTCTCCTAAAATCGTCCACTGGATATATAGCAGTAGTTCGTCCTATACTGCTATACGGCATTGTGGTATGGTGGACGGCAACTGACAAACTAACCATCACCAACCTACTAACAAATTTCAGAGAACAGCCTGCCTGAGCATAAGCGGAGCCTCAAGGACTACAGCGACCGAGTCTAAACAAGGCCTACTCCATATACTGCCGATTAATATTGTGGCGAGAGAAGTATTGCATATATTGGTGCGCCACTATCCACGTGCAAGCTTTGGCTTAGGCAAGAGGCAATCAGGCAGTCCAACGAAAGATGGTCAGAAATCGCCACCTGCAGGGTAGCTAGGCAAATATAGAGAGGCAAATATTGTCTACGTTAGCATCAGTTCTGACGGGACACTGCTTGATCGGCGAACACGTCAGAAGGCGAACAGTCAGGTATTGACTCTAATGACTTCTGCAGAAGCTGTCGAGATGAGGAAGAAGTGGAGAGCATTGAGCACTTGCTATGCGACTGCCCCGCTCTGATTAAACGACGACTGGACATATTGGGGTCGGCCTTTCTAGGCAGCCTAACAGATCTTTCCGATATTCGTACTATCAGTACCGATATTCGTACTATCGATAAATTTGTATATCAAACAGGTTGGTTTCGATGAGGGGCATTTCAGCCCGTGGTAATACTAGGGCTTAAATACAGCACGAGAATAGTTTCCACTCTTACTACAGAACAGCTGAGTACAATGGATAATTGTGACTTGCAACTTATATGCAAGTGGGGATGTGATGGCTTATCAACCCTTCTGAATACAAACAAGTATCAACAGGTCCGAGCGGGAAAGATTATACTCGTAGAAGGGTGTTCACGGCATCATTAGTTCCCCTCAGATTAAGAAAGAGAGAAGACACGGATTGTCCCTCAACTAGTTTTGATGACATTTGGATTCGGCTCCAGGATCAAAAAACTTTTGTAGACCAACATGGTTTGAGTATACAAAAGAGTCAGCTACCAACACACAAAACCTGGTTGATCATATTGAGAAGGAAATTAAGGAGCTGGAACCCATATCAATCAAAATATTGGACTACAGCTTTACAATCTCCTTCATCCTAAATTTCACTATGGTCAATGGGAAAGTTTGCAATGCCGTTACGGGGACATCATCTAAAAAAAATAATTTTCGGATTTATCGAAGAACCCAACAATTAACACATATGCTCTAAAATCTGGAATTTCCCCATTACATGCTCGCATACGGTTTTTAGAACATTTCCTACACATAGTATACAATTTGCATTATTATAGTAATCCAGAGAATGCAAACAAATTACCGGACAAAATTGAATTAAAAGCATCAAGAGAGTTCCAAAAAGAAAAAAATTTTAGAGGAGTTTTGAAAAGAGACTGGATTAAATGTCGACAAACCACTATCCCAATAGTGAAATACAAATGATGGTAACACTGCATGGCGTTTCTTCAAAGATTATAAAATCACATCTAAGATCACAGGAATTGATATGGAATTACTGAGAAAAATCAACATAATTCTAATGGCAATCAACAGCAAGAACAAAGTGAATGCAGAAAAATTTGGAAAATACTGTCTAGGTATTTCGAAACATTTCGAAACAAGATATGACCCCAACAGTACATAAAGTATTGCGTCATGGAGATATAATTTTTGCATTTCATATTCTCCCTTTGGACGAACTTACGGAAGAAGCCCAGGAGGCACGAAATCGCGATTTTCGCAATGTTCAGCAATTTCACTCCCGAAAAAGTTCCAAAAAATTTCAAAATGAAGATATATTTGTAAATCTTCTGCTATCTTCCGATCCTGTTCTATCTTTAATAAGAAAAAGATGAATATGTTACCGATCTTTGACATGTGACAATCCTGAGGATTACAAGGATTTGCTCTATCTCCTAGACATGGATTATTCAGATTATTTTACAGAAATAAAGTAATAAAATATATATTACAGAAATAAAATAAGAAAATAAATTATTTTTCTCAAGAAGTGGGTCTTTCGCTTACAAAATGGGTATACAAAAATTTAAGGCAACAAGAGTCACACCAACATATCTTGTATCCTTCTTACTCAATTTTATGATTGTTCTTCTTACTAAATGTTATTATTGTTTGATAAAAACATGTGATATACAAGAAATCAGTGCATATTGACTGATATAACAACCAATAAGTACAAGAAGGTAGGGAAAAATTAAAAAAAATATTTTGCATATAGACAGAAACGTAAATACGGCATAAAATTCTTAAAAATTTATATATTTCGCTGATTTTTTTTAAAATTCTTTATTTTGATATGAGAAATAATAATCAAACACAACATGCGGAAATTTCTAATGGAAAATCCCTCAATTCCCAAAAAATACATCAAAAATTCCCAAAAATTTGATTTTTACTTTCAGTCCTATATCTTCACATTCCCTTTGCAGTCGATTTTGTTAAATAAAAATAAAAATTAAACAATTTAGTTTTGCGATTGGAGAAAATCGATCAAACTTTTGAAATTTATGTAAAAAAAAGGTACAAATCGGAGAAGGGTGGCAACCACACCAATTAAAATTTTGGCTTCTTATTTTCTCTGACAGACTCTGTGAGTATAAATGATATACTTTGTGCAACAAACTTTTTCTACAAGACCTTAATACGAATTAGACTTTTTTCGCCAAAAAATTTCCAAAAATTAAATTTTTTCAAAATTTTGACTTTATAGGGTCATAACTTTCTTATTTCTTGTCATATCTTATCGATTCTTGTTTTCGTGGTATTGTAAATTTTATTGGCAATCTATAAAAAAACACGCGAACAAACTTTTGACTGAGATATTGGCTAAACTCCAAGGCAAAGTCGGCGAAAAAATGAAAAATTCAAATTTAAAACCACATATCTCGCAAACTATTCAAGATATCTTCAAGCTATAAAATTTTTATTGTAGGTCTGGTCTAGGAGTATCCACAGAAACGCCACTGAAATCGGACACACCATTCAAAAGTTAGAAGCCGATGGAAATTTTGTATACCAGAGGTGGTCAACTTTAGGGCCCTGTAGCTCCGCCCTGTATGAGATAGGGGGCCCAAGTTCCGAACTTAAACTCTCTAACACCTCTTGTATACACACCTATTTCATCGCCATACGATAAGTTTTTTTCCATTTTAGCCCACTGTGCATAGGTTGGGAATTTGAATTATATTGCGATTTCTTGTACAAAGGGGATATCTAGTACGTAAAACTATATTATTTTAAAACATTCAGAGTGAGCGACAGATTTTTTTTGTAAACCCGAATTGAGTATATGGTAAGAATCTGTTTGCTATTATGTGAAAGCTAAGATTGCGTTAATTGTATTTACGTGATCGCATAGGCTGCCGATTCTTTAGGGAATCGGTGCGTACCAGGTGAATTTGGGTACCCAAATCGAGGAATTTTGCATATGAATTTCGTGGTTGAGGACCACTGCTGCCGCTGATTTTTTGAGAAGTAAATACATTCGACGAAGAAAATTTATTAAGTACAAGGATTTGACAATATAACTTTAACCTGAATATATAAATATTTAAACCCAGATGCGACAATAAGAGAACACTCAAGGATAAGAGAGAAACCCGATAACCGGATATAATCCCCAAACGTTTAAAGAGGACTTTCATTAAACGCTGTTATATGTCCTCAGACAATTGAGCTCAAACAATAATAATTTCAACATAATGGATAAAGAAAGCATTGGGAACAATATATCCATTCTGCCAGTGATTGTATCCTAGTCATGTCAAACATTTAACTACATATTATATCGAGTCAACCATTTTAATCGATACAATTCACATAACCATATGAGTATTGACTTTTGTTATCTACACTAGAGATGTAGAACATTTTTAATTAATTTTTTTCATTAGTTTTAAACTCACATGCATAAACCTAGTAATCTTAACATTAATATTAATTGAGCTAAGCAAACTTGAATAGATAATTGAATACAGTCGCCAGAAATACAATGAAAATGAAATCCGAGTCAACAGGCCTGATGGCATCGAGGGATTGACCGGGTGACTAACATCTATAACTGCACCACGGAGTAACATCATCAGTTTAGTTATACTTTTCTTACTCACTTCTATATTCTTTACACGTTCGTTCTTCTCTAAGAGCTACCTTACTTTACTTTTATGGAAGCGTTACCGTGCCTATTTCTAAAGGGAAAAGAACTGCCCAAAGACTGAGCACCGCCGGGGCAAAGAGGTAGCCGCTCCCTGAAGAAGTTCTCATGTTATGTTTTTAAAGACAATATACCCTTAATTTTCACTCCTGTTTTTTGGAAACGTTGAATAAAGGATGCGATATCTTTTAAATTAACAGATCGTTTTTATCTGCGAGAGGACAAGTTAGACTCTTTTTGATCGCAAAATTGATAATGATAGTGAGAGTTTAGTATGTTTGGAATTATTTGCAATCAGTTCTTGTGGAGCGGTGGTAGAGAAAGGTTGTGTGCGTTTGTGAGAGTGGAAATTTTTAATTCTACAATGATAAAATCTGGAAACATCGATTGGCTGCTCATACGACGATGAGACAAAAAGGGTTACATTAAAAAATGTAAGTGTGTGTCTGTTTAAAACTGCACTTAGCATACTTGCATGTTTTACTAACGATACGTCATATTAAATAATATCGAAGCGATACAAAAATTTTGATGTGAACAAGTCTTAATTTATGAGCAAGAAATATGTACATTGTAGCAGACTTAATTTAGACTTATGTACTAATAATAATAATAATAATATTTATACATATCCATTTCATTTACTTTTAATAACTGTTACTGTAACAGCACTCTCGCTAACAAATTGAGCAATATATCTCAATTTCAAAATGTGGCTTACATGGCGGAGCCACGCCCATTATTCTGATCCCGCCCATTTTTGAACAACTCACGTAGACTGCTTATATAATTTTCAATTTCAAAATGTTGCTTATATGGGCGGGGACACGCCCTTTGGTCCGATCCCGGCTATTTTTGGAACATTCACGTAGACCACCACCACATACATATGTACAAAATTTCAGCACTCTCGCTAAAAAATTTTCCAAGATATATCAATTCAAAAATTTGACTTATATGGGCGGTGCCACGCCCATTGGTCCGCTTCCGCCCATTTTTGGACCAATCATGTAGACTACCACCAGATACATATGCATAAAATTACAGCACTCTCGCAAAAAAATTTAGCAAGATATATCAATTTCAAAATTTGGCTTATGTGGCGGTGCCACGACCATTGAACCGATCCCGCCCATTTTTGGACCAATCACGTAGACTGGCACCAGATACATATGTATAACATTACAGCACTCTAGCTAACAAATTGTTCAAGATATATCAATTTCAAAATGTTGCTTATATGGGCGGGGACACGTCCTTTGGTCCGATCCCGACTATTTTTGGAACATTCAAGTACATTACCACCACATACATATGTACAAAATTACAGCACTCTCTCCACGATATCTTAATTAAAAAATTTTACTTATATGGGCGGGCCACACCGATCCCGCCCATTTTTAAACTAATCACGTAGACTACCACCAGATACATATACACTGAATTACAAAACTCTCTCTAACATATTGTGAAATATATTTAAATTTCAAAATTTGGCTAATATGGGCGGTGCCACGCCCATTGGTCCGTTTCCGGCCATTTTTGGACCAATCACGTAGACTACCATCAGATACGTATGCACAAAATTACAGCATTCTCGCTAACAAAATGAACAAATGAATGGAACATTTTACCAAATATCATTAATTTATCCATTATAATGATTATTGTCCTTAATATGAAGAAAACTAGACTAAACACAATGGCTACGGTTTGCTACTGAATAAACTGTTTATCGAAATCAAATCTTTTAAGAAATAAAAATTTAATTAAGCAGCAAATAATTAAATAAAAAAATAGCGTAATTGATTTAAAAATGTGAAGTCTTTCATCGAAGTATAATGACTAATTTTTCAAAGACGTTTCATGTCCTGATTCATGGATGATAAATGACTTTAATTGTCGTATCAGATGTACTTATTTCAATAGTCTTTGGTTTTGGAGCCAAATCAAAGTAAAATCTTAAAAGTTAAGAAAATTTAAATGATTTTCAGTACACTTTTTTTTCAGTGTACTCATACGAATCTTGTGAAATTTCATACATAGTAATCTTTTGACCATATCTGTAAATACGGCAACTGTAGGTACTATAAAACCATTTCACTGAACAAAATTCAAGTATTTGTATGCCCTGCTATTAATATTATAAGCTGTTAACTTTGTGTTCAAAATTATCCCTTTGCATGGGAGGTTCACTTCAAAAAATATGATCCAAATACTAAAGATAACTTCCATGAAAATTGTAATTTAAAAAAAACGTTACCATAAAAAAATTGTTTTAGTTTCATAAAAAAGTATGCTTCAATTTATACAAAAAAAAGTTTTTAGGTCTCGGACATAAAACATTTTTTTTGTTGCATAGTGTAATTTTGGGTTTTAGAAGGATTTAAGACGTGGTTTTCAGGATAATCAAGCTTAAAGGACATACAGGTTCTCAATGGGTTAAAAAAGTTTAAATTAATTATTGTCCGTCCGTCTGTCTGTTTAACTGAATGGTGCGAACGATAACTCTGAAAAGGAGTGCCCGAATGACATATAATATCGTACGTGGTAACATTATCTTCAAACCAAGTTTATGTTTTGGCGAGTAACTATATCGGCCCACCCTTTGTAGTACCTCCCCCACAAATGGTTAGCATTTGACATGTAAAACTCAAATAACGTCTATACTACTCATACGAATCTTGTGAAATTTCATACATAGTAATCATTTCACTGTCTCTATACACTGAAAGAAAAATCGTTCGTCCGTTCGTTCATCAATAAAAAGTCCCAGACCCGTCCTTCCTCCTAGCCTGGACCCATCAGTGTAGCAGCTGGTTCCCACTGGCGCATGGGCCAAAGTTAACATTTTACAATCTTTCAGCAGAAGAGTAGTCAGCAACATAAGCTGCATCTGGCTAATACAGGCTAAACCAAATAGTAAACGATTTGATGCTAATGATGTGGCCCAATCGAAAGGTCCAAATGGATTCAAATTGAAAGTATATACCTAAAAATGATTTTTTAACCCGACACCACACTGTGGTACAGGGTGTTATGACTTTGTGCATTTGTTTGTAACGCCTAAAAAATAAAGAGATGGATCCATCATTTATTATACCGATCGGCATAGAATCACTTTTTGAGTCGATTTAGCGATGTCCGTCTGTCTGTCCATGTATTCTTGTAATCAAAGTGCAGTTCGCAAATATGAAGCTTTCTTTACGAAAATTGGTACAGAGGCATTCCTTAGACTAGCAACGATCCGCAGTGCTCTGTCCCATTGACGAAAATAATGTAGCTGTTCAAATAATGGTAAAATTGGTACTCATCATACCTTAGCCAAAAAATTAAGATAAATAATAATAATATTTTTTTATTTAGCTCTTTTTGACACCGCGAGAGGGCGCCAAAATCAATTGTTGTATACGCAAATCGACCAAAAAATAGTTAATCAAATTCCTGATACTCAAAAAAATGCCATGTCGGTAGAAAATTCCATTTGCACTGTTCAAAACTGCGTTGGAAAATTCGTATTTTTTGTTAAAGTGAAAAAAAATTTGCAAGTTAAATTGGAATGAGAAAAATAAGTTGGAACAGATCCCTAAAATTGTATTCTTCAAAAACGAAATATGTACTGTTACTTTTAAATAAAAAAATATAAAAACATAAAATAAATGCGCACAAACTTAAAAAATATATATATTTTTATGTCTAAAAACGTTATTTTCAAATATAATTTGTAGGGGTGTTCCAAAAACAGTCGCCAACGCTTAACGTGTAGCCCATACCCATAATTTTTTTGCGCCAGATAGCTGACAGAATTCTTAAAAAATATAAAAATTCATACTTATAAATTATTGTTGAGAAAATGTTTTTAAAAACGCTTTAAATATGGTGCTTTTATGTCGAAAAATCAAAAAACAAAATACTGTATGGCATCGGAAAAAAATCGTAAAGATCCTTAATTTTTTTCGCCAGATATTATTAGTGATATGCCCTCTTGAAACATAAAATATATAAGTTCAAATTATTCGCGCACAAAATTTCGAAAAAGTAATTTTTCTTTAGGTCTAAACATTTTTAGAACAACCCCATAATATTTTTGCGCCTGATAGTTGACATAATATTTATAAGATATTTTTGAGAAAAATTTTAAAAAATGCCTTTTAATATGGTGTTTTTATGTCGAAAAATAAAAAAAAAATATTATGTCATCGGAAAAAAATCGTAAAGATCTAATTTTTTCGCAAACAAAATATAAATGTCATATCCTCTTTAAAAATAACACATAAAAGTTCCAATTATTCGTGCACAAAATTACGAAAAAATCCTTTGCAGTAGGTCTAAAATGTTCTTGCGACAAAGAATTAACGGAGTTCCAAATTGCAACAAAGATAATAATTTGATGCGCTTCCAGTGATATTATATACCAGTAGTGTACATAAAGTACTAATTCAGGGATACGATTTTATTAGTTACTTTATTTTCCAGTACGTATATAAATATTGACAATTTTATTTCAGGAAACATTTATTTTATTTAATTTAACATTTATTTAATTTTTGAGGAAGATTATAATATTATTTCAGAAGTCAACGAAGGAAACTCTTCTGACTCATAACGGGTTTTCCAATAGGGATGATATGATTTTGAAGTGAACTTTCGGCCATTTGTAATATGTCATGATCTGTCATTTTTTTTTCATTGTATTCAGTAGTGTTTACAATTGCATCATGGAGAGATATACGCAAGAACAACGTTTACAAATTGTTCAGTTTTATTATGTATTTATTGATAGTTTCTCTTCCAATGTTGATATTCTTGGTTTCACCGAAACATAGCCTAAACCCAGTACATTTAATGCAGAAATTCATTGTGAAGATTATCACATTTAAAGATCGTCTTACACGTAGAGGTGGTGGAGTCTTGATTTCTGTACGTGGTTATTTAGTATCTTCCATTGTTGAAATACTTTTAAATAGAGAGGATGAATTTTTGTGTGTCAAATACTCAGTTGGCTATACTATTTTGTTTATAACCTGTTCATATATTACTCCTGATTCTGATGTAGAACTCTTTATCAGACATGCTAATTATGTAAAAATAGTGAACAGTATGACTAGCTTGGTGACTTTAATCTGCCTAAAGACTCCTGTTCCCGTTGTCAAGATAGTGGCATTCTCTTTCCCTCTGATGTAGGGCGTTCTAGATGTTTTTTGATATATTATCGGACATCGCACTTACACAAATTTAGGATATTAATAACGACTTTGGTAGGAGGAGGAGACATTACCCTATCTAGATCACACTCCTTTGTCTTGCCTGAAGATATTAAAAACGAAAAAATATAAAACAAGATTTTTTTGAATTTCCCTAACATTTACAAAATGGCTCATAACTTTTACATCTATCCATAGATTTTGTTCAAATAGACAGTGTATCTTCGTTGGCATGCTGGCTTTTTAAAAATGTGATAAAATCATTTTTTCGATTTTTTCTCTATTTTTTATGGTTTTTGTGTACCAGGAAAAAGTGTTTTTTTTTTTTAAAAAAATCATTTTTCTCATATTTTTGACGACTGTTACTAAACCGAAGATTATGGTCCAAATACAGAACGTACTTTCCATGAAAGCTGGAATTTAAAAAAAATTACCATAAAAAATGTTTTTAATATTTTTTTCGTGTTTGTGACACCTAATTGGACCACAAACTGTTATCCACTTCTCTTGGACAAAAATTTTGTTGCAGAGTGTAATCCAACACAACAAGTAGAAATTTCTAAAATTTCTAATGGAAACAAGTGGAAATTTCAATTCCCAAAAAATACGTCAAAAATCCCCAAAAATGGGATTCTAATAAAAATAAATAAAAAAAAATTACAATTTAGCTTTGCGATTGGAGAAAATCGATCAAACTTTTGAAATTTATGTAAAATAAGGTCCATATCGGAGAAGGGTGGCAACCACATCAATTAAAATGTTGGTTTCGGATTTTCTCTAACAGATTAAGTAAAATGTCTCCTTTAAAATGTCAGAAGTAGAGCTTTCGTCCTCATAGCAGGACATTACAGATCTTCTGTTAGAGTTGGAGTCACCAGAAATAATGGGCGTGGGTACCTCCGCACTTCCAGAAAGCCGTGTATCAACCACGGTCGACGACTCACCTTCCGCAGTGGGAGCTATATCCAGCTTGTATACCTTCAAGAGTATAGTCTCGAAGCCATATTGTAGGGTTGCACTTGCACGTTGTATATGGGAGGTGGATTCAGTGTTAAGACCGATGCAGAATAATCAAATTTACCTGCCGCTTTTTTCCATCCGCCTCACCCACCTTGCTGATTCTCCAATAATGGGCGGGCAGACCTAGATTGGAATCTTTTATTATTTCTAATATGTCAGCCGGGTTGGAGGGCTCTTCTGTGACCCAGGTGATGGCTCTAGGGTGACTAGGGATGTTGTTTTTTTCGACACCATCCAACTGGGCACCCGGCCACACTTCACCCGCTCGACTCAGAGCCGCCTTATACAGGTCTACTGATCTTTCATCACCGAAATATAAGAGCTTTACTCTCTCCTGATGCCATCCTGCATCGTTGCAGATTGGTGGTTTGCCCGGCATTTCTCTACGGACATCGAGGTAATGAGCCATAATGGCTGATTGCACATGGCTTCCTTCAAGAGTATAGTCTCGAAGCCATATTGTAGGGTTGCACTTGCACATTGTATATGGGAGGTGGATTCAGTGTTAAGAATCAAATTTTCCATCCGCATCACCCACCTTGCTGATTAAAGGATTGGAATCTTTTGTTATTTCTAATATGTCAGCCGGGTTGGAGAGCTCTTCTGTGACCCAGGTGATGGCTCTAGGGTGACTAGGGATGTTGTTTTTTTCGACACCATCCAACTGGGAACCCGGCCACAACTCACCCGCTCGACTCAGAGCAGCCTTATACAGGTGTACTGAACTGGCATCACCGAAATATAAGAGCTTTACTCTCCCCTGATGCCATCCTGCATCGTTGCAGATTGGTGGTTTGCCCGGCATTTCTCTACGGACATCGAGGCAATGAGCCATAATGGCTGATTGCACATGGCTCCATTTGTCCTTGAGGATGAATCCATCCTCACAACTGCTGTCTATAACGGCCATCACTAGACTCTCCTTCGCCACTTCATTGAAGGGCTTTATGAGTGTCCTGTTGATGGTGACATTAGGGCCTCTTGCCTTTTTCGAATGCAGGAGTTCATCAGGTTATCTTATTCTTTCGACTTTATTAGTCGTTAACACAGCTGAATTTGTGGCTCTTTCAGCCGGCTGATTGGCCTTAGAAGGATCTATGACGCATTTAGCCCAGGTAAATGACTCTTTTTGTTTTTCGGTAAGAGCCGAAACCTCAACAGCCTCCAACTTCGTCAAAACTCTGAGCGCTCTGGTGCTCATTGTGCTTCCGTTTTGACGGTCGGACATGACGTTTACCCCTCACCGTACCACCTGTTGTGAGAACTTGGGGGAAATTTTCACCATGTTTGGTGTTGTCGGCTTTGATAAGACCAACGGACGGACAGTACGACGATTGGGCAACCCCGCTCCATCGGAACGCGAAGGCATCCCCGTCAACGAATTTATTAATTTTTTGTCTGTATTAGCCCGTTTTAGGTACTACGATGTAGGCCTTCCAGACTTTGTCCGGTTGCGATTGCGTAATAGGTACTGCGTAATAGATTTTAACTATCCGCTCTGTGCTAAACACATCCGTTAACTACGACTGATCAGCAACGACTCCTACATCTTCGTAGGGTTTATGGGGTGGACCAACAGATGAAGTACAAACTGTTAAATCTATGTTGTTCTCGAGCCAATCTGAATATTTTTGAAGAAATTTTGAACGCGATTTTGCTGTTGTCCACTTTACATCATTAACATATTTTTGTATTTTAGTGATTCTACTATTCTACGGACTTTTTCCTCAAAAGTGTGAAATGGGTTTTCACACAAAATAAAAAATAGTGACGAGTTCCTAAATGTTACGCCATACTTGCAAAATCGGTAATGATATAAATTCTCGAAGATGCTATATTTATATAAAAACAATTTTTACCGGATACATGTAATATGGGAAATTACAAAAATCATATTTGAATGAATATTATTAACAATATGAATGAACATTACAACAAATATTGTTATACCTGTCAATGATTAAGGGTTTCCTAGAAATAGTGCCATAAAACAATATTTTCTAAAAGGTAAATCTTACTAAATTTTGTTATTGCTTGATAAAAACATGTGATCTACAAGAAATCAGTGCATATTGACTGATATAATAACCAATAAGTACAAGAAGGTAGGGAAAAATTAAAAAAAATATTTTGCATCTAGACAGAAATGTAAATACGGCATAAAATTCTTAAAAATTTCTATATTTCGATGATTTTTTTGTATAGATTGTGGCATACTGTTATATAAAATCAAAACCAAAAATTTCCTTACCATCGAAACCTTTCAGTTCGGACGGAGGAAACAATCGCTGCTGTAGCTAATGCCATACAAAACAATTCGACAAGAACCTTATCTGCTCAAATGGGTATAAGCAGACAGTCATTGCAGTCAATTATGCATAAAGATTTGGAGTTATTCCCATATAAAATTCAAATGGGCAACAAAGTGAACTCAGCAGGCTTCAATTTAAACGGCAACATAAACAAACAAAATTGTCGAATATGGAGTGCTTCCAACCCACAGATACTCCATGAGACGGAATTGCATCCACTTCGTGTCACAGTGTGGTGTGCAGTTTCATCACGCTGCATTGTCGGGCCCTACTTCTTCGAAGAAAACGGTCACACCGTTACTGTTACTGGAGGCCGTTACTTGAGCATGTTGAGAGAGTTTTTCTATCCAGAATTACGCCGAATGAGAATTTCGTTCAACTCTGTGTGGTTTCAGCAAGATGGTGCCACTCCTCACATAGCCCGGCCTGTTATGACAGAATTGCGGCGAAAATTTCCCAATAAGATGATATCCAGAAACTCCACACTCCGTTGGCCCCCCAGGTCGCCAGACCTTACTGCACCTGACTTTTTCTTGTGGAGTTATTGCAAACAGGAAGTCTACAAAGCAAAATCAACAAATTTGAATGAACTAAAGCAATCCATTAGAGAAACAATTGCGGCTATTCCCGTCTCAACTCTCCAAGCAGTAATGAACAACTTTTTGGTAAGATGCCGCACATGCATCAACGAGCAGGGGGGCATTTAAATTCCATTATTTTTAAAACTTATTAAGCAATATTTAATTAAATTTAATGAGCTTTAACATGAATAAAAGAAAACTGAATTCCATACAAAGTTATTTGAGTTTCTTAATGTAGCAATATTCATCAGCCACCCTGTATTTGCACTATAATTTTTGGAGTATATGCCCGATCAGGTCGACTTATACGTTAAATTGAAGCTATTAATGTGGGCTACCAATGTTGGAAATATCTCTTTCACTTAGAAACAGCGGTTTAGTAACAGTCAGTGCGGCTTACAGCTACCTGTGAATCGTTCGTGCCAGACAGACGCTCCTGGGAAAACGGAACACTTGCTCATGCGCCAGTGGGAACCAGCTGCGACACTGATGGGTCCAGGCTAGGAGGAAGGACGGGTCTGGGACTTTTTATTGATGAACCAGAAGTCGAACTTTACTTCCGCCTCCCAGACCATAACACAGTATTTCAAGCAGAAGTTCGAGCAATCACGGAGTGTGTTAACTGGCTCAGTAATACCACAAAGCCTAAATATGCCAACATATTCACAGATATTCAAAGCAATAACATCGGAAAAGGTCAAATCCAGAACCGTGTTAGACTGTAAAAGAACGATAAATAATTACTCAGTCCATGGTCAACTGCGTATTTTCTGGGTACCGGGACACAACGGAGTGATTGGAAATGAACGAGCAAACAGCTTGGCTTCAAAGGGCAGAGAACTTCGAGTAATAAACTTGGAAAATTGGAAACCTTTCGAAGCCACGAAGGATGAGTTGAAGCATTGGGCAGTGATGGCTCACAGAACTGTGTGGAATAGAGCAACTGTAGGAGCAACTGCAAAGATACTGTGGGGTGACCCAAATGAGAAGAAAACCAGTAGTTTTCTCAAACTAAACAAGATCGAGATTAGTAAGATGATAAGTGTTCTAACGGGACACTCAAGCTTACAGGCACATCTTCATCGCAAAGGACTAGCAGAAAACGACGAGTGCAGGGCATGCAGGGAAAACATCGAAACGATAGAACATTTTCTGTGTCACTGCCCAGCTTTCACACATGCAAGATCCCGATATTTCGGTTCCGACATATTGCCAGACTTGACTCATCTCAGAGGATATGACTGGAAGATACTGAGAAAATACGTGTCTAGTACCGATTTTCTGTAATCCGTGGGGTATGAAAATCATAAATAAGGAGCGCACAACAGGCCGAACCACTGGCTTAAGTGTATGTCCATGGACATTTTAAACGTCTCCTCTATTCAACCTAACCTAACCTAACAGTCATTAAACAAATTGGAACAAGTAGATTTTTTCAACAAAAAAAATCCTGGGACAAAAAAAAAAAAATCGAAAAAAAAATATTTTATTTTATGTTTAAAAAGTTTGCGTCCTAGCGAAGAAAATAATGCCTATTTGAAAAAATCTATGTATAAATATAGAAATTATAGCCCTTTTGGTAGATATAAGAGAATTTCAAAAAATCTTTTTTTTAATTTCTGTTTAAATAGCGATTTTATTTATATTATGTACATTTGAGTTTATTTTCATGAACAAGTTTCATTAGAAGTAATTGTTCTTTGTTGACGTTTGTAGATTTCGGAATCGGTTTCTCTAATCTCTAATCTCCCATCATTCTTTCATCCCAGTGCCCTTGGTAACGCCGCTCGACGGACTTCAATTCTTGGTGAAACCTTTCGCAATGCAAAAGCATCTGTTATCCACAGTTGTATAAAATTGATATGTTAACATCTGGGGCTAAAACATTGTACTGTTTCATCCCAGCTGCAAGTAGTTCTGCCTTATCTTTGGTCAGTTCCAAATCTCTCACTAGATCAATGAGTTGAAACTGAGTTAAAAGCGATGACTTCTGACTCAAACTTGAATCGCTCAGAGTTGAGTACTCAGTTCAACTTGATGACGTTTCCGTTATTAGGCTGTTAGCTATACTTGGACACTTCCCACTCCAATCTATTAACTTAGACAAGAATAGCAGTCCGTATCGTGAATGAAAGGAAAATAATGCCTATTTGAAAAAATCTATGTATAAATATAGAAATTATAGCCCTTTTGGTAGATATAAGAGAATTTCAAAAAATCTTTTTTTTTTAATTTCTGTTTAAATAGCGATTTTATTTATATTATGTATTTGAGTTTATTTTCATGAACAAGTTTCATTAGAAGTAATTGTTCTTTGTTGACGTTTGTAGATTTCGGAATCGGTTTCTCTAATCTCCCATCATTCTTTCATCCCAGTGCCCTTGGTAACGCCGCTCGACGGACTTCAATTCTTGGTGAAACCTTTCGCAATGCAAAAGCATCTGTTATCCACAGTTGTATAAAATTGATATGTTAACATCTGGGGCTAAAACATTGTACTGTTTCATCCCAGCTGCAAGTAGTTCTGCCTTATCTTTGGTCAGTTCCAAATCTCTCACTAGATCAATGAGTTGAAACTGAGTTAAAAGCGATGACTTCTGACTCAAACTTGAATCGCTCAGAGTTGAGTACTCAGTTCAACTTGATGACGTTTCCGTTATTCGGCTGTTAGCTATACTTGGACACTTCCCACTCCAATCTATTAACTTAGGCAAGAATAGCAGTCCGTATCGTGAATGAAAGGTTGTCTCCAAATCATTGACATTCCCAATTGCACGTGAAGTCTAAAATTAAAACGTTTTATTCCACAAAACATTGTAATACATTAATTGTAAAGTACTTACCGCATACTAGTATACCATCGAGTAAGATTTACATGGCAGGAATTACACAGAATATTAGGTGTCCACGGTTCGTTCATATTTTTAACACGCATACCAAAATATTACACATATATTTCTTGTATTATTTTACTAAACGCACGTCGATTTTTTTAATAAAAAAAAAGAAAAGTTCTTTTCCTTTTACTCATACTTCGAAATATAACTTTGTAATATTTTTCAGAAAATCGACTTCTCTCTTTAAGGCGCTGAATTACACTAATTTATTAATAAGAAATTTCGTTCATAAATTCCGGGTTTAAGGTTCATAAGTTGCAGTACCTGTAGCTGACATATATTTTGCTTCGAAAGTAGATACCCAATATTTTCAAGACTGCCGCGTACTACTTTGTATTGCGTTCATATAATTTTACTACCTGTATGTATATACGACTGGGATGTCCATGCCCCTAAAAGGCGTAACTGAAACCTCATAAATAAAAAAACCACAAATATCTCTGAATGACCCTCTATCTGAGCGGATCTCATCCAATATAGCTCTCACATTACATGTCATGTTTTATGGAGAATTACGAACGGCCATAAAACCTCGTCCTCTCTATAATTTTGTAATGTCTGACATCAATCCTCATAAAATAAAATGCAAGTGCAATGTCTCTTATATGTCTCTCTCACATATGGCAAATTCAATATAAGCAAAAACATCATTTAAAAACGAAAAAATATGAAACAAGATTTTTTTGAATTTCCCTAACAATTACAAAATGGCTCATAACTTTTACATCTATCCATAGATTTTGTTCAAATAGAAAGTGTTTCTTCGTTAGCACGCTGGCTTTTTAAAAATGTGATAAAATAATTTTTTCGATTTTTTTTTCTATTTTTATGGTTTTTTTGTACCAGGAAAGTGTTTTTTTTTAAAAAGTCATTTTTTTCTCATATTTTTGACGACTCTTACTAAACCAAAGATTCTACGTGAAAGCGATATTTGCAGCATATATACTTTTTTTTTTGAAAATTCTATAAAAAAATCTACTGAATATTTTCTCAAATTTTATTTGAAAGTACAATCCTTCCGGTTAATAATGGAAAAATGTTTCATTCAAATGGCTGCCTCGGCTGGCCATGCAGTAGCCTACACGATCGGTCCAGTTTTTAAGCACATTATCGACTGTGTGCAGCTGTATTTCAACAATGGCTTCACGAATATTGTCGTTTAAAGCGTCAATTGTCTCTGGCTTGTCGGCGTAACACTTGTCTAACACTAACAAATAATAGTCCAACGGTGTCAAATCGCAGCTCCCAAAACGCAGGTGACCAAACGGCTGATAATGCGATCTTCAACATCGAGTGTAGCTTCGGCTGTGTGGCACGAAGCGCCGTCCTGTTGAAACCAAATGTTGCCAATATCCTCCTCTTCAATTTTTGTGAACAAAAATTCGTTCAACATGGCCCGATAACGATCGCCATTGACTGTAACGGCCACTCCTAGCTCATTTTCGAAGAAAAATGGCCCAATTATGCCTCTGGACCAAAATCCGCACCAAACATTGACTCGTTTTGGGTGTATCGGCTTTTCAATGTATGCGTGCGGTTTTCTGTGCCCCAAATGCGACAATTTTGCTTGGTTACATACCCGCCAAGATCAAAATGAAAAAATCAAAATCAAAAATGAAAAAAAAATTGAAAATCAAAATTTTCAAAGTAACGTCGCAATATTTCCCAGCGTTGTTCAAGCGTATACACAACCATATTCGTTCAGCGGAAGGATAAAACTAATTATCTGTCAAATCAGACATGAGCTAAGTGTTACCATTCACGAAATAAGCACTAGTTGAAAAAAAACGTTAGATGGCGGACCCTTCTTGAAAAATTATGGTCCAAATACAGAATGTAGTTTCCATGAAAGCTGGAATTTTAAAAAAAAATTTACCATAAAAAATTTTTATCCACATCCCTTGGACAAAAATTTTGTTGCATAGTGTAATCAAACACAAAAAGTGGAAATTTCTAATGGAAAATCCCTTAATTCCCAACAAATAGTCCTATATCTTCGATATGAAAAGCCGCGCTCGGGATTCCTTTTGCAGTCGATTTTGTTACACCCTAATACAAATAAATAAAAAAAATTAACAATTTAGCTTTGCGATTGGAGAAAATCGATCAAACTTTTGAAATGTATGTAAAAAAAGGTCCAAATCGGAGAAGGGTGGCTACCAAACCAATTAAAATGTTGGCTTCGGATTTTCTCTAACAGATTCTGGAAATGTCCCCTTTAAAATGATTATAAATTTGATATACTTGGTGTAACAAACTTTTTCTACAAGACAATACGAATTGGACTTTTTTCGCCAAAAAATCTCTAAAAATGCAATTTTGCAAAAATTTGACTTTATAGGGCCATAACTTTCTTATTTCTTGACATATCTTATCGATTCTTTTTTTCATGATATTGGAAAATCCATAAAAAACACGCGAACAAAATCGGTAAACTTTTGACTGAGATATTGGCTAAACTCCAAGGCAAAATCGGCGAAAAAATGAGAAATAAAATCCACATATCTCGGAAACTATTCAAGATATCTTCAAGCTATAAAATGTTTATTGTAGGCCTGGTCTAGGAGTAACCACCGCCACATCATTCAAAAGTTAAAAGCCGATGATAATTTTGTATACCCGAGGTGTTCAACTTTAGGACCCTGTAGCTCCGCCCCTGTATGAGATAGGGGGCCCAAGTTCCGAACTTAAACTCTCTAGCACCTCTTGTATACACACCTAAAATATCATCGCCATACGATAAGTGGTTTTGAAATGGCAGAATTATGTCCATTTTAGCCCACTGTGCTACGTATGTCCCAAAAATTTACTCAATGCAGTTCTTTACGGTAAAGTGTGATGTAAAACTAAAAACCAAATAAATGGTCACAACATCTGATCATAGAAGTAAAAGATTTTACTTTAAACGAATGAAAATTTCTTTGAAATCAAGTAAATTTTCTTAAATTTAAAGAAATTTGTTCTTCAAACAAAGACATATAAAATCTTTAATTTAAGGGCAAAATTGTTTTCAATTTCAGGTCAATATTTTTTTCGGTGTAGTATAGAAGTTATATGAGTATTAACATGTCACAAAATGTTAACCATCTGTGGGGGAAGTACTACAAAGAGTGGGCCGATATGGTCACTCACCAAACATATACTATGTTTGAAGAAAATATTACCACGTACGAAATTTTAAGTCATCGGTCGCTCCTTTTCAGAGTTATCGGGCATTAATTAATTCAAAAATTTTGAACCATTGAGAACCTATGTTGAAAATTTTATGGGAAAATATGTGGGTAATTTTTGGAAATATAACGAACAAAATTTAAAGGTGTTCTTCAGGATAACCAATGATCTTAACATCAAAATTTCAATGAAATCGAAAGGGTACAATATTCCAAATCGTCGCCGTCGTGGCAAATGTAGTTCTGTGTTTTTTCCTAATTTTTCAGGAGAGCAAATAAACTCTTTTTTTTTCATTTCGCGAAATTGTAATATTATCGATTTTTGGTTTTTCCCAATGACCATTTATTTATTGACATTTCGTTATTTCATACAAATAACTATTTTTGTTGAAAGAGATTTTATGAAACGAGGAGTTCGTTAGGCGTGGAGGTTTGAACATTTCATTAAGGATATCATTAAATAGGATATATTTTATATAATATGCATGGGATTTTGCGTTTTAAGATGAGATGCTAGAAAATTTAATTTAGGTTAGGTTAGGCGTTAGACGGAGTTACCAGCTCTCGTAGATCAATAGATGTCCCTAGTGATACCACGGGCTCATTAAGGATATCATTAAATAGGATATATTTTATATAATATGCATGGGATTTTGCGTTTTAAGATGAGATGCTAGAAAATTAAATTTAGGTTAGGTAGGCGTTAGACGGAGTTACCAGCTCTCGTAGATCAATAGATGTCCCTAGTGATACCACGGGCTCATTAAGGATATCATTAAATAGGATATATTTTATATAATATGCATGGGATTTTGCGTTTTAAGATGAGATGCTAGAAAATTAAATTTAGGTTAGGTTAGGCGTTAGACGGAGTTACCAGCTCTCGTAGATCAATAGATGTCCCTAGTGATACCACGGGCTCAGTTGCCCCTGATAGAAACCAACCTGTTTGATAACTTGCGAAACTAGGTGCTGGTATGATCTGGCAGACTTCATATAAAGGCCTACCCCAGTATATCCGGACCAGAAATCATTTACTGAATGCACCCATACATAAGCACCATATGACCCCAGTATATCCGGCCCAGACATCATTTACTCAATGCACCCATACATATGCAAATAAAAAAAATTGCGTTTGTCACCCCCTAGATTTTTAAGAATTAAATCACTTTGTTTTCCCATTCACCCTACACTCCTCCAAAATAGTATTTTTTCCACTAATTCCTGATTTAATCTAGTATGATCTTTAAGTATGATACGTCGACTTAAGTTTGGAATCCGAGGTAAATATTTACTAGTGACTTCAGTTATCTGATTTTCAACCCCCGTAAATGATACTTATTTTGAAACACGTGGAAAGGCATTTGTGTGTAAGTTAAATATGGCGTTCAAACGAATTAGCCATGTCTATAACATTTTATTAATAATTCTCTATAACTTATTTGCTTATGAATACAAATGCAAACCGTAAAAGGAAAGTAATAAATATAAAATTTGAATCGGCTATAAAAAAATTTACTGATAGTTTTTTCAAATTTCTGGTTTTATTGGAAATGTTGAACTTTGTCATTTAATAATGCAACACAATATCAGTCATATGACTACCAAGACTGGCTCGGCAGTACCTCATCCGCTCAACCCAATTTTGCAGCACATATTCAATTGTTTCGAGTCGAATCTCTTCAATGGAAACTTATGGTGATTTCGTTTCTGAAAAATAATATCACCACATCATGTTGCTACATTTTAAAAATTCTCCCTGCACACGCTGCTAATGTGCGATGAGTAAAACCCATACCTACATTATGGCGCAATCATTTGATAGTGCATTAAGAATGTACATACGCTTTCAATTAGGTTTGGTTCTGAGTTCTGAGGTTTGGTTCTGGACTGGGCTGAGTGTGGAAAATGCGATATTTTCGCATTTGCGGAGTGTAATTATTTTACAAACGAAATAAAAACCCGTTCATACGGCTGCACCGTTTTTACAAGCGGACCTACAAATGCGGGTTCAGTGTAAAATGTAGAAAAATGTTTACATTTTTTTGCACAGACGAAATCACCATTAGATTTCATGTTTCAACGCTTTAATTATCTCTGAATGCTTTGCATAGCATTTATCCTTAATTGGTTTCACAGAAAATAATCCAAAGGGCTCAAATCACAAGTCAAAGTTATCGGTAATTCAAATTTTAAATGGCCCAACCTTTATAATAAAAGTAGAAAATCTGGTAAAAAATCCAAAGTGGCGTATGGAAGAAAAGTAGCCCCTCAAGAGATTATCCACGACGTATCATACGTAAAGACAGGATAATAAATATGGAGTCAGTGGCAAAAAATACTATCTTAGTGGAGTGTAGGGTGAATGGGAAAACGAAGGGATTTTATTCTTCCTTTAAAAAGCTTCAACATTTGTTAGAGAATCCCGCAAATTTAGTTTGTTGATGCTGGACCGAACTGCCATAGTTGTTGTACGTTTGTGGCATTGGGTTATTCATGTGTGTGTGAGAGAGACATAAAACGAGGTCAAAAGAATCTAGTCGAATTTGACTCCAGCATATATTTTACAATTTTGAACCCTATGTAACTTTTTTGTTTATAAATAAAACTGAGTACTTTAAAGACAAAAGTTTAATTATTTTTAAATGCCTTTAATATCGTTTCAAATAAGTCCTAATTAGGGGAGTAGAAAAGGAGATAACAGAGGTCAATTATCGAATTTTACCTCGGAGTTTTCACAATTGAGGTCCAACGGACAGACGATAGGGGAAACCGTTCCATCGGAACAAAAGACATCCCCGTTAAGCGGTGTAAAAAGCTAATGACGATTGTTTTGTATTTTTTGTCTGTATTAGCCCGTAATAGGTGCTACGATATAAACCTTCCAGACTTCGTACAGTTTTTTTGTTATTGCGTAATAGGTATTGTGTAATAGTTTTTAAATATTCGCTCTGTGGTGAATACGTCTTTTCAATACGACTGATCATTAACGACTTCTGGGGAACGACTCTGTGGTTTATATCAATAGTAAGTTCTTTACAGAGTAAACCGAAACCACATTTCTAATTGATAAACTGCTATGTATACTATAACTAATAATTATCTTTTAAGATTAATTTAAAAATTGTACATCCATAGTTGCTCACAAGTTATTTGAAAGCATGTAGTATACAAATGTCAAGTTACGTAAATCATATAAGTAGATGCAAATCGTTTCAGACCCTATTTATATCTGGGCAATATTGATGGAATGAAAATCCGACGACAGGTTCAATGAATTAGGTTTAGGTTAGGGTGGCAGCCGATATCGTTGCTGATCAGTCGTAGTGAACGGACGTGTTTAGCACAGAGCGGAGATGCCTTCGCGTTCCGATGGAGCGGGGTTCCCCAATCGTCCTACTGTCCGTCCGTTGGTCTTGGCCAATGCCGACCACACCAAACATGGTGAAAATTTCCCTCCAGTACTCACAACAGGTGGTACGGTGAGGGGAAAACGTCATGTCCGACCGTCAAAACGGAAACAATGAGCACCGGATAGCGCTCAGAGTTCTGACGAAGTTGGAGGCTGTTGAGGTTTCGGCTTTTACCGAAAAACAAAAAGAGTCACTTACCTGGGCTAAAGGCGTCTTAGATGCTTCTAAGGCCAATCAGCCGGCTGAAAGAGCCACAAATTCATCTGTGTTAATGGCTAATAAAGTCAAAAGAATTAGATCACCTGATGAACCCCTGCCCTCGAAAAAGGCAAGAGGCCCAAATGTCACTATCAACAGGACACTCATCAAGCCCTTCAATCAAGTGGCGAAGGAGAGTCTAGTGATGGCCGTTATAGACAGAAGTAGTGAGGATGGATCCATCCTCAAGGACAAATGGGGCCATGTGCAATCAGCCATTATGGCTCATTACCTCGATGTCCGTAGAGAGATGCCGGGCACACAACCAATCTGCAACGATGCAGGATGGCATCAGGGGAGAGTAAAGCTCTTACATTTCGGTGATGCCAGATCAGTAGACCTGTATAAGGCTGCTCTGAGTCGAGCGGGTGAGGTGTGGCCGGGTGCCCAGTTGGATATTGTCGAAAAAACAACAACAACATCCCTAGTCACCCTAGAGCCATCACCTGGGTTACAGAAGAGCCCTCCAACCCGGCTGACATATTAGAAATAATAAAAGATTCCACTCCTGGTCTGCCCGCCCTTAATTGGAGAATCAGCAAGGTGGGTGAGGCGGATGGTAAAAAGCGGCAGGTCAATTTGATCCTTAACGCTGAATCCACCTCCCATATACAACGTGCAAGTGCAACCCTACAGTATGGCTTCGAGACTATAGTCTTGAAGGTATACAAGCAGGATATAGTTCCCACTGCGGAAGGTGAGTCGTCCACCGCGGTTGATACACAGCTTTCTGGAAGTGCGGAGGTATCCACGCCCATTATTTCGGGTGACTCCAACTCTAACAGAAGATCTGTAACGTCCTACTCTGAGGACGAAAGTTCTACTTCTGACACAGAGGGGCTGAGGGGAGTCTCCGGACTCTTTGACGCATCTGGCGGGGACACGCTTCTCTATGATACGGACGAAGAGTTCGATAACACCCTTTGTCGGGGTAGAAGTTAATCTGTCAATTACCAATGATGGTAAGAATTTTACAGATTAACCTCCATCACGCTAAAGCAGCCTCAGCGGCTCTATTGCTGCGTCTGTCCACAGGTGCAGTAGACATCGTCCTGATACAGGAGCCCTACGCAGTGGGAGAAAGGGTGTGCGGTATAAGGACACCCAACTTTAAACTGCTTGTGGCCAACTGTGAAGGCACTCCAAGAACCTGCATTTTGGCCAGGAAATATCTAAGTATCTTTCTCCTGGCTAATTTAAGTGGTAAAGACCAAACATCTGCTAGTCTGGAGATCGGTAATCGCATATATTGGGTGCTCTCCAGTTACTTGCCTTATGAAGCTGTAGTACCGACTGCTCTATTCAGGGAAGTAGTAGAAGAAGCAACATCTGACCAGGTCGAGCTGATTGTTGGCGCAGACACGAACGCTCATCATACTATCTGGGGTAGTACGGATATAAACAATATGGGTGATTCGCTTCTTCACTTTATTCTAACTACCAACCTAAGTATTTGTAACATAGGTAATAAACCGACCTTTACAATTAAAGACAGACAAGAAGTACTCGACGTAACGTTTGCTACTGACCGGCTGTCAGACAAAATTATTGGGTGGAATGTACTGGACGACCACTCATTCTCAGATCACCATTATATTGAGTTCAAACTCGCTGAAAAAGCGTCTGAACCTGCCGTCCACAGAAATGTGAGAAAGACAAAGTGGCACCTGTATGAAAAGAATTTCAAGAAAGTCCTCAACTCCAAACTTCTGTACAAACCGAATGACAAAGCCGGTCTGGATCATCTGGTCGAGCATATCACCACATCATTCAATAGTTCCCTTGAAGAAGCCAGTCCAAAAACACGGTACAAGGGTAAAACTAAACCCCAATGGTGGACTTCTGAGCTAACGGCTATGAAAAAAACCTCCTAAAAGCTATTCAACAAGGCTAAATCTACAGGGGTCGCTAATGTTTGGGATGCCTATAAAGAGCAACTCAACATCTATAAGAAGGAGCTTAGAAAGGCGCAAAGACGCTCTTGGTATACCTTCTGTGGCGAAGTGGAAAAGGTCTCCGACGCCGCAAGGCTGAGGAAAATATTATCAGCATCACCCTGTACAGTGGGTTACTTGCAGGATGAGGCAAATAATTGGACCAAAAACAGCGAGCAGTCGCTCAATGTACTGCTCGACACACATTTCCCGGGGAACTCTCTAACAGAACCAGAGGATCAGCAGGACCAACAAGAGTGCGAGTGGACTGCGAGGTCGCTAGCTTGTTGACTGAGAGATCCAGAATAAGCTGGGCTATTAATAGCTTTGAGCCCTTCAAGTCACCTGGACCAGACGGCATCACTCCAGCAGAAATGCAGACAATGTTGAAATACATTATCCCCTGGCTGGAGAAAATTTATGTAGGCTGTATCAGGCTTTCATACATCCCGAATCGATGGAGGGATACCAAAGTGGTATTCATACCAAAAGCGGGGAAGATATCACACACTAGGCCAAAAGACTTCAGACCAATTAGCCTATCCTCCTTCCTATTGAAAGGTCTGGAAAGACTTTTAGATTATTTCATTAGGGAAAACCTGGATACAAAACTCCTGTCAGTGAACCAACATGCACGAACTTGTGAGCACTATCGAATCGTCCCTGCATTTCAAGGAATTCACCATGGTGGCATTTCTTGACATAGAAGGGGCTTTTAACAACATTCACTCAGATGCAGTAATTGCGGCACTGTCACATCTTAATGTTAACTCTAGTTTGATTAGACTAATTCAAAGTCTGCTCAACAGAAGATGCATAACAGCATGTCTTGGGTCCACAACTCTAACAAGGTTTGTAAACAGAGGGACCCCACAAGGAGGAGTACTGTCTCCACTAATTTGGAACCTAGCGGTGAATGAAATCCTGCTAGATCTAGAACGTTGTGGCTGCAAGGTCGTGGCATATGCAAATTCGAAAACGTCCTCCGAGACATTCTACAGGTGGCTCTGAACAAATTGCCTAGATGGGCTAGAAGCAGCGGTTTGGGCATAAACCCAAACAAGACAGAATTGGTTCTCTTTACTGGGATGAATAAAGTCCCACATGTGCACCCTCCACCTCGGATAAATGGAACAGATCTAGTCTTTTCTGAAAGTGCAAAATTTTTAGGAATAATTCTAGATAGAAAACTGTTATTTAGACTTAATGTATTGGAACGTGTAAGGAAGGCTAACGTCGCCTTATATTCCTGCAAAAAGGCTGTAGGGTCGCGGTTGGGTCTCTCTCCTAAAATCGTCCACTGGATATATATAGCAGTAGTTCGTCCTATACTGCTATACGGCATTGTGGTATGGTGGACGGCAACTGACAAACTAACCATCACCAACCTACTAACAAAGGTTCAGATAACTGCCTGCCTGAGCATAAGCGGAGCCTTAAGGACTACAGCGACCGAGTCTCTACAAGCCCTACTCCATATACTGCCGATTAATATTGTGGCGAGAGAAGTTGCAACCAAAGCGGCAATAAGATTAAATTGCCTATCAATGTGGAGGTACAAAAACTACGGTCACATGAGAATATCAAAGTGTAGTGCTATGGTAACCGACCGAGTGGACTATATATCAACGGTGTACACCTTCGAGAGAAATTACATCACTATGATTCCCGCGAGAGATGAATGAGTTGGAAGAAAACCAGGTAATAGAAACCATCATTTCGAACCATCAACCAACCACTTTTACACGGATGGTTCGAAGCTTGATGAAAAGGTTGGCTTCGGAGTACACTGTGCAGAGCTTAGATTGGATATAGCTCACAGACTACCAGATACCTGCAGTGTCTATCAAGCCGAAATAATGGCAATATGGGAAGTAGCCAAGTGGCTGAGTCGCAACATAGTAACCAACACTGGCGTTGTCATTTACTCGGACAGCAAGGCTGCCATCAATTCTCTGGAGGCAACATCCCTAAATTCACAAACAGCCCTCGACTGCCGCAGATCTCTTAACGAGATGGCTGAGCAGTTTAACATACACCTCATATGGGTGCCTGGGCATAGGGATATCCCGGGGAACTGCAAAGCCGATGAACTTGCTAGGAAAGGGACGACATTACAAATTCTCGAAGAATTTGCATATATTGGTGCGCCACTGTCCACGTGCAAGCTTTGGCTTAGGCAAGAGGCAATCAGGCAGTCCAACGAAAGATGGACAGAAATTGGCACCTGCAGAGTAGCTAGACAAATCTGGCCAAGGTATGACCTGAGAAGATCAAAATATCTCCTCGCACTAGAGAGGCAAAGATCGTCTACGTTAGTATCAGTTCTGACGCGACACTGCTTGATCGACGAACACGCCAAAAGATTGGGTATTGACTCTAATGACTTCTGCAGAAGCTGTGGAGATGAGGAAGAAGTGGAGAGCATTGAGCACTTGCTATGCGACTGTCCCGCTCTGAGTACACGACGACTGGACATACTGGGGTCGGCCTAACAGATCTTTCCAGTACCGATATTCGTAATATCGACAAATTTGTATATCAAACAGGTTGGTTTCGATGAGGGCCATTTCAGCCCGTGGTAACACTAGGGACCTAAACTGGTCTATGTTAGCTTGTATAAAAAATACGGCTGCCACCCTAACCGAAACCAAAAACCTAGGGTTTATTTTTTCAGCTCACATAGACCAGTTTAGGTCCCTAGTGTTACCCCGGGCTGAAATGCCCCTCATCGAAACCAACCTGTTCGATATACAAATGTATTGATAGTACGAATACCGGTGCCGGAAATATCTGTTAGAGCGCCTAGTAAACCCGATCCCAGTATGTCCAATCGCCATTTACTCAAAGCGGGAATGTCCATAGCAAGTTCTCAATGCTCTCCACTTCTTCCTTATCTCCACAGGTTCTGCAGAAGTCATTGGAGTCAATACCCAATCTTCAGGCGTGTTGTCCGATCAGGCAGTGTCCCGTCAGAACCGATACTCACTTCCGCCTCCCTGACCATAACACGGGATTTCAAGCAGAAGTTAGAACAATCACGGAGTGTGTGAACTGGCTCAGTAACACCACAAAGCCTAAATATGCCAACATCTTCACAGATAGCCAAATGGCGATTAAAGCAATAACATCGGAAAGGGTCAAATCCAGAACTGTGTTAGACTGTAAAAGAACGATAAATGATTACTCAGCCCATGACCAATTGCGTATTTGCTGGGTACCAGGACACAACGGAGTGATTGGAAATGAACGGGCAAACAGGTTGGCTTCAAAGGGCAGAGAACTTCGTGTAATAAACTTGGAAAATTGGAAACCTTTCGAAGCCACGAAGAATGAGTTGAAACACTGGGCAGTGATGGCTCACAAAACTGTGTAATGGGACATTCAAGCTTACAAGCGCATCTTCATCGCATAGGACTAGCAGGAAACGACGCAAAGTGGTTCAGAATCGTTTTTTGCTGGCCAAACACTAACTTTTAACCGATAGAGATATTTCAGTAATTTGTTTGACAGGTAACTCCTTAAGCTTTTTATTTCAATAAAATCGGGTCAGCAGTTATTGAGGAATTCAAGGTCAAAGTTGAACTTCTGAATTTTTTAATATTTAGCACGGAAATGTGGGGTTTTGTTTTGTTTTTATCTTCTTTATTTATTAAAAGAATGTCATACATTGATAAATAAATAATTTTAATAATAAATTTTGTAAAACTAAAAAAAAATTTTTTCTACAAAAAATATTCCTCTATATTTAAAAAAACACCTTGCATAGCAAACTTTTTTTTTTAATTTGTATTTGAACAACATCAAGTGAAAGCATTTTTTTACTTATATATGTAACAAAAACAGTAAATTATAATTTTTATTCGTTCGGTTGAAAAATTGCCTGCAAATATTCCATATTTTGTTCCGTATTATTTCTGTCCTCTAGCAGCGCTCTTGCATCTTCACCTAAGTCCCGATGTTCTACTTTCCATTGATTTCTAATGCTGGAGATGAGGGGATCTGACGTTGCCAACAAAATATTAAATAGATCTTCGTATGTACAATATCGAAATTTTTTTCTGGTATTGTGCTCTCTATAAAACCTGTAATCCTTATTTCGTTTTTCCTGGGCTTCCTCTGATAGATCTCCGATTGATACCAAATGACGCTAAATGACATCTCCTCCATTATAAAGAATTTTGTGAACTGTTGCAGAAATATTTCTCCATGAATATTTGGTATTATATATTAGTGCAGTTTCCTTGGTATATTCATTAAATTTTTTAGCATCAATTTGTTTATGGCACGCAAGTACATCGATAATTGTTTTAAATCTTGAAATGAGCTTTATATCAACACCGGTTATTTTGTCAACACCTTCTTGCTGTATTCCCATCATTGGTATTGCCTGATCCTTGTCTTGGTTGGTCTATAATCAACCCATATTTGAGAAATTCATCCTAAACATGTTTCTTTTTAAATTTTTTGAATCCTTGTTGGTGTCATTGTTTCTTTTTGATCCTGTAGGCCCAAAATCCAAATCATAACTGATTTTAAGTATGTGTTCCATAAATCGTATTCTTGTATGTAGTGGCGATAATCCAAGTTCATATGCATCATATGTATTATCTACTGATTTTGCCGGGACTTGGTTTAATTTGCTTGATGTAGCTTGACATATAATGCAGCTGGATGAAGCCTTTGTGTCAGTCAAAGCCTAACCATTCTATTGTTTCGAGTCGAATCTCTTCAATGGAAACTTATGGTGATTTCGTTTCTGAAAAATAATATCACCACATCAGGTTGCTACATTTTAAAAATTCCCCCTGCACACACTGCTAATGTGCGATGAGTAAAACCCATACCTACATTATGGCGCAATCATTTGATAGTGCATTAAGAATGTACGCTTTCAATTAGGTTTGGTTCTGAGATCTCAGGTTTGGTTCTGGACTGGGCTGAGTGTGGAAAATGCGATATGTTCGCATTTGCGGAGTGTAATAATTTTACAAACGAAATAAAAACCCGTTCATACGGCTGCACCGTTTTTACAAGCGGACCTACAAATGCGGTTTCAGTGTAAAATGTAGAAAATTTTTCAAATTTTTTTGCACAAACGAAATCACCATTAGATTTCATGTTTCAACGCTTTAATTATCTCTGAATGCACTGCATAGCATTTATCCTTAATTGGTTTTACAGAAAATAATCCAAAGGGCTCAAATCACAAGTCAAAGTTATCGGTAATTCAAATTTTAAATGGCCCAACCTTTATAATGAAAGTAGAAAATCTGGTAAAAAATCCAAAGTGGCATATGGAAGAAAATTAGACCTTCAAGAGATTATCCACGAAGTTTCATACGTAAAGATGGGATAATAAATATGGAGTCAGTGGCAAAACCGCTATCTTAGTGGAGTGTATGGTGAATGGGAAAACGAAGGGATTTTATTCTTCCTTTAAGAAGCTTCAACATTTGTTAGAGAATCCCGCAAATTTAGTTTGATGATGCTGGACCGAACTGCCATAGTGGTTGTGCGTTTGTGGTATTGGGTTATTCATGTGTGTGTGAGAGAGACAGAAAACGAGGTCAAAAGAATCTAGTCGAATTTGACTCCAGCATATATTTTACAATTTTGAACCCTATGTAACTTTTTTGTTTATAAATAAAACTGAGTACTTTAAAGACAAAAGTTTAATTATTTTTAAATGCCTTTATTATCGTTTGAAATAAGTCCTAATAAGGGGAGTAGAAAAGGAGATTTTCACAATTGAGGTCGGCTTTGGCCAAGACCAACGGACAGATGATAGGGGGAACCGCACCATCGGCACAAAAGGCATCCCCGTTAAGCGGTGGGGTAAAAAGCTAATGACGGCGATTGTTTTGTATTTTTTGTCTGTATTAGCCCGTAATAGGTACAACGATATAAACCTTCCAGACTTCGTACAGTTTTTTTTGTTATTGCGTAATAGGTATAGTGTAATAGTTTTTAATTATCCGCTCTGTGGTGAATACGTCTTTTTAATACGACTGATCATTAACGACTACTGGGGAACGACTCTGTGGTTTATATCAATAGTAAGTTCTTTACAGAGTAAACCGAAACCACATTTCTAATTGATAAACTGCTATTTATACTATAACTAATAATGCTCAAAAGTTATTTGAAGGCATGTAATATACAAATGTCAAGTTACGTAAATCATATAAGTAGATGCAAATCGTTTCAGACCCTATTTATATCTGGGCAATATTGATGGAATTAAAATCCGACGACAGGTTCAATGAATTAGGTTTAGGTTAGGGTGGCAGCCGTTTTATTTTTCCAGCTCAAGTAGGTTCCTAGTGTTACAACGGGCTGAAATGACCCTCATCGAAACCAACCTGTTCGATATACAAATTTATTGATAGTACGAATACCCGTGCCGGAAATATCTGTTAGAGCGCCTAGTAAACCCGATCCCAGTATGTCCATTTAATCAAAGCGGGAATGTCGCATAGCAAGTTCTCAATGCTCTCCACTTCTTCCTTAGCTCCACAGGTTCTGCAGAAGTCATTGGAGTCAATACCCAATCTTCAGGCGTGTTCGCCGATCAGGCAGTGTCCCATCAGAACAGATACTCACTTCCGCCTCCCTGACCATAACACGGGATTTCAAGCAGAAGTTAGAACAATCACGGAGTGTGTGAACTGGCTCAGTAACACCACAAAGTCTAAATATGCCAACATCTTCCGATAACATCGGAAAGGGTCAAATCCAGAACTGTGTTAGACTGTAAAAGAACGATAAATGATTACTCAGCCCATGGCCAATTGCGTATTTGCTGGGTACCAGGACACAACTGAGTGATTGGAAATGAACGGGCAAACAGGTTGGCTTCAAAGGTCAGAGAACTTCGTGTAATAAGCTTGGAAAATTGGAAGCTTTTTATTTCAATAAAATCGGGTCAGCAGTTATTGAGGAATTCAAGGTCAAAGTTGAACTTCTGAATTTTTTAATATTTAGCACGGAAATGTGGGGTTTTGTTTTGTTTTCCTTATTTATTAAAATAATGTCATACTCGTACATTGATAAATAAATCATTTTAATAATAAATTTGAAAACGAAGGGTGAATGGGAAAACGAAGGGATTTTATTCTTCCTTTAAGAAGCTTCAACATTTGTTAGAGAATCCCGCAAATTTAGTTTGATGATGCTGGACCGAACTGCCATAGTGGTTGTGCGTTTGTGGTATTGGGTTATTCATGTGTGTGTGAGAGAGACAGAAAACGAGGTCAAAAGAATCTAGTCGAATTTGACTCCAGCATATATTTTACAATTTTGAACCCTATGTAACTTTTTTGTTTATAAATAAAACTGAGTACTTTAAAGACAAAAGTTTAATTATTTTTAAATGCCTTTATTATCGTTTGAAATAAGTCCTAATAAGGGGAGTAGAAAAGGAGATTTTCACAATTGAGGTCGGCTTTGGCCAAGACCAACGGACAGATGATAGGGGGAACCGCACCATCGGCACAAAAGGCATCCCCGTTAAGCGGTGGGGTAAAAAGCTAATGACGGCGATTGTTTTGTATTTTTTGTCTGTATTAGCCCGTAATAGGTACAACGATATAAACCTTCCAGACTTCGTACAGTTTTTTTTGTTATTGCGTAATAGGTATAGTGTAATAGTTTTTAATTATCCGCTCTGTGGTGAATACGTCTTTTTAATACGACTGATCATTAACGACTACTGGGGAACGACTCTGTGGTTTATATCAATAGTAAGTTCTTTACAGAGTAAACCGAAACCACATTTCTAATTGATAAACTGCTATTTATACTATAACTAATAATGCTCAAAAGTTATTTGAAGGCATGTAATATACAAATGTCAAGTTACGTAAATCATATAAGTAGATGCAAATCGTTTCAGACCCTATTTATATCTGGGCAATATTGATGGAATTAAAATCCGACGACAGGTTCAATGAATTAGGTTTAGGTTAGGGTGGCAGCCGTTTTATTTTTCCAGCTCAAGTAGGTTCCTAGTGTTACAACGGGCTGAAATGACCCTCATCGAAACCAACCTGTTCGATATACAAATTTATTGATAGTACGAATACCCGTGCCGGAAATATCTGTTAGAGCGCCTAGTAAACCCGATCCCAGTATGTCCATTTAATCAAAGCGGGAATGTCGCATAGCAAGTTCTCAATGCTCTCCACTTCTTCCTTAGCTCCACAGGTTCTGCAGAAGTCATTGGAGTCAATACCCAATCTTCAGGCGTGTTCGCCGATCAGGCAGTGTCCCATCAGAACAGATACTCACTTCCGCCTCCCTGACCATAACACGGGATTTCAAGCAGAAGTTAGAACAATCACGGAGTGTGTGAACTGGCTCAGTAACACCACAAAGTCTAAATATGCCAACATCTTCCGATAACATCGGAAAGGGTCAAATCCAGAACTGTGTTAGACTGTAAAAGAACGATAAATGATTACTCAGCCCATGGCCAATTGCGTATTTGCTGGGTACCAGGACACAACTGAGTGATTGGAAATGAACGGGCAAACAGGTTGGCTTCAAAGGTCAGAGAACTTCGTGTAATAAGCTTGGAAAATTGGAAGCTTTTTATTTCAATAAAATCGGGTCAGCAGTTATTGAGGAATTCAAGGTCAAAGTTGAACTTCTGAATTTTTTAATATTTAGCACGGAATTGTGGGGTTTTGTTTTGTTTTCCTTATTTATTAAAATAATGTCATACTCGTACATTGATAAATAAATCATTTTAATAATAAATTTGTAAAACTAAAAAAAAAATTTCTACAAGAAAAATTCCTCTATAAAACACCTTGCATAGCAAACTTTTTTTATATTTTGTATTTGAACAACATCAAGGGAAAGCATTTATTTACTTATATACATATGTAACAAAAACTGTAAATTATAATTTTCATTCGTTCGGGTGAAAAATTGCCTGCAAATATTCTATATTTTGTTCCGTATTATTTCTGTCCTCTAGCAGCGCTCTTGCATCTTCACCTAAGTCCCGATGTTCTACTTTCCATTGATTTCTAATGCTGGAGATGAGGGGATCTGACGTTGCCAACAAAATATTAAATAGATCTTCGTATGTACAATTTCGAAATTTTTTTCTGGTATTGTGCTCTCTATAAAACCTGTAATCCTTATTTGGTTTTGCCTGGGCTTCCTCAAATGATGCTAAATGACATCTCCTCCATTATAAAGAATTTTGTGAACTGTTGCATACATATTTCTCCATGAATATTTGGTATTATATATTAGTGCAATTTCCTTGGTGTTTAGGAGTGAAGCTTAGGGTTATTTTGCCTTCCAAAATAAATACTTCAATTGGTTACAGTTTAAATTTCAAGTTTTAGGGTTTTATTGCAATTTTGTTTAATTCAATGTTTCAATTCGATATGTGTAAAAATGTACATGTGTGTGTGAAAATGTGATTAATGTTGTGTTTATTTGTATATTAACAATTTTAATGGTTTTTGTTTATTTATTTAAAAATGGCTTAACAAAAGGGTTTTCTTTAATGTTTAATTCAAAGGTTTGCACTTGTATTTTTTTCCAACACTTTTATCACTTATTAAGGGGGAGAGGCGCACGAGTTTATTTCGAGGATCGGTAAAAGACTGATTACTTGCCATCCATCTCTCCTAAGCTCACCTAACGACTTTCGTTAAGCTACAGATGGCAAGCGACAAGTAAACAAACAAAAGAGAAATTAGAGTAATGAGTGCATGTAATGAGTGCTTTAGAGTGATGAGTGCATAGGTTATGCATGTATGGGCATATAAATGCAATTACATTTACACACCTACACACATAAGGCCGCGCAGCAGTGGACGTTTCACACTGATGTTCAAAAGTGCGGTGTCACCTTTGAACATTCTCCCCCCCCCCGCCCCCGTGATATAGTGTAGATTATTCTATCTTAAACTAGCTTAATCTAAAACTGCAGCTCATGTGGCTCCCGTGGATGAAAACCCCATCCAGTTTTGGGGCCTGTCACGGATCCAAGGCTTGAATAAAAAATGTTGATGGAAATGCGATGGCGGGTCTTAGTAGGGTCGAAGTTGTAGGGTACTGGATACCACAGCATCTGTCTTCAGGGTATATGGGCTGTCATCGTGTCGTAGAACGGTACTTCGTGAGTTGGATGAGTCACGACTCGGAGTTGGGCTAGGCAACTGAGAAACCATATCTAGGATAGAAGAGATGTAAGTACCAAGTTCTTTTACCTTAAAATAAATTGTTAGTAAATCTGAAAATAGTTTGACGACTTTCGTTATCGGTCTACTAACTACTCCGTGTGCTGTCCGAATATCTACGACCCTAATGTTTTGATCACTTCCTACATACGTTTTTATTATACGGCCCAGTTTCCATTCAGTCGGAGCCAGTCTCTCATCTTTAATTACAATTAAATCGTTTGCCTTTACATTTTCTGTTTGATACTTCCACTTATATCGACGATGTAGCTCATTCAAATACTCAGTTTTCCATCTTTGGCAAAAATACTGAGAAATAATTTTTAATCGTTTCCATCTATTGGCTAGGGTGAGGTTTCCGTCTGAAACATCTGGTTCTGCTGGGGTCAAAATGGAGGTACCTATCAGAAAATGAGCTGGGGTAAGAGGATTTAAGTCGGAAGGGTCATCGCTGGCTGGACTTAGGGGTCGAGAATTAAGACAGGCTTCAATTCGCGCTAAAATGGTCGAGAATTCTTCAAAGGTAAAATTCATTTGCGGTATAAATTTTCGTAGATGTGTTTTGAATGATTTAACTCCCGCCTCCCATAATCCTCCCGTATGAGGGGCACCAGGAGGAATAAAACTCCATTCTAAATTTTGATAAATGTTGTTTTGGGTTGCGTCTTTTTTCAGAGTTTCCATAAACTCTCTCCTATCGTTCTTTATCAATTCTGCTGCTCCTACAAAATTGGTACCATTATCAGAGTAAACCTTTGCTGGGCATCCACGTCGCCCGATAAAACGCGATAATGCGGCTAAAAAAGACTGAGTTGACAGATCACTAGTGGGTTCTAAGTGAATTGCTTTTGTGGAAAAGCAAACGAAGACGCAAACATAACCCTTTGTTATTAAACACGCTCTTCCTGTAAAATTCTTTATGTTGAAGGGTCCTGCAAAATCTACTCCAGTGTTGGTAAAAGGTCGAGTCAGCATAGTTCGCTGGGGCGGAAGTGAGGCCATAATTTGCGTTTGAGTCTGGTGTTTATACAAAACACAAGTTCGACAATTATTTTTTTTTTTTTTTATCATTTATTTCTATTACAACTGAGTATCACTCATTTAGTAATTTTACATTAGTAATAAATTCTATGCTTAATACTAAATAGTTAACATTAGCAAGCAAAGTTGTTGAGATGTAATACAATAATTACACTCTATTTTAAGTATTTTCATCTGTTATATTGCTAGGTCCATGGGAATAGTCCTCTGCAGTCTCCTGGTGGCATCATAGTTGTGAACGATTTTCCTTAGGTCGGGATTTGCATGGTCCTGTAATTTATTGGCATGCTTCCGAGCACTGAGTGATATTTCTTCCACAATTGTGTTCACTCTGAGATCTCTATGTAGGTCGCTATTTCTGATATACCATGGGGCCTTAACTATGGTACGCAAAATCAGATTTTGTGTTTTTTGAATTTTGTCAACTTCATTCTTCGCTGCACAGCCCCAGAGCTGTATGCCATAAGTCCATATTGGCTTTATAGTTTGGTTGTATAAAAGTAATTTATTTTTTATAGATACTCTATTATCAACTAGTAGCCAGTAAATTTGACTGAACTTTAATTTAATTTCCTTGTTTTTTTCGTCACGTGTTCCTTCCATTTAAGTTTGGTGTCAAGATTCATTCCCAAGTATTTGGCATTATTTGCATATGGTATTCGTTTGTTGTTTATTAGAAGTGGAGAGTGTGATGTGCGCTTATTTGTAAATGTAATGTGGATGGACTTACTTTCGTTTATTAACATCCTCCATTTGTTGATCCAGTTTATAATAGAGTTTAAGGTTTGTTGAAGATTGCTTGTAGCTTCTGTCTCAGTGTTTGCCGTGGTAAGGATAGCTGTGTCATCTGCGAATGTGGCAATTGTTGCGTTAGTTGGACTCGGAATATCTCTAGTATATAACAAGTATAATATTGGACCAAGGACACTACCTTGAGGAACCCCTGCATTTACTGTTTTTAGATTGGAATACTCATTTTCGAGCTTTACACGAAAGTGACGGTTGCTTAGATATGAGTTTAGTATTTCGTAAAATTGGTTAGGTAGGTCAGTATAAAGCTTAAACAGTAGACCTTGGTGCCAAACTTTATCAAAAGCTTGACCTATGTCAAGGAACACTGCTGAGCATATTTGTTTGTTTTCGATTGCCTTTTCTGCGACATCGACGATTCGGTGAACTTGTTGGATCGTAGAGTGTTGAGTTCTGAATCCAAATTGATGAACTGGAATCAGCTGTCTTCTGTCTATTATTTGTTGAAGCCTTTTTAGTAAGATTTTCTCAAAAACCTTGGAAATAATTGGAAGAAGTGATATAGGCCTATATGATGTTAATTGGTGTTCGGGTTTACCAGGTTTATGTATTACTACTATTTCCGCCACTTTCCATTGAAGTGGGACGTATCGTAAACGAAAGCATGCATTTATAATGTACAGTAATTTCTTTAAGGCTTTGTTTGTCAACTTTTTTATTACTTTTCCGGTTATCAGGTCATAACCCGGTGCTTTTTTGGCGCTTATGTCATTTTCAATTACATTCTTCAATTCTTTAAGTGAAGTTGGCTTGATAGGGACTCTATCTATTTTATCAACCCTGTTGACATTTTCATTTGTGGATTATCTTTCCAGAGGTTTGAATATGTCTTCATAGTGATTTGCAAACATTTCGGCTTTTTCTTGTGGGTTTCGTGCCCATGTGCCATCACTTTTTTTGATTGGTGGGATTTGCGGTGGTGATTGGTTTAAATGTTTTGTTGCTTTCCACAAGTTATAATTTGTGTTTTTGCTTGCTGATAAGTTTGAAAGATATGCAGACATTGATTTGTTTTTGGACTCATTTGTTAGCTGTTTAAGCTCAGTTATGAGTCTATTTAATATTGTTTTGTTTTCCCGAGTTCTCTCTCTTTGCCACTTTTTCCTAGCCTTACGCTTTTTTGCTAACAAATCTCTGATTTCTTTTGGGTATGTTGAATTTGTGTAGGTTGTTGTTATATCAGGAGTACTTTCCCATGCAGCTGTTTGAATTGCTCTATTCAATTCTACTATTTCATCTTCGATTTCACATGTTGTTTTTAATGAAATGTGCAAGTCTATTTTCTCGTCCAAATTATATTTGAAGAGTTGCCAATTTGTTCTTTTATTGGAAAGAAAGCATGGACTTTCTTTTTGGATAACTCTATCACTTATAGACATTATAACAGCAGAATGGTCGGATGATGACAACGCTGTAGTATTTTCTACCAAAATGTAATTTTTTGAAATATTTTTCAACAGGAAGAAATCAATAAGATCAGGTATACGATCTTCGTGTGACGGCCAGTATGTTGGTTCGTTTCCGGAATAAATGTTGCACTTTAGTGATCTGCAAGCTTTGAAAAGTTCACATCCTTTAGGTGTCGTAAGTCTTGATCCCCACAACTTGTTTTTTGCATTGAAGTCTCCACCTATAATGAAGTTATTACCAAATGTTTTTAGCATGTTTAAGTATTGTTCGCATTTAATAGTGTATCTAGGTGGGGAGTAGATTGCACCAATTCTATACCATTTATTGTTTTTCAGGTTAATAGAGACACTAGCTATCTGAAACATTTCGTTTTCGATTTTATCGTCTTCGTGATGTTTTATGTTTTCTTTTATTATAACAGAAGCACCTCCTCTTGGTTTTTGGGAGGGATGTAGTGAATTATAAATTGTGTAGCCTTTGATGTTGACATAGGCTTGTTTGGTGAGGTGGCTTTCCGATATAAGGAGTATATCTATTTTGTGTTCATATAGAAGATAGTCTACTTCATTGATACGATACAATTCCATATTGCTATGCGTAGAGACATCATTAATAAATATTATTAGTTTAGAACAATCACGGAGTGTGTGAACTGGCTCAGTAACACCACAAAGTCTAAATATGCCAACATCTTCCGATAACATCGGAAAGGGTCAAATCCAGAACTGTGTTAGACTGTAAAAGAACGATAAATGATTACTCAGCCCATGGCCAATTGCGTATTTGCTGGGTACCAGGACACAACTGAGTGATTGGAAATGAACGGGCAAACAGGTTGGCTTCAAAGGTCAGAGAACTTCGTGTAATAAGCTTGGAAAATTGGAAGCTTTTTATTTCAATAAAATCGGGTCAGCAGTTATTGAGGAATTCAAGGTCAAAGTTGAACTTCTGAATTTTTTAATATTTAGCACGGAATTGTGGGGTTTTGTTTTGTTTTCCTTATTTATTAAAATAATGTCATACTCGTACATTGATAAATAAATCATTTTAATAATAAATTTGTAAAACTAAAAAAAAAATTTCTACAAGAAAAATTCCTCTATAAAACACCTTGCATAGCAAACTTTTTTTATATTTTGTATTTGAACAACATCAAGGGAAAGCATTTATTTACTTATATACATATGTAACAAAAACTGTAAATTATAATTTTCATTCGTTCGGGTGAAAAATTGCCTGCAAATATTCTATATTTTGTTCCGTATTATTTCTGTCCTCTAGCAGCGCTCTTGCATCTTCACCTAAGTCCCGATGTTCTACTTTCCATTGATTTCTAATGCTGGAGATGAGGGGATCTGACGTTGCCAACAAAATATTAAATAGATCTTCGTATGTACAATTTCGAAATTTTTTTCTGGTATTGTGCTCTCTATAAAACCTGTAATCCTTATTTGGTTTTGCCTGGGCTTCCTCAAATGATGCTAAATGACATCTCCTCCATTATAAAGAATTTTGTGAACTGTTGCATACATATTTCTCCATGAATATTTGGTATTATATATTAGTGCAATTTCCTTGGTGTTTAGGAGTGAAGCTTAGGGTTATTTTGCCTTCCAAAATAAATACTTCAATTGGTTACAGTTTAAATTTCAAGTTTTAGGGTTTTATTGCAATTTTGTTTAATTCAATGTTTCAATTCGATATGTGTAAAAATGTACATGTGTGTGTGAAAATGTGATTAATGTTGTGTTTATTTGTATATTAACAATTTTAATGGTTTTTGTTTATTTATTTAAAAATGGCTTAACAAAAGGGTTTTCTTTAATGTTTAATTCAAAGGTTTGCACTTGTATTTTTTTCCAACACTTTTATCACTTATTAAGGGGGAGAGGCGCACGAGTTTATTTCGAGGATCGGTAAAAGACTGATTACTTGCCATCCATCTCTCCTAAGCTCACCTAACGACTTTCGTTAAGCTACAGATGGCAAGCGACAAGTAAACAAACAAAAGAGAAATTAGAGTAATGAGTGCATGTAATGAGTGCTTTAGAGTGATGAGTGCATAGGTTATGCATGTATGGGCATATAAATGCAATTACATTTACACACCTACACACATAAGGCCGCGCAGCAGTGGACGTTTCACACTGATGTTCAAAAGTGCGGTGTCACCTTTGAACATTCTCCCCCCCCCCGCCCCCGTGATATAGTGTAGATTATTCTATCTTAAACTAGCTTAATCTAAAACTGCAGCTCATGTGGCTCCCGTGGATGAAAACCCCATCCAGTTTTGGGGCCTGTCACGGATCCAAGGCTTGAATAAAAAATGTTGATGGAAATGCGATGGCGGGTCTTAGTAGGGTCGAAGTTGTAGGGTACTGGATACCACAGCATCTGTCTTCAGGGTATATGGGCTGTCATCGTGTCGTAGAACGGTACTTCGTGAGTTGGATGAGTCACGACTCGGAGTTGGGCTAGGCAACTGAGAAACCATATCTAGGATAGAAGAGATGTAAGTACCAAGTTCTTTTACCTTAAAATAAATTGTTAGTAAATCTGAAAATAGTTTGACGACTTTCGTTATCGGTCTACTAACTACTCCGTGTGCTGTCCGAATATCTACGACCCTAATGTTTTGATCACTTCCTACATACGTTTTTATTATACGGCCCAGTTTCCATTCAGTCGGAGCCAGTCTCTCATCTTTAATTACAATTAAATCGTTTGCCTTTACATTTTCTGTTTGATACTTCCACTTATATCGACGATGTAGCTCATTCAAATACTCAGTTTTCCATCTTTGGCAAAAATACTGAGAAATAATTTTTAATCGTTTCCATCTATTGGCTAGGGTGAGGTTTCCGTCTGAAACATCTGGTTCTGCTGGGGTCAAAATGGAGGTACCTATCAGAAAATGAGCTGGGGTAAGAGGATTTAAGTCGGAAGGGTCATCGCTGGCTGGACTTAGGGGTCGAGAATTAAGACAGGCTTCAATTCGCGCTAAAATGGTCGAGAATTCTTCAAAGGTAAAATTCATTTGCGGTATAAATTTTCGTAGATGTGTTTTGAATGATTTAACTCCCGCCTCCCATAATCCTCCCGTATGAGGGGCACCAGGAGGAATAAAACTCCATTCTAAATTTTGATAAATGTTGTTTTGGGTTGCGTCTTTTTTCAGAGTTTCCATAAACTCTCTCCTATCGTTCTTTATCAATTCTGCTGCTCCTACAAAATTGGTACCATTATCAGAGTAAACCTTTGCTGGGCATCCACGTCGCCCGATAAAACGCGATAATGCGGCTAAAAAAGACTGAGTTGACAGATCACTAGTGGGTTCTAAGTGAATTGCTTTTGTGGAAAAGCAAACGAAGACGCAAACATAACCCTTTGTTATTAAACACGCTCTTCCTGTAAAATTCTTTATGTTGAAGGGTCCTGCAAAATCTACTCCAGTGTTGGTAAAAGGTCGAGTCAGCATAGTTCGCTGGGGCGGAAGTGAGGCCATAATTTGCGTTTGAGTCTGGTGTTTATACAAAACACAAGTTCGACAATTATTTTTTTTTTTTTTTATCATTTATTTCTATTACAACTGAGTATCACTCATTTAGTAATTTTACATTAGTAATAAATTCTATGCTTAATACTAAATAGTTAACATTAGCAAGCAAAGTTGTTGAGATGTAATACAATAATTACACTCTATTTTAAGTATTTTCATCTGTTATATTGCTAGGTCCATGGGAATAGTCCTCTGCAGTCTCCTGGTGGCATCATAGTTGTGAACGATTTTCCTTAGGTCGGGATTTGCATGGTCCTGTAATTTATTGGCATGCTTCCGAGCACTGAGTGATATTTCTTCCACAATTGTGTTCACTCTGAGATCTCTATGTAGGTCGCTATTTCTGATATACCATGGGGCCTTAACTATGGTACGCAAAATCAGATTTTGTGTTTTTTGAATTTTGTCAACTTCATTCTTCGCTGCACAGCCCCAGAGCTGTATGCCATAAGTCCATATTGGCTTTATAGTTTGGTTGTATAAAAGTAATTTATTTTTTATAGATACTCTATTATCAACTAGTAGCCAGTAAATTTGACTGAACTTTAATTTAATTTCCTTGTTTTTTTCGTCACGTGTTCCTTCCATTTAAGTTTGGTGTCAAGATTCATTCCCAAGTATTTGGCATTATTTGCATATGGTATTCGTTTGTTGTTTATTAGAAGTGGAGAGTGTGATGTGCGCTTATTTGTAAATGTAATGTGGATGGACTTACTTTCGTTTATTAACATCCTCCATTTGTTGATCCAGTTTATAATAGAGTTTAAGGTTTGTTGAAGATTGCTTGTAGCTTCTGTCTCAGTGTTTGCCGTGGTAAGGATAGCTGTGTCATCTGCGAATGTGGCAATTGTTGCGTTAGTTGGACTCGGAATATCTCTAGTATATAACAAGTATAATATTGGACCAAGGACACTACCTTGAGGAACCCCTGCATTTACTGTTTTTAGATTGGAATACTCATTTTCGAGCTTTACACGAAAGTGACGGTTGCTTAGATATGAGTTTAGTATTTCGTAAAATTGGTTAGGTAGGTCAGTATAAAGCTTAAACAGTAGACCTTGGTGCCAAACTTTATCAAAAGCTTGACCTATGTCAAGGAACACTGCTGAGCATATTTGTTTGTTTTCGATTGCCTTTTCTGCGACATCGACGATTCGGTGAACTTGTTGGATCGTAGAGTGTTGAGTTCTGAATCCAAATTGATGAACTGGAATCAGCTGTCTTCTGTCTATTATTTGTTGAAGCCTTTTTAGTAAGATTTTCTCAAAAACCTTGGAAATAATTGGAAGAAGTGATATAGGCCTATATGATGTTAATTGGTGTTCGGGTTTACCAGGTTTATGTATTACTACTATTTCCGCCACTTTCCATTGAAGTGGGACGTATCGTAAACGAAAGCATGCATTTATAATGTACAGTAATTTCTTTAAGGCTTTGTTTGTCAACTTTTTTATTACTTTTCCGGTTATCAGGTCATAACCCGGTGCTTTTTTGGCGCTTATGTCATTTTCAATTACATTCTTCAATTCTTTAAGTGAAGTTGGCTTGATAGGGACTCTATCTATTTTATCAACCCTGTTGACATTTTCATTTGTGGATTATCTTTCCAGAGGTTTGAATATGTCTTCATAGTGATTTGCAAACATTTCGGCTTTTTCTTGTGGGTTTCGTGCCCATGTGCCATCACTTTTTTTGATTGGTGGGATTTGCGGTGGTGATTGGTTTAAATGTTTTGTTGCTTTCCACAAGTTATAATTTGTGTTTTTGCTTGCTGATAAGTTTGAAAGATATGCAGACATTGATTTGTTTTTGGACTCATTTGTTAGCTGTTTAAGCTCAGTTATGAGTCTATTTAATATTGTTTTGTTTTCCCGAGTTCTCTCTCTTTGCCACTTTTTCCTAGCCTTACGCTTTTTTGCTAACAAATCTCTGATTTCTTTTGGGTATGTTGAATTTGTGTAGGTTGTTGTTATATCAGGAGTACTTTCCCATGCAGCTGTTTGAATTGCTCTATTCAATTCTACTATTTCATCTTCGATTTCACATGTTGTTTTTAATGAAATGTGCAAGTCTATTTTCTCGTCCAAATTATATTTGAAGAGTTGCCAATTTGTTCTTTTATTGGAAAGAAAGCATGGACTTTCTTTTTGGATAACTCTATCACTTATAGACATTATAACAGCAGAATGGTCGGATGATGACAACGCTGTAGTATTTTCTACCAAAATGTAATTTTTTGAAATATTTTTCAACAGGAAGAAATCAATAAGATCAGGTATACGATCTTCGTGTGACGGCCAGTATGTTGGTTCGTTTCCGGAATAAATGTTGCACTTTAGTGATCTGCAAGCTTTGAAAAGTTCACATCCTTTAGGTGTCGTAAGTCTTGATCCCCACAACTTGTTTTTTGCATTGAAGTCTCCACCTATAATGAAGTTATTACCAAATGTTTTTAGCATGTTTAAGTATTGTTCGCATTTAATAGTGTATCTAGGTGGGGAGTAGATTGCACCAATTCTATACCATTTATTGTTTTTCAGGTTAATAGAGACACTAGCTATCTGAAACATTTCGTTTTCGATTTTATCGTCTTCGTGATGTTTTATGTTTTCTTTTATTATAACAGAAGCACCTCCTCTTGGTTTTTGGGAGGGATGTAGTGAATTATAAATTGTGTAGCCTTTGATGTTGACATAGGCTTGTTTGGTGAGGTGGCTTTCCGATATAAGGAGTATATCTATTTTGTGTTCATATAGAAGATAGTCTACTTCATTGATACGATACAATTCCATATTGCTATGCGTAGAGACATCATTAATAAATATTATTAGTTTTGAGAATTGATTATTATAGCATTGATTTTTTCAATCAATTTTTCATTAAGTTCTGCTTGAGAATCAAGCCTACGGTTAATTTTTTCCATATTTCGTAAAATTTCAGATAGGATGGTAATATTATCTGGAATTGATGTTTTGTGAGTCTCGGGGGTCAATACCTCGGAGAAAGTTTTAGTCTGTTTATGGTTAGGGATTTTTCGTTGTAGTTGCGAGGGTAATTGCTGGGATTCTTCTTTTCTTGGGTCAACCGGTGAATCTTTTAGTAATCGATTCTTGTTCCTTATTTTTTGCAATTCCTTAGCTACATCGCAACCTCTGTAACTGGCCGGATGGTTTCCTTTACAATTAATACATTTCGGTACAATTGTTTTTGGAAAGGTACATTCCTCTGTGTCATGTTTGCCTGCACATTTTACGCATCTCGCTTCCCTTTGACAGTAGTGTTTGGTGTGATTAAAGCCTTGACATCGTTTACACTGGGGTATTAGTTTTGTTTGTGGCCTGACAGCTTCTACCTTAACTTTCAGCTTGAGTATGTTGGTAATTTTGTATATTTCTTCAGTAGAATCATCTTTATGGAAAGTAACTCGGAAAATTGGCAATTGCCTATAGTTATATTTATTACTATTTTCAATACGTTCTTTCTTCAGTATATTAACAGCATCTATCGGATTAAATCCTTTCGTTTTTAGTTCTTCCATTATGTCTTCTTTGGTGCATGTAGGATGGAGTCCTCGAATGACTACTTTATTCGGCCTATCATTTTTATTTTCATATGTGTACCATTCGATTTTCATTGAATTTAATGTCGATGATAAACTTCTATAGCCATTGGAATCAATTGTGTTAACTTTCCATACATTATTGTTCAACGCTGTAATGGTAAAATTTGATATATTGGCAGATTTCAGAATATCTTTTATCTTTTCGTAGCTGGGTATGCCGACAATGTTAATAGGCGGGGGTTTCTCCAGTTTTTCTTGTTGGGTTTGTTTATTTGGACTAGTTTCTATTTGAACGATTTCTGGTTGGTTTCGGTTATCGGAGGATTGGTTGCCTGCTCGAATTTTAGATTTAGATTTATTTTTCTTTGACTTTTGCAAGATCCAGTTTGTTTCTCTCTCTAGCTCTTCCTCATCTGTATGATACTGTTGATGTACCTCATTTGTATCGTCGATCTCTCGATTATTGAAGCCACGCGATGTACCGGCTTCGTTACTCATTTCATCATTATCATTATATTGAGCACCATTACCGTGAAGCAATTGTTCTTTTAGTTGAATGTTCTCTTGTTTTAGTTTTTGTAACTCATTGAGTATTTGATCTATATTGTGTTGCATATCTTGTATTTGCTGTTTTAGCATTGTATTTTCATTTTGTATAATATGCACCCTATTACCTCTCAAAGGAGTGCCCCCACCAGGAGGCGGGTTATTAGAGTTCATTTTTTATATTTAAATTTCGTGAACGTTAGTTTTATTTGTAGGGTGACACAGGATGACACAATTTCATATAAGTAATGAACACCACCAACTATGCTAAAAACACAGTGGTCTGGCAACACCATGTAGCTGTCACAATGAGTGACGAGATCAGCTGCTGTTTATTTGTTTACACGAGATGGATATAGTAAATAGTTTTATCGTAATTAATGCAATTTTGTTAAAATTGCAAATTTCTTTGTTTTTTTGTCTACGTTTGTTGAATTAAAATGCCTTTCAACCGAAAACCCGACCGGATATGCGAGTGGATTTCAATATACCACTATAGCACACGGAAAGTATAATCTGGAGAAGACTTTTTGGGATTGATGGAATGTATGGTTTCTTTATTATTTACTTCACATACGGAGCGAGTTGAAAACACGACCACACGCCGGTAAGTTAGTAGGACTGGACTGCAATTATGAATTACATTTTTGATTAAGGGCTTCAATTTAAATATCCAGAATTCAGACCTGATTACTCGAGTCATGAGTTGATTTCCGCCATGCATCGTAATTTTGTGAACAAATTCTACTAACAAAAGGGCTAATCTCGAGTCGTATGGGATAAGAGTGGGATGGCGCTCGTTATATGTAAGTGCTGGGGACTGAACAAGGCGGCCATTTGCCCTAATGATTCCTTTTGAATCAATGAATGGATTGAGAGATAAAAGACTGCTACTAGATGAGAGTCTTTTCTTTTGGGTTAACGCTAAATACTCCACTGCGAAATAATGTTTTTGTGTTAAAACAATAAGACGATCTTTGATATCTTGGATTTCACCATGGGTGATTTCTGCTGAAGAAATTCAAGTCGGGTCCGATTGACGCCGGTATTTCTCCAAAAACGAATCGCAAATGCTAAGACTTTATATGCTCTAGAGAGAGATGAGAATCTATTTAAGGGATCTTCAAATATCGTGGTCGAGAAAACTTTAACTGCCTTTGCTTCTAACATTGTGTCGTTCATAATGTCGTGTCTAGGCCATCTGTCTTTTGGAAACTTAAGCCATTGGGGTCCGGTCCACCACAAATGATGGGACTGCAAATCATCTGGCGAACATCCTCGACTGGCTACATCAGCAGGGTTGCTTTCTGAATCTATATGCTTCCAATTTTCGTTGCCTACATTATCTAAAATGTCTGAAATTCTATTTCCTACAAAGGCACTCCATGAACAAGGTAGTTTTTTGAGCCATGTTAGCACGATCGTTGAGTCGGTCCAAACGTGGGTTGAAATATTTGCAATTTGTAAGTTAGGAACCACCGCTGTGGTTAATTTTGCTAAGAGAACGGCTCCGCATAATTCTAATCTAGGCAGAGCTATTTTTTTGATGGGTGCTACTCGAGTTTTCGCTGCCAAAAGAAACGTGTCGAGTGTTTGGTCTAAATGTTCTACTCTAACATAAAGAGTCGCGGCGTAAGCGCTTTCTGAAGTGTCACAAAAACCATGCACTTCAATTTTACTTGAGGATTTGAATCAGATCCACCTGGGTACTGAAACGGAATCTATTGAAGGACAATTTTTAATGAAATTCTTCCAATTCATTCGAGTTATGGGCTTCAACGCGTCGTCCCAATATACTTTATCCAGCCAGACTTGTTGCATGATAAGCTTTGCTACGATGATTACTGGAGCCAACCATCCACATGGGTAGAAAAATTTGGCAATTGTTGAAAGGACTTCTTGTTTGGTGCATAATTCCCTTTCTTCCGTGGGTGGTGATGTGAACGTAAAGTTATCAGCCGAAATGTTCCATCGGATGCCTAGAGTCTTCGTTGAAGTTCCTTCCGAAATGTCCAACCAGTTGACCGGCAAGAGTGAGTCAGGTGGCAGATCGCTAAGTAGATTGGGGTCGTTTGAACTCCATTTCCTCAATTCAAAACCTGCTGAGTCCATAGACTTAATGGATTCTTCTACAGTGTGACCTCCAGCTAAAACATCGTCGACATATAAATTTTGTTTTATAATTTCCGAACCTAATGGGTATGTTTCTTTAACATCTTCTGCCAATTGAATTAGGGTCCTAAGAGCGAGAAATGGGGCGCAATTAATTCCGAAAGTGACTGTCGACAGTTCAAAGTCTTCAACTGGGTCAGTTGCTGATTTTCTAAAAAGAATTCTTTGAAATGGGGCCTGACTTGGGTCGATTTGTATTTGACGATACATTCTGGTAACGTCCGCGTTGAATACATATCTAAAAAACCTCCATTTTAAAATCTGCAATACTAAATCCTGTTGAAGGATTGGCCCTGGATGTAAAATGTCATTAAGACTTTTCCTATTTGATGTGGGACTTGACGCATTGAAAACTACCCTAAGTTTAGTAGTAACCCTATCTGGTTTAATAACGGCATGATGTGGCAAATAGTAGTGAGGGGTCTTCTCGATTTCCTGGGGTCTTCTAGATTTCCTGGGGTCTCCGTTTCCGCATGTGTCCATGTTCCAAATATTCCATTATCGCTGCGTCATATTGAGATTTGATTTCGGGCGTTTTTTTCAACTTTCTTTCCATTCGATAGAATTGCGCCGTTGCGATATTTCGAGATGCTTCAAGTTCAGCACAAGATTTGAAAGGCATCGTGACAATATATCGTCCATCTTCGTTTCTTCGCGTTGCATTTTTGAAATTTGTTTCTCAAAAGGTGTCTTCTGCTGACCTCAAAACTTTTTTTGGGGTCTTCTCCACCTCCCAAAAACGTGTGAGAATTTTCTCGATCGAAACTGTATTGTAAAATTTTCCTATCATTTGTGTTTGATTTTTCAAGGGGTCCGCCCACTATCCAGCCAAAAACTGTGCTTTGCGCTAGTAAAGATCCTATAGATTTCATTTGAGCTCCTACTGTGTAAATTAAGGGTCCTATGTCTAAACCTATCAGAAGATCTATGGGTCGGCTTTCGTAAAAACGAGGATCTACTAACTCGAGTTGAGTTGTTTCTCTATGTTGATTTTTATCGAGGGTACGCGACGGCAAATTAGAAGGAAGGGACTTCAAAACGGGTGCCCAAACTTCTAATTCAAAACTAGGTTTTGTACGAGAACAAAAGTTAAAAAGACAAGCTTTTGTTGAACGGTTTCACTTAAACCGGTAACATGAACAAGATTCTTCCTAGTTGGAAGCTTCAATTGGTTTGTAATCTTCTCCGAAATAAATGTTGATTGAGATCCAGGGTCGATAATCGCTCGTGCGTCATATCGCTGCCCTCTAGATTCAATTTGAACAATCGCTGTGAAAAGTAGTGTTTCTTTCGATTGCTGCTGGCTAAGTTGTGAATTTTCCTTGAGAGTTAGAGTCGTTATACTAGGAGTTTGAAAACTAGGTGTGGACTGTAAACTAGGAATGGATTGTACTAGGGTGGTTAGAGCTGCCGCACTGGTACTAGGTCGTACGTCATCTCTAACCGGTTGTGAATTTGTAGGTCGGGCCTCGTTACTTTATTACATAAGTGTGATGTCTTTGATTACATTCCCTACACGTGAAACGACTCTTACAATCTCTTACACCATGATCCGATGTGATGCAGTTGCAACAAAGATTGTGAAGATTTACTAAGTGAATGCGATCATTCACGTTTTTCTCAAGGAATTGTGGACAATTTCGTAACAAATGGTTTGCCTTGCAAATTTGGCAACTCGGTCCATTTGTACGACTACTAGGTTGCGTAGATGTGCTAAATCTGTTGCTGTTGTTGAATCTTCTTTGCGAACTTTGAGTCTGTTGCGCAACATTAGTTCGAAATTATTTAACCCTAACTATAATCGGGTCTAGGCTGATTATTTTTGGAGAAATGGGGCTTAATATTTCCTACAGATTCCAAAGTTTTGAACTTGTGCGTTAAAAATTCATTCAAATCTTTCCAAGACGGTAGTATGGAACAGTCTTCCAAACCGTTTTCAAATTCTTCTAAGAAATTTCTCGGCAGTTTCGTAGAAGTAAGGTAAACTAAAATTGGGTCCCATCCCTTTACATCTACCTTGAGTGTTTCTAGTGTCTGAACGCAACCATCAATAGTGCGTTGAAGTTTTTGGATCGAAGATCCTGAATCTGCCGAAACTGGTGGTATACTAAGTAGAGTCTTTAGCTGTTCATTAACTTGCATTCGTTTATTCTCGTATCTGTTTTCTAAGTTTTTCCATGCTAGATCAAAACCTTCATTTGTTAGTGGTACGTTTTTGTTTTAGATGGAAAAGTTTTTCTACTTTACAAAGTCTACAATTATTTCTGTACAAGGCCGAAAACAAATCCCGAAAAGTAGGCCAAGCGCTGTATCCTCCATGAAATGTGTCGGTGTCGCATGGTGGTAAACGTAACGATAGATGGTTGTTTGGCTCAACTGTTTCCTTTTTTCGGGTCTCCGATTCTCGTTCGAACTTTTCCTGCTGACTTTCATCGGTTAGTGCTAAAATTTCTCCATTTACTGCGCTTAAACATCGTTTGTATGTCTCCATTGCCTCTTTATAATGGGTCCTCAACTTTGATTTATCGATTGGGGTCTCATCTTTTTCGGGAACACGGTCTCTACAATCTACATAGGCCCTTTTCACCTGATCCCAAACAGAGTTCAATTCTACACGTGTCACTTCTAATGAGTGAATATTATCATCGGTGCTAGTAGCAGAGTAACCACTCTCAAAGTCTATCAGGTCATTTACGCAATTTACAAATTTATCACGTAAAACTTTATCCATATTTCCTCCTTCTTAAATATTTTCTTTGTCAAATTTTAAAATGGCTAAAATTTCAAGAAACTTTTAAAATTGAGATTTTCTTTTAACAATTTCTGTAAAAATTTACTTTGCCAATATTTGCAAATAATTTCAGAAAAACACAAAATATTTTTTGAATGGGGCCAATCTTTTACAGTCCGACTTTGTTTTTTTCACGAATAGATATAAATAATGGCAGTTTATTTTGAACTGGTGTCGTTTGTGCGAAAAGTAAGAAATTTTAGCGATAATTTTTATAGACTTGGGTCTTTTGGAGAAACAAAATTATATAAATAAAAATTTGGACGAAAGTAATTCTTTGTCGGCTAGTGTACTCTCAAAAAAATTATCAATCAACTCTTCTTTAACAAAACAAAAAAAAAAGTAGGAAAGTGATCTTTCTATCAGAAAAAATTCAATCAAATCAAAAAACAAATTTTGTAGGAAATTGTTTTTTGCAAAATTATAACAAACAAAAAAAACAAACTTTGTAGGAAATTGTTTTTTCTAAAAAAATAACCAAATTTTGTAGGAAGGTGCCAAGAAACTATCACTTAATAATTTTTTCGAGCAAATTTATTTTTCGTAGTAAAGTGTAATTTCCTAAAATTAGCACTTAATAAATTTTTCGAGCCAATTTATTTTTCGTAGTAAAGTGTAATTTCCAAAAATTAGCACTTAATAAATTTCTGAGCAAATTTATTTTTCGTAGTAAAGTGTAATTTCAAAAAATTAGCACATAATAAATTTTTCGAGCAAATTTATTTTTCGTAGTAAAGTGTAATTTCCAAAAATTAGCACTTAAAAAATTTTTGAGCAAATTTATTTTTCGTAGTAAAGTGTAATTTCCAAAAATTAGCACTTAATAAATTTCTGAGCAAATTTATTTTTCGTAGAAAAGTGTAATTTCCAAAAATTAGCACTTAATAAATTTTTGTGCAAATTTATTTTTCGTAGCAAAGTGTAATTTCCAGAAATTAGCACTTAATAATTTTCTGAGCAAATTTATTTTTCGTAGTAAAGTGTAATTTCCAAAAATTAGCACTTAATAAATTTTTGTGCAAATTTATTTTTCGTAGTAAAGTTTAATTTCCAAAAATTAGCACTTAATAATTTTTTGTGCAAATTTATTTTTCGTAGCAAAGTGTAATTTCCAAAAATTAGCACTTAATAGATTTTTCGTCGTAAAGTGTAATTTCCAAAAATTAGCACTTAATAAATTTCTGAGCAAATTTATTTTTCGTAGTAGAGAGTAGTGTCCAAAAATTAGCACTTAACAAATTTTTCGAGCAAATTTATTTTTCGTATTGAAGTGTAATTTCCAAAAAATTACCACTTAATAAATGTTTGTGGAAATCTACTTTGCTATTAATGTGTAATTTCCAATAAGAAATATAAATTTCAATAAATGTAAATTATTGTGTTAGTTCTGTTTAGCTTTTGCCGAAATGTCCGTCCGAACCCATCAACCATCAAACCATATGTTCTTTCATTCCTTTCTTTAGTCCGAATTTACACTAGGCAAGTTTTTTCAGCAGCTTATCATCAAATTCTCTTTTGAACTTCCACGAATAAATCAAAACGTTCAGGGAGAGTTTTTTCCCCCTTCTTTCCGACTGCCTCTCTCTCCTACAAAACGCCGATAATCTGCTAAACATTCAGCCAATGTAAATAGGGACTTACGGCTGAAATTATGTTTTCCTATTTCTCCCTTTTTTCTACTTCACAAAAAAACTCCAGTGGTACATTAACCTTTGGGTTCCCTAATCAAGGCAAGAATTATGTTTTCCTATTTCTCCCTTTTTTTCTACTTCACAAAAAAACTCCAGTGGTACATTAACCTTTGGGTTCCCTAATCAAGGCAAGAAGTGAAAACGAATGAAAAGACAACGAGAAACCAACGAAAAAAAAACCAGTAAGGAACGGCTAAAGTCGGGCGGGGCCGACTATATAATACCCTACACCACTCTCGTAATATTAAATAACTCTGATATATAAATTTTGTAATTCATGTATAAATTGTTTACATAAATTTACTTTTGGATCGATTGGATTGGATCTAAAGAGCCAAATCGGATGAAACATATATATGGGAGCTATAGCTAAATCTTTACCGATGTTCTTCAAATTCGCCAATGTTGGTTCATGGATCAAGAAACTCTACCATTCTAAATTTCAAAACGATTGGATGTAAAATATAGCTTCTATAGAACTAAAGGGCCAAATCGGACGAAACATATATATGGGAGCTACAGCTCAATCTTAACCGATTTTCTTCAAATTCGGTAGTGTTGGTTCATGGATCAAGAAACTCTACCATTCTAAATTTCAAAATGATTGGATGTAACATACAGCTTCTACAGGACTAAAGAGCAAAATCGGACGAAACATATATATGGGAGCTATAGCTAAATCTTAACCAATTTTCTTTAAATTCGTCAATGTTGGTTCATGGATCAAGAAACTCTACCATTCTAAATTTCAAAACGATTGGATGTAAAATACAGCTTCTATAGAACTAAAGGGCCAAATCGGACGAAAGATATATATGGGAGCTATATCTAAATCTAAACCGATTTTCTTCAAATTCGGTAGTGTTGGTTCATGGATCAAGAAACGATTTGATGTAAAATACAGCTTTTATAGGACTAAAGGGCCAAATCGGACGAAACATATATATGGGAGCTATAGCTAAATCTTAACCGATTTTCTTCAAATTCTGTAGTGTTGGTTCATGGATCAAGAAACTCTACCATTCTAAATTTCAAAACGATTGGATGTAAAATACAGTTTCTATAGGACTAAAGAGTAAAATCGGACGAAACATATATATGGGAGCTATAGCTAAATCGTAACCGATTTTCTTCAAATTCGGTAGTGTTGGTTCACGGATTAAGAAACTCTACCATTCTAAATTTCAAAACGATTGGATGTAAAATACAGCTTCTATAGGACTAAAGGGCCAAATCGGACGAAAGATATATATGGGAGCTATATCTAAATCTAAACCGATTTTCTTCAAATTCGGTAGTGTTGGTTCATGGATCAAGAAACTCTACCATTCTAAATTTCAGAACGATTGGATGTAAAATACAGCTTAATCTGAACCGATTTCAACCAAATTCAATAGCGATCTTAACAGCTGCGAAATACTCTAAACTGCAAAATTTCAGAACGATTGGAGTGAAATTGCGACCTGTAATCGACGAACAACTTTACATGGACAGACGGACGGACGGACGGACATCGTTAAATCGACTCAGCTAGTGATTCTGAGTCGATCGGTATACTTTAAGGTGGGTCTAGCTGTGTTATTTTCAGGTGTTACAAACATCTGCCGTGAAACAAACTTATAATACCCTGTACCACAGTGTGGTGTAGGGTATAAAAAATCCGCTACCTATTGTCTCGTATGCATCGGTGTACATAGACTGCTGTTGTTGTTGTTGTTTTAATGGGTACGAGGGGTCGGGTTGAAAGTGTCGGCACAGGAACTTTTTTATAAAATATATTAAGATTTTCGCTTCAAATCGGTTGGAAACTACAATAATGCTGGTTTATAGCACAAACCACACATATTAATGGCAAAAGAGATAAAAAAATCGTAAATTTTTTGACATTTTTCAAAAGGGTTTTTCTATTGAATCTAAGGCAATACGAGGGTCGTTCAAAAAGTTGGAACACGTATTTTCTAAAGCAAAAAAAAATAAATTTATTTTTTCGTTTTAATTTATTGATTGGGATTGATTTTAGCGTCTCCAAAGCATAAGCTAATATCATAGGTCGATTTCTCCCTCAGAAAATAGCATATAAAGCAGACAAAAAAAAAATATTTTTTTTCTATGTTGCAAACTCGATGTTTAAGGTACCCAAAAATCACGAAGTAATTTGTAGCGTTCACAAGCCAGTCAGCGGATGAGTCGAGCCAATAAAAATCGTTCCTTTTTTTTTCTTTTAAGCAGCTAATACTAATAGTAATAAGAATAAAAGTAAGCTTAATAAATATAACCGCGATTTAAGCAGCCGAAAAGATTCAAGAAATTGTCGCTCTTTTGTTTCGCAAGAAAGTTGTCCGTCCACGCGTTGTTCAGCACAAAATTATCTGGATTTTTTGCTGAGGTTTTCGGATTAGGTCAATGGGTAATAGGGATTAGGTCAATGGGTAAATCGACTCAGCTAGTGATTCTGAGTCGATCGGTATACTTTAAGGTGGGTCTAGCTGTGTTATTTTCAGGTGTTACAAACATCTGCCGTGAAACAAACTTATAATACCCTGTACCACAGTGTGGTGTAGGGTATAAAAAATCCGCTACCTATTGTCTCGTATGCATCGGTGTACATAGACTGCTGTTGTTGTTGTTGTTTTAATGGGTACGAGGGGTCGGGTTGAAAGTGTCGGCACAGGAACTTTTTTATAAAATATATTAAGATTTTCGCTTCAAATCGGTTGGAAACTACAATAATGCTGGTTTATAGCACAAACCACACATATTAATGGCAAAAGAGATAAAAAAATCGTAAATTTTTTGACATTTTTCAAAAAGGGTTTTTCTATTGAATCTAAGGCAATACGAGGGTCGTTCAAAAAGTTGGAACACGTATTTTCTAAAGCAAAAAAAAATAAATTTATTTTTTCGTTTTAATTTATTGATTGGGATTGATTTTAGCGTCTCCAAAGCATAAGCTAATATCATAGGTCGATTTCTCCCTCAGAAAATAGCATATAAAGCAGACAAAAAAAAATATTTTTTTTTCTATGTTGCAAACTCGATGTTTAAGGTACCCAAAAATCACGAAGTAATTTGTAGGGTTCACAAGCCAGTCAGCGGATGAGTCGAGCCAATAAAAATCGTTCCTTTTTTTTTCTTTTAAGCAGCTAATACTAATAGTAATAAGAATAAAAGTAAGCTTAATAAATATAACCGCGATTTAAGCAGCCGAAAAGATTCAAGAAATTGTCGCTCTTTTGTTTCGCAAGAAAGTTGTCCGTCCACGCGTTGTTAAGCACAAAATTATCTGGATTTTTTGCTGAGGTTTTCGGATTAGGTCAATGGGTGTCCGTCCGCGCGTCCGAAACGAATCTTAATAATCTTATCTTAAAAATAACTTGAACGAATAAATCGACTCGACTTGCCGCTGGCTTTCAGGAAAATTCATCAGAATGCGTAATAAATTATTTGAGCAAATTATCGAAGGGTTTTCAAAAAGGTTGGGTCGCTATTTTCCTAAAGTTTCGAAAACTAGAAAACAGTAAAGTCGCGCGTTGTTACCGAAAAAATCGTCAAAAAAAAACTTTCATAGGTTAGAATGCATGCAGGTTATGCAAGAGGTTAGTATATATGTAAAAGGGTATGTATGTGCAGCAATGTGTAGGTATGTAACTGCAAGCTAACTGCACTTATTTATGTATGTATGTATGTAGATTCGTTGCTGATCATTCGCAGTGAACGGACGTGTTTATCACATAGCGGATAGTTACCAGTACCTATTACGCAATAGCAAAAATCTGTACAAAGTCTGTAAGGCCTACATCGTAGTACCTATTACGGTCTAATACAGACAAAATTAAAATAAATTCTCTTGACGGGGATGCCTTCGTGTTCCGATGGAGCGCGGTTCCCCAATCGTCCGACTGTCCGTCCGTTGGTCTTGGCCAAAGCCGACCACACCAAAAATGGTGAAAATCTCCCCCAAGTACTCACAACAGGTGGTGCGGTGAGGAGAAAACGTCATGTCCGACCGTCAAAACGGAAGCACAATGAGCATCGTGTAGCGCTCAGAGTTTTGACGAAGTTGGAGGCTGTTGAGGTTTCGGCTCTTACCGAAAAACAAAAAGAGTCACTTACCTGGGCTAAAGGCGTCATAGATGCTTCTAAGGCCAATGAGTCGGCTGAAAGAGCCACAAATTCAGCTGTGTTAACGGCTAATAAAGTAAAACGAATCAGATCACCTGATGAACCCCTGCCTTCGAAAAAGGCAAGAGGCCCTAATGTCACCATCAACAGGACACTCACCAAGCCCTTCAATGAAGTGGCGAAGGAGAGTCTAGTGATGGCTGTTATAGACAGAAGTAGTGAGGATGGATCCATCCTCAAGGACAAATGGAGTCATGTACAATCAGCCATTATGGCTCATTACCTCGATGTCCGTAGAGAAATGCCGGGCAAACCACCAATCTGCAACGATGCAGGATGGCATCAGGGGAGAGTAAAGCTCTTATATTTCGGTGATGCCAGATCAGTAGACCTTTATAAGGCTGCTCTGAGTCGAGCGGGTGAGGTGTGGCCGGGTGCCCAGTTGGATGTTGTCGAAAAAAACAACATCCCTAGTCACCCTAGAGCCATCACCTGGGTTACAGAAGAGCCATCCAACCCGGCTGACATCTTAGAAATAATAAAAGATTCCAATCCTGGTCTGCCGGCCCATAATTGGAGAATCAGCAAGGTGGGTGAGGCGGATGGTAAAAAGCGGCAGGTCAATCTTATCCTAAACGCTGAATCCACCTCCCATATACAAAGTGCGAGTGCAACCCTACAATATGGCTTCGAGACTATAATCTTGAAGATATACAAGCAGGATATAGCTCCCACTGCAGAAGGTGAGTCGTCCACCGTGGCACTTTCTGTAAGTGCGGAGGTACCCACGCCTATTATTTCTGGTGACTCCAACTCTAACAGAAGATCTGTAACGTCCTTCTCTGAGGACAAAAGCTCTACTTCGGACACAGAGAGGCTGAGGGGAGTCTCCGGACTCTTTGACGCATCTGGCGGGGACATGCTTCTCGACGATACGGACGAAGAGTTCGATAACACCCTTGTCGGGGTGGATGTTAATCTGTCAATTACCAATGATGGTAAGAATTCTACAGATTAACCTCCATCACGCTAAAGCAGCCTCAGCGGCTCTATTGCTGCGCCTGTCCACAGGCGCAGTAGACATCGTCCTGATACAGGAGCCCTACGTAGTGGGAGGAAGGGTGTGCGGTATTAGGACACCCAACTTTAAACTGCTTGTGGCCAACTGTGAAGGCACTCCAAGAACCTGCATTTTGGCCAGGAAAGATCTAAGTATCTTTCTCCTGACTAATTTAAGTGGTAAAGACCAAACAGCTGCTAGCCTGGAGATCGGTAATCGCATATATTGGGTGGTCTCCAGCTACTTGCCTTATGAATCTGTAGTACCGACTGCTCTATTCAGGGAAGTAGTAGAAGAAGCAACGTCTGACGAGCTCGAGCTGATTATTGGCGCAGACACGAACGCTCATCATACTATCTGGGGTAGTACGGATATAAACAATAGGGGTGATTCGCTTCTTGACTTTATTCTAACTACCAATCTTAGTATTTGTAACATAGGTAATAAACCGACCTTCACAATTAAAGACAGACAAGAGGTACTCGACGTAACGTTTGCTACTGACCGGCTGTCAGACAAAATTATTGGGTGGAATGTACTGGACGACCACTCATTCTCAGATCATCATTATATTGAGTTCAAACTCGCGGAAAAGGCGCCTAAACCCGCCGTCCACAGAAATGTAAGGAAGACAAAGTGGCATCTGTATGAGAAGAATTTCAAGAAAGTCCTCAACTCTAAACTTCCGTACGAACCGAATGACAAAGCCGGTTTGGATAATCTGGTCGATCATATCACCATATCATTCAATAGATCCCTTGAAGAAGCCTGTCCAAAAACAAGGTACAAGGGTAAAACTAAACCCCAATGGTGGACTTCTGAGCTAACGGCTATGAAAAAGACCTGCAACAAGCTATTCAATAAGGCTAAATCTACTGGGGTCGCTAATGATTGGGATGCCTATAAAGAGCAACTCAAGATCTATAAGAAGGAGCTTAGAAAGGCGCAAAGGCGCTCTTGGTATACCTTCTGTGGTGAAGTGGAAAAGGTCTCCGACGCCGCTAGGCTGAGGAAGATATTATCTGCTTCACCCTGTACAGTGGGATATTTACAGGATGAGGCAAATAACTGGACCAAAAACAGCGAGCAGTCGCTCAATGTACTGCTCGACACACATTTCCCGGGGAACTCTATAACAGAACCCGAGGATCAGCAGGACCAACAAGAGTGCGAGTGGACTGCGAGCGTCGCTAGCTTCTTGACTGAGAGATCCAGAATAAGCTGGGCTATTAACAGCTTTGAGCCCTTCAAGTCACCTGGACCAGATGGCATCACTCCAGCAGAAATGCAGAAAATGTTAAAGTACATTATCCCCTGGCTGGAGAAAATTTATGTAGGCTGTATCAGGCTTTCATACGTCCCGAATCGATGGAGGGATACCAAAGTGGTATTCATACCTAAAGCGGGAAAGATATCACACACTAGGCCAAAAGACTTCAGACCAATTAGCCTATCCTCGTTCTTATTGAAAGGTCTGGAAAGACTTTTAGATCATTTCATTAGGGAAAACCTGGATACAAAACTCCTGTCGGGGAACCAACATGCTTACAACAAGGGCAGGTCTACTGAATCAGCCCTGCACGAACTTGTGAGCACTATCGAATCGTCCCTGCATTTCAAGGAATTCACCATGGTGGCATTTCTTGACATAGAAGGGGCTTTTAACAACATTCATTCCGATGCGGTAATTGCGGCACTCTCACATCTAAAAGTTAACACTAGTTTGATTAGACTAATTCAAAGTCTGCTCACCAGAAGACGCATAACAGCATGTCTAGGGTCCACAACTCTAACAAGGTATGTAAACAGAGGGACCCCGCAAGGAGGAGTATTGTCTCCACTAATTTGGAACCTAGCGGTGAATGAAATCCTGCTAGATCTAGAACGTTGTGGCTGCAAGGTCGTGGCATATGCGGACGACGTGGCAATCGCAGTGAGTGGCAAATTCGTAAACGTCCTCAGAGACATCCTACAGGTGGCTCTGAACAAGTTGGCTAGATGGGCCAGAAGCAGCGGTTTGGGCGTTAACCCCAACAAGACAGAATTGGTTCTCTTTACTAGGATGAATAATGTCCCACATGTGGACCCTCCACCTCGGATAAATGGAACAGATCTAGTCTTTTCTGAAAGTGCAAAATTTTTAGGAATAATTCTAGATAGGAAAATGTTATTTAGACTTAACGTATTGGAACGTGTAAGGAAGGCCAACGTCGCCTTATATTCCTGCAAAAAGGCTGTAGGGTCGCTGTGGGGACTCTCTCCTAAAATCGTCCACTGGATATATATAGCAGTAGTTCGTCCAATACTGTTATACGGTATTGTGGTATGGTGGACGGCAACTGACAAACTAACCATTACCAACCTACTAACAAAGGTTCAGAGGACTGCCTGCCTGAGCATAAGCGGAGCCTTAAGGACTACAGCGACCGAGTCTCTACAAGCCCTACTCCATATACTGCCGATTAATATTGTGGCGAGAGAAGTTGCAACCAAAGCGGCAATAAGATTAAACTGCCTATCAATGTGGAGGTACAAGAACTATGGTCACATGAGGATATCAAAGTGTAGTGCTATGGTAACCGACCGAGTGGACTATATACCAACAGTGTACACCTTCGAGAGAAATTACATCACTATGATTCCCGCCAGAGATGAATGGGTCGGCAGAATACCAGGTAATATAAACCATCTCCACTTTTACACGGATGGTTCGAAGCTTGATGAAAAGGTTGGCTTCGGAGTACACTGTGAAGAACTTAGTCTGGATATAGCTCACAGACTACCAGATACCTGCAGTGTCTATCAAGCCGAAATAATGGCAATATGGGAAGTCGCCAAGTGGCTGAGTCGCAACATAGTAACCAACAATGGCGTTGTCATTTACTCGGACAGCCAGGCTGCCATCAATTCTCTGGAGGCAACATCCCTAAATTCACAAACAGCCCTCGACTGCCGCAGATCTCTTAACGAGATGGCTGAGCAGTTTAATATACACCTCATATGGGTGCCTGGGCATAGGGATATCCCGGGGAACTGCAAAGCCGATGAACTTGCTAGGAAAGGGACGACATTACAAATTCTCGAAGAATTTGCATATATTGGTGCGCCACTATCCACGTGCAAGCTTTGGCTTAGGCAAGAGGCAATCAGGCAGTCCAACGATAGATGGACAGAAATCGGCACCTGCAGGGTAGCTAGACAAATCTGGCCAAGGTATGACCTGAGAAGGTCAAAATATCTCCTCGCACTAGAGAGGAAACGATTGTCTACGTTAGTACAGGTTCTGACGGGACACTGCTTGATCGGCGAACACGCCAAAAGATTGGGTATTGACTCCAATGACTTCTGCCGAAGCTGTGGAGATGAGGAAGAAGTGGAGAGCATTGAGCACTTGCTTTGCGACTGTCCCGCTTTGAGTAAACGACGACTGGATATACTGGGGTCGGCCTTTTTAGGCAGCCTAACAGATCTTTCCAGTACTGATATTCGTACTATCGATAAATTTATATATCAAACAGGTTGGTTTCGATGAGGGGCATTTCAGCCCGTGGTAACACTAGGGACCTAAACTGGTCTATGTGAGCTTGTAAAAAAATACGGCTGCCACCTTAACCTAAACCTAAACCTAATGTATGTATATCAAAGTGCTATGTATGTAAGTGCAAGCTAACTGCAGTTAAGTATTCAGTTATTTTTGTATATATGTAAAAGGCAAAAACCAAGCCAGCATCGTACATATGGCCAGACCCGCCAAAATCTCCTTCATATATCAATATGGCGGAGTTCGAAAAAAATGGTTTTGGCACCCTATGTAACAAACGCTACTTGCACAACTTTTTGGGTACTCACTTTGATCCTTTTATGTATTTGGGGTACCTGTTGTTGTTGGCGTTGGTCGCTGGTTCTTCCTTCCTCCCTTCTAGGGGTTCAAGTTGCTGGCTTGTGTTGGGTCACTTTGAATCTTTGGGTCACTGGTTTTGTGGGTCACTTTTTTCTTGTTGTTTTTCAATTTTAAGTTTTCGCGTACCGTACGGAAATTTGTTTTATATAATTTATTTTAATTTCACTACAAAATATTTTCCATACAACACTTGATTTTGTTTTTTAATAATTTAAAAAAACACACTTTTTATCCGGCTCGAAGGACCAAATATTTAGGAGCGGAGCTTAGGGTTATTTTGCATTCCAAAATAAAAACTTCAATTGGTTACAGTTTAAATTTCAAGTTTTAGGGTTTTATTGCAATTTTGTTTAATTCAATGTTTCAATTCGATATGTGTAAAAATGTACATATACGTGTGAAAATTTGATTAATGTTGTGTTTATTTGTATATTAACAATTTTAATGGTTTTTGTTTATTTATTTAAAAATGGTTTAACAAAAGGGTTTTCTTTAATGTTTAATTCAAAGGTTAGCACTTTTTATTTTTTTAACACTTTTATCACTTATTACGGGGGAGAGGCGCACGAGCTTATTTCGAGGATCGGTAAAAGACTGATTACTTGTGCTTGCCATCCATCTCTTCTAAGCTCACCTAACGACTTTCTTTAAGCTACAGATGGCAAGCGACAAGTAAACAAACAAATAAACAAAAGAGAAATTAGAGTAATGAGTGCATGTAATGAGTGCTTTAGAGTGATGAGTGCATAGGTTATGCATGTATGGGCATATAAATGCAATTGAATTTACACACCTACACACATAAAGCCGCGCAGCAGTGGACGTTTCACACTGATGTTCAAAAGTGCGGTGTCACCTTTGAACACTTGGTATATCCATTAAATTTTTTAGCATCAATTTGTTTATGGCACGCAAGTACATCGATAATTGTTTTAAATCTTGAAATGAGAATTATATCAACACCGGTTATTTCGTCAACACCTTCTTGCTGTATTCACATCATTGGTATTGCCTGATCCTTGTCTTGGTTGGTCTATAATCAACCCATATTTGAGAAATTCATCCTAAACATGTTTCTTTTTAAATTTCTTAAATCATTGTTGGTGTCATTGTTTCTTTTTGATCCTGTAGGTCCAAAATCATCAGGTTAGGGTGGCAGCCGTTTTATTTTTCCAGCTCACATAGACCAGTTTAGGTCCCTAGTGTTACCACGGGCTGAAATGCCCCTCATCGAAACCAACCTGTTCGATGTACAAATTTATTGATAGTACGAATACCGGTGCCGGAAATATCTGTTAGAGCGCCTAGTAAACCCGACCCCAGTATGTCCATTTACTCAAAGCGGGAATGTCGCATAGCAAGTTCTCAATGCTCTCCACGTCTTCCTTATCTCCACAGGTTCTGCAGAAGTCATTGAAGTCAATACCCAATCTTCAGGCAGTGTCCCGTCAGAACCGATACTCACTTCCGCCTCCCTGACCATAACACGGGATTTTAAGCAGAAGTTAGAACAATCACGGAGTGTGTGAACTGGCTTAGTAACACCACAAAGCCTAAATATGCCAACATCTTCACAGATAGCCAAATGGCGATTAAAGCAATAACATCGGAAAGGGTCAAATCCAGAACTGTGTTAGACTGTAAAAGAACGATAAATGATTAAGGTAAGTACAGACGATTTGCAGATCGGACAACATTGCCAGAAAAATGCAACCCTGTGAATTTACAACCGTGTGAACATACAATTTTTGTTTTGCAACGTTAGCAGAAAAGTCATTGCGAGATAATTTGCTGATTGTTATATGTTCGAAGTTTATGCATGTGACAACGGCGCCATTGCCAGAAAATCATTTTATTTGCAACACTGTCTATAATGTATTTTTATTGGCAATCCTGCATATAAATATTTACAAAATATATTGTAAATGTATGAAATTGTAATGTTTTCTTGCAATCGTCTGAACTGTCAATTCACCTTTGCCTAACAATCTGACATTGCCCGTATATTTGCAGCACTTTAACAGGGTTGATAACGTTTGCCGATCTGGCAATCGTCTAAACTCAGCCCATGGCCAATTGCGTATTTGCTGGGTACCAGGACACAACTGAGTGATTGGAAATGAACGGGCAAACAGGTTGGCTTCAAAGTCAGAGAACTTCGTGTAATAAACTTGGAAAATTGGAAACCTTTCGAAGCCACGAAGAATGAGTTGAAGCACTGGGCAGTGATGGCTCACAAAACTATGTGGAATAGCGCAAAAGTAGGAGCAACTGCAAAGATACTGTGGGGGACCCAAATGAAAAGAAAACAAGAAGTTTTCTGAAACTAAACAAGATCGAGATTAGTAAGATGATGAGTGTTTTAATGGGACATTCAAGCTTACAAGCGCATCTTCATCGCATAGGACTAGCAGGAAACGACGCAAAGTGGTTCAGAATTGTTTTTTACTGGCCAAACACTGTAACTTTTAACCGATAGAGATATTTCAGTAATTTGTTCGACAGGTAACTCCTTAAGCTTTTTATTTCAATAAAATCGGGTGAGCAGTTATTGAGGAATTCAAGGTCAAAGTTGAACTTCTGAATTTTTTAATATTCAGCACGGAAATGTGGGGTTTTGTTTTGTTTTCATCTTCTTTATTTATTAAAAGAATGTCATACATTGGTAAATAAATCATTTTAATAATAAATTTTGTAAAACTAAAAAAAAAATGTTCTTCAAAAAAATTCCTCTATATTTAAAAAAAACAACTTGCATGCCAAACTTTTTTTTCTATTTTGTATTTGAACAACATCAAGGGAAAGCATTTTGTTTACTTATATACGAGGGCGGTTCGGAAACTTCTTAGCCTAGCACAAAATCGCGGTATAAACAGAAAAAAGTTAAGTGTTTTGGAAACTTCCATCTCTGCTATGAACACATGTTAAACTTTGTTTCGATCTGGCAACTCCTTCATATAGAAACAGGTGTTCACAAAAGACGCATCCGCGATTTTTTTACAATGGAAAAATTAGAAATGCGTGGTGTCATTAAATATTTACATAAAAAAGGTTTATCGGGACAAGAAATTCATAATGATATGGTGAATGTGTTAGGTGAAAGTGCTCCTTCATATGCAACAGTAAAAAATTGGGTTGCTGAATTTAAACGTGGTCGTACAAGCATTGAAGATGAACCACGTAGTGGACGTCCAAAAACAGCAACAACAACAGAAATTGTAGCCAAAGTGCATGATATGGTATTAAATGATCGACGAATAAAAGTGCGTGAAATAGCTAATATCATGGGCATCTCAAATGATCGAGTCCATTTAATTTTGCATGAAGAACTACAGATGAAAAAGCTTTCTGCACTTGTTAACAGTCGACCAAAAACGCATAAGAATGAACATTTCTCACCCTTGTTTGGATCGTTTTAAGCGAAATAAAATGGATTTTAAACGTTGTTTCATAACTGTTGATGAGACATGGATCCACCTCTATACTCCAGAGACAAAAGAACAACCCAAACAATGGATTGAAGCTGGAGGAAGTGCCCCAAAGAAGGCAAAAACAATTCAATCGGCTGGTAAGGTTATGGCAACGGTTTTTTGGGACTTCAAAGGTATTTTATTGATTGACTATCTGCAAAAGGGTAAAACAATAAATTCAGAGTACTATTGCAACCTTTTGGATCAATTAAATGTACATACAAATTCGAGAAAAATGTCTTGGCTTACAACACAAAAAAATAATTTTTCATTAAGACAACGCACCAGCGCACAAGAGTGTTTTAACAATGGCTAAAATAAACGAATTAAAGTACGAGTTGCTTGACCACCCACCTTATTCTCCTGATTTAGCTCCCAGTGATTTTTACCTGTTCCCAAATCTAAAAAAATTCCTTGCTGGCAAGCGTTTTACCTCAAATGAAGATGCAATTACAGTTGTAAACCACTATTTTGAAGACCTTGAAGAAAACTATTTTAATCAAGGGATATAATTGCTAGATAAGCGTTGGACTAAGTGTATTGAAGTTTCAGGAGATTATATTGAAAAATAAAAATATTTCTGAAAAACTAACTATTCTCTTTCATTGATAGGCTAAGAAGTTTCCGAACACCCTCGTACGTAACAAAAACAGTAAATTATAATTTTTATTCGTTCGGTTGAAAAATTGCCTGCAAATATTCCATATTTTGTTCCGTATTATTTCTGTCAATTCGAAATTTTTTCTGGTATTGTGCTCTCTATAAATCCTGTAATCCTTATTTCGTTTTGTCTGGGTTTCCTCTGATAGATCTCCGATTGGTACCAATGATGCTAAATGACATCTCCTCCATTATAAAGAATTTTGTGAACTGTTGCAGACATATTTCTCCATGAATATTTTGTATTATATATTAGTGCAGTTTCCTTGGTATATTCATTAAATTTTTTAGCATCAATTTGTTTATGGCACGCAAGTATGTACATCGATAATTGTTTTAAATCTTGAAATGAGATTTATATCAACACCGGTTATTTCGTCAACACCTTCTTGCTGTATTTCGATCATTGGTATTGCCTGATCCTTGTCTTGGTTGGTCTATAATCAACCCATATTTGAGAAATTCATCCTAAACATGTTTCTTTTTAAATTTCTTAAATCCTTGTTGGTGTCATTGTTTCTTTTTGATCCTTTAGGTCCAAAATCCAAATCATAACTGATTTTAAGTATGTGTTCCATAAATCGTATTCTTATATGTAGTGGCGATAATCTCAGTTCATATGCATCATATGTGTTATCTACTGATTTTGCCGGGACTTGGTTTAATTTGCTTGATGTAGATTGACATATAATGCAGCTGGATGCAGCCTTTGTGTCAGTCAAAGCCTTGTCAACTTTTCCATCTATCATCGTTAGCACTAATTGGTCTGGCCTTTAATTTCTACTTCCAATGACTGTAGTCTTGTAATTTGGGATTTTATATCATTGACTTCTTTTTTAATGGTATCATGAGTTTTTTTTTAAGAAGATGGTGTTTGATTTTTCCAAATATCCTTTGTCTGTATCGTACTGGTCGAAGGTTTCGAGTCTTCCAAATTCTTTATCAATCGCAAAGGCACAAATGACACTATGAACATATCTGCGTCTGAAGTATTTTCACATACAGATTGATTGTATTGAAGTTTTGCCTCTGCCGAACTCGATCTGATTTTAATAGTGTCCGTTGGTGGCAAACAGTCATTTTTAGCAGCAAGTATGTGATGATATGATGGATACAGATTTGAGCCTTTTTCAATCGCACGCAACCTGAGCTGTGTATATTGGTGTTTTGTTAACTTCAAATCCAAAAATAATGCTAATGCCTCTTCATTTGAGAACTGTATTTCATCGCTTGGAGTTGGAATACACTTCGTCATTTGAAACCTGTTTTTCATCGCTTGGAGTGGGAATACACGTAATAATCCGTTTTGTTCTCAGAGGACTAGCGTTTAAACCATTTTCAACAATTTCGGCTTTTGTGCGTTGTTTTTGTGATCGCAATTGATGTAACAAGCTTTCTGCAATAGTTTCACATCCGATTTCTTCATTGATATCCTTAAGTTTCCGCCTTTTACATCTATCGCTACAGTTGCGTGATTTTGGTGGTCTCCCACAATTGTTTTGATTTTTACTTTCTGAAGATACTTGGACACTAAATTCGCCCTCTAACCATATTGCAAAGGTCTTATAAAATGTGTGTTTATTCCATCCAACTTGTTTGTAGCGCTTAGTTAAGTTGTTGATGAAAATATTTACCTTATTTTGCAGTTCCAATTGTATTTCGATGCTTGAGGAATTTACTTTGCTTTGATTGTAACTTAAAACATCTTCCTTCTTTTTGTTTCTAAAATACTCTTCGGATAATTCTTTATAGCTGGAGTTCTCCATTTTTTTAATATTCTAAAATTTGATTGATTCTGCTTGGATATAATTTTGCAACTGAGTTTGTATTCGAATACCACTGGATTTAATCCTTTTCTTACATGTATAGTGTCATACTCTGTAGCATAAACATAAGTAAAAAAAAAACGACACAAAAAAACTAAAAAAGGGTTAGGATGTCATAAATATGACATAAAACACACACAACTTGGATTGGTGCACAGACCTTAAATTACGTAGTATGTACGAAAAATATCGTGAATTTTTAATTTCCGTGGGCTACGTGTATTTTATTTTTGATATTTTTGTAGCTTTATGTTGGTACTCATGCCCCTTACTTATGCTGACAAGGTCGGCCATTTTGAAAGTTTAGTTAATTTTTGACAGCTGTTGTGCTTGGATGTGTTTTAACTTGTCTTCGATTTTTATCTATTTCAGAAAATGGATCAACGAATCTGCATACAATTTTGTGTGAAAAACAAAATAAAGTGCGCTGACGCATTCCGAATGTTGACTGTGGTATATGGTGAAGCTACCTTGGACCAAAGCAACGTTTATCGGTGGTACAAAATGTTCTCAGAGGGCCGAGAAGATGCGAAGGACGAACAGCGTGCCGGACGCCCGAGCACGTCAACAACAGACGAAAACATTGATAAAGTGAATAAAATAATATTGGCCAATCGACGAATTACGATTAGAGAAGTTGCTGAGGATCTAAACATATAGATTGGCCCGTGCCATTCGATTTTAACGACAGCATCGCGTTAACATTGCTCAGGAGATGTTGAACTCGGTCCGTGACGTCCCAAATTTGCTCCAGAGGGTCATAACTTATGACGAATCACGGGTTTATGGTTACGACGTGGAAACTAAAGCTAAATCATCCCAATGGAAGCTGCCGCATGAACCAAGACCGAAAAAAGCGCGCCAAGTTCGGTCGAACGTAAAGGTTTTGCTCACAGTTTTCTTTGTTGCTTGTGCGCGAATATTTGGCCAAAAACAACACAGATGGTGCCGCAGCCACCGTATTCCCCTGACCTAGCCCCCTGTGACTATTTTTTGTTCCCAAAACTGAAAAGGCCCATGAAAGGACGACGCTACGCCACGATTGAGGAGATAAAGACGGCATCGAAGGAGGAGCTGAACAAAATCACAAAAAGTTATTATTTGAAGTGCTTCGAGGATTGGATAAAGTGATTGGCAAAAGTGTATTATATCCGATGGGAATTACTTTGAAGGGGACAAAATAGATATTCATGAATAAATAAATACTTTTTGAAAACATACAAAATTCGCGATATTTTTTGAACATACCTCGTATACAGATGTTCCGTCCGGACGAAACGTCAAAATCTATCAGTTACGAACTGTCACACGCGAAAAAACGGTGTTCCGCGAATATAGTTTGAACTTTTTTTGTACTAATCGATTAATATAATTTTTTTAATTATGACAATTACAAAAATATAGGGAAAATCGGTCCGAAATCCGCGAAAAACCCCGCTCTTTGAAGCCCTACTCGTTGAAATTTCTATTCGTTCGTAACTGACAACTTACTCGCTCCGGGATGACATATCTTATTATGTATTATTTTTGGATTGGTGTACCTACAACATAGTCACATGAACAGATAAAATAAAAACAACAATCAATTTTTCACCGAGTAATTTCATTAAAATTAAAAAAGTGTTCTACAGGCTGGTCGGGGCAGGTAGTATATATTGTCTTAAAGAGGACACTTTCACCTTTCTTCTGGTACCAACATCTTCTGAAGTCTCTTGGTGCTAAAAAGTTTCATTCAACTAAAATTCCAATTTGACAAAAATATAGTACCTGTGGAAATATGTTATAACACGCCACGTGTAAACAGTACAGTAATATTTTAGCAATTGTACAGTATACTTTTAGCAACTATTATCTATCGATAATAGTTTGCGAGAAATGACAATTTCCATCCACAAAAATATACAAAAAATACGTTTGTTCTTGGTCAGATTTAATTAATTCCGGTCCTGTTCGTTGTAGCATGGATTAGTCTCGTTTGGGAATTTGTAGGGTTGAAATGAATCAAGTGTCCACAAGATCAATTATTCCATTACCATGGTATGTACATCTTCCATCACTGTGTCCCGGGGGATCATTGTCCTGTATAACCGACTCACCTACGTCCTGGCAACATGGAAAATGGGTTTAGCAAGTCTCGGTATTGTCTTCTGTCCATGAGCCATCTTCTTTTTAATACTTCCTATAATCAGCGGGTCTTTAGAGAGTACTCTGCGGAATCTGACTGATTCATTTACTCTCTTTATGGCTTAACAAATATTCTACCGTGATATTCATTTTACTTTCTATTCCTCAGCTTTGTACTTTTTGATAGATTCCTTATAGGTTTCCCAATATGTTCCTCCAGATTGGTTGTGATTTTGAGCTCTCATTGGTAACTCTTCAGTTTTCTAGTTCAGAGTCAACCTGGTTTGTAAATGTTATGTCTATCACTTCCGCTTTTTCTTTATCTGGAAAGTAGATATATTTTGCAAATACGTAAAGCATAAATACATACATCATACGAGATTTGATGAAATCAACATTTGACTCACATCTTATGTTTATGTCAGTACTCCTATTGAGAATGATGAACGTTGGCATCTCATCCAAGGATTAGTTTATACTTGTTCGCAGCATTTCTCAACAAGCTTCTGACACTTTTGTTCGGAGGTTCTGCTTCCCCATAGGGCATATAGACAGAGCATCGTTGTTGCCGCAGATTCTAATCTCACCGTGCTGTTGCTGTAATTAAAGGTACCTTTTTGTCTGTGTATGAGACATATGTAGGGTGGTCGACACTGCTCCATCCAGAAAGTTTATTGTAATAGATATAAGGTTCCTGGATTAAAGCAATGTCAACTTAAGTGGTCATGAGGGGAAGGATGACTTCATCAGAGCCAGCTTTGAAGTGATGTAGATTAATCTGCGTATTAGCTTTCTATGAGTCCTTTGATATTCTGCTTCCCGATCAGTTTCAAGATTTTGGTTTGCTGGAGGAGGGATCCAAACATGAGCCACAGTTCTAAATGGAATATTGGAAATCGGTAAATAGGAAAGAACTCACCAAACTAATCAGTTGCGTTTTTGAGAAAGTTAATGACTCCTTATTTGCGCAACTGACTACTATGATCCCTCATTCCAGAAATTTAACGTTGCCGTTATTTCACTTATCTGAGAGCATGGGTTCCATCAGCTTCACTTCAAGTATTCGCCATTTTTCAGGACCTTGTGCACCTTTCCTGTCGATGACTGCCACTTGGGGGCTTCCATTGTACCCAAAGTATTATTCCATTACAACGGACAACCGCTGCTGCAGGTTCTTGCGTTGCCTCATTACATAGCAGTGCAGCGTCCAGTATCGTTCTGTGTTTGTTGTTGATATCCTCCGTCCGTATTGTGCCTTCGTCTACACGCATAATGATTTGGTTTTGAACGGTCACATACGATAGAGACTAGCGGGCCGTGCTTTAATATGTGTACTAGTTTTCCATTGATGTAGTCAGATGTCCTTACACGAGGTAAGTGACTTTTTGACGTACCGTCACTGTTAGTATACGGCGCAAAAATGAGGGTTGCAAAAATAAATAAAAACACAATCGAATTTCAGTATTTTGTTGAATTCAAATATGGGGGATCTTTATTTTTTTTAAATACTTTTAATAACAATCTCTAGTTCAGGAGATAACGTGAGCGCTCGGCTTGAATATAAAACGACAAGTGTCCACAAATACGAGAGCCGAGAAGAAGCAAGGGGTCAACAGCAACAACCTCTGCTGTGGGAAGTCCCTCTCTACATCCGTACATGCGAATATCGTTCCGGGAGAGGCGGTGAGAGATACAGCGCTGCAAGGCTCTCCTTACAATCCGTGCCATGCGAATATCGTCTTGGAAGAGTTGGTAGAGAGATTCTTTTAATCTCTCTACGATCCGTGCTGAGCGAATTCGTCCCAAGAGAGCCGAAGGAGAGCACCAGACGCTAAAAACCCCTCTCACAATCTGTACAAGCGAATATCGTCCCGGGAGAGTTGCAGCAGTCAATAAGCTCTAACTAAATGTCTTACAATGTAAAATTAGTATATGAAGGAACGTAAATTCAGTTTCCGAGTGAGCAACTTTACGAAAAATTTTATATTAAAATTCGAAAAATTATTAATACAGGCGAGTAGTTCAATACATTACAATTTTTAATAACAACAACAATTAAAAGTGGTGGCGCGATAATATAATCCAGAATTCTAGAATTTATTACCCGATTTCGAATGTATCAAAAAATAATTTTCTAGTCTCTATTAAAACGATAGCATTTTTATCGAAAATTCGAGTTTAACTGAGACATGCACGTTGACGAGATTTTTGTAAAAAGCGAGATATCAAAATGTGACCAACAAAATTGAAGTTTTATCGAACGGTGTAATCGAAGATTGAGTGCAAATCGATAAAGTGCGGAGCAAACGAGTAACTCAGGGTGAGACTAGCAAGTAATAAACAAGAACGAATATTTACAAAGTGAGAGAGAGGATTCATATTTTGAGACCAGGAGGTGAAATATCCTAAATTCGAAATATCCCTAAATTAAAGATCCGCGCCAAGTAGCAAATCTACAGGACCACCATCGAATGAATCTGCCAATCGTAAACTGGTGATACGAGATCTGAGGTTTGTAGTAACAGAAGGCGATGGCAAATTGCAAGAAATGTTCGGAAGAACGAGGGCTACCGTTTCTAAGATGAGCGTTGGATCTACGGGTGAGACGATTTCAAGAGAGCAAATTTCTCTTGAATTCCCAAGGAGAGTACAGTTTACACCTGAAACTCTAGCGTTCATAGAACACGTCGAAATTCCCAATCGTTTCCGAAAGCGGCCCGTAATTATGGACGTCTCGGAAGATTGGTCAATGAGAGCACGGAATAATAAAATTCTAAATTTTTTTTGCTCTCCTGAAAAATTGGGTTTTTTGATATACCCCCTTTTTGGATATAAGCCATCGATATATTTACCAAATTTAACCGATACTTGGTACACAAAACATTATTTTTTCGCGTAAATTTGATGCTAAAAATAAATATGTACTAATACACAACACACCGCAAGCGAATGGACTGTATAATAGGAATTTTTTGACAACGAAATAAGCGATAGGATGACTGAAAGACGACCACGAAAATGATGTTTTTTCCACTTTTTATTATCGTAACAAAACAAAAATCGCGTTGCTCACTTTAAAGATACTGACTTTTGTTACCTTGTGTAAATAAGTGTTAGTATGATGGATTGGTGATGAGGTGAAGATGCGGTTTTTTGGCGATGAAGGAGGTGAGGGGACACGACAAATTCCTTCAAACGATTAATCCACGACATTGCAACGGATCCGGCACGATGCGACCAAATGTTAGCGTACGGCCCAGAAAAGGGGTGCAAAAATAAATAAAAAGAAATAAAAACTCAATCGAAGTGTTTTTTGAATTCAAATATGGGGATCTTTATTTTTTCTAATAACAATTGGGGGTGAGTATTACAGTGTTCGAGTGTTAGTTCAGGAGGCAACGCGAGCGCTCGGCTTGAGTATAAAACAACAAGTGTCCACAAATACGAGAGCCGAGAAGAAGCATGGGGTCAACAGCAACAACCTCTGCTTGCGGGAAGTCACTCTCTATATCCGTACATGCGAGAGGCGGAGAGAGACACAGCGCTGGAAGTCTCTCCTTACAATCCGTGCCATGCGAATATCGTCTTGGGAGAGTTTGTAAAGAGAATATTTTAATCCGGAGATAAAGCCCACGTCTATAACACAGAAACATATGGTGACTGTGTTCTTAAATTAGACCTTTATCTGCGTCGGGAACTCAAGTGGTTGTTTAACATTGCCGATGTCCAGTCGCCCATATTGGGATCAGATTGTTTAATTCATTATAATTTGGTGATTGATTTAAAACGGAAATGCCTCATCGATAATGAAACAAATTTAATAAGTCGTGGTGAAATAAGACCCAAGATTTTAGTATTTCAACATTATAGCTATCGACACGTCCATTCCATGAATTGCTGAAAGAGTTAATTGACATCACAAATACTACTTTATTGCGTAGATCTACGAGTTATGCAATTATTGTTCATAACATCGAAACAATCGGAAACCATGTTGCAGACCGTCCACGAAAGCTGAAATTGACTTTCTATTGGACAATGATATTTGTCGTTCCTCCACAAGTCCGTGGGCTGAGTCCCGAAAGATGAATTCGAAAACTGTGCCTGACAGATACCCAATTCCCAACATCAACGATTTTTGTGAGAAATTATATGGTAAGTCAGATTTTTCTACACTCGACTTTTCTGAGGAAGACAGTAAAAAGACAGCAGATCTTGTGGAATTTTTATATATGCCATTGGGATTGAGAAGCGCCACACAAACCATTCAGAGGTTTATGGACTCCGTTTTGAGAGGTCTCGGTTTTGTTTATTGTTATATTGACGATTGACGTTATGTCTGAGTCCAGTGAAGAACACTAAATAAATTTATGGCAAATTTTGAACGCCTTCGACAATTCGAACAATGAACGTTAATAAATGTAAAATTTAACAATCTGAAGTACGGTTTCTTAGTTACATTATCAACGGCAATGGTTGTACACCTCCATTAGTTCGTGTTGTCGCTATTAAAAATTATGTCAAACCAAACTATTTGCGAGCATCGCAGATTCCTCGGTGTCGTCAATTTTCATCGTCGTTGCATTCCACATGCCGCTCAGCTACAGGCACCACTCAATGTATTCCTTAAGGACTCCAAAAAAAAATAATAGAAAGGTTCCGTGGACATTTGAAGCTGAAAATACTCTTATAGCGCCTTCGTGAAGCAACTATGCTAGCTTATCCAGCACCCACTCCAGATTTGGCTCTTACAACCGACGCATCAGACATCGCCATTGGAGCGGTGTTGGAACAAAAAGCAATTGGAATTTGGCAGCCACTCTTACCGAATACAAACCGCTCGTTTATGCATTTTCGCAAAAACCGGAAAAGGCATCGTCTCGCCAAATGAGGCACCTTGACTTCATTTCGGTATTTACGACAGAAATTTTGACTTGTCGGGTTCTGAAAACGCATGGCAGATGCACTGTCCCGCCTAAATTGGTCTAGGAATAGCATATCGTGCCAAAGAGCAAATATCACTAGACACAATCGCCTTACTCCGGATAAAATAGATGCCCAAGACCATCGGTTCGATTATGTTCATTTGGACATCGTAATAATGCCCTTGGTATACTTATAGATATTGTCTCACCATAATCGATCGATTTTCACGATGGCCTGAAAAGGGCTGTGGAGTCGGCGTTGTTTTTAAAAATTTCATGAAATTATACTTTCAAATGCATACATTTCATTTTTTTTTAAAAATTTTGTAGAAATATATTTATGTGCATACATATCAATGGAAATTTTTGGTCGGAAAAATAGTTGAATTAGATAATTTTGCAAAATTAATCTCGGAGTCGACTCCAGCTACCACTTCGAGATCAATTTTGTAAAATGTACTAAATCAATTATATTACGAAACAAATATATTCATTCATATGCATATATTTTTACAAAATATTTTAGAAATATACAATGTATGTATTGGAAAGTATAATTCCATGAAAGCAGCAAAAACAACGCCGACTTCGACTCCACAGCCCTGGGCCCGCAGCTTTGCCGCTGAGGGACATGTCGGCCCAGACGGTCGCGACTGCATTTTGGTTAACTGGATTTCCCTATTTGGTTGTCCTAAGACAAATACATAAGACCAAGGGCCTAATCACGGCATCCGTTATCGACAATTTTCGATCGTTATCTTTAAGTTTTGGATCACCGCAACCGTTATCGAGAAAAAATTTGCGAGAAATTTCCCGACAACAAAATTGTCATAGAAAACTAATTTTTGTATAACTTTTGAGTGGAATTTGGAGGTTTTATTTAGAAAAAAGGCAATTGTAAGTTTTCTGTGCCATTTTAGTATGAAACATTACGAAACTAATGTTAGAATAATTAATGGGAAATAAACGCTAATTCTAGGACCAAGCATTGGCCTCCTTAAAAATTATAAACAAATGCAACTCCTAGTAGAAAGTGTGGTCTCTTCGGTCGTTTTGAACAATCATTCCTCCGTGCATTGATATGAGTAATCAGTGTTATTTTAAACAAGATAATCATTTCCAACATCGTAACCACCACGGGCCAGAAGATTTTTTGTGGCGTCTAGTTTTAATAATGGTAAAACGGACGTTGGCGAATGGCCGCGGAAATTAATTTCAGATAAAACATAGTTAAACTCTTCTTTTGAATGTTTAAACGCCTTTTTAATCTGCAAAACATATTTTTTTAATCATAATTTACATTTTTGGAAGTATTAACGACTTCAGACAATGACGAAGGATTACTTTTGTCCCTTATTTCTATTCGAAGAGGCTGTGTTTTGTATTCCTCCTCTGAATCCGAAGATGAGGAATACAAAATAACTGTGGACCTATTTAGTGTTTAAAATAAACTTCACTGCGATTATATTTATTCTATTCTCTTTAAGCTTTTCGTTCCTCCGTTCACATCTTGTTTATATTCTTCTTCTTTACTATTTGACGTAGCCATTCCACACAAAATGATAACAAAAAATCAAAATTGTCGATCGATTTTGGTGATCCAAAGAAGTCGGTGCTGCGATAACTTTTTCGACACGAAATTAGCCGCCAGGGCACACAAGTCCGCCATTTTCAAGGCCCTAGCGAATTTGATAGGTTCGAGACGTACTCGGACGACGGCTTATCATCCAAAACCAAATAGAATGATTGAGAGATGGCAGATATCTTTTAAAGCAAGATAATGCAGTTGGTACAGGGTTATAGATATTGTCTCAACATGATTGATCGGTTTTCATGATCAGCTGTGCCGCTGAGAGACAAGTCGGCCCAGACGGTCGCAACTGCATTTTGGTTGTCCTACGACAATTACAACAGACCAGGGCTCACAATTCGAGTCAGCAGCGAATTTGATAGGTTCGAATCACACTCGAACGACGGTGTTTCATTCACAATCAAATAGAATGATTGAGAGATGGCACAGACTGTTTTGTTAGGTTTAAGGACAGCTGTCAAAGAGGATCTTTAAGCTTCGCCCTCAGATCTTCTTTATGGTAGACACTTACTGTTACCTCAAGAGTTTTTCACCTAATCAGAAAATCCTGCTGATTCATCTGAGGAGGAAACTTTGTGAATACTTCAACTTTGCACTCACGTCTTTCTTCGCACGGACGCAGTACGAGGACCACGTCAACCAACTTTCACTGGACTCTTTTGTTCAACTAATTTCAGATCGGTTATATGAGATAGGAGGGAAGAAGAAGGACGTGAACATATCGGTAGATCGACCCAAGCCAGCTTTTATCATCAATAATACTGGCCCTGAACATCCAAAGACAAAAGCAACACCTCTACCGAGCAGAGTATGAAGCCGCCGATTTTAGCCGCCGCCGACCTTTTTTCACCAGCCGAAGCCGCCGCCGATCTTTGCGGCTAAAATCGGCTGAAACACAGCCGCCGTTCCATAGAAAAACTTTAAAATATGTATAGATACAATTTACATTTTTGATAAGCAAATAACCATACAACAGATATATCGTCTCCTCAATAGAAGAATAGTGTATACACATAAACACTATTATTGTTTATTGGATATTAATAATTATTAAAATTAATCTACGCAATTGGTTGTATATCTAGTAACAATTTGGGGAAATTCTACTACCACTTATTGGGTGTTTGAAATTGATTGTTCATTAATAAAAGCCTAAGTGCCGATATCGAATATGATTTTCTCGAAACGACAAGTAAATTATACCCTATTCATTTATTGGGGGGGGGGGGGCGATATGGAAAGTGATTTTCGTTTTGATTCGTTTATTGTCACAAGAGGGAGGTTAACATGTTATAAAAATGACTATATTGATAGTAATAGAAAAATAATTATAAAAAATATTTTTTAATGGAAATAATAAGATTTGTTATTTATTATTACATTACGTACACATAGAGAAACAAATATTTTCGTTTATTGTCACAAGAGGGAGCTTAACATGTTATAAAAATGAGTATATTGATAGTAATAGAAAAATAATTATAAAAAATATTTTTTAATGGAAATAATAAGATTTTTTATTTTTATTTGATTACGTACACATAGAGAAACAAATATTTTCGGGAAAAAACAATGGAGTATTACAGAATTGTAATACTGCATATAAATTAATACCTCCATTGTATAGAATGCTAAGTCGACTTGGTACATTATTGCATTTTTAAATTCTAAATTGCCTTCAGTCAAATCGATTAATTCAATGAAGTTAGGCTTAAAACAAATTACAAGGTAATTCTACACAAATTTAAAATTTCACTAAGACGACGATTCGCCTCTCCTGGAAACAACCAGTTTCGAATAAGCATACTTTGAAAATCGAGTATATCATAGAGCTGCCTAGCGTCAGTTTTATGACTTATCATTGTATGGAAATCGATGATTTTTATATCCGCCACCATAGAAGCGGGTATACTAACTTTGTCAACTAACTAGCTAACTTTGCAACACCTTGAAATATGATCTGCGACCCTATAAAGTATATATGTATATTCTTGATCGTCGTTAAATTCAATGACGATTTAGCAATGTCCGTCTATCTGTTGAAATGACGCTAAGTCCGTAATAATAGAGCTAGGTTAATCAAATTCGGTATAAATTCTTGTTATAGTTGCAGGTCGTTTGGGATTGCAAATGGTACATATTGGTCAATGTTTTCATATAGCTCCCCTAAAGAGCTCGCTCCAAATTATGGGTTTTGAGCCATAGATACCACATTTTTAAAGCAATTTAGCTGAAGCTTTGCAGTTTGTATTCTATTTTGACAAAAATGCATTTGTATAGAAGCCGCACCAAAATATACGTATTTAAGTCATAAATACCACATTTTCTAAGCATTTGCAGTTTTTATTTTACTTAGGCAAGAATTCATCACAGTAAAATTTTTTTAAATCGGTTCATATTTTGTTAATGTCCACCTATAGATGTCGCTCCCAAAAAGGCTTGTTTAAGCCATAAACACCATAAATACCATTTTTTAGATTAAGAGTTTGGCTAAAGAGGCCTAAAATTTGGCTAAAAACTGTGGCGTTCGATTTTTCATTGAATTGCTTAAACAAAAATATCGTTCCATGACTTTCTCCATATCCAAATATCTTTCAGTAATAGAATTGAATGCAATTCATGCTGGAGGGTATATAAGATTCGGCATGGCCGAACTTAACCATGTTACTTGTTTCACTTCACAATATCTTACGATTAACTTAAAAACATCCATTATTTATGAATATATACCAGAGCTTACCTTTTCAACTATTATTTTGAATGTTCACGCGGGAAAATCGTCATTTTTGATATGTTTGAATTGAAAGAAAATAACTTTGAAACGTTTTTTAAATATTATATATTTGTTAACAAAAAACTTTATTTGAAAATCAATAAATTTTGTTTGGAACGCATAAATTAATAAATTAGAACATAATTTATTTGCAAACTGACTTTTATAAATAAAATATGTGTTTACACACAAACAAAACTATTGTTTAAGAAGTTTTCCAAATATATTTTATTTAAAAAGGATGTTTAAAACTTTTCTGACTTATTCGAATTTTATTTAATTTATCCTAATTTTCGTGTTAAACTTTATAGCAAAAATGTATTTTAATTTATAAATATTCCAATTCATTATTTTTTTTTTCAATCCATAAATGCAATTTATATTTACGAAAGATTATACGTTTTAAATGTTAATTGCATTTTATAAATATATAAAATTTATAAAAAAAAATTGCTCTTTGAACATCTGAAAACAGAATACTTGTCTTTAAATTAGGGCATTGATACATTGCCAAAATACATAAATACAAATTAACCGTTGTTGCGGAAATACTAGTTCCAAATAAAAAAATATTAGAATGGGAACATATTTTTGTTTAAAACAATATCCTCCCAAACATATAATACATATATCAAATATATTATATTTGGAGTGTACCCTAAACATATCTATATTTCAAGCCGAATATGTTTGGGACAATATACTACAGAAGCTATTTTTTTCAGCGTGTAAAAATGTCTATCACAGAGCCGCCGTATGTCAATTTTATGTCGGCTAAGCCATCAATCCGCTGCCGCCGTTTTAAAATTTTCAATGGCAGCCGCCGCCGTTAATTTTGCCTCGGCTTCATTCTCTGCTACCGAGTCCTCAGACATTCTCTCAAGACTCATCAACGTCATTTCGTACGTACGGAACACACCAACTAGAAGAATATCGTTTCAAGCGGATCAGGTATAAGATCCTGACTTGGTCACTGGAGAGGGAGTGGCTGTGGCAGCACCAAGACTGCAGCGTTTGAATGACAGACGATCTGTCAACTTGGTAACGAAAAAGGAGAAGAAAACAACAACTGACTCCGCGAGAAGTTTTCGCACTACATCTGTAACATTTTTATAGTACTTCGTCAGATTTTGAAAACTAGTTTTTGTAAGTAATAAATGTTATTAAATAGTTGTTTATGTAAAACCCGAACCGAATTATTACAACGGCAACTATAAACTGAAGAGAGGTTTATGTATTCAATTATAATTAAGATTGGGTTTTTCTTCAGCTAAGTTGAGACTTCGTTTTTTACAAAAGGTTTAGAATGTAGGATAAAACTACTTAATATCTGATATTTACAGTAAGTAGCAAGTTACAGGCTGGCAGAATACCAGGCAATAAAAACCATCTCCCCTTCTATACGGATGGTTCGAAGCATGAAGAACTTACTTTGGATGTAATTCACAGACTACCAGATACTTGCTGTGTCTATCAAGCCGAAATAATGGCAATATGGGAAGTCGCCAAGTGGTTGAGTCGCAATATAGTAACCAATACTGGCGTTGTCATTTACTCGGACAGGCAGGCTGCCATCAATTCTCTGGAGGCTACATCCCTAAATTCACAAACAGCCCTCTACTGCCGCAGATCTCTTAACGAGATGGCTGATCAGTTTAATATACACCTCATATGGGTGCCTGGATATAGGGATATACCGTGGAACTGCAAAGCTGATGAACTTGCTAGGAAAGGGACGACATTACAAATTCTCGAAGAATTTGCATATACATATTGGTGCGCTACTATCCACGTACAAGCTTTGGCTTAGGCAAGAGGCAATCAGGCAGTCCAACGAAAGATGGACAGAAATCGGCACCTGCAGGGTAGCGAAACAAATCTGGCCAAGGTATGACCTGAGAAGATCAAAATATCTCCTCGCACTAGAGAGGCAAAGATTGTCTACGTTAGTATCAGTTCTGATGGGACACTGCTTGATCGGCGAACACCCCCAAAGATTGGGTATTGACTCCAATCACTTCTGCAGAAGCTGTGGATATGAGGAAGAAGTGGAGAGCATTGAGCACTTGAGCTATGCGAGTGCCCCGCTCTGAGTAAACGACGACTGGACATTCTGGGGTCGGCCTTTCTATGCAGCCTAACAGATCTTTCCAGTACCGATATTCGTACTATCGATAAATTTGTATATCAAACAGGTTGGTTTCGATGAGGGGCATCTCAGCCCGTGGTAACACAAGGACCTAAACTGGTCTATGTGAGCTTGTAAAAAAAACACCTGCCAACCTAACCTAAAACTGCAGGTTAACTAGAAAATTAATTTGGCTTCAAGTTTAGAAAATTTAGATTAGACTAGGTCGTTGCTGATCAGTCGTAGTGAACGGACGTGTTTAGCACAGAGCGGATAGTCAAATGGAAGGCCTACATCGTAGTATTATTACGGGCTAATACAGACAAAAATTATTGGCGAAGGAGAGTCTAGTGATGGCCGTTATAGACAGAAGTAGTGCGGATGGATCCATCCTCAAGGACAAATGGAGCCATGTGCAATTAGCCATTATGGCTCATTACCTCGATGTCCGTAGAGAAATGCCGGGCACACCACCAATCTGCAACGATGCAGGATGGCATCAGGGGAGAGTAAAGCCCTTATACTTCGGTGATGCCAGATCAGTAGACCTGTATAAGGCTGCTCTGAGTCGAGCGGGTGAGGTGTGGCCGGGTGCCCAGTTGGATGTTGTCGAAAAAACAACATTCCTAGTCACCCTAGAGCCATCACCTGGGTTACAGAAGAGCCCTCCAACCCGGCTGACATATTAGAAATAATAAAAGATTCCAATCCTGGTCTGCCCGCCCATAATTGTAGAATCAGCAAGGTGGGTGAGGCGGATGGTAAAAACGGGCGGGTCAATTTGATCCTTAACGCTGAATCTACCTCCCATATACAACGTGCAAGTGCAACCCTACAGTATGGCTTCGAGACTATTGTCTTGAAAGTATACAACCAGGATATAGTTCCCACTGCGGAAGGTGAGTCGTCCACCGTGGTTGATACACAGCTTTCTGGAAGTGCGGAGGTATCCACGCCCATTATTTCGGGTGACTCCAACTCTAACAGAAGATCTGTAACGTCCTACTCTGTAACGTCCAAAAGCTCTACTTCTGACGCAGAGGGGCTGAGGGGAGTCTCCGGACTCTTTGACGCATCTGGCGGGGACACGCTTCTCGATGATACGGACGAAGAGTTCGATAACACCCTTGTCGGGGTGGATGTTAATCTGTCAATTACCAATGATGGTAAGAATTTTACAGATTAACCTCCATCACGCTAAAGCAGACTCAGCGGCTCTATTGCTGCGCCTGTCCACAGGTGCAGTAGACATCGTCCTGATACAGGAGCCCTACGCAGTGAGAGGAAGGGTGTGCGGTATCAGGACACCCACCTTTAAACTGCTTGTGGCCAACTGTGAAGGCACTCCAATAACCTGAATTTTGGCCAGGAAAGATCTAAGTATCTTTCTCCTGGCTAATTTAAGTGGTAAAGACCAAACATCTGCTAGTCTGGAGATCGGTAATGGCATATATTGGGTGGTCTCCAGTTACTTGCCTTATGAAGCTGTAGTACCGACTGCTCTATTCAGGGAAGTAGTAAAAGAAGCAACGTCTGACGAGGTCGAGCTGATTGTTGGCGCAGACACGAACGCTCATCATACTATCTGGGGTAGTACGGATATAAACAATATGGGTGATTCGCTTCTTGACTTTATTCTAACTACCAACCTAAGTATTTGCAACATAGGTAATAAACCGACCTTTACAATTAAAGACAGACAAGACAAGAAGTACTAGACAAAATTATTGGGTGGAATGTACTGGACGACCACTCATTCTCAGACCACCATTATATTCAGTTCAAACTCGCTGAAAAAGCGCCTGAACCTGCCGTCCACAGAAATGTGAGAAAGACAAAATGGCACCTGTATGAAAAGAATTTCAAGAAAGTCCTCAACTCCAAACTTCTGTACGAACCAAATGACAAAGCCGGTCTGGATAATCTGGTCGAGCATATCACCACATCATTCAATAGTTCCCTTGAAGAAGCCTGTCCAAAAACAAGGTACAAGGGTAAAACTAAACCCCAATGGTGGACTTCTGAGCTAACGGCTATGAAAAAGACCTGCAACAAGTTATTCAACAAGGCTAAATCTACAGGTGTCGTTAATGTTTGGGATGCCTATAAAGAGCAACTCAAGATCCATAAGAAGGAGCTTAGAAAGGCGCAAAGACGCTCTTGATATACCTTCTGTGGCGAAGTGGAAAAGGTCTCCGACGCCGCAAGGCTGAGGAAAATATTATCAACTTCACCCTGTACAGTGGGTTACTTGCAGGATGAGGCAAATAATTGGACCAAAAACTGCGAGCAGTCGCTCAATATACTGCTCGAAACACATTTTCCGGGGAACTCTCTAACAGAACCAAATGATCAGCTTGCTGACTGAGAGATCCACAATAAGCTGGGCTATTAATAGCTTTGAGCCTTCAAGTCACCTGGACCAGACGCCATCACTCCAGCAGAAAATGTTGAAGTACATTATCCCCCGGCTGGAGAAAATTTATGTAGGCTGTATCAGGCTATCATACATCCCGAATCGATGGAGGGATACCAAAGTGGTATTCATACCAAAAGCGGGGAAGATATCACACACTAGGCCAAAAGACTTCAGACCAATTAGCCTATCCTCCTTCCTATTGAAAGGTCTGGAAAGACTTTTAGATTATTTCATTAGGGAAAACCTGGGTACAAAACTCCTGTCGGTGAACCAACATGCTTACAATAAGGGAAGTCTACAGAATTAGCCCTGCACGAACTTGTGAGCACTATCGAATCGTCCCTGCATTTCAATGAATTCACCATGGTGGCATTTCTTGACATAGAAGGGGCTTTTAAAAACATTCACTCAGATGCAGTAATTGCGGCACTGCAAAATTTTTAGGAATAATTCTAGATAGAAAACTGTTATTTAGACTTAACGTATTGGAACGTGTAAGGAAGGCGCCTTATATTCCTGCAAAAAAGCTGTAGGGTTGCGGTGGGGCCTCTCTCCTAAAATCGTCCACTATATATAGCAGTAGTTCGTCCTATACTGCTATACGGCATTCAGAGAACAGCCTGCCTGAGCATAAGCGGAGCCTTAAGGACTACAGCGACCGAGGCTCTACAAGCCCTACTCCATATACTTCCGCTTAATATTGTGGCGAGAGAAGTTGCAACCAAAGCGGCAATAAGATTAAACTGCCTATCAATGTGGAGGTACAAAAACTACGGTCACATGAGGATATCAAAGTGTAGTGCTATGGTAACCAACCGAGTGGACTATATACCAACGGTGTACACCTTCGAGAGAAATTACATCACTATGATTCCCGCCAGAGATGAATGGGTTGGAAGAATACCAGGTAATAGAAATCATCTCCACTTTTACACGGATGGTTCGAAGCTTGATGAAAAGGTTGGCTTCGGAGCACACTGTGCAGAGCTTAGATTGGATATACCTCACAGACTACCAGATACCTGCAGTGTCTATCAAGCCGAAATAATGGCAATATGGGAAGTAGCCAAGTGGCTGAGTCGCAACATAGTAACCAACACTGGCGTTGTAATTTACTCGGACAGCCAGGCTGCCATCAATTCTCTGGAGGCAACATCCCTAAATTCACAAACAGCCCTCGACTGCCGCAGATCTCTTAACGAGATGGCTGAGCAGTTTAATATACACCTCATATGGGTGCCTGGGCATAGGGATATCCCGGGGAACTGCAAAGCCGATGAACTTGCTAGGAAAGGGACGACATTTTAAATTCTCGAAGAATTTGCATATATTGGTGCGCCACTATCCACGTGCAAGCTTTGGCTTAGGCAAGAGGCAATCAGGCAGTTCGACGAAAGATGGACAGAAATCGGCACCTGCAGAGTAGCTAGACAAATCTGGCCAAGGTATGATCTGAGAAGATGAAAATATCTCCTCGCTCTAGAGAGCCAAAGATTGTCTACGTTAGTGTCAGTTCTGACGGGACACTGCTTGATCGGCGAACACGCCAAAAGATTGGGTATTGACTCTAATGACTTCTGCAGAAGCTGTGGATATGAGGAAGAAGTGGAGAGCATTGAGCACTTGCTATGCGACTGCCCCGCTCTGAGTAAACGACGACTGGACATACCGGGGTCGGCTTTTCTAGGCAGCCTAACAGATCTTTCCAGTACCGATATTCGTACTATCGAAAAATTTGTATATCAAAAAGGTTGGTTTCGATGAGGGGCATTTCAGCCCGTGGTAACACTAGGGACCTAAACTGGTCTATGTGAGCTTGTATAAAATATGCGGCTGCCACCCTAACCTAAACCTAGATTAGCCTAATTTCCAATGGTTGGGTTCAATTATTTTGGAACTTATGTTGTGAATGTTAATAGTGTTTAGGAGACGTACATACAGTACGAAAAAAGCGTCTTGCCGGTTAATATAATATACAAAAAAGTACCTTCTTAATATATACTTTTTAATGCTAAAATATATATTTTTAATGGTCAAATTTTGATATTGAGAAAATTTTTTAGCTAGAGTGCTGAAATTTAGTGTGTATGCATTTAGTGGCAAATTATGTGAATTTTCCAAAAATGAGCGGAATCGGCATGGCCCCGCCCATATACTCGAAAATTTAAATATTTTCCACAATTTATTAGCGAGAGTTACGATGGATTAATCTATAAACTTATTCGGTTTAAATGTCCTTTACATTTAGTTAAGCTTGTTAAATCCTTTTTAAATAATAGGTCTTTTTGTGTTAAAGTTGATGACGATATTTCAGATCTTTTGAACATTCCGACTGGTGTACCTCAAGGTTCTGTTTTAGGCCCATTACTTTACATTATTTACATCTGCGATTTCCCACAAATTGAAAACTGTGAATACGCTTTTTTTGCTGACGATTCTGCAATTTTATGTTCTGGATTGTTTGCTCATGAGATTCTTCATTGTATGCAAATGTCGCTAGAGAAAATTGTTGAGTACTCTATTAAATGGAAAATTAAAATAAATGCCACTAAATCCCAAGCTATTTTTTTCACGAAAAAAAGAAAATCTTGTTATATACCACAGTCAAATTTAGCGATGTTCGGAAATGATATAGAATGGTCGAACTCTGTGAAGTATCTAGGGGTATTTCTAAATACGCGATTGACTTTCAAGGACCATGTCTCATATATCTTAAATAAAATGAATATAGGTATCAAACTTCTGTATCCTTTAATAAATCGTAAATCCCAACTGAAAATAAGATTAGTATTCTTAAATTGATTTTTCAGGCAATCGCTTTATAAGCTTGTCCAATGTGCCAAAACGCACATTAAAAAAATTCAAATTTGTCAAAACAAAATATTAAAAATGATGCTAAATTTGCCATGGCACATCAGTACAAAACGACTCCACGAATTAAGCAATACTAATCTTATTTTGCAGAGAATAAACACTTTAACAGAAAAATTTGCTTCTTTATGTTCTGTCAACGAAAATCATTTAATCCAAGAATTGTATTCTAGATAATAAATGCAAATTCCATGCAATTTTAGATAAACCGATCTTTTTCATAACATAAAAAAACGTTGTTTGTTGAAACGCACTTTTTATTTATTGAAGGTTTATTTTTACTTTTCCTTCTCCAAAAATATGCATCCTTTGATTATTCTCAATGTTCTTTCCTTTAAAAATACATAACTTCTAGACGTAAGGTTAGTTAAAACCATATCTTTGCAGCCTAACTTAAGCAATAAATGTAAATAAATGTTTTATAAATAATAAGAGTTCTGTAGTTTAGTGTATATGTATCTGGCGACAGTCTACGTGATTGGTCCAGAAATGGGCGGGATCACGCCTATGGGCGTGGCCCCGCCAACATAGACCAAATTTTGAAATTTAGATATCTTGCACAGTTTGCTAAGGAGAGTGCTGCAATGTTGTGGATATGCATCTGGTGGCATTATACGTTATTGGTCCAAAAATGGGCAGGATCGGACCAATGAGCGTGGTCCCGCCCATATAAGCCAAATTTAAAATTGAGATATTTTGCACACATTATGAGCGAGAGTGATGAAATTTTGTACATATGTATCTGCAGGTGGTCCACGTGATTGTTCCAAAAATGACAGGGATCGGACCAATGGGGGTGGCCCCGCCCATATAAGCCAAATTTATAAATTGAGATATTTTGCACAATTTGTCAGCGCGCGTTCAGTAATTATGTGCACATGTATCTGGTGGCAGCTACGTGATTGTTCCAAAAACGGGCGGGATCGGACCAATGGACGTGGCCCCGCCCATATAAGCTACATTTTGAAATTAAGACATCTTGCACAGTTTATTAGCGAGAGTGATGAAATTTTGTGCATATGTATCTGGTGGCAGCCTACTTGATTGTTCCAAAAATTTGCAGGATCGGAACAATGGGCGTTGCCCCGCCAATATAAGCCAAATTTGGAAATTGAGATATTTTCCACAATTTGTTAGCGCGCGTTCCGTAACTATGTGCATATGTATCTGGTGGCAGTTTACGTGATTGTTCAAAAAATAGGCGGGATCGGACCATTGGGCCGCCCATATAAGCCAAATTTTTAAATTGAGATATTTGCACAATTTATAGTCTAAGTGATTTGTCTAAAAATGAGCGAAATCAGACCAAAGGGAGTGACCCCGCCCATATAAGCAATTTTTAAATTGAGATATCTTGCACGATGTTTTAGCGAGAGTGCTGTAATTTTGTGTATGTATATGTATTCCGTGATTTTTCCAAAATTGGACGGGATCGGAAATCTAAAAGCCGGGGCAACGAAGTGGACCGGGTCCAGCTAGTTTTTAATAAAATAACAGTCATCTCTATAAATGTTTCCTTAAATTTTAGCAACTCAAATATCGTACTTTTACCGCGCAATAATTTTATTTAAAATTTGTTTTACACAAGAATTTTCCTACATACTTCATACCGAATTAAATTGGAACGATTTAGGATATTCGAGGAGGGTGCAAATTTTAAGTTCTTAAATCACTGCTACGGAATACCGCCGGGTAGTAGTTAATCACTTTAAAGATGTTTTTTAATTTTCATCTCACAGTCCGAAACGGAAAATGTACCGAAACAATATGTTTTGTTAGAATTGAAAAATTATTATTTTTTTTTGTTGATTTCTTTTTAAAATGTCAAATATAAAAAGTTTTGCCTAGTTACAATGCTTATCCGCACCAAGCTTTTATCCCCGTTTTCATTACCGGTGATAAGAAGGTTGGTTAAACGTACGAGTATACATAAATGTTTATTTTGTATGGAAAGCGGATAATATGAATAATTTCAATGTTTTTTGATCCTATTTAATTTAAATTTGTTTTTTTATGTTAACTTATTTGTTTTTAAGTTTTCAAACTTTAGTCGGTCTTGTTCCCTATGGTGCCAAAAACTATAGTCTCGAAACCATATCGCAGTGTTCCATTTACGCGTTGTAAATGGGGGGTGGATTCAGCATTAAGGATACAATTGACCTGACCCTACACTTTTCTTAATTTTCAATTATCTCATGTATGTCAGCCGTGTTGGATGGTTTTTCTGTAAGCCACGTGAGGACCCTGGGTTGACTAGGGATGTTGTTATTTTTCAACTGGGCACCCGGCCAGATCTCACCCACTCGACTCAGTCTTGTACAGGGATACTGATCTGGCATCACCGAAAGTAAGAGCTTTACTCTTCCTTGATTTCATCCTACATCGTTGCAGATTGGAGATGTGCCCGGCATCTCACTGAGGACAGCGAAGTATTGGGGCATAATGCCCGATCGCACATGGCCTCACTACTTCTGTCTTTAACAGCCATCACTAGACTCTACTTCGCCACTTTATTGAAGGGCTTGGTTAGTGTCCAGCTGATGAATAAATTATGGTCTCTTGCCTTTTTCGCAGGTAGTGGATCATCATGTAATCTGATTCTTTTGCCTTTTCAGCGGACTCATTGGCTTTGGAAACATCTATCTCACCCTTAACTCAGGTATGTGACTCTTTTGTTTTTCGGTAAGAGTCGAAACCTCAACGGCCTCCAACTTCGAGAAAATCTGAGCGCTATTCTGTGTTCATTGTGCATCCGTTTTGACTGTCGGACATGTCGCTTTCCTCTCACATATCCACCACAACATAGCCCTGGTACTATGGCAAGGATTGGTGAAACACCTGTATGGATCCTAATAAATACAGTCAATTACCCCTGACCATTGGCGTTGCAATGGATTTCTGCTGGGGTGGGCTATAGCCCCAAGAAGAAATGTTTGTTTTTATGCTTTAAAATAATTCACGGATGATATTGTCAACGAAAAGTAAGGAATTAATTCATATTGAAATAAGATTTATTACAACCTTTCTATGACAACTTAATATTTTACACAAACAAGAATTCGCTCTTTTAAAACAACAATTGTTTAAAAACATAGTTTTGTTTTTTCATAGTTTTGTTTTTGACTATTGAGTTCGAGATCGTTGTTTTTGTTTTTGTTTTCTGTTAAACAAAAACATTGTTTAAAAACTATTAATACAATTTTATTATTTAAGTAAAAAGGAAAAATATTTTATAATGAACATAAAAAATAGCAGTATGAAATAAAATATAATAACCCCCATTAACACAAATCAAAATAAACGAACGTTCGAGCTAACGAAAGTTAAGTTTATTTATTTATTGTTAATGGCACTAAGGGCCATTAACAATAAATAAAAAAACTAGGTTTAAGAGCTAACTACCGGTTATAGCTGTCAAATTCCACAGAATTTAACTTTCGTTAGCTCTAACGCTCGGTTATTTTGTTTTGTGTTAATGGGGGTAAGAATAAAAAATGTATTATTCTTCTCTTTAAAAAAAGTAAGAATATCGCTAACAATTTTAATATTTCGTTTTCGATATTTTAAATGGTCAAATTTCAACAAGGATCTTGGTTCATTGTAGATCTTACTCATGTTTTAATTCGACGCGCCATCGCATCGATTTCCTTCACAGCCAAAAAAGTATTTCGAAAATTATTTAAAACGATTTTGTTTTTATTCGATTTTTTTTGGATCCACATTCTATGCATTTCTATCAACCTTTTCTTTCTTTGATTGGCTTATTGTCATATGAGTTTTGAAGATATTTTTACCACATTAGTTTCTATGATTAACGATTCCTTGTCAATTTGCAGGTTACTTCTATAATCATCAATAAATTCAGAAGTTCGATTCGAAGCTTTACCAAATAATTTACTGCTTTAGTTAGTGCAATTCTTAAATCTGTTCTACAATATTAAAACGCTTTCGTATCATCAGGCAAATCTTTATAATGGCTTTTAACTAATGTTGAATTAACCGAAACAAATTTGGTAAGCGTTTTGTTGGCAGCTCTGCTAAATATTTTCGTGTAACATGTTACTGTCAAACATGTTTAGTTTGGTCTATAATTTAACCATGAATCGACTAACAAACGATTATTTAAGTTTATTTCACTATGAGGAGGCCAATTGGCGTAGATCATGCGATTTAACGCCTTTAGATTATTTGTTTGGGGCTACGTAAAGGCTCCTGTCTATAGGGATGTTGACGCACTGGAAGCCAATATTGAAGAATTTATTCGTGAGATACCTGCCGATATGTTGGAGAGAGCATGCCAAAATTGAACCCAGCGTAACATTTACATGAAATCATCTAAACATTAAATTATATAGACCGTTCTCGACTCAAACAAATATTTCATACTTTTTTCTAAATTTTATGCGTTTTTTTTAAATCAAATCCGAAAGGTTTGGAAATATGTACGTTAGACCATTTATTATTTTTTCGGTACAGATTTCCGGGCCGAAAAAGTTTCCATTTGACCTACAAACCTCCAATAAAAAATTTGGTGCCGATTGGATAACGCTAAGGTCTGCCCAAAGTTGTTTGAAAACACAAAACTCACTTTACATGAACAAAATTTGGGTTTTTATCAAATGTCACATGTTCAAGTAACTAAAAAATATTTTATTAGCATGAAAAGTTTTTAAATGATCTTTGAATAAAATTTTCTTTCTTACAAGTCGTAAACAATCAAAATCGACCGAAAAACGAAAAAGTTACAGCAGTTTTCATTTGAATTTTACGTCATGACAGGGCATGCATGCACACCGACATGGCCTCTGTGTACCTATGACGTAAGACGTAAGAGCAATCACAATAAAAAATAGATCACGCTTGTGCATGCATGAAAAAAAACAACGGATTTGCATGATAGTTGATTTTTCGCATCAGTCTGACATTTTTCTACTGGTCAGGGTCTTTACAGAACGCGCTCTGTCTCCAGCCTAAGTGAATTGAGAAAGGGATAGCTTCGCACAAAATTTAATTTTAGTCATATTCTTATTTGTCTCCAGACCGACCACATCCAAAATGGTTACTAGATCCAGTGATAAATTTAGCACCGTAGAATCAGTTGGGCATGTATCACATACAATATCTGGAGCCAAACTGCCGTCAAACAGACAGATATTTCATAATGTGATAACTGTAATGTTTAATGCTGCGACGCCTCTGACCTCAGTTGGTGAGCTTGTGATTAATCGTTCTACACATCAACATTTTTGGGCGCTCCCAAAATCCCGGCTGGTACTGGAGAAAATATGGCCAAAGTCGTTCATGATACACTCATCAAATACAGGTCAAAACACTGGATCGTGCATTTTGTTGCATAACAAATTAGATCGAAAATTAATCAAGTTCCCATGTTCTCATCACATGACGGAGATAGTATCGAAACATGTGTTTGAGGTTAAACTTCGGCGACTTGTGGTCCTGAAGTGCCTATTTTTAATCGTTTTGCTGCCGTTTGGGTAAGTCTCGACCACAAATCGTTTAAAAACGGACTCGAAGATCCAACTGTACGCTCAAAAATAAGTAATGCTGACATCGAAGTCATTAAGAAATTCTGCATTAAACAGCTAAATGAAACACAAATCCGAGCTGACTACAAGGAACTATTACAATTAACAATAATGTTTATTGGTGGTGTCGGCGATAACTTCCGAACACCTGGTCCAACATACCACGCAAGCTGTATGTCAAAGCGTGGTTTACATGCAAAATGCCATACGAGCACCAAATCAAGATATACACTTGTTGAAAGACTCCATCGCATACGCAGAAATCGACCGAGATGTGTCTGAAGCGGTTATGAAGAAATGGAAAAATCATTTGTGGTATTTGGCCCTAGAATCAATGGCTTTGGCATTTTTCGATTCGGATGTTTCACTCGAAGAGAAATGAAAAATGGTTAGGCATCTGCAATCAACAGAGCCCGTCGTAAATCTGGAAAACGATCGAAAATTCTCCGACCCGAAACTATTGCTGTGTAATAATTTGAGCGATTTCGTCTCACACAAAACCAAACATTTTTTCGGTGCTTTTGGATTGAGTACTGAATTTTTAAAGCATGACCCATTCATTTGGGAAGATTATTTATTTATTTATTTATTAAATTCAGTTCAGTAATATGAAGCCTACAAGGCCAATAAATTATATTACATAGTTCAATAAACCTGAGTAATAAAATAAAGTTACATAACTAAAACTAAAACAACATTAAATGATAACTGTCGCAGAAACTAATATTTGGCTCCCCAGCCATTTTATCAACAAAAACCAAAAACAAATCATTAGGTCCAAGTCAATAGTAACTTATAAGAATAAAATTGCATAGATAGATATAATGAGTATTAACAGCTTAATACGTGCACCATATTCGACAAAATTAATTTAAGTTAAACCAGAATTGGCAATTAAATAACAATATATCATTATACATTAAAGTGTTCAAGAATTTTTAAACGAAATACATTGTTAGAGTGTGAGAAAATGCGAGAATATTGAGGCAGACGACTCCAGCAACGTGCTATTCTTACCAGAAAAGATCTACCATAGATATTTTTATAAATTCTAGGAATGAATATCTGTGGGTTCCTAGATGAGCGCGAAAATACGAACGTGCTCCACAACTGAGTAGGTCTACGGTTTTGAATAACATTATAGAAAAGTGACAAATTCCGGAGATCCACAAAATTCATAAAGGAACATCCAAGAAAGCGTTTCACATGTGCAGAAATATGGTTAATACGGCGAATATTGTAAACAAAACGGGTAATAGTATTCACAATGCGCCGAAGTCTGCTAATGTACAAGCCTATTGTACCCGATATAACTTCAAGACCATATAGCACCTGAGACATTAAAACGGCATGAGCTAATCTATATTTAATGAAAAAGGTAGATATACATTGGATGAGTAAATCTTGCGCAAGGAAGCCCAAATTTTACCGGATAGTGCGTCAATGTGATATCTAAATGAAAGATCGGAATCTAAAACAACACCCAAACACCTGTGACGATCAACGAAATCAATGACGTCGTTCCTTATAAAAATACTTAAATCCGGAAAAGAACGATTTGTAGATCCAAACATTAAAGCTTTAGTTTTAGACGTATTAACAGTTAAAGAGTTTTCAGTAGCCCAATTTGTAAAACGATCTAGACAAGAATTAATGTTAGCCTCACAAACTTCAGGAGTACCTGAACTCCCATTAAAAAGTAAAAAAATGTCGTCAGCAAATAAGAAAGTTTTAGAACAACTGGAATTAGTGTAGCGATGAAGATCATTAACATATAGGATAAATAAAAGAGGTCCTAACACGGAACCTTGAGGAACTCCAGAGTGAAGAGGAAGCATGTCGGATTCAACACCATTCAGAACAGCTTGCAGGCAGAATTAGAAAAATTAAATTCATTTCGCAGTTTATGTAGCAGACGGACATAATTAATAGAATTGAATGCTTTTGACAAATCAAGAGAGACTAGGACACTTAAATTATCATTTATGTCTTCTCGAATAGAATCAGTGAGTTTCAGGAGCAAGTGGGAGGTGCTATGTCCCTGCCGAAAGGCATATTGCGATTCATTAATTCGAATTAACGTAGATTGCAAAATTTGGTCCTTAATAATGTTTTCTACAACTTTTGATAAAGCAGGAAGAATTGAGATAGGTTTCAGATCATCAGATCCATGAACAACTCTGGATTTCGGTATCGGTACTACACGATAGTTTTTCCAAGCAAGGGGAAATCTAGACGTCGTCAAAATGCAGTTTATTAGGTCAGTGATAACGGCAGAAACATAAGGGAAAACTAACTTAACAAAATTTATTGGAATACCGTCTACGCCAACACATCTAGATTTGACCTTGTTCAGAGCTTCAATGACTTCGAAGTCGCTCACGCAACGAAAAGAAAAGGGACGATTATAATCATCGAAATTATCAATATCAAATATTTCGTAATCAGGAACGGAACCGCACACGAAGAAGTTATTTATCGTATCAACGTCAGCTTCAACATCAGCACTGTCATTTACAACACATCCGGAGGTTTTAAGCAGCTTTCACACGCCAGCAGAATCCAAACCCGAAAAAAGTTTGGAAAAATTTTCGGGTTTGGATTTTGGCTCTTCTTATAACATTCTTGGCTCTATTTCTATATTTACAGTAAGTTCTCCAATTACTCTGCGATCTGTCGGACTGAAATGCAGAAAAAGACAGATCTCAGAGATCTAGCAAAATAATATCTCGAGACTCCATGCATAAATTGTCACGATAATAAATTCTTTTCGTGACAACAGGAACGTAAGAAAAAAGACTACTAAAGAGAGAGCACAAATTTAAACATTTAGAGTCCACATCAACCGCATTAAAAACAAGATTATAGTCAAATGCACTCAAAAATACAAATAACCCATCCCAATCAATATTGTTGTAGTCACGATATTCGACGAAATCAGGCAAAGAATGGTAGCTAAAAGCAAGAGAAGCAAAAATTACTGCATGATCAGAAACGGACGGACATTGAACCTGATCTGAAAAGCTTACTAAAGAAATATCACCGACCAACATAAAATCAATTAACGACGTAGATCTCCTTCCTAAATCAAAATGAGTAGGTTTAGAGTTATGCACAATAGAGAAGTTATACCTAGCACAAAGAGAACGACACGAAGTTACCCTATGAACACTAAACAGATTGCAGTTAAAATCCCCGACAATGACAATATTAGAGTAATCCGAAAAGAAATCGCGATGATGAAATTCGAAACAATCCAAATCACCAGTAGGCAAATATACCACACCAAAGAGAAGTTTTACATGACCGAAGTAAACATCGAGAAAAAGAGACTCACAGTTTGGAACCGATATCTTAAAAGCAAGCCTATAACGAAGTCCATTAGATACGTATATTCCTACGCCACCACCTCTGCCAGGAACCTGACGATCATTTCGGCAAAGCCTATTACCCGGAATCGAAACTGCACAGTCTGGAATATCATCTGAAAGCCAAGTTTCAGAAACAGCAAACAGATCAAACACATTATCTCTTATAATACTTCGCAGTTCATTAAGCTTCAATGATGGTTTTATACTCCTACAATTCAAGTGAGCAACGTTCAACTTATTTTGAAAAGGATGCAATACTGTTTTAATGTAAGAGTTACTACTTACTATTGGACCGAGATTAGCGTTAGAAGACATCAAACACAATAAAGGATACTACAGTGGGGAACCAAACATAGAAATGCAAAAACAAAATATCAATCACGCAAAAATATAAATTCATTGCTTAATTTTTACTTTAATAATATACTGATAACACAACTGAACGTAATCAGAGTAAGGAGATCAAAATTTCACTATGAATATTCAAAAAAATTAGGTTAATGGAATGATGAGATAAAATAAAACTAGGAATCATATAATATATGCGTATCCTAGTATCAAGGTTACACAAAGATAATTAAGTTGGGTCGTTAAGTAACAAGCCACATTCATCCACATCTTGGACAGCCTCTTTACCATCAGGAAAAGTAATCCTCGCTCTAACTGAGTCACCATTCAAGATCCTGTACTTCGTAATAATCTTCAGACGACGAAGCCTATTGCAGATGGCATTTAGATGGTTTGCAGCAGGGGTATAATGGTCGTTAAGATATACACGAATAGTTACTTCACTTCCAGATCCGATCATAATGTCACAAACTCTAAGCGCGCGCTTTTTAAAGTATTGTTTCATTATGTCATTTCGAACACAAGCACTCGTTAACTTCACCAATATTTGCTTTCTTCTATTGATATAGCAAACCAGGTCGACATCACGTCTGGAAATTTCTATGTTGTAGAAAGCAGCCACAGAAACAACAATAGCAACCAGGTCATCTATTCCGTCAGGTAGACCACTGATAAGAAAATCGTTACGATTTAATCTTCGATGCAGAATGTTATTCTCAGCCTCTAATGCAGCATTTTTGGCAGACATAGATTCCTCAACCCTAGCAATGCGCTCATTGCATTTAGATATGTCCGACTTCATTTCAGGGATACATGATCTCACTTCAGCTTTCATATTATCAATTGCAGTCTTGATTGCATTTAGCTCGGTATTATGTCGATCGATAAATGAATCAAATACTTTTTTGAGGTTCTTAATATCCTCGGCGACAGCACGGATATTAGTGAGGTTAGGCTCACACAAGGCACAAATGAAAGCGGTGACTTTAATAGCCTTCAAGGCAGACAACTCTTTTTCAGTCAACTTAGCACAGGAAGCGTGTAACCACTTACAACACGCCTTACACTCAATGCATCCTTGGGTTTTGGTGATAGCCTCTGCGCAAGATCCGCACTTAACAACAGTCTTGGTACCCGGCATTTTTATTTACAGCAGCAATAAAACAACAGCAAAACAAAACAGCAATAAAGCAACAGCAGCAACGGTATTAAATGCGGCAACAAATATTTTATGGCAGCAGAAATGACAACCAAAAATTATGAATCCGACTCCAAATTAACTAAATTGGTTTGAAGTATTTTTCACAGGTTTTCAATAAATTTCAATTTATTTATATTTATTTGTTCGACCAAAACAATAACCGAATGAAAAAAGTGCGTACAGGTAGTGAAAAAGTAAATAAATAAAAGCTCGATCAGCTGCGAAACGAACACACGTCTACTCAGGCATAGGGTTGCCAACTCTATACTCTCGATGTTTGTCGTAATCTGTTTGTTGTTAACGACACTGCTGAACGCGGTGTACAATTTATGAATGATTACAACAGAATACTTACGAAAGACGAAGAACAAAATCAATGTATATTACAGTGCATTGAAGAATATCGTAGAAAATGTCCCTCACATAACAAGTCAGATCTAATATAATATTGAATTAATTGTATTTTTTGTTTTTTTTCACCGATCTTAATATTTAAAAACTATTTATTAATTAATAATACAAAGAAATGTAATTTTACTTATTTAAACTTACGATTTTTAAATAAAAAAAATATTTCCCCTATAAAGTGTGTTCTAAATTTTGAATGAACTTTGGGCAGACCCTAGGGTTATCCGATCGGCACAAAAATTTTTATGGAAGTCTTGTAGGCCTGTATGTTCAAATAGGAGTCAACAATTACCCAAATTTAATTATATATGCCTCGCAGTGAATTAAAACACATTACATTTGCACCATTAAAAGACTTCCAATTATTGGAACATTTCCCATCTTATTTTTTCCCAAAAAAAATAAGTTTATGTAAAAAATTGGCATATCTACTTACAGAACAATCTACAAAACCTAAGAATCGTTCTTCTACTTCCAAATTGATTGCAAACTTTTGAGTTTTTTTGTTCATTGCAGAATTTGCAAAAATTTATATTATTTCTGTTATTTGTAACTGTTAAATTGATAGATGATTGGAATTGATAATATTAAAAAATCCAGCTGAAATATCTGTGGGGTGGGCTAAAAAACTTCTGGTATTAGACCACCCAAGCCACCCCCTTCCTACGCTTATGCCCCTGACTGCAAACCATACACCGATGAGCACGAGGTCGCATTACACTCCGGTGTTAGGGAAGTTTTCGAGTAGAGCCACTACCTGGTAGATCATTTAGCTTTACCCAGGGTGCACTACGTGGAAGCGATCTACCATTATACCGCAAAGTATATTATATATATAAGTATAGGGCTCGGGAAAATCACGGACTTATTTACCCGAAACTCGTGACAAAGAATTATGGGAAATATGTTTAATAGACACATTGTGAAATATCAAAGAAACTTGTGGAAAGTAGAGTATGAAGTGATGATAGTGAGAGATCCTAATTAAGCCTTGAACTTTATGGGTGAGATGTGGCTGGTCAATCGTATCAGTTTTTTATCACCCCCAGCCATTTGAGACCCATGGCAAAATTAAGGATTGCTTTCACGTCGTAATTTAATCAGTTTTAAAATCTTCTAATTGCGTCATCTTCTTCCAGAATTAGTAGGACATTGGCGTAATAGGCGATAAAAATCGTTCCATCACATCTTCGCAAATGCGGCAGAAGTCTGTGATATGATATTGCCAATCTGTTGTCATTTGTCGCAGTGACCCGTAAAAAGCCTATCATCAATCGCATAACGTTTTTTTCCAGTTGTTTAATGCAGATCCTCCAACTCATAAGTAATACTACTGTGACCAGGAATCCAACATTGACGTATCATTGCTGTTGGATCCTGCAGCTCCACCTTTCATTTCTTTGTTTTTGATAACATGTGGTAATTTCAATACCTTAAGAGCTGCTCTAGTATACTTGATACCTGCTCTAGTATACTTTTTTTTAACGAACGTTCCCAACGCAGCCACTCTTACCCGCCCCTTCCGACCACGGGGGCCACATCCCCATAACGTAGGGAGTGCGTACACACTATGATCCGAACCATGGCGGGTTAATAGTAGAGTGTGGAATACCAGCTACTGAATATATATCAACAGCCGGTATGTACATACATGCATAAAAAGTGTCTAACTTTGTTTAGTTAAATAAAGAACACACATAAAACAGAACTTCACTACTGATTTAAATAAGATATGATTCTAGATTTCACTACATTAAAGTCAATAATATCGTATAAAGTGTTAAAGTCTATGCACATTCTACGGATAGGCTCTGCAGATGCGTAATTTGTACGTTGAAAATCAATATGCAATAATGGCACCTTAAATCTTATCTTAGAAAGCATGTATCCAGAAAGCACATCACAATTTATAACCTTCAATATCATTGTGGCGTTCAGCATAATACGTCTGCTCTTAAGAGTAGGCAATCTTATCAAGCTCAACCTATTAGTATAGGGTGGAAGAACAAAATAACTATTCCAATGCAGGTGCCTCAAAGCAAATAATAAAAATTGTTTCTGAACGGATTCAATTTTATCAACATAAATCCCATATTGGGGGTCCCATACAACAGAACCATATTCTAGAATAGGTCTAACAAGTGAAGTATACAACTGTTTCGTTACATGTGGATCTGAGAATTCTTTCGCCCACCGCTTAATGAAGCCAAGGACACCATAAGCTTTGTTCACCATTGTAATTATGTGATTATTGAAGTTAAGTTTAGGATCCATTAATATACCAAGATCCACAAAGGATTCAACAGTTTCTAAATTGGAACCAAGAAGACTGAATGTAGGTGGAATCAAATTCGATCTAGAGAAACACATATGTTTACACTTCTTCAAATTAAGGTCCATGCAATTAATTTCACAACAATAACCAAAGTTGTCTAAGTCATTTTGAAGAAACAAAGAATCATCAGATGTGTTACGAAAATAAAATATCTTAACATCATCTGCATACATCAGTAATCTAGAACTAATAATTGAATCTGGTAAGTCATTTATAAATAGTAGAAACAGCAAAGGGCCAATATGACTACCTTGGGGTACCCCAGATGAAACCAAAATCGGGCCTGAGAAGTAACTTCCAAATTTAACAATCTGAACACGACTGTTAAGATAAGAGGATATCCAACTCAACAAGTTATTACTAAAACCAATGCGATTCAGCTTATACAGTAAGAGCTTATGATTAACTCTATCAAAAGCTTTACTAAAATCAGTATAAACCACATCTGTCTGATTACCAAGAACAAACTCATCAATTACCTGGGAGGTAAATTGAACCAAATTTGTCATAGTCGAGAGTCCCTTACGAAATCCATGTTGGAATGGACTAAGAATAGGTGATACACTATTAGATAAAATCTCAGTGATCATTTTTTCAAAAAGTTTTGGAATTATACTTAATTTCGCAATTCCACGATAATTCATAACATCAATCAAGTTCCCAGATTTATGAAGTGGAGTTATAAAAGATTTTGTCCAAATAAATGGGAAATATCCATACTTCAACGAATTATTGAAAAGTAATGTGAGCGGGACAGCAATACTCTGAGCACATACCCAGCAAAATATCTCATTACCAAATAACCTGACGGGTAAGCCAAACTCAAAACTAGTAACTGCTTATAATTTGGCATCCCTTCGAATTATTTTTACACACGCATGTCATTGGAGGAAAGTGCTTCCACTCAAACATACCAGATGCTGAAAAATAACCACTTAACCTAACCCCACGCTTACAATTATCCAAAAAGTAAGCGTGGATGTGTAATAATTTTATGAGTGTGTTTGTATGGTGGTGGTGGATATTTCCGATTTGCTATTGCTTTGTTCACCACTATCAGTGGTGGAATGAGGTGAGAAAGTAGAAGAGCGAATAATTGGGAAGAGCGTAAAATTTGGAGGAGAGTAATAATCGATAGCTGTTGTCATATACAGAAAAATGTCATTTACCGGTAGATGGGATTGAACTCGCGACCTCATGGTTTCTTAGTTTAGCATCATCATCACTGGCCTACGTCGCGATTCATATTCAAATCGCTTAATAAAAATATAACAGATCAATATCTTGGTTAGTACACGCTCGGCAAATCGAGCGACCTGTACTGTTTTGTGAATAACTTTTGGTTTGGTTAACGGATAAACACCAAATTTTGACTGAGTATAATTTGAAATATTTAGAAATTTAAAATATTATCTCCCTAACAGCATGCTAACTCGACTTAGCATGTTTTAGAATAGAGATATCGATATATCGTAAACCATTTAAAGAAAAGTTTTTTAGTTCAAATTAGATTACTAGTAATAACTTATTTTTGTCATTATTTTGTTAGTCGTTATTTATTTACCGAAAGTAATGCTGGCGATAATGAGATATCATTACCTGGTAATCCCGGTGGTAATGGCATGTACTTCCCAAGATTTTGCTGGGTAGCTTCAGGATTATACTCGGTATACCATCTGAGCCAGCACTGTTAGAAGTCTTAAGCTTGCCTAAACTATTGACAAAATCATAGAACGATCTAGGGTTCATTTTAAAATTTTGATACTACTTCTTTAAGTAGAGCTCATAGCACTTACGTGATTCAATGTTATACTGTGATCTGCCAACAGAGTACCTGACGTAATCAACATCGGATCCAGACCTTTCGAATTTCTTAAATAGTCTGCTCTTTACGTTCCTGAGAGCAGTCATATTAGAAGAATACCATGATGGTCTATTGGTATTCTTAATACGAATCTTTGGTACAGATTGTACCAAACATTCATTCAAGGCATTGTAAAATCTCTCAATAGATACATCAATATCAGTTAGGTGATTACAACAACAAACTAAATCCCAGTTAGTTTTCAAGAGCAGAGAATTTAGCAACTCAAAATTTGTTCTTTTGAAACAAAAAACTGTACCCTCGTCACGTGGGGGGTATATAGAAGAAGAGTCCGAAATGTCATACATCATTGAAATACCCAGCGTAGGATGGTAACCATCTTCCGGGGTAGAAAAAGGATAAATTCTATGAATATCAAAAATCTGAGCGTTATTCACAAATACTAAATCAAGTAATTTTCCAGACGAATTAGAAATCCCGTTAACCTGCAATAGTTCGAGATCGGAAAAACGCCTTACCACATCATAAGTCCACTCGAACGTGAGTAGAGGGAAACTGTTCGTTTCAGATAGTGACACCTGTCAACACCTTGACAGCATGTCACCGCAGGTGTGATTTATTGATCATTAATGTCAAGAGGTGTGAATAAATGGAATATCTGAGATTTTATAGCCATCAGGTGTACATATAGATCGCACCCCCCATCCTAATGTGTATTGAGATCCCCACCCCATCCTAAGGATCGCATATTGGTTGCCGTGTGTTTGTGTCAAATGAGATTTTTATAGCCACCAGGAATGTATTGAGATCCCACCCCATCCTAAGGGATCGCATATTGGTTGCCGTGTGTTTGTGTCAAATGAGATTTTTATAGCCACCAGGAATGTATTGAGATCCCACCCCATCCTAAGGGATCGCATATTGGTTGTCATGTGTTTTGTGTATGTTGCCTTTTTTGTCTAAATCTGTTTGAATATGAATGAACAATTTAGGTTCGGCAGGCAGTATTTTTTTTCTGTTTGCTTTTTATGTTTGAGATGGAGTTAGTCCTGTATCTAACACATGTTTACTGGTTCTTTCCTGCGTTGTGGGAGGGCGGTTTGCTAGTTATTGATTTATGAGTTTACTTATGTGTGTGAAGTGGATGTTTTCGAAGACGATAATTTGCGATCGTGTGTAATAATGTTTTTCTCACTTGTCTCGTGTAAGTGGTTGGTTAGTTTACTGTTATGCGTGATTTTGTTAGATATTGATTTATGGGTTTCCTTATGTGTGCGGAGGGATGTTCAAAGAGAAACTTATACTAATGATCTCTCAAACAATTTGAATAAATAGCGTAAAATTTCATGTCGATGACACACTTTGAAAAGTAATTTGAACATCATGACATCTAACACGGAGATTATAGAAACCTTCAACAAATTGAATTTTAAAAAACTTTTAAGTGTGAAGGATATGCTCCTTAATACAGAATATCCCATCAAGGCAGCATATAAGTCTTCAACTCCATATGGTGACAAAATTGTGCTACAATTGGATGAATGCATTTTATATTTGCCATCAAGATTCCTATCTCTTACGGATGCAGTTATAAAACGATTGGGTGATGGAGTATTTGCTGTGGTTAAATCACAATTACGTGAAGGATCGGAACTTTCTAAATTAGAATTAAGACAAATGCTACCTACAGATATATTTTTTACACCATTTTATAAATAAATAAAAATAGTATGTAATGAAATATTTTATGTTCTTTTCATTTGGTTGAAGAGGGGGAGGTTTAGAGTAATTTTCTTAATAAAAGAATAACGCTGCTTTTCCTTGAAGCAGTCGCATTTAGAAAATCTAAAAAGAAACATGATTTTTTTGGAAATAGAGAATTTTAAACCTCGATATGTTATGAACGATCGATTTCATCGAGAAGAACAACGCTTGCGAACTTTCGACTTATGGCCATTAGATTTTATAAATTACAAAGAATTGGCTATGCTGGGCATGTTTTACACTGGTGAAATGGACAAAGTTAAATGTTATTTCTGTGAAGTAGAAATATGGGCGTGGGAATATACCGATACACCACTTGCTGAACATTTGCGATGGTCGAAGAATTGTTCATTACTAAAACGAATGACCACCAATAATGTTGCTCTGAATTCAGCAGAATTACATCGTATCCTTCCAGAAATAAGTTTTGATGTATGTGGTGTTAACGATTATATATTTCATTCGAATTAAGACCAATGTTATCTAAAGATATATTTTATATTTCATTCTATAAATAAAACAAATCCTAAATATTTTATTGAAATTAAACGAAATTGTTTTTGTTATTTGTTTTATTAATAATTTATTGTGTCAATAATAATATCATGAATTTGATAATAATTTTTCTCCATAAATACACATATCTTAAATAAATTATTTAGTGCACACTTAAATTTTGTATTTGAGTGAATAGGACAATATGTGAAATAATTTTTTAAATTTTTTAGATTAATTTTGTTCTCTAAATTAATAACAGTGGTTTTTACATATTTTGTTAAGAAATCTTTTTTTGTCTGCCCAACAACAAAAACGTACTTAAAATTATTTAGTGGTGATAGAATATCCCCCATACTGCAGTAGTCAATGGAACCCATCGACCATTCTAATCCATTTACATATTTTTTGCAAAAGTCATTTTTTCTCCGTCCCTCTCTGCTTAGTTCTCGGATGTCAAACGGTTGTTTGAAAACAAAGTAATTCGGCGCAACAGAGGAGCCACTCATATATGCCATCTCTTTCATGTATATAACGTCATCATTGCCATGACAATATTGAAAATCGAGTAGGGCTATCTCAGATCTTTTAAAGGACATCATTTTAATTGGAGTATTCGTATTAAACTAAAATGTGATTCAAAAATTCATCGATTTATATAGCAGATTCTTAGACTCATTAGTAGTAAGCCACATGTTCAGGGGAATGGAGTACTCAATACAAGAGAAGAAAAAATTTAAAAATCATGACGTCGTATTCGAATTTGAATATTTTATTAATTTTAATTTAAAACTGATATGTGGATTTTCAACAACGTGGAGATTTGAACCTATGATATGGTTCGAAAATAAATCTAAGAACTTCATTGGACTTACTCGTGATATCTGGCTGCACATCATGCACTTTAAGGATTATATTCAAGTGCGACTTGATCAACATGAATTTTTAGATTCATTAAATTTATTGAATGATCCTCCAAAAGAAGCAATTTGTTTTGAATTCAAGCAAAAATATGGTAGACATTTTCTTGTAATGAAACAAAACAAAAACAAAATCAAAATAGATGCTGAAACATGGCGTACCATAACTCGTATCGAAATATTTCTAACGACATTTGTACGCTGGAATAATATACTTCAAAAACAAATTTCACTCTTCTACTATAATTTTTATATACCTACTTGTGTGAATATGAAGAAAACGTATGTTCAAGTATCTGATATAAAGGACTTCTATGATAGAGATGTCGAAATTGACTTAACTCGCCTATGCTTTGAGTTTTATAAAAAAATGGAAAATGTTATTAAACAAGATATTAAAAATTATAAATTATATTCTAAAAATAAGTTTATAAAAATAAATTGATTTAAACAAAATAAAATTGCGTTTTCTTTTTTTAATTCATTTATTTATTTATTTAAATGTAATAAGAATCTTAAACATAAATGGCCACAATTTACAGTATCAAATTGTTGTCTTCTCTTATAGTTGTAGTTTATGTTCGCCCCCAAATAATTTATTAATTCCAAAGGCGGTTGAAGATTTCCAAAACTGTCGAAATACTCATTTTGCTGTTTATTTTTATAGTATGCTACCCAATGAGTGCCTCTCCCCTTATATGAGTCAAGATTAACCACCCCAGACTCTATTGTGCGTGGTTTTCTTGGGAGTTTATCGCGCATGAATACACCTCTAAAATGAGGAATATATATTTCTCCAAATTCCTTTAAATCGATATCAGTTAGAGGTCTCTTAGGTAGCTGTTTTATTAGTTTTTTGAAAACGATTTTTTTCCACTGTATGCAATACCCATTCCTTTTCTATATGGCTTTAGAAAAAGTCCTTTTCCAATAGAAATACGCTCCATAGCCTTATTATGTCGTCTGTCTTCTTCGAGCTGCTGTCTAGCGGTTTTTACAGAGTTGGCAGCCTTTACAATGGATGCACTTCCAGAAGCCAAAGCACCCAATGCTCCAAGTCCAGTTAAAATGGGTATAAGAGGAAGGAACCCACCTGTTTTGGGTACGTTGATTACTCTTGGAATAACAATTTTAGATCTTTTCCCACGAAACGATTTTTGAATTACTTTTTTAGCGATTTTTAGGGCGCTATAAATATTTTCAGGTTTTTCCTTTTTTAAAAGCATGGTGGCTTTCTTAATGGCAGCAATGAAAATATTTCTGCCACACAATTTTTGAGTTTTCTTCTTTACTTGCCTCTTTATACCCATCCCAAACTTAGTTTTAGCTTTCATAGCGTTAGTGACAAAGTATGCGCTGATTTTCTCTCCAATTCTACTATCTGTGGCTTTTACTCTTTCCCACGCTCTTTCTGTTAACACTTTATCAGCTTGATGGCGCAAAGCAATATCATTGCTTTGTAAATATGCAATGTCGTGTACTCGACAGGCAGCGTCCAATGGATTTATACCCTTGTCACCTCTTTCCAATCGTTTTCTCAACTTTGTACCAGGACCACAAAATTGGTATCCGGGGATATGTAACTCAACTGGCAACGAATTTATTAAGTTATTCACCAACCCTCTTCCTTCAACGGTTCTTTTGGATTTAAGTGCATTTTTCTGATACACAATCATTTTATATTTTTTTCTTGCTAAAATAAAAATTTAATATAAGAGATGTGCACTTCTTTAAAACTTTTTAGTAATCAAGATGCGATTAGTAAAGCAACAATCAAATATTTTTGTACGAAATTTGGATTTCGTGCAAAATAATAGGAAAAGACATAGCTCCCTGTTACCTAATTATATTCGAGCTTTGATAGTGGGTCCGTCAAATTGCGGAAAGACAAATGTCATGCTCAGCCTAATCGAGAGCCCCAATGGTTTGAAATTTGAGAACATTTACATTTATTCAAAGTCGCTTTATCAGCCAAAATATGAATATCTAAAGAAGCTTGTTGAATCGGTAAAGGGTATGGGTTTCTTCACCTTCTCTGAAAATGCTGATGTGATTCAACCTGAAAATATAAACCCGAATTCGATCATAATTTTTGACGATGTTGCATGCGACAAACAAAATAATATTCGAACGTATTTTTGTATGGGTAGACATAAAAATGTCGACTCATTCTACCTGTGTCAAACATACACCCGCATACCAAAACACTTGATTCGCGATAATGCTAATATGATTATCATGTTTAAGCAAGATGAATTGAATTTGAAGCATATTTATAATGATCATGTCGGAGGTGATATGAGTCTCGAGAATTTCCGAAACATATGTCGAGAATGTTGGAAGGATAAGTATGGGTTCCTAGTTATTAGTAAAGACGATGAGCTTTGTGGCGGTCGTTATAGAAAAGGCTTTGACATTTTTATACACGTTTAGTCGTATTTAGACGTTTACATATAAAGGTTATAATGGATGAGCAAATATTAAAGCAACTAGTAAAATCCCGAAATATTTTGAAGAAAAAGTTCCAAAGCATAAAACTGGGTGAGGATGCAACATCAACTGAATTGCAAAATACCTTTAAACCGCTAACGGAACCGCTACAAAAACTGGTCAAATTATCAAACGACCACGTACACGACTCAATCATACCAAAAATGGAAAACACTTTTTTTTCAAGAAAGCCCTTTCAAGAGTCTTTAATTGGTAGCACACCCAACAAATTAAAACTAAATCATGAACTTTTGAGGCAAAGTACTCTGAAAAACAATATAGGTAGCGTACGAGAAAATGACAATACTTTTAAAGATGGTGACCTATATAATGAAGAAAATTTTGGTAATGAGGAAACGTTTTACTCGCAACTCGATGATGAAGTACCTAATCTATCTTACTTGAAAACGAATAAAAAATTGGATGTTATATATGGTCCTAATAAAGATGAAAATGGAGAATGGAAATTTGGAAATGAAGTTTTGAAAGTTAGCGATGAGAAAATTATTATTGGTAATCAGCATTGGGCATACACTCCGGGATTATTTGAACTGCTTTTCTTTAAAAACCCAAAAAACTATGATAAATCTGAAATGCAAATATATAAAGCTATTTTACTTAAAACAAATGCACATAAAGTAAATTATGACTCCAGTGAGCGAATTAAAAGTAACAGAGGAAACAAGTACAAGAAAATAATAAAGCATTTATTTGAGGATACTTACACTGGTAAAGGACTAATGAGAGTAAATCTTCAGAAACCTAACTATATATACTGGGATGACCCCAATGAAATGGTAGAACGTTTACAGCTTTTGACTGCATCACAACAAGCTGGTCACAATAATCATACAAATGAAATTGTGTCAATTATTGAAGAATTACGAGAAGCAAATATTATAGAATAAAAAATATCTATGACTGTCGACAAATTTGGACACTATTACACTCAAAAATACAATTCTGTGGCTTTAAAGAAAAATGATTCGAAAACTTTGGAAATCGTTCTGGATGAAGATAACAATGTGGACATTCAAAACAAAAGAATCCGAAACGTCGCACCCCCCAGAGAAGGAACGGATGGAGTCAACCAAACATATCTATATGCGCAAATCAACCACATACAAGAAGTATTGAGACTAGATTTAACTAAAGAAATTGCTACTCTCAGAACCGAAATTTCCGAGATAAAGAAAAATCTTAGAGATATTCGCACCGATTTGTCTAGATTTCTATCAACCTCAACCATAATCTATGACAACAACAGCAAAAGAAAATAAACAATGGAAAAAAGGGCTTTAGTAAATGAGCTTCATACTCAAGCAAGGAAAAATTTTAAACGTCGAAGAGTTATTATGAAAGGTTTCGATGATTTATGGCAAGCTGATTTAGTAGAAATGGGTAATTACTCTAACATAAACAATGGCTACAGGTTTTTACTCACTGTTATCGACACATTTTCCAAATACGCATGGGCTGAAGCAACTAAATCGAAAAATTCTGCTGATGTATCTGATGCATTTCACAAAATTTTAAAATGCGGGCGAATCCCCAAAAATTTACAAACTGATGATGGTAAAGAATTTTTTAATAAAGAATTTGATAAACTTATGAAAAAGTACTCAATCAATCACTACTCAACCTTCAGCGTGATGAAAGCTTCAATTGTCGAACGATTCAATAGAACTGTAAAAGGTATGATGTGGAAAGAATTTAGTTATAATGGTACCTATCACTGGGTTAATCTTTATAAAGACTTGATAAAACAATATAATAAAAATACACATCGAACCATTAAAATGCCTCCAATTAACGTTAATGCATCAAATGAGAAAAATTTGCTGGACACTGTATACAGCCATTTGAAAATTTATAGATCTCCACATTTTCATGTAGGTGACAACGTACGCATCAGTAAATATAAAAATGTATTTGAGAAGGGATATACTCCAAACTGGACAACAGAAATATTCAAAATACGTGCTGTAAGAAATACCGATCCGACTACATACTTGTTGGAAGACTATGAACGAAATCCAATACAGGGAGGATTCTACAAGGAAGAGCTTTTACGTACAAGATACCCAAACGTGTACCTAGTAGAAAAAGTGCTGAGACGGAGGGGTGATAAAGTGCTGGTAAAGTGGCTGGGATTCTCAAATCAACATAACTCTTGGATAAATAAAAATGATGTCTTATAAATTATACTTTAAGTTTTTCAATACACAATAAATTATATAATAAAACACTATGTACAAAGCGTTTTCATTTAATCGTATTTAGTATTTCATGATGTTGAGAACATTTACTTTGAGCGGTAAAAAATCAATTTTGACGTCAAATTACTCACCACCAATCGATCTAGGTGATGATGATTATGAATGTTGTCTTATCGACTTTCAGTCATACAACTCAATCCCCAACGTCGACATTGACAATAATTTATTTCATATTGGGAATGAAATAATAGAAATTCCTATAGGGTCATATGAACTACAAGACATTGCAGATTTTATTACTGCAAAGTTCGAGTCTCTTAACAAGACAAAAAAGTCAATTGAAATCGTAGCCAACAATAACACATTACAAATTGAGATCAAGTCATCACACGACCCTGTGTTTTTCAATAAAAAACGGTCAATAGCTAGACTCCTTGGGTTTGATGCACGTATATTAGAGTCTGGAAAAAACACATTTCAAATCTTCCTGTGAACATTTTAAAAGTCAATGTGTTGCAAATACACTGTAACATTGTAACTGGATCATTCCTTAACGACTCTCCTGCCCATATTCTTCACGAATTTTCCTTAGATGTTCCTCCGGGTTATAAATTAACTGAGAGACCTAGCAATCTAATTTATTTGCCTGTAAACGTCAGAGAAATCAGTTACCTTGAAGTACGAATCGTGGATCAAGAAGGACGTTTAATTAACTTTCGCGGAGAAGAAATAACCCTTAGAATTCACCTTAGACCGAGATAAATATGATAATTTATAATAAATATAAATATAAACAGAATGTTGTAAACATTCCTATGCAATCTGTCAAATCAACAAGACCACCCCTAACAAAAGAAAATAAGCAATTTTTAAAACTACTTAAACTGAAAATTAAACAACATGTCTAGTATCCTAAATATTACCGAAAAACCTTTCTCAGACGAGTCAAATGTGAAGAAGGACTACCACAGCTATGTCCCATACATTCAGTCATATAAAAACAATGACGAGATAAGAATACGTATTCAAAACCAAGATTTGTATATTCTACCGTCTGAGAGCTACTTGTACATTGAGGGTCATTTGAAAACCGTAAGTGAGGAAAAAACTTCAAGTGCCCGGCTGAGAAATAATTGTGTGGGATACATGTTTGACGAAATTCGTTATGAATTGAATGGCATTGAAATTGATCGTACACGTTATCTGGGTGTTGAAAGTAAAATTAAAAATTACATTTCTCTAAATGAATCTGAAAGTATTATGATGAGTAATGCTGGCTGGAGTACAGATGGAGATTTATCGAGAACTTCTTTCAATTTCTGCATACCCCTAAACCGTCTTCTTGGTTTTGCTGAGGACTTTAACAAAGTACTATGTAATAGTAAACATGATCTAATACTTTTGCGTAGCGCCAGTGATAGCAACGCATGCTATTCGACTAATACAAAGGAAGATATTCGTTTAACAATTACAAATATTGTATGGAAAGTTCATCACATTCATTTGGCCGACTATATAAAAATAAACTTTATGAAGACTATCAAGGATGGGAAATCGCTACCAATAGCTTTCCGCAGCTGGGACTGCTATTTTAATCCTACATTAACTGGTGGAACCAAACATAGTTGGAACGTTAAGCTCTCTGCCAACCGCGAGAGACCACGATATGTCATTGTAGTTTTTGAGAAAGAAAATAAATTTGTACACTGTGATTTGAGTAATATAAAAGTACACTTGAATTCAGATACTTATCCCTATGACGATTTAAATTTAAAGTTTGGAGAAAACCGTTATGCTATTCTATATGACATGTATACAAAGTTTCAACAAAATTTTTATATGAGGGAGCCTCAACCATTGCTTTCCTTCGGAAATTTCAAGGAAAACCCAGTTGCTGTAATCGATGTTAGCAATCAGAACGAAGCTGTTAAGAGTGGCCCGATTGATTTGAAGATTCAGTTTGAGACAAGCACATCCATACCTCAAAATACATCAGCATACTGTCTAATTATTCACGATCGCTTAGTGGAATACACTCCGTTGACTGGCATTGTTAGAAAAATTATTTAAATATAAATGATGTATAAATATATTGCTTACCAACAAACCATTGTTAATAAATAAAAAACATATATTATTTTACAATGAAATACGAATCTTTTTTTTATTTTATTTACAAAATCATTTAAAATAAAACTAAAAATAACAAATAACATTTCTTAATTTAGTTACAAATTATAAATTAAAAAATCCAATCGGGGATTTCATCCGGAGATGCTATGTCTTGACAGTCAATGCCACTTAGATTTAAATTACATACATCCATTGGAGTTATTGAATTTAAATCGATTTCATCTACAACTATATCCTTATCAATATCTTTATGACCCCAGGCATATGTATTTATGCCATCAGGTCTAATTTTACGTTTATCGTCTTCATAATTTAGACAAATTTTATTCACACTATTAGTGTATATCACATGATTTTTTGATCTAAAATTGATCATACTATCACAATATTTTTTTCTATTTAAAAGACAATCTCTATAAGTGTCTATTGTATATTTATTAAGTACGGATTTTTTAACGCCCTTAGATTTTTTCGTTTCTTCCCCTCCTTCTACTTTTATCGCATACATTTTGGGTTTTAGTCCTACAAACTCAGTCATTATTTTGCCACCATTTTCATCCTTCATCATACCAATTTCCTTTTTATTCACAAGAGGTATACCATCTCGATTGTCCGGCTGGAAATCTGATGTATCAAAACGCCTCTTTAAATCTTCTGTGGATATGTCTTTAAATAAATTTACTCCATAAAATGTTAATATGAATGAGTCCGTATCCATATAATTCAGACAAAAACTATCTCCAAATCTCTGTTTAAGAAAATCATATAAGAAATCATACATCACCCACTTAGATAGCTCTAAAATACAAAACCCTAAATATAATGGTTTATCGTAAAATGTTTTGACTCTATTCAGCTCTATAGCAATCATATTCTCAGAAAAGTGAGATAAACTATTAAAATTAGGTTTACATATTAAATCTTTTGCCCCTAACCTGTTACAATTCGTTCTATCCCAGTATTTGACAATTTTAATGTCCCTTCTTTTATCAACATTCTCCATGGTTTTTCCATATACAGCGTTATTTAAAAGTTTATAAAAATCTTTTTCAAACGTATTTTTCGCTTGCTTTCTTAGATCGTTATTTTTCGTTATATATTTTTTAAGCCAATTGTCTTGCGTAAAAGAAAGGATGCGGTTTACTTTTTTCAATTTCAACCCATTTGTTTGAGTGTTCTGTAGTGAATTGTATATGATTTTTTGTCACTAAAATCGGTGATTAATTTATTGAACTTTGAACCCCCAACCTTCTTATTTTCTGCACAGAAGGGGAGATCATTATGTTCCTCATGTTTTTCAATTGGGTATTCCAAATCGACATTAAAAATTTAACCAATTTGTGAATCGTCAGGTATACTTTCTATAAATTTTAAATCGCATAATTTTTTAAAGTCATCCCCTTCAACCCATTTAAAATTGTTAACAGGGAGATACTGACTCATTGCTTCCCCATAAAGGTTGTTAACATCTAGATAATAAATATTTATAATAGGCTTGTTTGGATCATAATTAGCCATTCCTGGAGTATTTGCAATAGAGTGTCTTTTTGAGCACTGAACAATCCCTCCTCTTATTGCATTCTTACAGAAATTATACATATTTATATCAGTCAAAAGCTGCAACTCAATCTTTGTACACAGCAACATAGCGTCCCATGAAAGAGACGGTGCTGTGTAATATTGACATGGGTCTAGCTCATGAACCTCAATACATAAATCCCTAAAATTTTCAAAAATATCTGCTAATAACAGTACGTCAGTCTGTAGATATAACTCCATATAATCTTTGAGAGTTTGACAACCAAAATTTGACCAAACATCTTGAGCGTGTTTGTAATCACTTTTAGAACATTTCGTGTTGGTCAAGTTGTTAAAAAAGTCTTGACGCGAAGGTAGTTTATTTTCAGACAATTTACTAAATGAAGATATGTAATCGTATGGAAATACTCCCTTCCTCTGCATAAGATTAAAGTCGAAATCTAATGGAAAGTGCTCCCGAACTGTTTTTAGAGCCTCCCTTGGTAAATTGTTTGCCAACACGTCTAAGCTCGCAGCCATAAATCTTAAGCTATCCAAGAACCTTAATTGTAGTGGCGGTGCCCCATTGATTGGTATGAATTTTGTCATAGAAATATATTTTTCTTTATTGAGTGGAATAACAGTAGGATCTCCTTCAATATCCATAAGATCTTTAACAAAAAGATGGCTATCATAGGATGAAAAATTATGAAAGAAAATGGGGATAAATTTAGAGACTCTGAACTGAAGATTACATTGACTGTGAGCTGCACCTCGATATTTACCTGTTAAATGACAATGATCTCTCACCCTATCCTCCCCTAAAATACCCTCACATATATGACAGTTTTGAGATGAATTGAAATTGTTTTCTTCTAAGAGCGTTAATCTATCCATTACTTTAGTTTTACATAAATAATTATCATAAATTTCTTTACAATCGCTTACAAGAGAGTTTACAAATTTTTTGGATGCATCGTCTCCTGTATACTTAATAAACTTATTTAGACTACTATTGAAACTACATTTTATTGTGTAACTGAATGCACATGGAATATGTTTCTTCAATACCTGAGTTTTCCCATGTTGTACTTGTACATCCTCCAGTATACATTCAATATCGGCGTATACGACGAATGGTACTCGCAGCTTTCTCTCGTAATTCTTGAATTTTAGTAAAGCCTTATCTTCACTAGGTAAATTAGTAACAATACCTCCACATTCTCCTTTATGTTGCGAATATGTTGTTGGAGAAGTGAAATGTTGTATACACCCATTACATACAAACAGATTCCCATGATTTTTAGTTATTTGTGATCTTAGAAGTCTGAAAAGAAAGAAAAACATTAGTTTTCATGTATATACTAATAAAACTTCTCTTAGTACCTTGACATATCTTTTATTAAAATGTAGTGGAAATGTTGATCTTCCTGAAGCAGCATTAAATTTATATGGGTGTCCTTCTCTTTCTTCGTGAGATAGTATGGTCCAACTATTTGATCCTCCTCATAACCAAAGACATTTACGCTAATATGTGGATTATTAGCTTCAAACATTTTTATATTTTTTATTGATAAAGGAAAATGTAGTCCTTTAAAATTTAATGATATACCGCTTTGAAGCAAAATTATATCGCTATTAATATCCACATTGTATGATGATGTTAAACAATGGTTATGAGGAGGCTTGACGTCCAACGCTGCTACGCAACTCCATTTGAAGCAAAAATTATCCGAATTTTGAATATTGAGGCAGGCTCTTTTATTATATAAGGACTTAGGTGTCCTAATATATTTAGCTCCTTTTGTTAGATTCGATTTGTTTATGTTAATTTCCAGTGATTCAATTTTCTGCAAAGCCCATCCTGAGTCTCTCTCCTGGAATTCTGACATTTTAGTCAATATTCCGTCGATTTGGTCAGTGTATATCGATTCTATGTCATCAGACATCGTCAATAAAGTCATTTTCGTTGTGTGAGCTATTACAAATGGCGTTGAGGATTTAGCATTAGATTGCGAATCTGTGCTTGTTTCCGTAGTTGGTTGTCTATATTCTCCCACGAGTTGCATATTGAATTTAATAGTTTTATGTTCATCCAATTTTAATGTTAACAGTTTAAGTAAAGACTGCTTGGCCTCCAATAAAAAATCTTTTGAATGAAGAATATTTTTCGAATTAACATATTCATAAATGGTAATACGTTTGTCGAATGAGCTTTTTATGACATTGATATGTTCGCTAAGTTTTCTCTTGACTACCGTCTTATGCTCGTGTGTACGCTTATGGATATGCTTTATTTGAACAGGTCGATTGCAGTCTTCACAAAATTCATAAGGTTTTCCATTTTTATCGACAAGAGAATGACCAGAGTATGTTGGTTTCTCATGCAACGACAGATTATGGCTTTGTCCTAAATGACTAATGCTTTGGTGGGTATTCTGTATCGCGGTCCATGTTTGAGGTTCATGTTGTTGTAGAACGGCTTGATGGGACTGAAGAACGGCTTGATGAGGTTGATTATGATAGGATGTATCATTATTTTGAATATATGAGTTAGGTTGCACATTCTGACAATCAATCTGCTGTTGTTGGCGATTTGGAACTATATATGTATTTTGTTGCAGCATAATTGAATTAGGTTGTGCGTACTGGTGATAGTTTTGTTTCTGATGTTGTTGTTGTAGGTAGTTAATTGTAAATAATTTAGCTACACGAGCTTTATTACAAAGCTTTTGATGATATCTCATTGCATATACATTTTGAATGAATACATTGCACGTTGGACAATGCTTTTTCATATGTTGCACGTAAGTTCTCATTGCACTGAAAACTTCGTTGCAAAACATACACACGTTGGGAGCCATTATTTCCTTTCTTAATTTTTTTAATAAACTTGAAGTAAATTGTCTAGTTGGTTGAGATGGGATGTTTATTCGTCTGCGGCTTAAGACACACTAAATCCAACACTACACTCCTCTACAATTACTCACATCCAGACGAAAAATAGTATTACAACGAATACTAGAAAATAAAATAGTGATCGACGCAAGAAAAAAGACTAGTTAAACAAAATTTCATGAGAGGTCAATGGTCTTAAGGATAAATAGAACCCCGACAATCCAATCCATAAACAATGAAAAGAGAAAATGTACGTTATTATAGCTATGTTACTCAAAACACAATGTTTTGTAGGTCATCGAGCTCAAGCGTGTGTATCATTCGAAAACGTTTTCCTGTAGGGAAAAACCGTGTAATTCTTTTACTAAGAAAACCTCCCCTCCACCCAATAAATTAGAAAACAAAATATTTCGGATTTACATAATTCTTTATTGTTCATAACAATTAAAAAAAAAAAAAAAAAAACTGTTAGATCTTGTAAGGATCCCCACCCTGTATAACCCAGATGAATGAGAAAACTAAATATTTCGATTTATAGAATTTTATTGTTTATAACTAAATAAAATATGTATTAATTAAATTATAAAAATTAATATTACTGTATATAAAATCTTAATAAATATTAACTACATATTTAAATTTGTGTAGCGTATTCCAAATACATTTTATTTAGCGGTTTCCTTGACCGCTTCACATTTTTAGGTTTCCAATTTGGCCTTTCTTCCACATTTAATATTAGGGATGGCAGACCCCCAATCGCATCATCCATCTGAATGTCATCCATCCCCAACAATTCGTCTAAATATTCATCGGTCAATATTTGGCCATTGGGTGTAATGGACTCGGGGTCATCATCATCCACTAATTCTGCATGGTGGTTTTCTTCTTCCTTGAAGGCTGCTCGCAAAGCATTCAGCTGTTTTTTTAACAGCTTCTGCACCTCACCCTTTATTAAACTTCTAATATTCTTTAGAAGTTGGCGATTTCCTTTCTTTTTTTGAGTTTTCACCCTTTTACTCATCAACATCTTTCTCCTCTTGTTCATTAATGGGATTAAAGGTAAATCCTCCGGAGGAGACACCAACTCTCGATCAGCCGCAATCTCTTTGTTTTCCGAGAGATTTTTCGGCTCCTCGGGTAGTTTCGTTGAGGGTTTGGGTGCAAAGTCTTCAGGAGTCCATTCCTCCCATTCTGCCGCAAAACACACATTAGTTTGGCTACTCATGATTTTCTTTTTTTTTTAATATTTGTCAGATACCCAGATGAGGATCAAACACACACTGATTTGAAACCACTATTTTGCTTAATATATATATATTTTTTGAATTTGAAATTACAAAAAAGGATATAAGTCTGCATCTATTTAGCTACCACCAATCATTGGTAATCATGTATAAGTCAACTAGAAATCTTTGAAAGATTTCCGGGGGGTCAAGCAATTCAAAATTGTTTAATAAAGAAGTCTGAAGTAATAGACATGACACCATTACTTCACATATGATAAGTCTGGATATATATATATTGCTACATTATAAAAATAACAAGTGTATAGGCTAATTAGAAATGCTCAAAAGGGTATGATGTGTCTGCTAAAACCAGAATTTCAATAAATGGGGACAGAATATTCTTCAACAGAAGTCATTCGAAAAATGTTTATAATATCATACACAATGAAAATGAAGCAACATACCCAAAACAATAACTAAAATACAGCCGATTCCCAATGTTTATCTTTTAAACATCTTGTACAAAAGAAAACCGAAAAACCAATGCTTTGCGCTACCTAGTCGTTGCAAATAAGAAAATTATTATATTTTTAGACAGCCTTAGACAAATGAAGCAACATACACCAAACATACGGTAAACAATATGTGATCTCTTAGGATGAGCGAGAGTATAATATACATATATGACAACAACAAAACAAACAGTCCGCACACGAAAACATGCAGTCCGCACACATAAGTAAACATATAAATCAATAACTAGCAAACCGCCCTCCCACAACGCAGGAAAGAACGAGTAAACACGTAGATGCAGGACTAACTCCAAAGAAAACCCATAAATCAATATATATCAAAATCACCCATAAACAGTAACGAAATAACCAATTACACATTTTGGATGTGAAAGACTTATTTAACCAAACAAAAATACACATGACCCCAAAATTATCGTCTTCGAAAACATCCACTTCACACACATAAGTAAAACGAATGGCTAACCAAACCGCACATAAACAGTAAACTAACCAACCAATTACACGAGACAAGTGAGAAAAACATTATTACACACGATCGCAAATTATCGTCTTCGAAAACATCCACTTCACACACATAAGTAAACTCATAAATCAATAACTAGCAAACCGCCCTCCCACAACGCAGGAAAGAATCAGTAAACATGTGTTAGATACAGGACTAACTCCATCTCAAACATAAAAAGCAAACAGAAAAAAAAATACTGCCTGCCGAACCTAAATTGTTCATTCATATTCAAACAGATTTAGACAAAAAAGGCAACATACACAAAACACACGGCAACCAATATGCGATCCCTTAGGATGGGGTGGGATCTCAATACATTCCTGGTGGCTATAAAAATCTCATTTGACACAAACACACGGCAACCAATATGCGATCCCTTAGGATGGGGTGGGGATCTCAATACACATTAGGATGGGGGGTGCGATCTATATGTACACCTGATGGCTATAAAATCTCAGATATTCCATTTATTCACACCTCTTGACATTAATGATCAATAAATCACACCTGCGGTGACATGCTGTCAAGGTGTTGACAGGTGTCACTATCTGAAACGAACAGTTTCCCTCTACTAACGTGATCGAAGAAGAATTCAAGGGAGTAAATGCCTCAGTATCTGGCAATGAAAGCCAAGAAACAGAGGGTAAATTAAAATCCCCCAAGACTAAGACATGGTCCTCATCCCCAACATCAAAACCAAACTGCATTTAGCCTTAAAGTGACCATCATAAACAAATAATTCCGAGTTTGGGGGGATGTAGGAACATGAAACCAATAATTTAGCTTTACCTAAATTAATAGAGACAAGAATAAGTTCAATCTCATCAAGAATGACACGCTCAGAAGAAAGCGAACTTTTTACATCAATAAGAACTCCACCTTTTAACCAGGTCTCAGTGAAACACAAAACTGAAATATCAAAGTCAAAGCTATCAGCAAATAGTCGGGTTAATTTAGTATTAAGCCCTCTTACATTCTGATAAGCTATGACCAAAGAGCCATTCAGTTTTTTGATGAATTAGAGCTAGGAGGCCTCAAAGGTAATTGCGCTAAATTGTCGACCCTATCAACAAATTCTTTAACAAATGCCTTAGGCGGCCAAAAATCAGAAGATATCAGTTTATCAAAGATCTTCGGTTGCACGATGATCTTAAATGGTGACCTAGAATTAGAGGAAGACGAGCGAATCTTAAATGTCCTAAGATAAAAGTCACCTTCAATCTTAGATCTAATATAAAAGTTTATATCATCGGAGGATGTGTCGGGAGCAAAGCGCGAAACAAAAACTACTTTCTTGGCTGGGACCACAGTCAGAGTTTTCGACTTCCCACCGGCTCGTGATGCTACATACATTTGCAGGAGGATTAGGATTCATTTCATAACCCATTGAATTTCCCTCCTGTATAGAGACAACCTTATCAACCCTTGGTGTTACAGCGAGAGCAACCCTCTGCTGATAAACAGAATCTGAACAAGGAGCTGATGATGTTGTAGGCTCATCCAACGACGTACGGTCAGAAGCACTCGGTGTACCGACGTCGAGCTTCTTTTCGTCGACCTTTTGCGCTTCTGTCCGACAACGTCACGCGAACACACAAATGCATTCAATTCCGGGAACCTATCAAACAGAAATGCATATTTATTAAATCTCGAATACAATGACCACATTTCCTTACCAATTTCAGCAATTTCCGAAGAATAATCTTTAACAAATTAATAGAACTCTACATTAATTTTCCAACAGTTCTTACAACACCATTTAAGACCACTACAACCATTGCAGATAAACCTGCACACTTAGAATGCCAAATGTTAGTACAAAGCCAACACTCTATAGATCGTTCGGTTTCCGAAACAATCTTACAGTTTACATTTACAAACGACATTTTTTAATTGTAAATTAATTGTAAAACAAACTAACATACAGGAATAGGAATAGGAAGAACAAACAATAATACACTAGAGCCCCGATTTGCGTCGTTAATAGGGACCGGAGAAATGCGACGCAAACCGAAACGACGCAAATCGGATAATTTTTTTCTGTATAAATACAGATTTTAATTGATTGTGTCAAAAATTAAAATATTTAGTAAACACATATTTTTATACTTTTTCCTATATTTTTAATAAGTGTTTTTAATTATTATAAAGAAAAAATAATTTTCATTAAAATATAACAAAAACTAGTTTAATTCATTTTTACAATAGTTATTAATGTCCCCTCAACGCATGCTGAAGATTAATGGATAAATAACTTTAATTATCAATCTCCTCTTCGTGAGACAACAACATCAAATTAGCCTTTCTAGTTAAATAAGCCAAGATTTTGAAGAAAGGTACTCCGTAGGTAATACGGAACGTTATAGACTAATAAAACAACGAGTGTTTTTTAGGAGCTTGCGGATTTGATTTAAAAAAACACATAAAATTTAGAGAAATGTATGAAATCTTTATTTGAGTCGATACAACAGTCTATATAATTTAATGTTCAAAATTCAATAAAAATAAATAAGATTCAATAATCTGCAAGCGTTGTTCGTTTGTCATTGTTAAATTATAGACCAAACTGAACACGTTTGGCAGTAACATGTTACACAAAAAAAAATTTAAAAAGCGACGCAAATCGAAACGACGCAAATAGGATCGACGCAAAACGGGGCTCTAGTGTACACGAAAATTAGATTTAATATTTCACCCTCTACTATAAGGAGTTAAAGATGAGAATATTTGGCAAAAGAAAAAATGCTCGATGGCAACTCTGTTTGAACAAATGAAACAATGTGAAAGCACACACACGAAAGGAGGGAGTAAGTATAACAACAACAAATGACACAAATGGAACACAACAGTTGTTATCTAATTGCAATAGCAAATAAATCTCAACTTAAAACACAGGAATTTTCACAGAAAGTAAATAATTAATAAAAACAATAGGTGCACTTATTGAAAAATACACTTATCTGTACTTAAACACAATTTTAAAAAAAGCAAGAAACTATTAAAATCGGTTAAAATTAATTAATTAAATTGTCACAGGAGCACAAACTCAAAAGTCAAACTATTGGAACAGGGTTGCCAACGAAACTTGTATACTTGAGTGTCCTCAATTTGATGACAGCTAGAAAACTTACTCTCGAAGTCGAAGAGCACTCTATGTGGCGACATATTGACCTATTGGTTGAATGTTGAAATTTGTATCCAATGTCACTTGCGTACTACCTCTTATTGCACCAGTGATAATAATGCTACAGTACGATGTATTTTCCCCAGTTTCCTGAGTTAACTACCGGAGCCTTCCACCAGACTAAGCAACCACATTTAATAATTGGTTACACAACAGCCAATGAACTGTTCTTGGTCAGATTTTATTAATGTTGGTCCTGTTCGTTGTAGCATAGCTGGATTAATCTCATTTGGGAATTGGTAGGGTTGAAATGAATCAAGTGCCCACAAGATCAATTATTCCATTACCATGGTTTCTACATCTTCCATCACTGTGTCCCGAATCCGAGGGGGATCATTGTCTTGTAAAACCGACTCACCTACGTCCTGGCAACATGGAAAATGGGTTTAGCAAGTAGGTCCAGGTCTCGCTACAGTCTTCTGTCCATGAACCATCTTCTTTTTGAATACTTCCTATAATCTGTGGGTCTTTAGAGAGTACTCTGCGGAATCTGACTGATTAATTTATTCCTTCTATGGTTTTACAAAAATGTTATCATGATATTTATTGTGCTTTCTTGACCTCAGCTTTGTTCTTATTGAAGGATTCCTTATAGGTTTTCCAATCTGTACGTTCCTTGGTTTTGTTAGCTTTGATGTACAGGTTGTCCTTCGCAGGTTTCTCAACATCCGTATCCACCAGATTGGTTAATATTTTTGGCTGATTTTGAGCTCTCTATTTGGCAACACATCCATTTTCTAGTTCAGAGTCAACCTGGTTTGTCAATGTTATGTGTGCGCTTTTGAGAAAGCTAATGACTACTTATTTGCGCAAATGACACTGTTGATCCCTCATTGCCAGCCAACTCCAAAAAATTGTACGTTACCGTTATTCAACTTATCTGAGAGAATGGGGTCCATCAAATTCACTTTAAGTATTCGCCATATTTCAGGACCTTCTGCACCTCTCCTGTCGATAACAGCCACTTGGGGGCTTCCATTGTACCCAAAGCTTCTGCTCTTTCCGCTAGGGAGTAGGGAGTTTTCGTCCATCGCAACGGGCAACCGCTGCTGCAGGTCCTTGTGTTGCCTCATTATATAGTCGTGCAGCGTGTCTTGTTCTCCCGGTCAGTTATGGTCGCTGGTTTAGCATCGTTCTGTGTTTGCAGTTTATGTCCTCCGTCAGTATTGTGCCTTCGTCGGCATCAAGACCATTTATTTTTACAGCCGGCGACAAGCAATATTTAGCCTGGTTCCACACCGTACTTGGCGGAGCTCGCAGTTGTCACTAAACTAAAAAATATTATATATTTCTGAATAAGTAACACTGTACAGCATTTTTCAGCTCATTGATTTGGGACTCAATTCTGAGAATTTAACGTGAAAGTAGCCCCAAAAATAAGAACTTCAGCATAATTCGTTTAGTCAAGTTGGCTCAAATAATATTTTAATGGCCATACGATTTTTTTGTTCAAGGAGGATTTTTAGCCCTTTTTCTATATTTTAACACGGTTATATCTCGGAATATCTCTCTTGTTTCTGAAGTACCCGAAGAAAGTGCATCCAGTGGTATAATGCAAATGCAGAACATAGAAACACAGGTGCATAAACGCTCATAAATGTGCGTGGACGCCGAATTGATCTTCTTGTTACTTCATTAGCTACCTGTAACAAACAGCATATTTGTCTTTTTCTCAGAATTGAGTCCCAAAGCCAAGAGTTGTGTTTTGTAAATTTTGTTTGAAAATCATTAATATTTATTTTTTTATATATTACAACAAAAAATATTTGCGAACTAACGTTCTCAAACAACGTATGTTTTTACAAACGGATAAAATTATTATTTACAAATTGCTTCAAATATATTTTATTTAAAGTATTTAAAAACTTTGCTTAATTTTTCAAATTTCAACTTTAATTTGATTCATTTCGAGTTATGTCTTACAGTTAAAAATTACATTAGGTTAGGTTAGCTTAGGTTGAAGAGAAGAGACGTTTAAACGTCTCATATCCATGGACATACACTTAAGCCAGTGGTTCGGCCTGTTGTGCGCTCCTTATTTATGATCTTTTTATACCTCACGAGTTACAGAAAATCGGTACTAGACACGAATTTTCTCAGTATCTTCTAGTCATATTCTCTGAGATGTGTCAAGTCTGGCAATATGTCGGATCCGAAATGTTGGGATCTTGCATGTGTGAAAGCCGGGCAGTGACACAGAAAATGTTCCATCGTTTCGATGTTTTCTCTGCATGCCCTGCATTCGTCGTTTCCTGCTAGTCCTATGCGATGAAGATGTGCTTGTAAGCTTGAGTGTCCCGTTAGAACACTTAACTTTTATTTTAAAGCACTCATTATGTTTGCGTAGCAATGAACTGAAATGAAAGAAATAAAAAGGCAGATGTGATTCGAGCTTTTTTCCAATAATGTTTTGAGTTGTTTTATAGAATAATTGTCGTAGAACAATTATAAATTACCTTCGATAACAAAGTCTTGGGGGATGTTTGTATAGTTAAATTTAGACTCTTAATTAAATAATAAAAATTTTACATAGAAATTATAATGCGAAAACATTATTGCAAAAAATTGTTTTTCTAAATTGTTTTTCATTTATTATTTTTTTTGTGTTTCGTATTTTCGCAAAAAAAGAGCTCGACGAGCTAATGTAAAAATACAACAAGTGGTCTGACAGACCCAAGCCAATTTTAAAATGGTTCGATGGTTAACGGGCCGTTGACATTATTTACGTAAGTTAAATTAATGATTACATGGTGCCGATATAACCCATCCGAAATTGTGTTTGGGGCCATGGGAAACCGGGGCTCGAGTAGATTTGTGGCTTCATTATTTTGTAGTAAACTTCTGGTCCTAAAACCAAGCCTATGGGCGAAGGCCGATTAAACTGGGGATCCGTTATCTGCATTTCCGCATAGTGCTCCCGGATGTCATCTGTCGCTGACTCTGAAGGAGCCCCTAGATGCGCCAAACTCATTAAGCGTGCGGATATGCTCAATCGCTGGGTGCTGTCGTGATTCGATGCGACGGTCAAGTGGCAAAAACTCTCTTGGCCAATGCTTACGGGGTGCAGCGGAATATTCTCGGCCAATGTCCGACAACTATGCTGTGCTCCGAGCACGCGTCCAAGAGAGCTCTAATCGGTATTCGTCGGTCTGGCAGGATAAGTATCACCACTGCCAAAGTTGATAATTGGCTGAAGACCCATTATCGTATCTGATGTCGGAGCAGGAAGCGGACGTTGAATTTTATCGGACGGACAATTTTCACAGGAAGCAAGTGTGGTTTTATCGGACGTGCCTTTTTCAGCGGACTGACGTAAAAATCGCTGGTTTTGTGCGGAACGAGCATTACAGCTTTTCGTTGCACCTGGCCGAGATCCAGAGGCGTGGGAAGGAGTGGAAGTGTCAGCATATAGTACATTGAAAATAAAATGGTATATCAAAATAATGAAAAAGTTTCTTCAATTGTTTTTCATTGAATTAATATAATTATTCCATTAATTTAGTGAATACCTTCTTTAAACAGATTTTCTTTAAATTTAGTTTTTGGTTTAGGAAACTCTACCCTGACAAGTTTTCAAATGAATTCTGTAGCTAATAGCCCAATTAAAAAGGAACATAAATTGTCTACTTCGATTGTATTGTGTATTCCGTAAAATGTAATTGTATGCAACTTAATACATTTGCGGAATTTACGATCTGATGTACAGTTTGTCTTGTATTTTGTATTTGTGAAAAATTATTTATATTAATTTTGAAATACAATGATTTGTCAAAAAAAGCAATCATGCATCATTGTATTGTATTTCAAAAGTAATGTAATTTGTTTTTGTAAGCACAGAAAATTGACAAAATACAAGTCCAAATACATCAGATCGTGAACTCCGCTATTTAGTTTATTCTAAAGCTAAGTACATACGATTGCCAGATCGGACAACGTTATCAATCCTGTTAAAGTGCTGCAAATGTACGGACAATGACAGATTGTTAGGCAAGGATGAATTGACAGTTCAGACGATTGCAAGAAAACCATACAATTTCATATATTTACAATATATTTTGTAAATATGTATATGCAGGATTGCCAATAAAACTATTTTATAGACTGTGTTGCTAGTAAAATGTTTTTCTGACAATGGCGCCGTTAACACATGCATGAACTTGGTACATCTAACAATCCGGAAATTATCTCACAATGACTTTTCTGCCAACGTTGCAAGACTAACTTGTATGTTCACACGGTTGTACGTTCAAAGGATTGCATTTTTCTGACAATATTGTCCAATCTGGCAACAGTGTGTGTTTAACTTAAGTGATGTGTGTTTTCTTGTATGCTATGGTTCTTCGATCGTTTAATGTTCCTCAGCTTGGCCACGGCCAATAAATCACACTTGTGATTCTGCCTGTCCTTTATTCTGTTTCTTTGTTTGGTATTTTCTGTGGTACTCATTATTTCGTATCACAATTAACTTCTATAGGCATGACACAATTGTAAAGGTAGTGCCACTTGCCCAACAACAAATACGCAAGTATAACAAGGGCTGTTTGACATTTTAGTTACCTAAGTCAATTGATTTATAAACAATGAATTTAAAGACAAAATTGTTATCTGTTCCCGTACGATCGTTAAAAATCTAAGCGCAGATTGAGCGTCGTTCGTGGGTCATTAACTACATAGTAGCCACCATCACTCCATTTATTTACAACTGCCAATACATACACGTACATACTACCATCGATCGGTTCAAATTAATTATCGCACTTTCATCGCTGTTTCGTTTGGTTTTTTGTGATTATTATTGAACAGCTGTCGTGTTTAATACTATTGTGAGCCTTATTGTGAGTAGTCTTGAACGACTGACGTTGGCACAGCGGCATTGGCGTAACAATGAATTTCTGCTGGAGTGGTCTATAACCCCCAGAAAAAAATAGTTTTTATGATTTTTAACACCGGACGACAAAAACGAAATTTTTTCTTGGGTTTCTGTTTCAATGCATAGATTCTGATGCTAGACATCAAAAAACGCCAAAAAATCTATTCATAGCTTTTGAAGTTTGTTTTTGTAAATTTTACATCGATTACTAAATTTGCTACAACTTTTTAAATTAGGCATCGATTGGGCTCATTTAATTCATGACCGATCGCAAAAATCTGATTTTTTGGTGTTGTAAAAAGTTGAAGGCTACTTATTTTTGAATTGTCTACAACTTTCCTGAACTAATTGGGATAAATGGTTTAGAGACATACCAAAATATGTGGTTGAACGGTTTATCGCGAGAATTCACAGAAACCACCCATTAGGCAAAAATATCGCAGAAAAATCCCATTTTTGAGAAAATATTAATAATATTTTAATATAAGCCGCATAAAAACATCTAAAAATACATAGTTGTTAATTTTTTATTATTCTCTCATAAATTCTGATAAGTCATGAATAAAATGAGCCCATGTCGAAGAAAATCGATGTATAATTTAAAAAGTTGTAGCGACGAAACTTTTCTTGAATTTCGAAAACAAACTTTTATAAAAAAAATATTTTTCCCTTAACGTATTAGTAACAGAAAAGAATCCAAAATTGGACACTTAAAGTCAGACCCAAAGATCGTGTTGACGGTGTAATTATTCAAGGTTGAATATTTCTAAATGTTCATGTAAACGAAAAGTTAGAAAATAATTAATATTGAATATATCTGTGGTCACCAGCAATAACCGCCCAAATGAAAAATCACTTTTTAATTTGTCTGTAATAATACTTCATTACGGCTTAGTTGAATGTTTTTGTAAATACATATCTTTTTTTAAAAAAAGCTAAAGACATGATAATTTCAAGTTAATATAGATTAATGTCAGTGGAATATGATAGCATACATAACTCAATCTTCGTAAACAAGAATTCGGGTTTTTAGAATAGCAATTGTTTAAAGCAAAAACGTAGCTAATAAAATATTATTAATTATTTAAAGAAGAATATAGTCTTTTATAAGGGAATAGCAAAACAATAGCTTATAAGCATGTACACCTTTATTTTTCGTATTACATTATAAGAATCTACGTAATCTAATGATTTTTTAAGAGCTTGCGGATTTGATTTAAAAAAGAAAACATAAAATTTAGAGAAATTTATGAAATCTTTATTGGAATCGATAGAACGCTCTATATAGTTCAATATTTAAAGATGATTTCACGCAAATGGGGACCGCGGCTGCGCCGCAATTGGTTCATACGCTGGGTCCAATTTTGGCATACTCTCTCCAACATATCGGCCGGTTTCTCACGAATACATTTTGCAGTATTGGTTTCCAGTGCGTCAAACATTACAGGCTTGTCCCTATAGAAATGATCCTTAACATAGCCCCACAAAAAATAATCTAAAGGCTTTAAATCTCACGATCTAGGCGGCCAATTGACCGGCCCCAAACGTGAAATAAACTGTTCACCGAACTCGCCTCTCAATTGGGCTATTGTTTCACGTGCTGCGTGTCATGTGGCACCGTCTAGTTAAAACCACATGTCAGCCAAGTCCAGATGATTTAACAGACACACATATGCTGGCTTCGAATTTCTAAGTGATTGAAGGATATTTTTACATGACGTATCATTGTTTTGTCGCTGATGGTGAGTGTTCAATCCGTGGTTGTCACATGGAAATTTCTGATTCTCTGGAGCGGTTTTGTAACTATTCCAAAGCTTATGTGGCAGCCTTGTATTTTTGTAATTGAATGTAGTATTATGTATATAATCCATATGTAATTTCAGTGTGTAAAAGTGGTTGTCAGGTACATCTGTTTCTAATGATAATACGTAATTTGGTATATGCTTGGCAGCTTTAAAACTTTTTTTAAAAAATATCTTTAAATCAAGTCTACTTCCTCGAACCAGTTGAACCCCCAAACTTGCGCTTCATAAGCCTGTGTGGTTCTCCAACCACTTTGAAAATTTTTCCATTTAGATATAAGCGATAATTGAGGTTTATTAATAAAGCTTTGCCACGTTGCGTTTATGCAGATCTTCGATCGTTTGTTTCGTAATCTACGTGCTTTGTTAATATCATTTTTGGCGTTAGAAAAACTCCGAGGTAGCAATATTCGTTCACTATTTCAATTTCCTGGTTCAGATATTTCCATTTCTCGTTTGCTGATAATCTCCCTCCGTTTCGAAATACTATTATCTTGGATTTTTCCAAATTTACCACCATGTTCCAATGTTTACATACTTTTCTAATTTCAAAACTTCTCTTTCATCAGCCAAAATGAATGTCATCAGCGTATAGTAGGATTCGAATATTTATTTCATCTACCATGAGCCCTCCTTCCAACCAATCATGAAGATCATTCAAATACAAAGTGAATAATAACGGTGATAATAAACATCCTTGACGCACTCCTGTGTATGTATTAAAAACCTGGCATATTTCATCTCCTATCCATACCACAGATTTAGTATTTTGGTATACGTTTTTAAACATGTTAACCATTTTTTTTTACATTCCCATCTCTTGAAGTTTGTAGATTAAAAGTTGTCTGGGGACCATATCAAAAGCTGCTAAGAAATCAACAAAAAATGCGTAAACTTTCATTTTTCTACAGTTGAATATCCTGATCTAAATCCTGCTTGAAATTCGTTTAGTATTTTGTTGTCGTCTATCCACTTTTTCAGCCTATTATTTAGAATTCCCATCAGAACTTTGGCTATCGTATTCATAAAGGAAATTCATCTATAATGGCTTGGTATGTTTTCGTCACCCTTTTTGTAGATGGGGAATATTACCGACTCCTCCATTATTCTGTCAAGGTGTCCTGTTTCATATATGTAGTTGTACTGATGCGCCGGTTCTGTGAGAAATTCATGTGAAGCATGTTTCAAAAACTCATACGGTATCCTGTCCATTGCTGGAGCTTGTTTTCTTTAGTTTTGTGTAATATTTCTTGAATTTCGAGTACATCATAATGCAGTTGGACAAATCTGACCAAGATATGATCCAAGAAGGTCAAAATATCTCCTCCCACTAGAGAGGAAATATTGTCTACGTTAGTGGCAATTCTGACGGGACATTACCTGATCGGCGAACACTGCAGAACTTTGGGTATGGCCTCCAATGGCTTATGTAGGACTTATTTAAAAAAATCCGTACTAGAGCCAGCAAAAATATCTTCAATTAATGTGGGAGTAACTAAAAAGAAAACGCTGAAACGATGATAAAGTTTTTCAGTACCAGATCTATAGCATACGGCATATTCAATGTCATTTGAAAACTGCGATTTGTTTAAAGGCGTGTTAAAATATATTTTGAATTCATGAGCAGATATGTTTGCACCAATCTTTATGTTTTGACCTCCTATTTGTTTTCATATCTTTCCGAAGTATCATTTTTCCATAGTAATTTTGGTAGTAAATTTAAAGGTTTTGCAGTTTTTTTGGTTTGATTCATTTCGATTTAAATTTTTAGGGGCAGATGATCAGACCATACTTTTCCTTCAACTTCGAATCTCTTGATCATTCCCAATCCATCGTATGATACCACTGCTAGGTCATTAACGAACTGCCTGTTGTGCATACGTATGTGTAATGTCCTTCATCGTCTCCTTCAGTTCCACCATTTAAGATAAGTAAACCATTATCTTCACAAAATTTCATAATTTATCAGAGACTCATTGTTCGCTACTCATCTTGAACTGCTTTGTATTATTTTTAATTTCTCCTTCTGGAGATAAATGATTTGCTTTTTTTTTCCCCAGTTTGAGCCACTGTAAAACTCGAATGTAACGGCCAATTTTATTATTGTGAATTGTGTTTTCTGTGAGTAGCTGTGTAAGCACGACCTACACTTCAAATTGACATCTGTTGTCACATCAGCTGTTTTTTATTATTATGTTGTTTTTATTTTTATCTACTTCGTTCACCGGTTAACATTGATTGGATTTTCCAATAAATTTGTGCAAAAATGTTGAATATTTTAATTTTTTTTGTTGAAAAATCAAGTGTTTATTCGATGTCGCCACTATCAACTTCGCCGCCCACACAAATATATGCTCTCACCAATCTTTTAGGATACTATTTGGATACCGACTTGTCGTTTGGCCACCGAAATCAATTTTTTGCACCGGAGCTCACACAGAAGCGTACGTACTATTAAACAGCAAAATGTATATCTCGTCTTTCAAGTCTAGCTTGGAGTTTATGTTTGCCTTTGGAAGCCTGGAGAATATTGCTACAATATTTGGGAGAGGAAATGCATCCTTCTTCGTCACTGAATTAAGTTTTGGAGCATCTTAACATAGTCGCACTTTGTTTGGCTTCACCACTACCCTCATAGGTGAGCTCAAGGATGAAGAGGATGGTTTGATTACTCCTAACTTCAGCATCCTATCAATTTCTCCAAACATTAGTTTGTCTAAAAGTTCGATTGCAGAGTTCAATTGTTTACGTTCTTGAAAGCTCAATGGGAAGATATTATCGTCTGAATTATCAGTTTTCTCCTGGGTAAATGAAATGTCTGTGGAAGATATATCTGGAGAACATATATCACCGTTATTAATGGCTAAAATGTCTACAGATCCTATGACAATATCTAAGATTTTAAGCGCTTTCCAAAAATCAATTCCGAGAATTAATCTTTGGGAAATTGTAGGAATTATAAACAATATAATGATTTTTGTATTGCTCATGAAGTTCATATTCACTTCAATCCACCCAAGACTTTCTGACAATTTCCATCCACTGTCTTCACAAAAGAATTGGATTCGAAAATGTAATGAAATTTTGAAAAAAAAAATTAAAGGCTAAATCGCTACCAACGCAACTTACATTTGCGTCTGCATCTAGTTGGTCATATTTTGAAAATCTAAAAAAGATTTGTATTTTGCACACATTTTCCTAATTGTGTAATATTTGCGAAAACGAGCAGTGGACCTTTTTGATTTTTTAGTGGAATGAATTGATGAAATGTTAAAAATTTCATTTCGTTTTGAACATATAACTCGCAACGCTTATGAAAAGGCTATCGGGGGTAAATACTTCGATGAACATTTTGATCAGAAATCTGGTCGGAAAAAGTTGGTCTTTGAAGAACTGTGATTCGACTTGAATCAAATTTGGTCGTATCTGGTTTAATATCTAAGCCGGGTAAATGTTAGTCTGGTCGGGATTTGGTTTAATCTGAGGCCCATTATTCAGACTTGGACTTTTGAGGGCCCATTGGTCTTAAATTTTTTGGATTAGTCAGATTCCGTGAAGCACATTTGACAATTTGGGGTTTGTAAACATTTTTGGTACCACAGCCATAGCAAAAGGCTGTCCTGTCTTCTAGGCAATCATGCCAGTGATGCGCAATATTGTCACAGCTCCAATATTTAGATTCGTTTTTCTGAAAAGCATCAACTAAGTTTCCGAATCTATTAACTTTTTCTGATGATCAACTTCTGCCACCAGTGTACGGGGAACAATGTTTGTATTTGGATATCGCTGAACAAAAGTTTTTCGATAATAATCGTCGCATATAATGTTCTCGCGCATTTGCACGAGCTTTCTAAGGTGTGATAATGATCGAATAGAAACATATAGAAGATCCAGTCGTATTTCGGGACGTAGATTCCTAGCTATAATTTCAATAAATTCCTCTTCTATCATTGGTTTAGGCAATCATTTCCATTAGCGCTAAAATTCGGAATTGAGTTTGGATTTCTACTTAAAATGTTGTTGGGGCTATTATTGGAGCTATTGACTTGGTTTATTGGGTTAAATATATGGTTATCATTTCTAAAGTTGTTAACATTATTTTAAAGCAGAGTCGGTGTATTAGGAGGATTGAGATCAATATTTAGAAATGAAGATGTTTGTGGAAAGTGAAGATTCTGAAGTACTCTAGTTATATCGGATTCAATCATACGATTGATTTTGCTATAATCGATGCTAGTAGAATTTCAAGCAGGATGATTTGAAAATGGTGAAATAACGAAGTTATTGTTATGCAGAGGATTGGTATGTCGATTCGAAGTCTGTTGTTATTGAGCAATGAAGTTTGTGGGTCTTGAAACTAAAAAACCATAAAAAATAGAAAAAAGTCGAACAAATTATTTTATCACAATTTTAAAAATCCAGCATGCTTACGAAGAAAACATTGTCTATTTTAAAAAATCTATGGATAGATGTGAAAGTTATGAGCCATTTTGTAAATGTTAGGGAAATTCAAAAAAAAACTTATTTCACATTTTTCCATTTTTAAATGATGTTGAATTTATTTTATGAGGATTGATGTCAGACATTATATAATTATAGAGAGGACGAGGTTTTATGGCCGTTCGTATCCCTCCATAAAACATTATATGCAACGTGAGAACTATATTGGATGATATCCGCACAGGTACAGGGTCATTCAACAATATTTGTTTTTTTTTATTTATGAGGATTCCATTCAGTTACGCCTTCTAGGAGCATGGACACCCCAGTCGTATGTACAGGTAGTAAAATTATATGTACGCAATACAAAGTAGTACGCGGCAGTCTTGAAAATACTGGGTTTCTACGTTCGAAGCAAACTATATGTCAGCTACAGGTACTGCAACTTCTGTACCTTAAACCCGGAATTTATGAATGCAATTTCTTATTAATAAATGAATGGAATTCAGTGTCTTAAGGAGAAAAGACAAAAAATTTTCTGAAAAATATTATAAAGTTCTATTTTGAAGTATGAGTAAAAGGCAAAGATCTTTTCAATGTGTAAATGATCCCGACAATTTCTCCTACATCTGCGGAAAATATGTAATTAAAAATAATCGGCGCGCGGTTAGTAAAATAATAGAAGAAATATACGTGCAATATTTTGGTGCACCTAGTACATATTATGTGTAATTCGTGCCATGTAAATGTTACTCATGGAGTAGTGGAAGCACGCGGTAAGTACTTTACAATTAATGTATTACAATGTTTTATGGAATAAATAGTTTTAATTTTAGACATCACGTACAAATGCCAATGATTTGGAGACAACCATTCATTCACGATACGGACTGCTATTTTTGTCTAAGTAAACAGATTGTAGAAGGAAGGAGCATTCGCTGGAATTACGCTGAATAAAATATGTCACTTTGCCAGTTGCACATTCGGAAACAATACCAATTCCCAAGTATAGCTAACAGCCTAATTACGGAAACATCATCAAGTTCAACTGAGTACCCAACTCTGAGCGATTCAAGTTTGAGTCAGAAGTCATCGCTTTTAACTCAGTTTCACCTCAATGATCTAGTGAGAGATTTTGAACTGACAAAAGATAATGCAGAACTACTTCCATCTCGGATGAATCAGTACACTATTTTGGCCCCAGATGTTAACATATCATCCCAGCAAAAAAAGAGCATCCAAAGAAGCAATAAAAATCCCCAACTTATGATCCGGAAGTTGTTCTAATTTGGATTTTCACCAATGAATTTAACAAGGGGTTGTCGCGCCGGGGAAGTACTTCTTTGTCACCACTTTTGCACAAGTTCTTTTAAATCACTGTAAGATTTGCTTTTTTGGTGTTGTATTTATTTGATGAATGTATGTCGTTCTTATTAACATCTTTGGGTCCAGAGATCTCTTATTTTAAAGGAATACAAATGTTGACGTAGGGAAGGGAACGTATAAATAATATACTATTGGCTAAAGAGATCAACGATCATATATATGTATGTTTAGGACATTTGAAGATGTTTGTAATCTGTATGGTGTAGCTGGCTGTTGAAAAATGTGACCGAATGACCCCATAGTATAATTTCTAGTAACATTTTCGCAAATGGTCAACATTCTCACTAATAAAAAAGTATTTTTTATTTTACACTGTAATACATAGCACATTTGTGCGGCGCTATGTATTTTCCGTAGCCCCGGTTCAGAGAGTAGTAAAGTACCACAGTGTGGTACAGTAAGTACTCGTATGGTATGGTACATTTAATCCCCATAATTTCTTTTAAATTATTTTATTATAACCTAAACCACACTGTGGTGCAATTTATTATAATTTTATGCATTTGTTTCTAACACCCAAAAGGAAAAGAGATATATAGAACCATCGTTCATTATACCGATCGACTTGAAATCACTTTCTGAACCGATTTAGCTGTGTCAGTCTGTGCATGTATTCTTTTAATCAATGTGCAGGTCACAAATATAGTCCGATCTCAAAGAAATTTTGCACAAATCTTTATTTTGGGACAAGACAATTCGTATTGAAATTGAAAGACGATCCGAATTTAGATATGTGGCCTGTTTCTGTAACTTATTTTCTTTCGTCTACGGCGAACGATCAAAAATCTCCCAACTATTTGAATATCAGTTTAGAACCAGATATCTTCATATATATGAATGTTCCTTCGATTTATCTTATACCCTCTATAGAAGATATAATTTCCTTTCGATATTCATGAAATTTGGTAAAGAGTATCATATTTTAACAGTTAATATCTGTGTGAACAATATCCGTTCAAATTTACATATAGCCCGACATACTCGTATGGATGTGTTCCTTCCGATTTGGAGCATACATACTCCATAGAAGTCATATTTTAGTCAAATGTACTATATTTTGTACAATGGATTTTTTTTAATCCGAGAATGAACGATCTCTAGCAAGGTTGGAAAAATGCGTTTTCATGTTTTACTTTAGATCATTATTAAATTTGACAAAAATAGATGTTCAAAATATCAACAAGAGAGCAACTTCAAAGGTTAAATAGATGAATACAGTACGTCCAGTTTAATACAATGTGGTTTACGCCTTTTGTGCTTTATCAAAAACGAGCACTTGATGTTACGTCTTTTTTTCTTTTTTCTTCAAAAAAAATCGTGATTTTTGGCCAAAAACTAATTTTCATTTTTTGAGGGTTACGCATTTTTGGTGACGATATATCAACATTTTTGGAAAGGATAAAGTGTTATTAATAAATTCAGTTTTTATCGCAATCCAATGTACTACAATTCCAAAATTTAACAAAAATCAGCATACTTACTTTAATCAGCATACTTTAAAATGACGTTATGTTATTTTAATCAACTATAAAAAATGTCGACTTTTAGGTCCGATAAATCGACCTAGACGACTGAAACGAAATTCGGTTGATGAAAAGTCGAAAGTCGACTAGCCAGAACCATTCACTAATTCTGATATAGCCCCCATATAAATATATACTTCTTCCGCTTTTGCCCTTTAGCACCATAGAAGTAGTATTTTACATATATTTCATAGCCGTCACATATATGTTCATTCCGATCTGGACTTTTATCACTTCAGAAGCTTTATTTTACATCCAATCGTTTTGAAATTATGCATTCTACGGTTAATAATTTATATTCCGAAATTACATTTTGGTTAGTTATTTAAAAGAACTTCATTAAATGCAGAAAAATGTTCATACTTATGATTTGGAAGTACTTATAATGTTATTCTTTAGGAAGTACTTCTTTTATTTTTTGCTGGGATATTATAGAGTCCGTGATATACCTTACAAACAATTTTATACAACTGTGGGTAACATATGCTTTTGCAACGACTTTCGGTACTGTAAAGATCTGTTAGGCTGCCAAGAAAGGCCGACCCCAGTATGTCCAGTCGTCGTTTACTGACCAAAGATAAGGCAGAACTACTTGCATCTCGGATGAATCAGTACAATATTTTGGTCCCAGATGTTAACATATCATATTATAGAGTCCGTGATATACCTTACAAACAATTTTATACAACTGTGGATAACATATGCTTTTGCAACGACTTTCGGTACCGGAAAGATCTGTTAGTCATCGCTTTTAACTCAGTTTCACCTCAATGATCTAGTGAGAGATTTGGAACTAACCAAAGATAAGGCAGAACTACTTGCATCTCGGATGAATCAGTACAATATTTTGGCCCCAGATGTTAACATATCTTATTATAGAGTCCGTGATATACATTACAAACAATTTTATACAACTGTGGATAACATATGCTTTTGCAACGACTTTCGGTACTGGAAAGATCTGTTAGGCTGCCTAGAAAGGCCGACCCCAGTATGTCCAGTCGACGTTTACTCAAAGCGGGGCAGTCGCATAGCAAGTGCTCTCCACTTCTTCCTCGTCTCCACAGCTTCTGCAGAAGTCATTGGAGTCAATACCCAATCTTTTGGCGTGTTCGCCGATCATGCAGTCAGAACTGATACTAACGTAGACAATTTTTGCCTCTCTAGTGCGAGGAGATATTTTGATCTTCTCAGGTCATACCTTGGCCAGATTTGTCTAGCTACCCTGCAGGTGCCGATATCTGACCATCTTTCGTTGGACTGCCTGATTGCCTCTTACCTAAGCCAAAGCTTGCACGTGGATAGTGGCGCACCAATATATGCAAATTCTTCGATAATTTGTAATGTCGTCCCTATTCTAGCAAGTTCATCGGCTTTGCAGTTCCCCGGGATATCCCTATGTCCAGGCACCCATATGAGGTGTATATTAAACTGCTCAGCCATCTCGTTAAGAGATCTGCGGCAGTCGAGGGCTATTTGTGAATTTAAGGATGTTGCCTCCAGAGAATTGATTGCAGCCTGGCTGTCCGAGTAAATGACAACGCCAGTGTTGGTTACTACGTTGCGACTCAGCCGCTTGGCGACTTCCCATATTGCCATTATTTCGGCTTTATAGACACTACAGGTATCTGGTAGTCTGTGAGCTATATCCAAACTAGGTCCTTCACAGTGTACTCCGAAGCCAACGTTTTCATCAAGCCATCCGTGTAAAAGTGGAGATGGTTTCTATTACCTGATATTCTGCCAACCCATTAATCTCTGGCGGGAATCATAGTGTTGTAATATCTCTCGAAGGTGAGCACAGTTGGTATATAGTTCACTCCGTCGGTTACCATAGCACTACACTTTGATATCCTCATGTGACCGTAGTTCTTGTACCTCCACATTGATAGGCAGTTTAATCATATTGCCGCCCTGGTTGCAACTTCTCTCGCCACAATATTAATCGGCAGTATATGAAGTAGGGCTTGTAGAAACTCAGTCGCTGTAGTCCTTAAGGCTCCGCTTATTCACATGCAGGCAGTTCTCTGAACCCTTGTTAGTAGGTTTGTGATGCTTAGTTTGTCAGTTGCCGTCCACCATACCACAATGCCGAAAACAGTATTGGACGAACACTGCTATATATATCCAGTGGACGATTTTAGGAGAGAGGCCCCACCGCGACCCTACAGCCTTTCTGCAGGAATATAAGGCGACATTGGCCTTCCTTACACGTTCCAATACGTTAAGTCTAAATAACAGTTTCCCATCTAGAATTATTCCTAAAAATTTTGCACTTTCAGAGAAGATCTGTTATATTTATCCGAGGTGGAGGGTCCACATGTGGGACATTATTCATCCTGGTAAAGAGAACCTATTCTGTCTTGTTTGGGTTAACGTCCAAACCGCTGTTTCTGGCCCATCTAGCCGAATTTGCCATTCACTGCGATTGCCACGTCGTCCGCATATGCCACGACCTTGCAGCCACAACTTTCTATATCTAGCAGGATTTCTTTCACCGCTGATTCCAAATTAGTGGAGACAGTACTCTTCCTTGTATCCCTCTGTTTACAAACCTTGTTAGAGTTGTGGTCCCAAGACACGCTGTTATGCGTCTTCTGTTGAGCAGGCTGTGTATAAGTTTAATCAAGCTAGAGTCTACCTTAAGATGTGACCGCATTTAAATGAATGTTGTTAAAAGCCCCTTCTATGTCAAGAAATACCACCATGGTGAATTCCTTGAAATACAGGGACGAGTGCTCACAAGTTCGTGCAGGGCTGATTCTGCAGACTTCCCCTTATTGTAAGCATGTTGGTTCCCCGACAGGAGTTTTGTACCCAGGTTCTCCCTTGTGACACAATCTAAGAGTCTTTCCAATTCGTTTAGTATTTGTTGTCGTCTATCCACTTTTTCAGCCTATTATTTAGAATTCCCATCAGAACTTTGGCTATCGTATTCATAAAGGAAATTCATCTATAATGGCTTGGTATGTTTTCGTCACCCTTTTTGTAGATGTGGAATATTAACGACTCCTCCATTATTCTGTCAAGGTGTCCTGTTTCATATATGTAGTTGTACTGATGCGCCGGTTCTGTGAGAAATTCATGTGAAGCATGTTTCAAAAACTCATACGGTATCCTGTCCATTGCTGGAGCTTGTTTTCTTTAGTTTTGTGTAATATTTCTTGAATTTCGAGTACATCATAATGCAGTTGGACAAATCTGACCAAGATATGATCCATGAAGGTCAAAATATCTCCTCCCACTAGAGAGGAAATATTGTCTACGTTAGTGGCAATTCTGACGGGACATTACCTGATCGGCGAACACTGCAGAACTTTGGGTATGGCCTCCAATGGCTTATGTAGGACTTATTTAAAAAAATCCGTACTAGAGCCAGCAAAAATATCTTCAATTAATGTGGGAGTAACTAAAAAGAAAACGCTGAAACGATGATAAAGTTTTTCAGTACCAGATCTATAGCATACGGCATATTCAATGTCATTTGAAAACTGCGATTTGTTTAAAGGCGTGTTAAAATATATTTTGAATTCATGAGCAGATATGTTTGCACCAATCTTTATGTTTTGACCTCCTATTTGTTTTCATATCTTTCCGAAGTATCATTTTTCCATAGTAATTTTGGTAGTAAATTTAAAGGTTTTGCAGTTTTTTTGGTTTGATTCATTTCGATTTAAATTTTTAGGGGCAGATGATCAGACCATACTTTTCCTTCAACTTCGAATCTCTTGATCATTCCCAATCCATCGTATGATACCACTGCTAGGTCATTAACGAACTGCCTGTTGTGCTTACGTATGTGTAATGTCCTTCATCGTCTCCTTCAGTTCCACCATTTAAGATAAGTAAACCATTATCTTCACAAAATTTCATAATTTATCAGAGACTCATTGTTCGCTACTCATCTTGAACTGCTTTGTATTATTTTTAATTTCTCCTTCTGGAGATAAATGATTTGCTTTTTTTTCCCCAGTTTGAGCCACTGTAAAACTCGAATGTAACGGCCAATTTTATTATTGTGAATTGTGTTTTCTGTGAGTAGCTGTGTAAGCACGACCTACACTTCAAATTGACATCTGTTGTCACATCAGCTGTTTTTTATTATTATGTTGTTTTTATTTTTATCTACTTCGTTCACCGGTTAACATTGATTGGATTTTCCAATAAATTTGTGCAAAAATGTTGAATATTTTAATTTTTTTTTGAAAAATCAAGTGTTTATTCGATGTCGCCACTATCAACTTCGCCGCCCACACAAATATATGCTCTCACCAATCTTTTAGGATACTATTTGGATACCGACTTGTCGTTTGGCCACCGAAATCAATTTTTTGCACCGAAACTCACACAGAAGCGTACGTACTATTAAACAGCAAAATGTATATCTCGTCTTTCAAGTCTAGCTTGGAGTTTATGTTTGCCTTTGGAAGCCTGGAGAATATTGCTACAATATTTGGGAGAGGAAATGCATCCTTCTTCGTCACTGAATTAAGTTTTGGAGCATCTTAACATAGTCGCACTTTGTTTGGCTTCACCACTACCCTCATAGGTGAGCTCAAGGATGAAGAGGATGGTTTGATTACTCCTAACTTCAGCATCCTATCAATTTCTCCAAACATTAGTTTGTCTAAAAGTTCGATTGCAGAGTTCAATTGTTTACGTTCTTGAAAGCTCAATGGGAAGATATTATCGTCTGAATTATCAGGTTTCTCCTGGGTAAATGAAATGTCTGTGGAAGATATATCTGGAGAACATATATCACCGTTATTAATGGCTAAAATGTCTACAGATCCTATGACAATATCTAAGATTTTAAGCGCTTTCCAAAAATCAATTCCGAGAATTAATCTTTGGGAAATTGTAGGAATTATAAACAATATAATGATTTTTGTATTGCTCATGAAGTTCATATTCACTTCAATCCACCCAAGACTTTCTGACAATTTCCATCCACTGTCTTCACAAAAGAATTGGATTCGAAAATGTAATGAAATTTTGAAAAAAAAATTAAAGGCTAAATCGCTACCAACGCAACTTACATTTGCGCCTGCATCTAGTGGGTCATATTTTGAAAATCTAAAAAAGATACATTTTCCATAATATATCATATCCTGAGGATCAGAGATTATGAATTTGTATTTTGCACACATTTTCCTAATTGTGTAATATTTGCGTAAACGAGCAGTGGACCTTTTTGATTTTTTAGTGGAATGAATTGATGAAATGTTAAAAATTTCATTTCGTTTTGAACATATAACTCGCAACGCTTATGAAAAGGCTATCGGGGGTAAATACTTCGATGAACATTTTGATCAGAAATCTGGTCGGAAAAAGTTGGTCTTTGAAGAACTGTGATTCGACTTGAATCAAATTTGGTCGTATCTGGTTTAATATCTAAGCCGGGTAAATGTTAGTCTGGTCGGGATTTGGTTTAATCTGAGGCCCATTATTCAGACTTGGACTTTTGAGGGCCCATTGGTCTTAAATTTTTTGGATTAGTCAGATTCCGTGAAGCACATTTGACAATTTTGGGTTTGTAAACATTTTTGGTACCACAGCCATAGCAAAAGGCTGTCCTGTCTTCTAGGCAATCATGCCAGTGATGCGCAATATTGTCACAGCTCCAATATTTAGATTCGTTTTTCTGAAAAGCATAAACTAAGTTTCCGAACCTATTAACTTTTTCTGATGATCAACTTCTGCCACCAGTGTACGGGGAACAATGTTTGTATTTGGATATCGCTGAACAAAAGTTTTTCGATAATAATCGTCGCATATAATGTTCTCGCGCATTTGCACGAGCTTTCTAAGGTGTGATAATGATCGAATAGAAACATATAGAAGATCCAGTCGTATTTCGGGACGTAGATTCCTAGCTATAATTTCAATAAATTCCTCTTCTATCATTGGTTTAGGCAATCATTTCCATTAGCGCTAAAATTCGGAATTGAGTTTGGATTCCTACTTAAAATGTTGTTGGGGCTATTATTGGAGCTATTGACTTGGTTTATTGGGTTAAATATATGGTTATCATTTCTAATGTTGTTAACATTATTTTAAAGCAGAGTCGGTGTATTAGGAGGATTGAGATCAATATTTAGAAATGAAGATGTTTGTGGAAAGTGAAGATTATGAAGTACTCTAGTTATATCGGATTCAATCATACGATTGATTTTGCTATAATCGATGCTAGTAGAATTTCAAGCAGGATGATTTGAAAATGGTGAAATAACGAAGTTATTGTTATGCAGAGGATTGGTATGTCGATTCGAAGTCTGTTGTTATTGAGCAATGAAGTTTGTGGGTCTTGAAACTAAAAACCATAAAAAATAGAAAAAAGTCGAACAAATTATTTTATCACAATTTTAAAAATCCAGCATGCTTACGAAGAAAACATTGTCTATTTGAAAAAATCTATGGATAGACGTGAAAGTTATGAGCCATTTTGTAAATGTTAGGGAAATTCAAAAAAAACTTATTTCACATTTTTCCATTTTTAAATGATGTTGCATTTTATTTTATGAGGATTGATGTCAGACATTATATAATTATAGGGAGGACGAGGTTTTATGGCCGTTCGTATCCCTCCATAAAACATTATATGCAACGTGAGAACTATATTGGATGATATCCGCACAGGTACAGGGTCATTCAACAATATTTGTTTTTTTTTATTTATGAGGATTCCATTCAGTTACTATATGTCAGCTACAGGTACTGCAACTTCTGTACCTTAAACCCGGAATTTATGAATGCAATTTCTTATTAATAAATGAATGTAATTCAGTGTCTTAAGGAGAAAAGACAAAAAATTTTCTGAAAAATAGTATAAAGTTCTATTTTGAAGTATGAGTAAAAGGCAAAGATCTTTTCAATGTGTAAATGATCCCGATAATTTCTCCTACATCTGCGGAAAATATGTAATTAAAAATAATCGGCGCGCGGTTAGTAAAATAATAGAAGAAATATACGTGCAATATTTTGGTGCACCTAGTACATATTATGTGTAATTCGTGCCATGTAAATGTTACTCATGGAGTAGTGGAAGCACGCGGTAAGTACTTTACAATTAATGTATTACAATGTTTTATGGAATAAATAGTTTTAATTTTAGACATCACGTACAAATGCCAATGATTTGGAGACAACCATTCATTCACGATACGGACTGCTATTTTTGTCTAAGTAAACAGATTGTAGAAGGAAGGAGCATTCGCTGGAATTACGCTGAATAAAATATGTCACTTTGCCAGTTGCACATTCGGAAACAATACCAATTCCCAAGTATAGCTAACAGCCTAATTACGGAAACATCATCAAGTTCAACTGAGTACCCAACTCTGAGCGATTCAAGTTTGAGTCAGAAGTCATCGCTTTTAACTCAGTTTCACCTCAATGATCTAGTGAGAGATTTGGAACTGACAAAAGATAATGCAGAACTACTTTCATCTCGGATGAATCAGTACACTATTTTGGCCCCAGATGTTAACATATCATATTATAGAGTCCGTGATATACCTTACAAACAATTTTATACAACTGTGGATAACATATGCTTTTGCAACGACTTTCGGTACTGTAAAGATCTGTTAGGCTGCCAAGAAAGGCCGACCCCAGTATGTCCAGTCGTCGTTTACTGACCAAAGATAAGGCAGAACTACTTGCATCTCGGATGAATCAGTACAATATTTTGGTCCCAGATGTTAACATATCATATTATAGAGTCCGTGATATACCTTACAAACAATTTTATACAACTGTGGATAACATATGCTTTTGCAACGACTTTCGGTACCGGAAAGATCTGTTAGTCATCGCTTTTAACTCAGTTTCACCTCAATGATCTAGTGAGAGATTTGGAACTAACCAAAGATAAGGCAGAACTACTTGCATCTCGGATGAATCAGTACAATATTTTGGCCCCAGATGTTAACATATCTTATTATAGAGTCCGTGATATACATTACAAACAATTTTATACAACTGTGGATAACATATGCTTTTGCAACGACTTTCGGTACTGGAAAGATCTGTTAGGCTGCCTAGAAAGGCCGACCCCAGTATGTCCAGTCGACGTCTTCCTCGTCTCCACAGCTTCTGCAGAAGTCATTGGAGTCAATACCCAATCTTTTGGCGTGTTCGCCGATCATGCAGTCAGAACTGATACTAACGTAGACAATTTTTGCCTCTCTAGTGCGAGGAGATATTTTGATCTTCTCAGGTCATACCTTGGCCAGATTTGTCTAGCTACCCTGCAGGTGCCGATATCTGACCATCTTTCGTTGGACTGCCTGATTGCCTCTTACCTAAGCCAAAGCTTGCACGTGGATAGTGGCGCACCAATATATGCAAATTCTTCGATAATTTGTAATGTCGTCCCTATTCTAGCAAGTTCATCGGCTTTGCAGTTCCCCGGGATATCCCTATGTCCAGGCACCCATATGAGGTGTATATTAAACTGCTCAGCCATCTCGTTAAGAGATCTGCGGCAGTCGAGGGCTATTTGTGAATTTAGGGATGTTGCCTCCAGAGAATTGATTGCAGCCTGGCTGTCCGAGTAAATGACAACGCCAGTGTTGGTTACTACGTTGCGACTCAGCCGCTTGGCGACTTCCCATATTGCCATTATTTCGGCTTTATAGACACTACAGGTATCTGGTAGTCTGTGAGCTATATCCAAACTAGGTCCTTCACAGTGTACTCCGAAGCCAACGTTTTCATCAAGCCATCCGTGTAAAAGTGGAGATGGTTTCTATTACCTGATATTCTGCCAACCCATTAATCTCTGGCGGGAATCATAGTGTTGTAATATCTCTCGAAGGTGAGCACAGTTGGTATATAGTTCACTCCGTCGGTTACCATAGCACTACACTTTGATATCCTCATGTGACCGTAGTTCTTGTACCTCCACATTGATAGGCAGTTTAATCATATTGCCGCCCTGGTTGCAACTTCTCTCGCCACAATATTAATCGGCAGTATATGAAGTAGGGCTTGTAGAGACTCAGTCGCTGTAGTCCTTAAGGCTCCGCTTATTCACATGCAGGCAGTTCTCTGAACCCTTGTTAGTAGGTTGGTGATGCTTAGTTTGTCAGTTGCCGTCCACCATACCACAATGCCGAAAACAGTATTGGACGAACACTGCTATATATATCCAGTGGACGATTTTAGGAGAGAGGCCCCACCGCGACCCTACAGCCTTTCTGCAGGAATATAAGGCGACATTGGCCTTCCTTACACGTTCCAATACGTTAAGTCTAAATAACAGTTTCCCATCTAGAATTATTCCTAAAAATTTTGCACTTTCAGAAAAGATCTGTTATATTTATCCGAGGTGGAGGGTCCACATGTGGGACATTATTCATCCTGGTAAAGAGAACCTATTCTGTCTTGTTTGGGTTAACGTCCAAACCGCTGTTTCTGGCCCATCTAGCCGAATTTGCCATTCACTGCGATTGCCACGTCGTCCGCATATGCCACGACCATGCAGCCACAACTTTCTATATCTAGCAGGATTTCTTTCACCGCTGATTCCAAATTAGTGGAGACAGTACTCTTCCTTGTATCCCTCTGTTTACAAACCTTGTTAGAGTTGTGGTCCCAAGACACGCTGTTATGCGTCTTCTGTTGAGCAGGCTGTGTATAAGTTTAATCAAGCTAGAGTCTACCTTAAGATGTGACCGCATTTAAATGAATGTTGTTAAAAGCCCCTTCTATGTCAAGAAATACCACCATGGTGAATTCCTTGAAATACAGGGACGAGTGCTCACAAGTTCGTGCAGGGCTGATTCTGCAGACTTCCCCTTATTGTAAGCATGTTGGTTCCCCGACAGGAGTTTTGTACCCAGGTTCTCCCTTGTGACACAATCTAAGAGTCTTTCCAAATCTTGCAATAGGAAGGAGGATATGCTAATTGGTCTGAAGTCTTTTGGCCTAGTGTGTGATATCTTCCCCGCTTTGTGTATGAATACCACTTTGGTATTCCTGATACAGCCTACATAAATTTTCTCCAGCCAGGGGATAATGTACTCCAACATTTTCTGCTTCTGCTGGAGTGATGCGGTCTGGTCCAGGTGACTTGAAGGGCTCAAACTATTAATAGACCAGCTTATTCTGGATCTCTCAGTCAACAATCTAGTGACGCTCGCACTTTTGTTGGTCCTGTTGATCCTCAGGCTCTGTTGATGAGTTCCCCGGGAAATGTGTGTCGAGCAGTACATTTTTCGATTGCTCGCTGTTTTTTGTCCAGTTGTTTGCCTCATCCTGCAAATACCCTACTGTACAAGGTGAAGTGGATAGTGTCTTCCTTAGTCTTGCGGCGTCGGACACCTTTTTCCACTTCGCCAAAGAATGAATACCAAGAGCGTGTTTGCGCCTTCCTTAGCTCCTTCTTATATATCTTCAGTTGCGCTTTATATGTATCCCAATCATTAGCGACTCCAGTAGATTTCGCCTTGTTGAATAGCTTGTTGCAGGTATTTTTCCTTGACGTTAGCTCAGAAGTCCACCATTGAGGTTTAGTTTTACCCTTGTAAATTGTTTTTGGACAGGCTTCTTCAAGGGAACCATTGAATGATGTGGTGATATGCTCTACTAAATTATCCAGAACGGTTTTGTCATTCGGTTCATAAAGAAGTTTAGAGTTGAGGACTTTCTTGAAATTCTTCTCATACAGGTGCAACTTTGTCTTCCTCACATTTCTGTGGATGGCAGGTTTAGGCGCTATTTCAGCGAGTTTGAACTCAATATAATGGTGACCTGAGAATGATTGGTCGTCCAGTACATTCCACCCAATAATTTTGTCTGACAGCCGGTCGGTAGCAAACGTTACGTCGAGTACTTCTTGTCTGTCTTTAATAGTAAAAGTCAGTTTATTACCTATGTTACAAATACTTAGGTTGGTAGTTAGAATAAAGCCAAGAAGAGAATCACCCCTATTGTTTATAACCGTACTACCACAGATAGTATGATGAGCGTTCGTGTCTGCGCCAATAATCAGCTCGACCTCGTCAGACGTTGCTTCTTCTGCTACTTCTCTGAATAGAGCAGACGGTACTGCAGCTTCATAAGGCAAGTAGCTGGAGACCACCCAATATATCTCCAGACTAGCAGATGTTTGGTCTTTACCACTTAAATTAGCCAGGAGAAAGAGACTGAGATCTTTCCTGGCCAAAATGCAGGTTCTTGGAGTACCTTCACTGTCGGCCACAAGCAGTTTACAGTTGGGTGTCCTGACACCGCACACCCTTCCTCCCACTGTGTAGGGCTCCTGTATTAGGGCGATGTCTACTGCACCTGTGGACGGGCGCAGCAATAGAGCCGCTGAGGCTGCTTTAGCGTGATGAAGGTTAATCTGTAGAATTCTTACCATCATAGGTAATTGACAGATTAACATCCACCACGACAAGGGTTTTATCGAACTCTTCGTCCGCATCATCGAGAAGCGTGTCCCCGCCAGATGAGTCAAAGAGTCCGGAGACTCTTCTCAGCCCCTCTGTGTCAGAAGTAGAACTTTCGTCCTCAGAGAATTACCTTACAGATCTTCTGTTAGTGTTGGAGTCACAAGAAATTGTACTTGCACGTTGTATATGGGAGGTGGATTGAGCGTTAAGGATCAAATTGACATGCCGCTTTTTACCATCCGCCTCACCCACCTTGCTGATTCTCCAATTATGGGCGGGCAGACCAGGATTGGAATCTTTTATTATTTCAGCCGGGTTGGAGGGCTCTTCTGTAAACCAGGTGATGGCTCTAGGGTGACTAGGGATGTTGTTTTTTTCGACAACATCCAACTGGGCACCCGGCCACACCTCACCCGCTCGACTCAGAGCAGCCTTATACAGGTCTACTGATCTGGCATCACCGAAATTTAAGAGCTTTACTCTCCCCTGATGCCATCCTGCATCGTTGCAGATAGGTGGTTTGCCCGCCATTTCTCTACGGACATCGATGTAATGAACCATAATGGCTGATTGCAAATGGCTCCATTTGTCCTTGAGGATGGATCCATCCTCACTACTTCTGTCTATAACAACCAGGCCTTGTCGGTACATAGTCCCATCTTCCAGTTGTGGCCACTGCTCCTCTCCAGAAATTCCCATCAAAATGGGCCATTTTGGAATGACGTTTTTGGGAGCCTGAAATGGATTTGGGAAAAACGCTATATATGGGTCGATAGAGCCTTCGTAGGGCTTCTTTCAGTATGCAGGCCTTGTCGGTACATAGTCCCATCTTCCAGTTGTGGCCACTGCTCCTCTCCAGAAATTCCCATCAAAATGGGCCATTTTGGAATGACGTTTTTGGGAGCCTGAAATTGATTTGGGAAAAACGCTATATATGGGTCGATAGAGCCTTCGTAGGGCTTCTTTCAGTATGCAGGGCTTGTCGGTACATAGTCCCATCTTCCAGTTGTGGACACTGCTCCTCTCCAGAAATTCTCATCAAAATGGGCCATTTTGGAATGACGTTTTTGGAAGCCTGAAACTGATTTGGGAAAAACGCTATATATGGGTCGATAGAGCCTTCCTAGGGCTTCTTTCAGTATGCAGGTCTTGTCGGTACATAGTCCCATCTTCCAGGTATGGTCATATATTTTCTTCCTAGGTTCCCTTGTTGTCAAATCTATTCTATTTGCCCTCTAGGTCAAACGGTAATTTTTTTAAACAAAATGTTTTTTTTTACCATGGGGACTTAATTTCACTTTAAAATACCCTCTAGTTTTCTAGAAAAAACCACATTTTTCTCAAATACCCCGACTTTTAATTTTCATATTAGGGTTTCTGTCTTCGCTAGTTAAATACGAATTTATCTTCACACACATCAAATATATTTTCTTTCGACTCAAACATATCAAACAAGGGGATTTTGCCCCGTGTAGAAACGTATTAATTGAATTCTGAAAATATTATTCGAAACAAATGAACTAATTGGAAAGTGTTCTTATCGGAAGTGCTAGTGCTAACACTATGCAACAAAAATTTTGTCCAAGGTATGTGGATAACAGTTTCTGGTGTAATTTGGTGTCACGAACACAAAAAAATATTAAAAAAAATTGTATGGTAACGATGAGAACACTGTCTATTTGAAAAAATCTATGGATAGATGTAAAAGTTATGAGCCATTTTGTAAATTTTAGGGAAATTCAATAAAATCTTGTTTCATATTTTAAATGATGTTTTTGCTTATATTGAATTCGCCATATGTGAGAGAGTCATATAAGAGACTGCAATTGCGTTTTATTTTATGAGGATTGATGTGAGACATTATAAAATTGTAGAGCGGACGAGGTTTTATGGCCGTTCGTATCCCTCCATATAACATTATATGCAATGTGAGAGCTATATTGGATGAGATCCGCTCAGGTAGAGGGCCATTCAACAAAATTTGTTGTTTTTTATTTATGAGGTTTCCATTCAGCTACGCCTTTTAGGGGCATGGACATCCCAGTCGTAATACAAGTAGTAACATTATATGTACGCAATACAAAGTAGTACGCGGCAGTCTTGAAAATATTGGGTTCCTACGTTCGAAGCAAACTATATGTCAGCTACAGGTACTGCAACTTATGTACCTTAAACCCGGAATTTATGAATGAAATTTCTTATTAATAGATTAGTGTAGTTCAGCCTCTTAACGAGATAAGCCGATTTTCTGAAAAATATTATAAAGTTATATTTTGAAGTATGAGTAAAAGGCAAAGAATTTTTCAACGTGTAAATGATCCCGACAATTTCTGCTACATCTGCGGAAAATATGTAATTAAAAAATTCGACGTGCGTTTAGTGAACACCTAGTATTTTGTGTAATTCGTGCCATGTAAATCTTACTCGATGGAGTAGTGGAAGCATGCGGCAAGTACTTTACAATTAATGTATTACAATGTTTTGTGGAATAAAACGTTTTAATTTTAGACATCACGTGCAATTTGGAATGCCAATAATTTGGAGACAACCATTCATTCACGATACGGACTGCTATTTTTGTCTAAGTAAACAGATTGGAGTAGGAAGGAGCATTGGCTGGAATTACGCTGAAGTAAAATTTGTCACTTTGCCAGTTGCAAATTCGGAAACAATACCAATACACTTGGGAATTGGTAATTACGGAAACATCAGCAAGTTCAACTGAGTACTCAACTCTGAGCGATTCAAGTTTGAGTCAGAAGTCATCACTTTTATCTCAGTTTCAACTCAATGATCTAGTGAGAGATTTGGAACTGGCCGAAGATAAGACAGATCTACTTGCATTTTGGATGAAACAGTACAATTTTTAACATATATTATAGAGTCCGTGATATGGCTTACAAACAATTTTATACAACTGTGGATAACATACGCTTTTGCAAGGACATTCCGGATTGTTCGAGGAACGTAATCAAACATACAATTCAAAGGAATGGCGGTTATTTGTTGACAGCAGTAAAGAAAGTTTGAAAGCAGTACTTTTGGACAACGGGAATCAGAAACCGTAGATTCCCATTGCTCATGCTGTCAACACAAAGGAATCATACGAAACAATGGCTAAATTGATAAAATACATAAAACAACATGACTTGTAAATTTCTTGCGATTTAAAAGTAGTTGGGATGTTATGTGGAATGCAAGGCGGATATACAAAGAAATGGCCGCATTAATAGATTCAATTAAACGTATAAGTCGACCTGATCGGGCATATACTCCAAAAATTATAGTGCAAATACTAAGGGTACCCTCGACGATAATAGTATTTGTAATAAAATTTTTTTTAAAAAAATGTACCCGTAAAAAATTTTTAGTTTTGATTTTATATAACAGTATGCCACAATCTGTACCAAAAAAAATTTTTTGTGGCATAGTACATAGACACGGAAAACTGTTGTAAGAGGTTTGAAAAAATGGGAATTTTAATTTTTATGGAGAAATACTTATTTTTTATACATTTTGAAATTTTTAATATGTCTTTGATTTGCATTTTCAGTTTTTGGAACAAAAAAGTTGCATGCGACAGATTTTTTTGTTCAAAATTTAGCTATTTCTGAACAAACTTAATTGCTACAAGTTTCATATAAAAACTTCTGAAAAATTGTTTAAAGTAAGCCAAACTGGCATTCGACAATACAATTTTGGGTTGGGTAAGACATTAGACAATTCTCCAGTGGAGTGGGTCACGATCAAAAGTTGCGCGAGTCACCCCCTAGTTTTGAAGCTTAGCTGGAGAGGGTTTCATACCACCAAAATAGTTTTCTTTTCGCAGCTCATTCATTTATCGCCTGATCAAAACGTGTTATTTATCGATGTTCTTGTCTAGTCACGCGCTATAATTCACCCATACGCTATTTTTGACTCCGATGTCAAATTAAATTTCTTACCTTCAATACCCAACTTTCTACTATCCTAACTGGAACTTTTTCTTTCACGCAGTAAGAGCTTTCTTCAATACATGAAATTTGCGCTTTTAAAAAGTTTAGATCGCTTCACAAACAAAGGAGTTATTGCAATTTTACGGTATAAAACTTGATTATCTTATGGGCTGAATTAGAAATACGCAGGGACGTATCTAGGGGGGAGGGCCCGGGGTCCCGGGCACCCACGAAGTGTTTTAAACATTGGCATAAACTATTTACAATTTTCAAAATTACTCAAAAAAAAAATAAAACACGAAAAATATTTGGAAGGCAGTTCAAAAAAAAAAAAAACAATACAAAAGCTTAAAAATAGTAACAGTAAAAGTAATAACAACTAAAAATAAGAAAAGTGCATGTTTCACGATTTTTTGATTGGTGCTAGCCAGAAATTAGCTGAAATAAGTATATGGATTGATTATTGGAAGCAGAAGAATGATAAGCCATCAAATGCATTAGATGCTATTTTAGTTTTTGTTCTCGACGTTAAGAAGAAGAAAAACTTATCTCCGGAACAGATTGGAGGGAGAAAGGATATCTTATCTGGCTTTGATGTCCATATACAAAAATGAAGTCAAAATCGATGAAATAATTGATATATTTCTTTCAAAAAAATCGAAGATTACATTTTTAACCTTTACGTATTTTATTATTAAAAGTTTTAATGATCTCGTACTAAAGTATATATTTATATTTAGGAATAAAATTCGAATAAGAAAGTAGGGAAATTAACTTACCTTACCTACACAATAAACGCAATTTTTAATTGTTTATCTTTGTTAGGAAAAAAGCCCTCCCGAACCAAAATCCTGGATACGTCCTTGGAAATACGAGTATGGTAACATTTGATAACTCTGTCAGAACAATCTTTTTATTCACATTAAACATTTGCTTCCTTTGGCTTGAGTTCATTCGAAATCGAGAACATTAGGTTTTACTTGATAATTGAATTCTGAGAATATTAAGAGATTGTAATATTGCGAGTATTAACCAGAATTAAATTTTGAAATGTATTTTGTCGCGTGTGACATCGATAAAAGCAAACTGCCCACAAATTGTGAAGTGATCCAATATCTGTTATATTTGAAGCAACATGGTTGTCATAGTGTAAAAAAATAGAAAGTTATGTACAAACTTCGGTAAAACCACTGTACGTAAATTACTCATTCGTCTTTTGGATAACTATTATCACATAATTAAACACCCGGCGTATTTCACAAAAAATTAACGGAATACAATTTTTAAAATTTCTCTATGTAAATGCATTATTAAATTCAATATCAAATGTAAGAGTCCGCAAAACAAAAATATTCCAGAAAAAAGTCTGTACATCATTCAGATGCTGGTACGTTCGAAATGTGTTCGATATACAGATGAATACGTTCCAAGAACTAGCGAGGAAGATGACTGTGGATATGACAAAGTGGAAACAGAAAATTTTGAATTGAAAACTTCGGACATATCTCTGCAGAATTATTCACTAGCCTTGGATCGTACTGATACATCTGATCGGTTTGGATCCCTGCGTGCTGCAACCTTAATAAAGGATTTGTGAATATCTATTGCTTCAAAATCCAAGAAAGAATTCCCTGACTTAAGTGAACAAATTATTAAATACTTTGTCGGTATTTTTAAAGATAAAAATAAAATTCGTGGAGAGCGTTTTAAATTCAGAATTAAAGTCAAAGCCGCTACTACCAATATTGATGTTTTGTTACGACGGGAAGAACGATCAAACATTATAAATGTTAAAGCTTGAGATCGTATAAAACCAACAAGACACGTTGAAGAACACATTGATCTACGTAAAGAACCATATTCAAAATTTATCGGTTATACGACAGCAGAAATGGTAAAGGTATAGATGTCCAGAAAGCTATTGTAAACTTTCTAAGTTTAGAATATTATTGCCTTGATAATTTGGTTGCGATATATTGCGATGGGGCTCCTGTAAATACTGGCTACAAAACAGGAATTAATGCATGTATGGAGAAGTTTTTGCAGAGACCATTGCAGTGGAACGTTTGTCTTCTGCACTTCAACGAGTTGCCTCTTAAAGCCTTAATTATAAAACTATATGGAAAACAAACTGGTCCAAGAGTTTGAGCGGGCATATTTGGGTCTGAAATTTTATCATGTGAAATATATATGATTCCATTAGTTCTGTACCTCATATCTGTGGTTTTCACAAATAACCACTTAAGTCGAGTTGAGTAATTTTCTAGTTTTTTAGATAAATGTATTAAATTGTCTATGATCTACCCACTAATAGCTACTATATGCTACTATAATTGGCGTTTTTGATCATTTTATGCCGCATGAAAATTTGTCACTCCCACAAGGAATGCACTAGAACTAGAAAGTTTTATACGCTCCTATTTTTATTTTCTGACATAAGTTGTTATTTGTGAAAACCATAGATATACAATGTCATGCATTTCTATTTAATCATTCATTCATGTGGAATATTTTTAACGTTGTAAATGGATTTGAACCCATTCCTATGGGTCAAATGCCTCATAACGTCGATAACTGGAAATTCTGCGTTGACCAAAGTTATCTATTTCGCATGGTTGAAGCTATAAACAATGGAGTTTGCGATGATCAGTTGGCTTGTGCCAACTGTGCCAGTTAGCCAGTTGGCTTGTGCCAACTTGTGCCAGTTAGCACTGCCCGTTGTTGGCTGACAACTGCATCGATAATACTTCGCCTATACATATGTGCCAAACATCAGCCTTCAGCAGAATTGAGAAGTTTGGTTGAATTTGTGGTGAAATTATATGCCCCTTTCAGGTTTTTAGTAAAAGCCAGCCTTTGGCAATTCTTGGCAGTCGACATGTTTTTAACTACATATGTTGGATTCGCTGTTTGCCAATGGAAATACTATTGGTAATTCGACGCACCATAGAAAATAATAGTTATTACCTTCATCCTGAAAATATTATATTATCAATGGTAACGGATCATATGATGATCGCCACCAATCATATGATATGATAAGAACTGCCCGAATTGATCCAATACCCGGAGTTCGGAGTTCATCCTCCAAACGGTTGCATACATTTCGACAGCGACAGTTATACTAAAATGATTTACTGGCATAAACTGAAAATAACTGATCCTCCATGTCTGCAGTTTTAAGCCGAAAGCCAATTAGCTCATTACCAATATTCAACTAACGATATAATTAGTATCCCAGGTACATTTTTAAATCTTATTAAAATATGTATATTAATAATAATCTAAAATATATAAAAATAGAAATTCCCTGTCTTTCCGGGAAACCGGATTCTCGGCAGGACTTAGTTGAAAAGAGCAATTAAAAATAAACAAACTTGTTAATTTGTATGTATATGTATAGAGGTTATTTAAATTACAAATACTATGTTTTTAATAAAACTGGTTGATTGAAATAATATTTCTCATTTTCATATATCTGCTGGCAAAGGTATGCAAAAAACAAAATACCTTTTTTTGCGAATAAACTCAAACTTTTTAAATGCCCAAATTTCATATATTGAAGAAAGCTTCTACTGCGTGCGAGAAAAAGTTCCAGTTAGGGTAATAGAAAGTCGGGTATTGAAGGTAAAATATTTAATTTGACGTCGAAGTCAAAAATGACGTATAGACGAATTAAAGCGCGTGACTAGACAAGAACAGCTATATATATCACAGGTTTTGATTGGGCCATAAATGAATGAGCTACGTTTTTGCGGTATGAAGATTGCGCGAAAAAAAAACTAGGGGGTGACTCGCTCAACATTTGTTTTCACACTAACTGTGACCCGGCCTATTCTCCACTATCCTCACTGATTCAACGTTTCTATCGGTTTTTAAAGTTCTGAATCGTTTAGGGAGCGAACTTCCTTCTTGATGTTTCTTCTGTGATGTACATAATATAATACTTTTTTGCTCAAAGTAAACTTGTAAACTTATATAGTCATTTATGTAACGTTCACTCAAACGTTGATACAGCAGATTTAGGTGTGGAACTTTCCAGTAAGGGAGGTGAGAGTAGACGATGCGACGAAATCCCTTTTATGACAAACTCCAATAACAACGATAGGTCAGTGGGGGAACGATGTATATGTGTGGCGGCTCGCGTATGTAGTGACCGATGTTGTCCGTAGAGATCCAAAGAGATGTGCGCGAGTGCAAAACTACGACAATTAGTGATGTTCGCGATAGTATCGCCTAACAAAGACTAGCTTTAATACGAAAGCAATGCTGGAAGTCTCTCCTTACAATCCGTACCATGCGAAAATCGTCTTGGGACAGTTGTAGAGAGATTTATCAATCCCTCTTCGATCCATTCTGTGCGAATATCGTCCCGAGAGACCCGAAGGAAAGCACCAGACTCTGAAAAGCCCTCTCATAATCCGTACAATGCGAATATCGTTCTGGGAGTGTCGTAGCAGAGGCCTCTTCTCCTTCAACCCGCCAGGGTTGCCAATCAACGAAGGAGATGCACAAGCTCGGGAAGATGCGCGACAATGTTACGAACTTAAACATTACCGGCCCCCTGCAACATCTAGCTCTGTTGCAAAATTATTTAAGTAAATTATGACGAATAATAGTTTATTAAATTAGGAAGGAACGTTAATTCAGTTTCCTAGTGAGCATTAAAAAAATTCAATTCGTATTTCAATGTTATATCAAGAATTCGTAAAATAAATAATATAGGCGAGATGATGCTAACATAGCACAGTGGGCTAAAATGGAAAAAAATTGAAATAATTCTGCTATTTCAAAACCACTTATCGTATGTCGAGGAAATTTAAGGTGTATATACAAGAGGTGTTAGAGAGTTTAAGTTCGGAACTTGGGCCCCCTATCTCATACAGGGGCGAAGCTACAGGGCCCTAAAATTTACCACCTCGGGTATACAAAATGTTCATCGGCGACTAACTTTTGAATTGAGTATCCTGTGGATACTCCTTGACCAGACCTACAATAAACATTTTATAGCTTGAAGATATCTTGAATAGTTTCCGAGATATGTGGATTTTAAATTTGAATTTTTAATTTTTTCGCCGACTTTGCCTTGGAGTTTAGCCAATATCTCAGTCAAAAGTTTACCGATTATGTTCTCGTTTTTTATAGATTGCCAATAAAATGTACAATATCATGAAAAAAAGAATCGATAAGATATGTCAAGAAATAAAAAAGTTATGGCCCTATTAAATCTAATTTTTGAAAAAATTGAATTTTTGTAGATTTTTTGGCGAAAAAAGTCCAATTCGTATTTAGGGCTTGTAGAAAAAGTTTGTTACACAAAGTATATCAAATTTATCTACTTAGAAATCGATTGGGGCAGCCTACACGGAACTATCTATGTGCAGAAGACATTGATATCAATGTCAAGAAGATTACCGAGGCTCTTGTAAAATCATTCGAAGATAGTTGCCCACTTCGAGAAAGGAAATCTGCCTATGAGAAACCCTGGATGACAGGACAAATTCGCTCGATTGGCAAAGATGTCCGCAGACTTTACAACAGAGCTCGACGTACAAATCAGTCAGTATATTGGGACGACTACCACAGAAGACTCAAAGAATACAATAAAATCATTAGATCGGCGAAACGTAACTCCTGGAGGCTTTTCTGTGAACAGGTAGACAGTGTTAACAGCATGTCTAAAATGAAAAAGTTCCTCTCAAAAACTCATGTCCAAACCGAAACACTGGTGGATGAAACGTGTAAAAGGATGGAAACTATAGAGGATACCGTAAGGCTCTTGATGAAAACTCATTTTCCGACTGGTAATGCTGGACCTACAGAGGAACAGTTACAGAATGAAAATGTATTGCATCAATTATCTATTACGGATATAACAGATGTTATGGTTAAAGAAGCGATAAAAAGTTTCTCTCCCTTAAGGCTGCGGGACCGGATGGAATATTTCCAGCACTTCTGCAGAATGAGGTGGATCTGGTGTCAACTGGCTGGAGTGTTCACTCCATGCCTACTCATTATTATACCAAAAAAAACTGGCAGGAATCAAGGCTGGTCTTCAAACCAAAGCCTGGCAAGGCGAGTTATATGACCCCAAAGGGTTTATCGACCCATTAGCCTAACTTCTTTCCTGTTAAAAACAATGGAGCTAATAATTGACAACATGGTCAAAAGTAAAATAGCGGATGAGAGGCTAAAATTCAAACAACACGCCTATGTCAAAGGAAGATCAGTGGAAACAGCTCTGCATGAGGTGGTGCACCACATAGAAGAGTCCTTCAGTAAAGAAAAGTACTACTTCTAAGGGGCTTTCATCCAAATCTATTATGTAGAAGAACTGAAGAGGCACTTAACATAGCATATAACTGGGCACAACCCAGGGGATTAAATGTTAACCCAGACAAAACAGAAATATGTCTATTTACAAGGAAAACGAAGATCCCACGTTTTACCCGGCCTCGATTCCTCAATAAGACAATTGCTATAACTAATAAGGTAAAATACTTGGGAGTAATCTTGGATCAGAAACTGTACTGGAAAGATCATCTTGAAGAAAGAGTTACAAAGGCTCACAGATGTTGGTCGTTGTGCAGAAGAGCTATAGGTTTAAAATGGGGACTACGTCCAAATATGACTCACTGGCTTTACATGAGCGTGATTAGACCAATAATCACCTACGCCTGTATAGTGTGGTGGACATCAATGGACAAGAAGTGCAACGTAATACCTTTGCAAAAAATTCAACGTATGTGCTGTCTAGGCATAAGCGGGGCATTTAGAACTGCACCAACAAAAGCGTTGGAGACTATACTGCACATCCAACCAATAGACATCTGTATAAAGTATGAGGCAGCCCTCACAGCAAGACGTCTACAAGTGATGGGTGAATGGATAAATCGAGACCACAAGTCGTACCATCAGACGATTTTAGAAACTCTAGTTGGTCACATTCAAACGCCAGAAATCTCCGACCGCATTCCTGACGTGCGGCTTACAGCTACCTGTGATACGTTTGTGCCAGACAGACGCTCCTGGGAAAATGGAACTTTGGCCCATGTGCTAGTGGGAACCAGCTGGCGTGTTGTTTGAATTTTAGCCTGTCATCCGCTATTTTACCTTTGACAATGTTATCAATTATTCGCTCCATTGTTTTTAACAGGATAAGCCTTTGGGGTCGTATAACTCGCCTTGCCAGGCTTTGGTGTGAAGACCACCCTTGATTCCTGCCACTTTTTTTGGGGTATACGAATAAGTTAGGCATGCAGTGAACACACCAGCCAGATGAGTTGATACCAGATCCACATCATTCTGCAGAAGTGCTGGAAATATTCCATCCGGTCCCGCAGCCTTAAAAGGAGAGAAACATTTTATCGCTTCTTTAACCATACCAAATGTTATATCCGTAATAGGTACTTGATGCAATAAATTTTCATTCTGTAACTGTTCCTCTGTTGGTCCAGTATTACCAGTCGGAAAATGAGTTTTCATCAAGAGCCTTACGGTATCCTCTATAGTTTCCATCCTTTTACCCGTTTCATCCACCAGTGTTTCGGTTTGGACATGAGTTTTTGAGAGGAACTTTTTCATTTTAGACATGCTGTTAACACTGTCTACCTGTTCACAGAAAAGCCTCCAGGAGTTACGTTTCGCCGATCTAATGATTTTATTGTATTCTTTGAGTCTTCTGTGGTAGTCGTCCCAATATACTGACTGATTTTTACGTCGAGCTCTGTTGTAAAGTCTGCGGACATCTTTGCCAATCGAGCGAATTTGTCCTGTCATCCAGGGTTTCTCAAAGGCAGATTTCCTTTCTCGAAGTGGGCAACTATCTTCGAATGATTTTACAAGAGCCTCGGTAATCTTCTTAACATTGATATCAATGTCTTCTGCACATAGATAATCGCGTGTAGGCTGCCCCAATCGATTTCTAAGTAGATTTCCGAATTTAGTCCAGTCGGTCTTAGCCTTATTACAGAAACTTATGGGGTTTGGCGGTGGCCGTGCAATTTTAAACCTTATGTATATAACGGTGGTCTGAATAGGAGTGTTCATCCGAAACCCTCCACTCATGAATCTCATCAATAAGATTTTCTGAACATATCCTTATATCTAATACTTCTTCCCTAATATTGTTAACAAAGGTTGCAGTGTTTTCTATGTGTTGATGTGTGTCTGACAATAATTAGTTTTGTCAATTCGAAAAATACATCCGAACTGAACTATTTTTTTTTGTCAGTTATTCCTTCTAGCACTTGTAACTAAAAGGAATACGCGCTCATAAAATAAAAACTCTTGTTGGTTGGTTTCTATTGAATGATATCAATATGCATAGTTTATTGGTCTTTTATATAAATTTTGTAAAATAATTTCTTTTTTGTTATTATTGTCATTCGCATTTATGATGACCATGAACTTGTACACATTTTACATTTCAGCATTCTACATAACAACATAAATGCTAATTATGCAGAATATGGATACGAAAGTATACAAGTGCATTCACCTTTGTCTGCAACAGAATAGTGAAAAACAAAACGATCATATTACAGTAGTCGATGACCGACTGCTTTTGATTGTTTGACAAATTTATTATATTGCAAACAGTTGCAGACAAAAGTGTGGTACTAAAACTAAACATAAATATTTTCAATCAAAAATGTGATACTAAACTAAACATACTCCCCCGCGCTGGCTGGTGCTCGGTCGGGACTGCAAATTCTTGGTAATGGTGATGGTGCGCCTTGTACGTTGTCTTCATGAGTGTGGATAACAGATGGGTTCTGCTGGAGCATATTGGATACCAAATACTGTCGGGATTTCTTGTACGATACGTAGATGATGAGTATGACAGTTATCACTGATATACTTGTCAATAATGCCGCATATGAAACTGCAATTCCATGTTGAGAGTGATATTGCAGTGGATGTTCAGTTTGCATTTGTATCTTTTGTTGTAGGTTTGTTAATTCCTTCATTTGAGCTGCATAATTCTCACTAAATACAGGTAACTTTTTGTCCAGATACATTGGATTTTTTGTGAACTTCCCTGTTGACAATTCCCTAAACTTCCCAAGACTTGAGTATGAATGAATTAACGTGGTGGTTATTAATCGTTGTCCTGCCACATGAATGAAGTCATGCTTAAGAATGCATTCTGGCTTAAATTTCAATAGATCGGACCCTTCTAAATTCAATGGTATGATCTCCTTATCACACACTGCCGTTGCCTGAGTTTATGACGCTGCAGTGTATATCCACTGATTTTGATGTGCTAGTGGTATCCAGGTGAAAAAACCGTAAAAAAAATCCATCACTACTGGGACCTGCATCAGCGGCAAAGATCCTGGAGAATCTGAAAAATATGGTGGACAGAATATCGCAACAGCATTTTGGGACCTGCATCAGCGGCAAAGATCCTGAAGAATCCGAAAAACTTGTGGATAAAATAAGGCAGCAACAATTCTGGAACCTGTACCAACGAAAATTAGAAAGAAGCCACAGCAATTGAGAATTTGGAAAATCTTAAAAGCCAACAGGAGCAAAGGCCAATGAAATCCAAAAAATTATATCCAACATTAAGAAAGCTCCACATGAAAGAAGGACGGTAGAGTTCTACCAAAAGAAGTCCCAAGAATTGACTGATTTGTGGAAGGCTTTCGAGAGAACGGAGAATGTCATCAGAGATGATCCCTCATTACCGGAAGATGATACGTACATTAAAAAGGACCTCTACAAATCCATTGGTGCTATGTACAGCGCAACAATTGATGAAGTAGAGGCGATAATTTCGGATCTTGGGACAAAATCAAAGCCTTCACCAGCTGCAAGGGCCAGTCTTCAAGAAGATACTATTATTCACCAAGGACTAGCTCGAAGAATCAGGGCCCGGATGGTAGCCTTACAACGCTTCCTTAATCGTTTGTCTTCCGTGGAACGGTCAACCGCGGCAATTTTACAAAATAAAAATTGAAACTATAAATGGATTATGGAATCAAATCCAATCGCTGTATGATGAAATATGGCAGCATTTGGATAACCCATCAGAATCGGGGCTTGACCAGCAGGAATACTATTCACTAGAAGATTTAGTGCAGCATTACCTCGTAAGTCTATCAGTCAAGGCAGACAAATCTGAAGGTACTCTCAACAAAACGTCAATGCCACATAATACATTACCTCTTCCGAAGGTAACAATTCCTCAGTTTGATGGGAATTGCTTAAAATGGCGGCAATTTTATGAATTGTTTTCGGAAATGGTGGACAAACAATCTCTTCCAAACGTTCAAAAAATGTGGTATTTAAAGACAAACCTGTCTGGTGAAGCCGCCAACCTCATAAGCCACTTAACCCTCACAGAAGAGAACTATTCAACAGCCTGGAAACTATTGCAGGAGCGGTATAATAATAAGAGAATACTAGTGGCCACCTTAGTCGAAAAAATTGTCAGCCAGCCAACTGGGATATCATCCACATTGGCAATTAAAAACCTTCATGACACAACACGGGAATGTTTGTTGGCGTTACAAAACTTGGACATTGATACCACAACTTGGGATGCCATAGTTTTGCAGTTACTCACTAACAAATTGGAACGTAACCTGTATATGCGCTTTATACAGTCATTAATAAAGCCGAAGGAGGTTCCTACAATAGTTGAGTTCTTGGCCTTTTTGGAGCTGCAGTTCCAATCCATGGAAGCAGCTGGACAGAAAACAAACAAAGCCGTTTCTTCAGTTGCAACATCAGCAGAAAACGTCAACTGTGTAACGAATCCCATAGGCTGTATAATTGCAACAAGTTTTTGCATCTCTCGGAAGCAGAGAGATTACAATGGGTCCAGCGACAGAAGTTGTGTGTAAATTGTTTTAAAAGCGATCACAGCTCTAGACAATGCAATTCAGGAAGTTGTAAAATCTGTACAAAGAAACACTACACACTGTTGCATTTGAAAAAATCCTCCAACAAATCAACAACTTCATCAAACAAACTTCAAACACTATTAATGAAACATCGGCAGCCAATGCAGCTGCGGTGTCTTCAACTACAACAAGGTCTTCAGAGGCGCGCCAGGGCTACGTCATGCTAGCTTCAGCCAACGTTATCATCAAGGGACCCAACGGCGTTTCGGGCAAATTCAGAGCAGTATTAGATTCTGGTTCCCAAGTGAATCTTGTTACTGAACGCCTAGTCAGAAAACTGTCGATTTCACCAGTGGAAGCTGTTCTCTGCATTGATGGAGTCGGCAAGATCCAAAAACGATCAACTCATCGTATAAATGTCGAAATGAAATCCACAGATGGGAGTTTCTCAACTAACTTGGAAGCGTTCATACTACCAAACATCATCCCTGCACAACCAAATCTGGACATTGATGTTTCATCGTGGAGTATTCCAAATCATATACAAATGGCGGACCCTAATTTCAACAAACAAAGCAAGATAGATATCCTTCTCGGTGCTGAGTTCTTCTTCAGTCTTACTCTTAATGGCAGTATCAAACTTGCAGATGACCTTCCAATCCTTCAAAATACAGCACTTGGATGGATTATAGGAGGAACAATCGGGCAGCACAAAACGTCCAATGCACTAACATTTGCAGTATTTGATAGCAGCGCCTCACTAGAGCAAGCTATTGAGCAGTTATGGAAACTAGATGAAGTCGAACCAAGCAAAAAAATCATGTCACCAGCAGAAAGACAATGCGAAACACATTTCACACAACATGTACAGACTAACGCAGATGGCCGTTTTATAGTCCGTCTTCCCTTTAGAGAAAAACCCTCAGTCTTGGGTGAGTCACATTCAATGGCATACAACAGATTTATAAGTTTAGAGCGGCGATTTCAAAAAGATGAATTGGTGCGAGCCCAGTACATAAATTTATGCGTGAATACGAACAGCTAGGACATATGGAAAAAGTAAACCTTGACGATCTATTGGACTCCAAATATTTTATTCCACATCATTGTGTACTGAAACCCGATAGTACAACGACAAAACTCAGAGTGGTTTTCGATGCTTCTGCAAAAACATCAGCGGGTTATTCGTTGAATGACTTAATGTTTACCGGTCCAACTGTCCAATGTGAACTGTTTTCAATTTTACTTCGTTTCCGCATGCCAAAATTTGTCTTTACCACAGACATTCAGAAAATGTGCAGACAAATATTGATTCATCCTGAAAACCACCAGTACCAATTGATTATTTGGAGAGAAAACCCTTCATCGCCCATTAACTACTACAAACTTAAAACGGTAACATATGGCACGCGATCAGCACCTTACTTAGCTACAAAATGTCTACAGAAGATTGCAGATGAAAACACAATACACTACCCATTTGTATCTCAAATGCTACGGGAGAACTTATACGTGGATGATGGTCTTGGCGGATCAGACAGCCTAAATATAGCTCTAGAAACTCAAAGAGAGTTAATAGAAATTTTGCAAAAACGTGGATTTATCCTGAAAAAATGGTGTGCTAACAATTCCAAACTATTGAAGGATATTCCACAAGGCGATATGGAGGTCAATCTGGATTTCAGTAACAACGAGAACAATACGATCAAAACATTGGGATTACTGTGGTTACCCAAAACAGACCATTTCTGTGTCAAGGTCAAACTAAACCAAATCCAAACCATTTCGAAGCGTACGTTAACTTCAGATCTGGCAAAACTATTTGACCCTCTTAGACTACTCGCTCCAGTCGTTGTGAAAGCTAAGATATTCATTCAAGGATTATGGCAACTGAAACTAGACTGGGATGAACCATTACCAGAGGATCTTTGTGCTATTTGGGGCACATTCCGAATTGACTTAGAAAGTCTGAGCAATTTCAAGATTCCGAGACATGTTTTTAACGGCGAAATTCCTACAAAAACACAACTGCATTTGTTTGCAGATGCGTCTGAAAAGGCTTATGGTGCCGTAGCTTATATTCGGGCAACTCTTAGAGATGGCAGAATTATTATACCCTCACTTTAGTGTGACGAGGGTATATATCATTTGCTACGGAAAAAAGTGTAACACGTCGAAGGAGTGACCTAAGACCCCAAGTATGTTCGGAGGAAATCCGTTTTGGGTCATTTTAAGTCGAATGAGCAATGTCCGTCCGTCTGTCTGTCTGTGTGTCTGCTGGCTGGTGCGCACGATAACTCTCGAAAGGAGTAACCGATTGACCTCAAATTTGGTATGTGGTAATATTTTTTTCTATCTCCGGCTAAGTTCGAAGATGGGCCATATTGGTCCACTCCTTCTAGTACCTCCCCCACAAAGGGTTAAAATGTTGTGAAATATTGATTCTTTAATAACTGCTATACTACTTATTCGAATCTTTTGAAATCCCACACATAGTATTAGCTTATTAGTCGTTATCAGCTCGAGAAAAATGGGCGAAGTCGTCACGTCCCTTTTGGTACCTCCCACACAAATGCACCATTTTGCACCAAAAGTTAACAGCTTATAACATTAATAACAGTGTATAAAAATACTTGAAATTTTGTACAGTATTATGCTTTTATATTGCCTACAGTCCAGGAAAAAATGGGTGTTGTTGCCACGCCCCTTTTGGTACCTCCACACAAAGGTACCTTTTTGCACCAAAAGTTAACAGCTTATAACATTAAAACCAGTGTATAAAAATACTTGAAATTTTTTACAGTGTAATGTTTTTATAGTGTCTATAGCCCTGTGAAAATGGGCGTTATTGCCAAGCCCCTTTTTGTACCTCCCACACAAAATTCCCAAATCATACCACAATTTAATGTCTCATAACGTTTATACCAGTGCACATAAATGCTTATAAGTCGGCACAGTGCAATGAATTTAAAGTATCTAATGTTCAGCAAAAAAAGTGTATTTGATAAACCCCTTCTGGTACCTCCCACACAAATTGACAGAATAATTCGAGTAATATTCAATATTACATTACTCACAAAGTGAGGGTATACCTTAGTCGGTTTACCCGACTGAAACTTTCTTACTTGTTGTAAGGTTACTTTGTGCAAAATCACGAGTAGCTCCTTTGAAAAAACAAACACTACCTAGACTTGAGTTATGTGCCGCACTTATAGCTGCTGAACTTGCACAACGAGTACAATATGACATCAAACTGCAAGGACAACAACTATTCTTATGGACCGACTCCGAAATCGTCCTCTCATGGATAAATTCTCAATCATCAGCCTTCAAAACCTTCGTTGCTAACAAAGTAGCTACGATTCAATCAATGTCTCTTGCTGATCAATGGCGCCATGTAAAATCCAAAGACAACCCAGCTGACATACTGTCCAGAGGTCTACGAGCATCTAACCTGTCCTCATGTAACTTATGGTTCCAAGGTCCATTGTTTTTACATGGTAAGCAAGAACTATGGCCCACAAAGTTCTTGCCACAACTTCAAATGTCTACCGATCTTGAAAAGAAGACAAATACGTCAATAGTACTGGTCTCAAGCAACTGCCACGAGTTTATCTACAAAATTCAACACAAGGGTTCCTTCAAGATACTGCAACGAATTGTATCTTACGTGATCCGCTTTATTCGAAACTCTAAAATAGAAAAATCCCTCAGGCCGAGTCTCAAGGCATTACTTCCAGCAGAGCTTGATGATGCACTTACAGCTATAATACGTGCAATTCAAGGCGTCGACTTTCAGGTCGAACTGAGAAAATTAGAACAGAAACAAGAAGTTGACAAACAAAGTTTCCTCAGCAGCTTATCTCCATTTATCGATGAATCAGGTGTTATTCGTGTTGGTGGACGTTTAGAGGAATCTTCATTACCTTATTCATCCAAACATCCAATAATATTTCCGTATAATGATATACTGGTGAAATTGCTATTCAGAAAGATTCATGAAGAAAACAAACACTGCGGCCCACAGGCTTTACTAGGGATTATGCGACAACGATTTTGGCCAATCAAGGGTAAAATAACAGCTAGATCAACAGTACAAAAATGCGTACAATGCACCAAAGCACGGCCTCAATTGTGCAAACAAATTATGGGCAATCTCCCAAAGGAACGAGTCACTCCATCAAGACCATTCATCAACACAGGCGCCGATTACTGTGGCCCTTTATTGATTCATTATAAAATTAGAGGCAAGCGACCAACAAAAGCATACCTTGCTGTATTATGCTGTTTTGCTATCAAAGCAGTTCATTTGGAGCTAGTAAGTGATCTATCCACGGACGCTTTTATTGGATCACTAAAACGATTCATCAGTCGAAGAGGACGTTGCCAGAACATATATTGCGACAATGCAACAAACTTCGTCGGTGCCAGCAACAAGTTATCAGAACTAGTTGATTCAATTTACTCTGAAGATGCACGAGAATCGATTGTTTCAAAATGCAGCGCTAATGGAATACAGTCTCATTTTATTCCACCTAGAGCTCCTCATTTCGGAGGATTATGGGAAGCGGCAGTCAAATCAGCAAAACACCATTTGATTCGTAGTACAACCTCAGCCTCACTGACATATGAAGAATTGGAAACAGTAATAGTGGAAATAGAAGCAATTTTGAATTCACGACCCTTGACTCCACTGTCTAATGACCCGTCCGACTTGACAGCATTAACTCCAGGGCACCTGCATTTTTGGTGAAGCTCTTACTGCTCAAGTTGACAGCAAGGCTACAGATAGAATGATGTCACTTCAATCTCGTTGGCAAATTGTATCACAGATAATACATAATTTCTGGAATCAGTGGTCCAGGGACTATCTGCACGAACTTCAACAAAAGCATAAATGGAAAAATTCATCACCAAATCTTAAACCTGGAGACATGGTCATTATCAAAAAAGATAACACTCCAGTAATGAAGTGGCCCCTAGGACGAATAATTCACACTTACCATGGAAACGATGGATCCACGCGTGTTGCAGATGTAAAGACCGCAGCAGGCACTTTCAAACGCGCAATTCATCGCTTGGCTGTACTTCCTATTGAAAGCAGTGAAAAACATGAGCCTGACTCAAACAAAGTTATTGAACCGGACATTATTCAGGAGAAACACACAACTGAACCAGATGAACCCAGAGCTAAACGAACATGTCTGATACAGAATCAAACCTTCTTTACAATACTGGCGATGCTATTTATGCTGCCAATCGTTCTCGGATCTCCAATTGACAACAAAAAGTTCGGTTCCAAGCTAGGCATCCATTTTGAAAAAATATGCTCTACCGGTCACTTTGAACTTATGATAAACGATCTAGATTTGGAAAATAAATTGTTGTACAAAACACGAGCTAGAAGAGGGGCTATAGACTTCGTTGGGAACATCGCGCACTCATTATTTGGAGTTCTTGACTCGGAATACGCATCGACAATACAAGACCTTAAGGAAAACGAGTCTTACGTGCTTAGACTTCTCAATAGCCAAACATCGGTAGTAAATTCAACTATCAACATTATCAAACAAGGACTTTTATCAACAAAACAAAGCTTTGCTCAAATTCACTGGGAAATAAATGCAATTAACAAAAGCTTACATTACATAGATGATGGACTATACCAAATCAGGCTAACACAGTTATTCAATGCAGGTTTATGCAGCTATCGTTGATTGCCAATAATCTGCAACGAACGAAATCATCTATTTTGGACGCTTTAACAGATACCCACCATGGAAAAGTTAGTCCATTACTTTTAACCCCAACACAATTGGAAAAGGAAATAAATCAGATTAAACATCATTTACCACAGAAGACTGACCTTCCTGTTCCTATGAAAGACATATTGGAGCTATATAAATTAATGAGGATAAAAGGCGGCATTACTAAACAGCACGTTTTATTCAGCATAACTCTACCATTAGTGGATCAAATTAAGTTTGATATATACAACTTAATCCCAATTACTCATTGGATCAACGATTCTATGGTAATGATAGATCCATGTGATTCCATGTTAGCTATCAATATAGAGCGTGAGCAATACTTTCTAGTCTCCACACTTCTACTGAAGTCCTGTGATGCTATACGTTCCGATGTTTTCCTTTGCTACAACATACAACTAAGATACCATTTTGGAGCAGAAACCTGTTCGTGTGAGATCAATTTATTTAACAACAACACCTTGCCAACTTGTACTCTAAAGACTATCCGAACCAATGTCACCTGGATACCACTAGCACATCAAAATCAGTGGATATACACTGCAGCGTCATCAACTCAGGCAACGGCAGTGTGTGATAAGGAGATCATTCCATTGAATTTAGAAGGGTCCGGTCTATTGAAAATTAAGCCAGAATGCATTCTTAAGCATGACTTCATTCATGTGGCAGGACAACGATTAATAACCACCACATTGAATCATTCATACTCAAGTCTTGGGAAGTTTAGGGAATTGTCAACAGGGAAGTTCACAAAAAATCCAATGTATCTGGACAAAAATTTACCTGTATTTAGTGAGAATTATGCAGCTCAAATGAAGGAATTAACAAACCTACAACAAAAGATACAAATGCAAACTGAACATCCACTGCAATATCACTCTCAACATGGAATTGCAGTTTCATATGCGGCATTATTGACAAGTATATCAGAGATAACTGTCATACTCATCATCTACGCATCGTACAAGAAATCCCGACAGTATTTGGTATCCAATATGCTCCAGCAGAACCCATCTGTTATCCACACTCATGAAGACAACGTACAAGGCGCACCATCACCATTACCAAGAATTTGCAGTCCCGACCGAGCAACTGCCAGCGCGGGGGAGGATGTTTAGTTTAGTATCACATTTTTGATTGAAAATATTTATGTTTAGTTTTAGTACCACACTTTTGTCTGCAACTGTTTGCAATATAATAAATTTGTCAAACAATCAAAAGCAGTCTGTCATCGACTACTGTAATATGATCGTTTTGTTTTTCACTATTCTGTTGCAGACAAAGGTGAATGCACTTGTATACTTTCGTATCCATATTCTGCATAATTAGCATTTATGTTGTTATGTAGAATGCTGAAATGTAAAATGTGTACAAGTTCATGGTCATCATAAATGCGAATGACAATAATAACAAAAAAGAAATTATTTTACAAAATTTATATAAAAGACCAATAAACTATACATATTGATATCATTCAATAGAAACCAACCAACAAGAGTTTTTATTTTATGAGTGCGTATTCCTTTTAGTTACAAGTGCTAGAAGGAATAACTGACAAAAAAAAATAGTTCAGTTCGGATGTATTTTTCGAATTGACAAAACTAATTATTGTCAGACACTCATCAACATTTTGATGATGTTTGGTAGTATGAACGCTTCCAAGTTAGTTGAGAAACTCCCATCTGTGGATTTCATTTCGACATTTATACGATGAGTTGATCGTTTTTTGATCTTGCCGACTCCATCAATGCAGAGAACAGCTTCCACTTGTGAAATTGACAGTTTTCTGACTAGGCGTTCAGTAACAAGATTCACTTGGGAACCAGAATCTAATACTGCTCTGAATTTGCCCGAAACGCCGTTGGGTCCCTTGATGATAACGTTGGCTGTAGCTAACATGACGTAGCCATCACGTCGGGGTCACCAAAATGTTGATGTGTGTCTGACAATAATTAGTTTTGTCAATTCGAAAAATACATCCGAACTGAACTATTTTTTTTTTGTCAGTTATTCCTTCTAGCACTTGTAACTAAAAGGAATACGCGCTCATAAAATAAAAACTCTTGTTGGTTTGTTTCTATTGAATGATATCAATATGTATAGTTTATTGGTCTTTTATATAAATTTTGTAAAATAATTTCTTTTTTGTTATTATTGTCATTCGCATTTATGATGACCATGAACTTGTACACATTTTACATTTCAGCATTCTACATAACAACATAAATGCTAATTATGCAGAATATGGATACGAAAGTATACAAGTGCATTCACCTTTGTCTGCAACAGAATAGTGAAAAACAAAACGATCATATTACAGTAGTCGATGACAGACTGCTTTTGATTGTTTGACAAATTTATTATATTGCAAACAGTTGCAGACAAAAGTGTGTTACTAAAACTAAACATAAATATTTTCAATCAAAAATGTGATACTAAACTAAACACTATGTTAAGAGTTATGAGGTCATTTGTATTCAAAAATTCGATTAGGGCGTGGTGTTAGTACTACCCCAAGCGATATGATGGGAGTTGGCGTCACATCCAGCTAATAACTCATTACTTGTGTGTTTGTATTCCCTCACCAGACGTTGTAATTCTGACGTAGGTGGCAATGTCGGCGCATCGAATGGCAAATATATTGACGCCAGGTACATATTTCCATTACCTTGCCTCAGCACCGTTGCGTCCGATGTTGACAACTCTGGAGAGAAAATAAAACATAAGTTTTTATGGCACAGAATACAAGTCCTTGGACGAGTACCTGTGTTAGCGTAGAAAAGGTTATAGTTCACATGGTTTAATCCAGTAACCTTGTTGCTAGTTGTCCATGGTTCCTGGATCAAAGCAATGTGAACCCTTCCTTTATTTATGATGTCCATCAGAGCGTTGGATGCTGGATGGACAATGGATGACCTCAATCATTGTCCCTCCAGTAAATGTTTATTTTGGGAGTCTATCCTATCTGGTGGCACCCCCTCATTATTTGGTAGTGGGTCATTTTCCTCCTTTCGTTCACTACCTATTACACCATCTTCCAGTCGACAATTTTGGGAGGCGGTGTTATTTTTTGTCGCTCCCTCATTGCTTTGAATCGTTTTGTGGTTCTTTTAATTTTGATCACCACCTTTGCTGGGAACTTCCTGCAAAAGTGGCGGTACTATTGGTTAACTGGTGGTGTTATTGACTACTTCCACATCAGTTTTTGGCAGTGTCTCACTTGTCTCCATCCGTTCAATACCAGTGTTTGCCTCTTCAGACAGTATATTTGGACTCGATTCATCTGTCCTGCCCATCGGGACCTTTCCAATGCTGAAAAAGACTGTCCAGATCAAAAAGTACGCCATGCCCTTCGCCATGACAAGATTGTTCTTGGATTCTGGGTCTATGCCTAACACGAGGAGAGTACCCTCGGTATCATCCTTCCTATAGAAGACTTCCCACTTTCTCACGGAAAGTTTTGAATTCTGTTTGCCAATGATGTCGAGTATGTACTCTGATGAGAACTTACTGGGACATCCCTTAACATATAGGGTCGTTTTTATGAGTTCAGGATTGTCGCTTTTCCTTACCAATTTTAGCTTTGCGCCGTCCCAAGGTGAGGGGAAGCTATCCACAAGTTTTACGAGGACACCAGCGCAGCGTTGAGATACCAGCCTTAGCATCAAATCACCCCTCTCAAACTTGCAACTCATTACTTCGATTGGTGGTTCATCCTTAGATTCGAGGACGTATTCCGCTACCCTAGTATAGACCAAATCTTACTCTTTTGGTCTTCGGGGATTCTGCCAGATGCACTACTGCTATCAATTATGGCGTAGCATAGATCGTCTCGAAAATGTTGTTTAGCTATATTAGAATAAGACGGTGTCTTCTTACCCTTCTTTATGGCCAATTGATTTTTCCGTGTCTGTAGAGTCTTTTTGGTTAAAGCCTCATCCTTAACGGATGATTTGGTTGACTTGACCTGCGTTATTGGGTCAACTTTACCGCCCACAATCGAAGGACCCAGACTAGAGACCTCCTTTTGTGTTGTTACGTTAGGCTTATCCGAATTACTGGCCCTTTTTCTTCTTAGTCACTTTCACAGCGCTATGTTCTTCGGGAGACCTGACTCTTTTAGCGGCCTCCATGTTTGTATTGGAGGTAGAATTGTCAGGTTCATCCCGTAATAGGTTTTGTCGCTTCAACTTATTCAGTTTCCATCTTTGTGCCCCTGACAGTCTCTTTGAGTTAGCAACAATAGTGATATTGTTTTCATTTGATGAGTCAGAGTCCCCACTAGCTTTTAAAGGCTGGGGTTGCTTAAGGCCCCGGCTGGGTTCTGCTACATCTGTCTTATCATTTGTTTTGCCTGCGGCTGGATGTGCTCTTGTTTCATTTTCGACTACGGGATCCAAGGCACCAAAGCTCGTAGAAGTTGCTTGCTCACGATTGTTCGATAACGACGACACATGACTCGTGACTGAATCAACGCTTGTCGCCGGCACTGGGTTTTCCCTCCCCTGCGCCGTAATCTGCTTCGTCTTTTTTGGTTTAATCATAAATTGGTTGGGGGATCACCCCTATAGCCAGTATTAGCCCGTAATAGGTACGTCGGGATATGCCTTCCAGACTGAGCTCAGAAATTTCTGTCCAGAGACCAATGCATCCAATTCAACCTACGCTTTATAAACAACAAACTTCCTGGTTGCGTAGTAGGTAGGTGAATAGATATTGCGTAGTAGGTTAAAAACTATCCGCTCAGCGATAATACGTCCGTTCTCTACGACAGGCGGCGACTGACTGACAACTAACATTTCGTTATCTGTTAAATTTTGTTTCACTGTCGCAAAGTATGCATTTGGTTCTTTGTTATGAAACCATGCTTTAAAAGTTTGGGCAATTTTTCCAAAAAAAGTTCCATAAATTCTTCAGAAATTTCCATTCGAGTTCGAATCTGTCCGTTCTTGTCCACATCTTGTAGTACACAGTTTCTACATCACATCTTTCGAAATATTTTTCCAAAAATTCGTTGGTTCTTGTGAACCCAGGACATTTTGGACATTCTAGCATATAACATGCGCTGACTGGTGCTTCACATATCGCCATGTTTAGCTATATATGATAATTGTTATAAAGTTGACTGTTAAAACCGTTTTTAAAGACACCTTCACACATCAGCTTCATATTTTGGTGTATAACACAGACGCAAACAGAATGTGTTCCGCTACTTCCTGCCAATACGCATTCCTGTGGTGTCAAGGAGGCGAATTTAGAAAATCCAACTTTACACTCTGGATGCTCCTTCTGAAATTCTGCATAAAACTCCTTCAAGTTTAATAAAATTAGTCTTTTCTGAATATGAGGTCGCTTTCCATACACCTGTATATGCATTTATTCATGTAGAGTTGTTATCATAATATGTTATTATGTCTTACCTTAACAGATTTATAATCCTTTTCCCCCGGCATTATTCGGCTGTATTCATCACAGTAGTAAAATTACTTTATAAGGTAATTTACGCTTGCCACATTTGTATCTCCTATATCCACTACGCTATGTGGATTTGTATCTGGACAAATCCTTGACTTTTTTATAGAATGCATAGATGTTTGTAGATTAACTGAAATTTCCCGTTTAGACATACTTCTACTTAAAATTTTTACACAAACATTCTTAGTATTTTTGTTGATAGTATTCCATGTAATTCTTTAACGGTGTCGTTGGTTGGCGACACTTTTGATGAATTTTCATTGTATCCAAATATTTTCTTTAAAATACTATTTTTAACACTTTCTAATTTTAAACGAACATAATGTTCGAAATTGTGCTGATTTAGTAATATTTTAGGTTCACCAATTGATTTCAAGCACTGGTTTAAACACTCCAAGGCTTCATCTTTTGGAATAAATTCGGCATCATCGTTTTCTTTAATATTTGCAAACATTTTATTTTTCATTTTCGAGATTTTAGATCTACAGCAGGAGCAAATCCCTGCATTAGGTTCTATATTCAAATAATGCTGCCTAATATTGTCTGGAACTGGTCTCAAATCTGACAAATAACTTCTATTATGATCAAATCCTAACGGATTACAACATACTTTTTGCAAGTTAAAAAAAAGAACATACTGAAATAAATAAACATATGAAATAAATATCCAGGCACTCTTTTTAAAGATTAAATATATAATATCATTCGCCTGCTTAACAATAGTTCTCTTTTTATATCCCAGATGTAAAACAAGAAAATAAGACTATTGTTCTTGTAAAAGTTCTGCAACATACCGAACGGAAACGATTTCCATATAAATTCCTTAATTTATATGCGAGGTACTAGAAGGGGAGTGGCGATAACGCCCATTTTAACACTGGACTATAGATACAATTAAATTATTACACTGCAAAAAATATTTTAAGTATCTGTGAGCACTTTTGTACAAAATGGTTCCTTTTGTGGGAGGTACCAAAAGCGGCGGGTCATGTTCGCCCATTTTTGTTCAGCTTTTACAGGCGGTGAAATAATTACTATGTATGAAATTTCACAAGATTCGCATTAGTAGCTGGAAGTTATAAGAGTTTTCACACTTCAAAAAATCCTAACCACTTGTGGTGGAGGTACCACAAAGAGTGTACCGATATGGTTACCCATCAAACATAAACTAGACTTAAAGAAAATACTACCAAGAACGAAATTTTAAGTCATTCGGTCAATTATTTTCAGAGTTGTCGCACGAAGAAAATTGAAGATACGCTTTTCAGGATAATCAAGGATTAAGGACATTTTCATCCTTTTGACGTCTTCCATACACACAAATTTATTATTTATTAGAAATTCTTAGAGATGACGTTAAAATCTTTCACATGGTACATATATCATTTAAATCTGACATTCCGTTCAAAAGTTATGAAGATTTAAAAAAGGCTCAAATTGTAAAAAAATGTTGTAGGTGACCAACTTTGGCCCCCTATAAAATCTAAACCGTTATGAATTTGAACAATCGGTAAATGGTCATAAGTCTGCATGGTCCTCTAGTATACGCGTGTGAAATTTCATTGAAATCGAAGGGGTCAAATATTTAAATTGTCATGTTTGGGTCGTTTTATTTTGGAATTACCCGATTACAACGGACGGACGGACAATGCTAAATCGTCTTAGAATTTATATAAGTATGTATACTTTATGGGGCCTCAGATCAATATCCCAGTACAACACAAAAAAAAAATAACAGAGTTCTGTCAATGGATTATGGTAGATTAGACAAAAAAATATACTTGTATTGGCGTTTAGAAGGATCACATCGGAATTTTATTTTAGGTGGGGTTAAAGTTTTCCCCCTTTGCTTGTTCGTGCAGAATATCGGTATATAAAACTATGTGTTCTGTTCATCTGAGGTGTATGGTATTTCAGCAACTTTGTAGCAAATGTTAAGGCCTATATTTTTGCCTATCTAGCTTCCCCCCATAACGGTGAACGTAAAAACTCCCCTAGGTTTAGGTTAGGGTGGCAGCCGTATTTTTTTACAAGCTCACATAGACCAGTTTAGGTACCTAGCGTTACCACGGGCTGAAATGCCCCTCATCGAAACCAACCTTTTTGACATATAAATTTATCGATAGTACGAATATCAGTACTGGAAAGATCTGTTAGGCTGTCTAAAAAGGCCGACCCCAGTATGTCCAGTCGTCGTTACTCAAAGCGGGACAGTCGCAAAGCAAGTGCTCAATGCTCTCCACTTCTTCCTCATCTCCACAGCTTCGGCAGAAGTCATTGGAGTCAATACCCAATCTTTTGGCGTGTTCGCCGATCAAGCAGTGTCCCGTCAGAACCTGTACTAACGTAGACAATCGTTTCCTCTCTAGTGCGAGGAGATATTTTGACCTTCTCAGGTCATACCTTGGCCAGATTTGTCTAGCTACTCTGCAGGTGCCGATTTCTGTCCATCTTTCGTTGGACTGCCGGATTGCCTCTTGCCTAAGCCAAAGCTTGCACGTGGATAATAGCGCACCAATATATGCAAATTCTTCGAGAATTTGTAATGTCGTCCCTTCCCTAGCAAGTTCATCGGCTTTGCAGTTCCCCGGGATATCCCTATGCCCAGGCACCCATATGAGGTGTATATTAAACTGCTCAGCCATCTCGTTAAGAGATCTGCGGCAGTCGAGGGCTGTTTGTGAATTTAGGGATGTTGCCTCCAGAGAATTGATGGCAGCCTGGCTGTCCGAGTAAATGACAACGCCAGTGTTGGTTACTATTTTGCGACTCAGCCACTTGGCGACTTCCCATATTGCCATTATTTCGGCTTGATAGACACTGCAGGTATCTGGTAGTCTGTGAGCTATATCTAGACTAAGTTCTTCACAGTGTACTCCGAAGCCAACCATTTCATCAAGCTTCGAACCATCCGTGTAAAAGTGGAGATGGTTTCTATTACCCGGTATTCTGCCGACCCATTCATCTCTGGCGGGAATCATAGTGATGTAATTTCTCTCGAAGGTGTACACAGTTGGTATATACAGGGTGGCTGATATGTATTGCAACCAACTTCAGGTTGCTATCATTTCTAAACCGCTAGTCTGATAGGTAACAGATTTATTTCAGTGTATTGCATTCAGAAAAAAACGTTATTCGTGATGGAATTCAACCGTGATAGTATGATTGCTTTATATTTGGGTGGAAAAACACAAGTGGCTATCGTTAGAGCCCAGCATTTAAATGTGAATAAATCTTTTGTTTCTCGTACCATTGCTCGTTACCGCGATACTAGCAGTGTTGAATCCCGTCCAAAAAGTGGACGAAAAAAAACGGTACCAACACCAGAAATGATCCGAAAAGTGAAGGCCAGATTTGATCGAAATCCACGCCGCAGTGGTAGAAAAATTGCTCGTGAGCTGAACATATCGCGAGAACGGATACAACACATATTTAAAAAATGAGCTTGGACTAAAGCCATTGAAGTTCCAAAAAGTGCAAGAGCTCACCGATGCACAAAAAAAAGTTAGACTGGAAAGAGCCAAGGAGTTGCTTCACTTGCACGAAAGTGGCCAGTAACCGAATTTGGTTTTCTCCGATGAGAAGCCATTCCAAATTGAGCAGTTTGTGAACAAACAAAATGATCGGGTTTACTTGCCAAAGAGGTCAGCTGAAAATTTACACCTTCGATTGGCCACCAGAACTCAAGCGCCGCCGATGGTAATGGTGTGGGCCGCCGTAACGGCCGATGGTCGCTCCCCGCTCGTATTCATCGACCATGGGGTCAAAATAAATGCCGAATATTATCGGGAAAATGTCCTATAGACAGTATTGAAGCCCTGGACAGACAAACATTTCGGCCGCAGACCATGGATATTCCAACAGGACTCAGCACCATCGCACTCAGCACGCGTCAACCAAGAATGGCTTAAAAAGGAGGTTCCTCGCTTCATTTCTACCGCACAATGGCCACCCAGATCTCCGGATCTCAATCCGTTGGACTTTTGCGCCTGGGGCATTTTAGAGAGTAAGGTTCGCACTAAAAAATACCAAAGTATCGATCATCTGAAGGCCATAATTCGTGCCATAATTGGCCAATTCGAACAAATCTAAACTGTTTCTAAAATTGTATGTTATTTCCGACATTTTTTGCTTTTGAACAATAAAATTTAAAAAAAAAATTAAAAAATATAGCGCTTTACTTAGTTGCATTACATATCAGCCACCCTGTAGTCCACTCGGTCGGTTACCATAGCACTACACTTTGATATCCTCATGTGACCATAGTTCTTGTACCTCCACATTGATAGGCAGTTTAATCTTATTGCCGCTTTGGTTGCAACTTCTCTCGCTACAATTTTAATCGGCAGTATATGTAGTAGGGCGTCCCTCTGTTTACAAACCTTGTTAGAGTTGTGGACCCTAGACATGCTGTTATGCGTCTTCTGGTGAGCAGACTTTGAATTAGTCTAATCAAACTAGTGTTAACTTTTAGATGTGAGAGTGCCGCAATTACCGCATCTGAGTGAATGTTGTTAAAAGCCCCTTCTATGTCAACAAATGCCACCATGGTGAATTCCTTGAAATGCAGAGACGATTCGATAGTGCTCACAAGTTCGTGCAGGGCTGATTCTGTAGATTTGCCCTTATTGTAAGCATGTTGGTTCCCCGACAGGAGTCTTGTATCCAGGTTTTCCCTAATGAAATGATCTAAAAGTCTTTCCAGACCTTTCAATAGGAAGGAGGATAAGCTAATTGGTCTGAAGTCTTTTGGCCTAGTGTGTGATATCTTTCCCGCTTTAGGTATGAATACCACTTTGGTATCCCTCCATCGATTCGGGACGTATGAAAGCCTGATACAGCCTACATAAATGTTCTCCAGCCAGGGGATAATGTACTTTAACATTTTCTGCATTTCTGCTGGAGTGATGCCATCTGGTCCAGGTGACTTGAAGGGCTCAAAGCTATTAATAGCCCAGCTTATTCTGGATCTCTCAATCAAGAAGCTAGCGACGCTCGCAGTCCACTCGCACTCTTGTTGGTCCTGCTGATCCTCGGGTTCTGTTACAGAGTTCCCAGGGAAATGTGTGTCGAGCAGTACATTGAGCGACTGCTCGCTGTTTTTGGTCCAGTTATTTGCCTCATCCTGTAAATATCCCACTGTACAGGGTGAAGCAGATAATATCTTCCTCAGCCTAGCGGCGTCGGAGACCTTTTCCACTTCACCACAGAAGGTATACCAAGATCGCCTTTGCGCCTTTCTAAGCTCCATCTTATAGATCTTGAGTTGCTGGTTATAGGCATCCCAATCATTAGCGACCCCAGTAGATTTAGCCTTATTGAATAGCTTGTTGCAGGTCTTTTTCATAGCCGTTAGCTCAGAAGTCCACCATTGGGGTTTAGTTTTACCCTTGTACCTTGTTTTTGGACAGGCTTCTTCAAGGGATCTATTGAATGATATGGTGATATGATCGACCAGATTATCCAGACCGTCTTTGTCATTCGGTTCGTACAGAAGTTTAGAGTTGAGGACTTTCTTGAAATTCTTCTCATACAGGTGCCACTTTGTCTTCCTTACATTTCTGTGGACGGCAGGTTTATGCGCTTTTTCCGCGAGTTTGAACTCAATATAATGGTGATCTGAGAATGAGTAGTCGTCCAGTACATTCCACCCAATAATTTTGTCTGACAGCCGGTCAGTAGCAAACGTTACGTCGAGTACTTCTTGTCTGTCTTTAATTGTAAAGGTCGGTTTATTACCTATGTTACAAATACCAAGGTTGGTAGTTAGAATAAAGTCAAGAAGCGAATCACCCCTATTGTTTATATCCGTACTACCCCAGATAGTATGATGAGCGTTCGTGTCTGCGCCAAGAATCAGCTCGAGCACGTCAGACGTTGCTTCTTCTACTACTTCCCTGAATAGAGCAGTCGGTACTACAGATTCATAAGGCAAGTAGCTGGAGACCACCCAATATATGTGATTACCGATCTCCAGGCTAGCAGCTGTTTGGTCTTTACCACTTAAATTAGTCACGAGAAAGATACTTAGATCTTTCCTGGCCAAAATGCAGGTTCTTGGAGTGCCTTCACAGTTGGCCACAAGCAGTTTAAAGGGGTTGAAATGTTCTACAAAAATGTTGGCCATAACATTTACCTATATATGTCAGAACATATATAGTGGTAAGCATACCCTTATGAAACATAGGGTTTCATTTTTCACGAGAAAAGTGGAAGATATATGTAAAATTTATTTTGAACTGGAAGTTTTTACTGATGAGCCATAGGTGCCAAAACTTATCTGCCGAAATTGCTATAACGGTTTGATGCTGTGGTCTAAAGGTAATAAAAGTTTTGATTTATATTCTTATAATTTTTGTGAAATTATTGTTTTAGGTGAATGAAACTCGATTAACTTTGGTATTCCGATGCGTTGTATAGTGGCGCCCGTAGAGCAAACGAGGTTGCAAAAATCAAAATTTTCATGTGCGCCGACGAAGTTTTGAATACACCCATGTTATAGGAAACTTTTCAACGATTTCAAATATGCTACTCTTAATAATATCACATTTTTAGTTTAGAAGATATAACCGTTCAAAGTTGACCGACTTTCGGTTTTCAAAAAAACACACAATTTTTAGTCAATTTGTTGCGATTTCAGGTGTAATATCACGAAAAATATGTAACGAATCGCCTTATTTTTTGTTTGTATTTATTGATGTATTTATTAAATGTATAATGATAAAAAAAAATAACTGTTTGCTTTGTGTTTCTCCTGGTAAAACACTATTTAAAAACTATCCGTTTTTTCACTATTTTTCAACTTTGACGGAAAATAAAAAAAATCTATATTTTTCTATATTTGCCATATTTTCAAAATATGTTCTTTGATTATTCCTTTACATAATCCCAAAGAGTTTAATTGCCTCTAGGCGCCCCTTTGGCTTCTAGAGGTGAAAAAGGTAAAAAAAGACGTGGTTCTTGATTGGCAAAAATCAAATCATTAACCCTTCGTCATACACATGTTTCTATAGTCACATTCGTAACACATGGGTCAGGCAAGACCAACTGTGTATTCATTTTGTAAAACAATAAAAACAACTCGCGTAAACTTCTGTAACTGGCACTCATGATAGAATTAGTGGGAAAATTAGCTGTACGGACAGCATGGGATGCCATCATTTCCAACATGAAAACCCTTTTTTGTCTGAATTCGTGGAAAGAACTAACAATTCTTGGAAAAACAAAATTACGTGATAAAATGGACGCAACAATTGTCATCCAGTCCACACGCATTCGTATTTTTAGAACAAAACATACCTTAGGGAGATGCTTCGTGTACCTGTACACGATGTGATTGGTCACCCGCCCTGTAGGTAGGCCAGCACTCCACCACACCACGCACAGTCCAACCCCGTTAAGACTCCGCCCACAAGAACCCAAGCGCACACTGGAAAATTCTACCTAATTTACCTGTGACCAAAACGTGGTGGTAAAAACTTGCGTCATGCACAGCTACTATATAAGTGTAAACACTTAGCGTGGTTTCAACAAACCTGATTGTGCTATTATTGACCAACCATCTAACCGCGAGTTTTTGAAAACATGGCGTTGAACAATTTAAAATTATTTGAACTGTTTAGAAAGTCAACCACACCAAAGTTTTTCACGGAAGCTCCTTTAGAAGAACTTGATAGCTTATACGGAAATATTGAGAGAAGCGAAATTATAAAAAATAATTTTTATCTGATATATGCAAATATTAAGGCAAAATGGGTGAAATCAAATACGAGGACTGGCTTAATGAAGACACCATCCTGGATATATTGGCAGTAGATAAACCCACCACATCAACCAGAGGAGCAAAAGGAAGGCCAAAAAAATGTATTGAGGAGTGTTCAATTTTCACAAGAAAGAGGAAACTTGCCGATGCCACCAATGACTTGACCACGAAGCATTTATCGGAGGCGCTGTCTATTAAATATACAAAGGATAGTGAAAGAGTGAGGTCGCAGATTACAAAATCTGTTGCTGATGCAAGCCCACTGCGACTAAAAAGGATTAAGGAAAGCATTCCCACGCCCACAAACGCACACATTAAAAAGTATGGTTCCGAAGAAGCTTTGGCCTTGTTTATGGACTTACAACTTTCCAAAGAAAAATATGAGATACTACGGGCATCCTTGATGCGACACGGGGCTGACGTTTTACCAGGATATAAGCATATTACGCAAGCCAAAATAAATTCACGACCACTGCATACGGAGTTTACGGAAGTCTCTGTGAAAGCCAATCTGCAGGATCTCATGGGCCATACAGCAAAACGGTTGTTGGAGAGTCTTCCTGAAAATGAGGTGAAAATTCTTCCTGAGAAACTGACATTGATCAGCAAATGGGGCTGCGATGGATCATCCGGACAAAGCGTTTATAAGCAAAGGATATCTTCCGATGACGCTACAATATCGGACGGAAATATGTTTATGGCATCTGTTGTTCCTTTGCGGCTAAAATCTGATGTTTCCCTACACTGGAAAAATCCACGTCCGTCATCAGTGCATTATTGCCGACCAAAAATGTTTCAGTTTGCAAGGGAATCGGCAGAACTCATAAGGACCACGGTGAAGGACATTGAAGAACAAATAAGCAAGATTAAGCCTACAAAGCTGCAAATTGGAGAAGGAAAATATATTGAATGCAATTACGAGTTCCACCTGACCATGATTGACGGAAAGTCGTAAACGAACTGACAGGAACAACCTCAACATTGTCATGCCCGATTTGCAAAAAGAGTCAGAAGAACTTTGGTAATTTAAACGATTCTACAAACGAGGAGAATTACGAATATGGAATGTCACCATTGCACGCAAGGATAAGGTGTATGGAGTTCTTGCTAAAACTGGCGTATATCCTACCACAAGAGGAGGAAAACTTCGATGAAAATACATCAATAAAGGATAAGGAAAAGATCAGAAAGAAGCAAATACAGGATGCTTTTTTTAAACAAGTTGGACTAAATGTAGACTGTCCCAAGCTTGGATACGGTAACTCAAACGATGGAAACACTTCTAGGAGATTTTTTGAAAATGATGAGGCAGTAACTAGAATCACTGGAATTGACAATCAAATTGTGAAAAGATTGGGAACGATCTTGAATGTTTTAAACTGCAAAGAAAATGTCAATTCTACAAAATATGGAGAATATGCATCGAAAACTGCATCTCTTTTAGCAGAAATGTATCCACAGAAGAAGTTGACCCCGACCGTCCATAAAATATTGGCGCATGGCAAAGATATAATTGAGTACCAGTCTTTGCCAATTGGAGAGCTTTCTGAAGAAGCACAGGAGTCTCTTAACAAATTTTATAAAAAATATAGATTGCAGAACACATTCAAAGCATCAAGGGTAAGGCAAAATGAGGACCTCTTCAACATGTTGGCAGCATCTTCCGATCCACTTATTTCTTCCCAGCGGCATGTGAAGTCACGAATAGAGTTAGAAAATAATTATAGTTTAGAAATGATTAGTCTTTTAGATATACCTTCTCCTACGAATTGTGATGAATATTTTACAGAAAATTGAAAAAATAAATTTAAAAAAGAAGTAATTTTTTTTTAATTTGTTGGGTAATAATTTAAAACATAAAACCCTAAAGAAAAAAAATAAAAACAATCTAAAAATGTAAAAATAATTTTTTTAGTTACCATAAAATTGATTTTTCTACAAATTTTAACTTTGATAACCCATAAGTAGGCCCCTACAAAGCGTAGCACCCTTTCGTAGCGTAGCACTCATTTCATAGGCTGAACAGTTATCTATCATATGCTGTTTAAACTGTTCAATTATCTTATTCGGTTCAAAAGATATGATTTTTGCAACGAAAAAACTCAAATGGCGACACTGTGCGTTGGCTAGATCCGATGCGTTGGCTAGATGTTTGCCAAAACCGGCGAGTAATGAAATTAAATAGGCATAATCGAAAGAACTTTGTGTATAAATCCGTACCATCAGCCTTGCCTCCAGTGCCACATCCTGATGTGCTTCCGGTACCCGCACTACCTGTTCCTACTCCTAGTCTATATTGGGAACCTGGAACAAACGCCGAAACCGAAACCATCATTTCAAATTTTGAACAACATTAATGTCTCAAGAGCATTTAAATGCTTTGGTGAGAAAAGTAGGTCTATCAAATAATAATGCAGAAATATTAGCAGCTGGCTTGAAAATCCTTCATTTGCTCGAGCCTGGGGTAAGTGTTTCGTGCCTCAGAACGCGTCAGAATACATTTATGCCATACTTTACTGTAAATGAAAGTAACGCATTTGTTTATTGTAACGACATTGTAGGCTTAATGAATAAAATGACCATACAGTACAACCCATCCGATTGGCGTCTTTTTATTGACTCATCAAAGCTAAGTTTAAAAGCTGTGCTTCTATTTTATGACAACTCACAAATCCCAATTCCAATTGCATATGGTGTCAACATGAAAGAGTCATATGATTCTATAAAGTTTATATTGGACGTAGTGAAATACGAGGAGCATAAATGGCGTGCATGTTGCGATCTGAAATTAGTTGCCTTTCTCTCTGGAATGCAGTCTGGATACGTAAAATATCCATGCTTTTTATGTAAATAGGACAGTAGATGGCATGGCAACCAGTATGTGAAAAAATTGGGAATCCAGAGTTCACTGGGAAATAGGCGAACACAACATCATTCAGCCACCCCTATTACCAACAGCAAAAATTATCCAACACTACATATAAAGCTTGGCGTGGTTAAGAATTTTGTAAAAACTTTAGATAAAAATGGACCAGCATTCGAGTTTCTAAAGTCACTTTTTCCAAAACTTAGTGAAGCAAAGATTAAAGAAGGTATATATAGCTTGTATTAAAAAAGAGGTTTTTTTACATTTCTAAAATGCGTTTGTTGTGTATTTAATACAACAGCTGTCTTTGTTGGTCCTGATATAAGGAAACTTATGCAAAATGCTGAATTCGAACTTATGCTCTCCCCAAACGAACTAACAGCATGGAAAAGCCTTAAAGACGCTATAGGAAATGTTCTAGGCAAATATCGATTTCCTTTTAGGGGTTCACATGTCAACAAAGATCCACTTTTTGAACTCACATATGGACTTCTTTGAAAATCAGTTGTCAACTGAATCTCATAAGCATGGCGAACGTTTCCATCAGATATGTCTTCCTATTGCATAACGCTATTAAGGCAAGAGCATTTTGTCTCTTATAATAGATTTATGTTGGACATTGTTTGATAATGGCGTCGAATTGCCAAGAGCGAAAAGAAAAGTGAATTAAAAATAAATAAACTTATGTATTTAATAAATATTTCTCCTTGTATATGCGTTATTAATAGATTTTTTTGTTTATAGACCTGAAGTAAAATTTAATATAAAATAAATATTATTTAATTGTAAAATAAAATCATTATTTTTTTAGCATCACACACATCAACCCCGAAAAATCCAATTTTGAAAGACCTTTTTGGTACTAACACTATATAATATCAAAATTAACCCTAAACAGGCAATCTTGAATTTTGCCTCTTTTTTGGGGTTTGTGTTAAGTTTTGAGCTTTTGTGTGCTGACATATATAGTAAAATTTTATGGCCAACATTTTTGTAGAACATTTCAACACCGCCCCACCCATTTTTAGGGGAGTTTTTTTACGATTTGTTAAAATATAGGCAAAAATCACCGTTTTGGGGGGAAGCTAGAGGGTTAATATATTCGACAAAAATATAGGCCTTAACATTTGCTACAAAGTTGCTCAAGATACCCTACACCTCATTTTTAGGGGAGTTTTTTTACGATTTGTTAAAATATAGGCAAAAATCACCGCCTTGGGGGGAAGCTAGAGGGTTAATATATTCCACAAAAATATAGGCCTTAACATTTGCTACAAAGTTGCTGAAGATACCCTACACCTCATTTTTAGGGGAGTTTTTTACGCTTTGTTAAAATATAGGCAAAAATCACCGTTATGGGGGAAGCTAGAGGGTTCATATATTCCACAAAAATAACATTTGCTACAAAGTTGCTGAAGATACCCTACACCTCAGAGGAACAGAACACATAGTTTTATATACCGATATTCTGCACGAACAAGCAAAGGGGGGAAAACGTTAACCCACCCTAAAATAAAATTCCAACGTGATCTTTCAAAACACCGATACACGTATATATTTTTTTGGTCACCTCTACCAGGATCCACTGACAGAAGCCTGTTATTTTGAAAAAAGTTTGAAATTGTTGTACAGTGTATTTAGAGGTGCTACAAACGGAGTGGCGATATGTCGATGCCTGCATTCTAAAACATGCTAAGTCGGCTTAGCATAGATTTAGGGTGGTTGCATTTTTAATTTCTAAATATTCCAAATTATATTCAGTTACAATTTGGTGTTTATCCGTCAACCCAATCAAAAGTTATTCACAAAACAGTGCAGGTCATTTCATTTGTATTATAAAAGAATTCCACACAAATTTAAAAAAATCATCAAACTTTGATCGCCTCTCCTGAAAAAGTAACTTTTTGCACTTAGCATAGTTTAGAGTGGAGGTATCGATATGTATAGTTATTTATGAATGTAATGAGTTGAAAATTCAGCGGCGGCAGAATTTTGTGGAATTAATAATAAATTAAAATTAAGCTTGAAGATTCACACGAACAACTGTAGTCATAGGTCGATGTTTTGAAATAGCCCCATGTCCTCTAGATTTGACTTCGTAACTCCACAAAAACGTGAAATTTCAACAAATAGGGCTGAAATTTGGTATAATTAGTTTACAGGGTGGCTGATATGTATTGCAACCAACTTCAGGTTGCTAGCATTTCTAAACCGCTAGTCTGATAGCTGACAGATTTATTTCAGTGACAGTTAATTTTATTGTTTACAAGCTTACAAAAGCATTTTGATCTATTGCATTCAGAAAAAAGTTAGTCGTGATGGAATTCAAGCGTGATAGTGTGATTGCTTTATATTTGGGTGGAAAAACACACCCATTAGAGCCCTCCCGCATTTAAATGTGAATAAATCTTTTGTTTCTCGTACCATTGCTCGTTACCGTGATACTGGCAGTGTTGCATCGCGTCCAAAAAGTGGACGAAAAAAAAACGGTAACAACACCAGAAATGATCCGAAAAGTGAAAGCCAGATTTGATCGAAATCCACGCCGCAGTTGTAGAAAAATTGCTCGTGAGCTGAACATATCGCGAGAACTGATACAACACATATTAAAGTTCCATTGAAGTTCCAAAAAGTGCAAGAGCTCATTGATGCACAAAAAAAAGTTAGACTGGAAAGAGCCAAGGAGTTGCTTCGCTTGCACGATAGTGGCCAGTAACCGAATTTGGTTTTCTCCGATGAGAAGCCATTCCAAATTGAGCAGTTTGTGAACAAACAAAATGATCGGGTTTACTTGCCAAAAAAAATCAGCTGAAAATTTACACCTTCGATTGGCCACCAGAACTCAAGCGCCGCCGATGGTAATGGTGTGGGCCGCCGTAACGGCCGATGGTCGCTCCCCGCTCGTATTCATCGACCATGGGGTCAAAATAAATGCCGAATGTTATCGGGAAAATGTCCTAAAGACAGTATTGAAGCCCTGGGCAGACAAACTTTTCGGCCGAAGACCATGGACATTCCAACAGGACTCAGCACCATCGCAGTCAGCACGCGTCAACCAAGAATGGCTTAAAAAGGAGGTTCCTCGCTTCATTTCTACCGCACAATGGCCACCAAGATCTCCGGATCTCAATCCGTTGGACTTTTGCGCCTGGGGCATTTTAGAGGGTATGGTTCGCACTAAAAAATACCAAAGTATCGATCATCTCAAGACGGCGCTTCGCCGGGAATGGGCCAAAATACCGCAGAGCCACTTCCGTTTGAAGGCCATAATTCGTGCCAAAAGTGGCCAATTCGAACAAATCTAAACTGTTTCTAAAATTTTGTTATTTCCGACATTTTTTGCTTTCGAACAATAAAATTTAAAAAAATATAGTGCTTTACTTTGTTGCATTACATATCAGCCACCCTGTAGATGTACCCGAAACCATTCACATGCGATCCATAGTGGAGCGTATACAAGATTTGGCATGGCCGAACTTAATCCTTCTTTACTTGGGCAGATGAGGTCATTTTTGGGAAAATTTTGGCAACACTGGTAGAGACGACTTAACTGAAATTGGAAATACAACAATGCCGAATGTACAAATAAACGGACAACGCAATACACAACGCCCTATAGGAATATTTAAGAATTGTTTTAATAATTTAAAGCGGACAAAACAAATCGAAATGAAATATTAAATAAATAAATAAAACAACCGAAAATAAATATTTATGTTCTGTGTTGTAATATAATTATTCCCGATAGATTTTAAAGTAATTTAGCACTATTACAACGACAAAGTGGAGTGTATTTTTTGAGGAAAATCGCGATAGCGTATTCAAAAGTCGACTAATATTATACCGTGGGGTATATTTGGATGTATTTGTAATTTATTTTTTGAACAAACAACACTCGCGGTTGGTGATGAGATGAGAAGCACTGATGTTTTCCGTAGGAAAGGAGCAAAATAAACGACGATGTATGCCAGCTCAAATCCGGTTCGATTGGATCAAATGTTTAGGTGTGGGATGTGCCAACAAGAGTGGTGAGAGTAGGGGATGCGACGATATCCCTTGTATGACAAACTCCAATAACAATGATAGCTCAGTGGGGGGACGATGCATGTGTGTAGTGACCAATGTTTGCGATGCAAGACACAAAATAGAAAATAAAATAAGTAAACACAAGAGTTTAGTATTTTCGATAATGATAGTGGCAGAGCTTTATTTTGTATTTATGATAACGTATATTACCATGTAACGATGCGTAGGATCCGTAGAGATCCAAACGGCACAATCGTAAAGCGCCAAGAGATATGCGCGAGTTCAAAACAACGACTATTAGAGATGTGCGAGTTACGTATCTTCACAATATGTTTGTATACTTTATATTTTGTATATTATACTTACATTTCTTATTATCTATATTATTATATTTGTTACTATAATTTACCTACCGTTATTTCGTACTCTATTGTAATAATTATTTTGTATACACACAGAATACAGTTGGCTCAACCGAATTATTAGCCAACCGAATTTTGGTAGTTCTGTCTACTATCATGCGATGCCATCAGAACAACCAACATTTTGGTTGTGGTATACTTCTGCTTCCATGTTGACAACAATCATATTTGGTTGCGCCAACTACGGAAATGGTGGCTATAATTATCTGTTGTACGTTGCCACAACCAACTGTTTTAAAAAATTGGTTGTTCTGACTATCTGTCAGTCATATACTACCGACAATTAATTAAAAACAGTTTTCATTACTTTTTATTCTATTTATTGAACAAAAAAACAAACAATTCATAACAAAATTAAAAATCCCATATGACAAATGCATCACTATTATGAGATGTGGAAATATGTGACACAAATTTTAGTGTACAAAAAAAAAACAACTTTTATGCAAATATCGCTTAACCTAGTGCTTTCAATCTCATAATTATTGCTTTTATTTTTTATTTATTTAAACCATTGCATAACATATTCTGCATTCCACACATTATTATCCACACGAGATTATTTTTGACTACATATACCGTTCTTGAACAAAATGTTAAAGATTTATTTATGTCGAGTAGTTTTATTTTTTGTTTGTCATGTATCGGCAAAAGAACAGCAACCGATTTTTCGGTTGTATTTCCCAAAATACATTTAATTATTCTAAATTTGGGAAATAATTGGGATAATCAAAAAACGATTATTTATTAATATTTTTCTGTTGTAGTAACCAACTAATCGATGCAATAATAATCTCTGGTCTATTGATGCAATATCTGTTGTCAAGAATAAAACATTGGTTGTCACAACCAAAAATCGATCATATAGGACTATAAAGAAAATTTAAAAGTAGTTACCACAACTAACCGAGTGTCAAGGAAAAAGCAATTTTAAATTGATTGATACAACCATTGATTTAGTTGCAAGCATTTTCATTTGATCGTATCCATGTTATTATTGGTGTTTTAACTATTTATATATAAATACAACCGACACACGGTGTAGGAAATATACTTTTTGTTGCTAGTACTATTTTTTTATTTTTACAATCGAATTCCATCCAATTGTTTTCCTGGGTCTACTTAACTTTGAAAGCCCTTTCTACACATTTATGAAATTGTATATTTTCTTGATGTCTGCAATTTTGTATTTTTCAATCAGTTTTAAATCAATCTTCAAACCATAAAAACTTATGTTTTGTAATTTATATATAAAAACTTGATTTTCAATCAAATTACATAACTGGCGCAGTCGAATTTTGCGAACCATCAGTAAACGAAAGTATACAAGAACGCTGAAAAACAATAAACGCAATTTCTTTGAAAATCTGCAATTTTTTTTATCAAAAAGTGCCACATAAGGAAATCATTTCAAGCAGTAATCATTGACCTTGGATATATATATATATATAAAGCTTATCGGTTAAATATCCCATATAAAAGATCCACATTAAGAAATACGTTAATATCGTAAATCGAAATAAATTCATCAGAAAATAAAATAAAAATGCAGGCAACTCCATCGCTCTCATTAAATGAAGTCCTGAAAGATGCTCATAGATTACATGAATTCAGAGGTGATGGCTCATATGCATTAACTTTATTTTTAAGAGAAGTAGATACTTTGTTTTCCTTAGTGAAACTCGATTTCAACGTTCACGAATAACGGGTTTTCAAATAGGGATGATATGATTTTGAAGTGACGTTTCGGCCATTTGCAATATGTCATGGTCTGTCATTTGTTTTTCATTGTATTCAGTAGTGTTTACAATTTCATCATGGAGATATATACGCAAGAACAACATTTACAAATTATTCAGTTTTATTATAAAAATAATCGTTCTCCAATTGCAACTTTTCGTGCGCTTAGTCCATTTTTTTTAAATCCAAAAAGAAAAACTTTTGCAGTCGACCTACGACCTTGACACCCATGGGCAATATTTTAGCTCTCGTTAAGAGCTATTTTAGCTCTCGTTAAGAGCTATTTTAGCTCTCGTTAAGAGCTATTTTAGCTCTCGTTAAGAGCTATTTTAGCTCTCGTTAAGAGCTATCTTTTTCCATTGACCGATTGTGGCTACGTGCCACACAGCAAATGAAACAATTGAATTGTTGCGAGAAAAGTTTGGAGATTCGATTATTTCAAGAAATTGTGATATTGAATGACCTCCAAGAAGTTGTGATTGAACACCATTAGACAATTTCTTGTGGGGTTATTTGAAGTCATTGGTCTTTCGAAATAAACCAGACTCTCTTCAAGCTTAACAAGTCAATATTGAACGTGCCATTCATGACATAAGACTTGATTTAGTGGAAAAAGTGCTCGAAAATTGGGTTCATCGAATTCGTTCCTGCAGAAGAAGTCGTGGAGGCCATTTGAATGACGTTTTATTAAGAACTTAATTGTATCGATTGTACTTAACATTATATAACAATAAGTGTGTTTTTTTTTAAAGAAATCATATCACTCTTAAACCCCTGTATATATAGAAGAATAATCCTTAACAAAATACAAGGTGTAGCGCTACATGTTTTAAGAACATTGGGACCTGATCCATCTTGGAAAGAAACTAAGGAATTATTGATACGCAATTTCGGGATAAAGGAGACATACCATCAGTTATACCAAGATGCCTTTGCAGCTAAAAATTTGGGTACTGTACAGTTCTATAACCATCTTAAAGAAATTTTATGTAAAATGAACGTTAAATATGAGTATGACACAGAGAAACCCTAAGAATTTAGTTCTGTATATGTAAAAAAATTATTCTTAAAACCTGTCTTAACAACATTGACATTAATTTAGCATCAGTTATTATTAATAGAAATATTGACAAATTGCATATAATTTGCTTGAATGAGAGGGTAACATTATAATGGTAAAACTTATCATAATTATATTAATCACAACAAAAAATTTGAAAATGGAAATAATTGGAATGATAATGCACAATACTCACAATGGAACTTTGGACGAAATTTTGTTACGAATGCAAATAATTCCAATGTGTCAAAATTTGATAGAAATTTTGGAATAGATAACAGTGGCAGTTTTAAACAATATAGTGGAAATATTAGACAGAACAATGGCAAATTTAGTCAACATAGCAGTGGTAACTTCAGATTTAATAATGGACAATTCGTTACCAATAATAATTTGCCTATGGATATAGATCATTATCAAGAGGGCAGTGATACAATTGGAAATGTGGATCAGATAAATTTTCATACATCAGCCCGGTCAATACACTTCGAATAGTATTACTTACAGTAGGCAACGAACGAATCAGAACGCTCATCGACACTGGATCTAGTACATCGATACTCGATCAATTCAAATTACCAAATATTGAGAGACTTGCTTTGAAGAATCCTATTTCATTTTTGTCTTTAAACGGAAGAACAGACATAACACATGAGATCATAACAGACTTACCAGTGGTATTTAGGTAGCTACTATGTCCTGGATTGTAGCATTGTTTGATGGTAAAAATTTCGATGCAATTTGTGCAAAATATTTTGAAACCTTTAAGGCAATAATAAACGTGGAAAAAAATACCTTGACAATAAACGATAACATTTTCTTCAACAATTTCCGTATGAAAATAATGAGATATATCAACTTGAACAATGTGAAATTAATGAAAAGGTGTTGGAAAATGTATACAAAGATTTAAATGAAGAGAAGAAGATTTTTTTAGAGAAAATATGAAATTCATATAGCGACTCAATATTTGTAGAAGGTCAGACACTAGGGAATACGAATATTATTCTTCATAAAATTAAGAATGACAAACCTATTTATACGAAGATATATCGTTATCCTCAGGTACATGAGCTAGAAATTTCTAAACAGATTCAGGATATGCTTAGACATGGTATAATAACTGAAAGTAATTCACCTTAAAATAGCCCTCTATGGATATGTAGTGCCCAAAAAGACAGATAATTCAGTAGGAAAAAATGGAGAATAGTTGTAGATTACAGGAAGCTGAATGAGATTACCATAGATGACAAATTTCCCATTCCAAATAACGAAAGAATTTTAGGTAAATTAGGTCGAGCTCAATATTTTTCAACAAATAATTTGGAGAAGGGGTACCACCAGCTTCTTGTCAGAGAGGAAGACCGTCCGAAAACGGCTTTTTCAACTCCACATGGCCATTATGAGTTGTACATGCCTTTTGGCTTAAAAAATGCCCCTGCAACATTCCAAAGACGGGATAATCATGTTCTAAGCGATTTTATTAACAACATTTGTGTATTGTACTTAGATGATATACTAATATTTTCTACAAGTTTCCAAGAGCATGTCTACAACCTTAAAAAAGTCTTTGATAGGCTTAGAGAGGCAAAGCTTCAGATTCAGATAAATAAGTGTAAATTGTTCGCGAAAGAAACATTATATTTGTGTCACATTTTAACTCCCGAGGGAGTAAAGCCAAATCCCACTAAAATTAATACAATTTTGAAGCTGCCGCTTCCTAAATCGGTGAAAGGAGTCAAGTCATTCTTAAGCATGACTGGATATTATCGCAAATTTATTCGAGATTATTCTAAGGTTGCTTATCCTATGATCAGATATTTGAAGAAAGTTGTAAATTTAGATATTAACGACCCAAATTTTGTAAATGCCTTTGAGAAGCTAAAACATATTAAATCTGAAACCCCAATGCTTCAATATCCAGATTTTAAAAAGCAATTTCAGCTTATTACAGATGCAAGTTCATTATCCATAGGTGCTGTTTTACAACAGGGCGGACATCCTATCTGTTTTGCTAGCACGACTTTGAACGACCACGAGAAAAATTATTCCGCAACTGAAAACCAGTAAGGAAAGGCAGAAAGTCAGGCGGGGCCGACTATATAATGCCCTACACCTCCCTAACAATGCGATAAGGGTAGAAACATATTATCTAATTCTGATCGGACATATAATAAAATTTTTACAGCGTTTACGTGTCAAATCGGGTATAACGTATGTATGGGGGCTTTATCTAAATCTTGACTGATTTCTTCCAAATTTAAAAGTGTTCATTCATATAATAGGAAACCTCTTTCTGCCGAATTTCATACTGATCGGATATAAAATACAGTTTATACAGCGCTTACATGTCAAATCGGGGGTAACATATATATGGGGGCTATATCGAAATCTGAACCGACTTTCTCCGAATTTGGCAGTATTCCTTCATGTAATAAGAAACCTCTTACTGCCGAATTTCGCACTGATCGGATATAAAATAAAATTTTTACAGAGCTTACATGTCAAATCGGGGGTAACGTATATATGGGGGCAACCATATATATGTATTGCAACCAACTTCAGGTTGCTAGCATTTCTAAACCGCTAGTCTGATAGCTGACAGATTTATTTCAGTGACAGTTCATTTTATTGTTTACAAGCTTACAAAAGCATTTTGATCTATTGCATTCAGAAAAAAGTTAGTCGTGATGGAATTCAAGCGTGATAGTGTGATTGCTTTATATTTGGGTGGAAAAACACACCCGTTAGAGCCCTCCCGCGTTTAAATGTGAATAAATCTTTTGTTTCTCGTACCATTGCTCGTTACCGTGATACTGGCAGTGTTGCATCGCGTCCAAAAAGTGGACGAAAAAAAAAACGGTAACAACACCAGAAATGATCCGAAAAGTGAAAGCCATATTTGATCGAAATCCACGCCGCAGTTGTAGAAAAATTGCTCGTGAGCTGAACATATCGCGAGAACTGATACAACACATATTAAAGTTCCATTGAAGTTCCAAAAAGTGCAAGAGCTCATTGATGCACAAAAAAAAAGTTAGACTGGAAAGAGCCAAGGAGTTGCTTCGCTTGCACGATAGTGGCCAGTAACCGAATTTGGTTTTCTCCGATGAGAAGCCATTCCAAATTGAGCAGTTTGTGAACAAACAAAATGATCGGGTTTACTTGCCAAAAAAAATCAGCTGAAAATTTACACCTTCGATTGGCCACCAGAACTCAAGCGCCGCCGATGGTAATGGTGTGGGCCGCCGTAACGGCCGATGGTCGCTCCCCGCTCGTATTCATCGACCATGGTGTCAAAATAAATGCCGAATGTTATCGGGAAAATGTCCTAAAGACAGTATTGAAGCCCTGGGCAGACAAACTTTTCGGCCGCAGACCATGGACATTCCAACAGGACTCAGCACCATCGCAGTCAGCACGCGTCAACCAAGAATGGCTTAAAAAGGAGGTTCCTCGCTTCATTTCTACCGCACAATGGCCACCAAGATCTCCGGATATCAATCCGTTGGACTTTTGCGCCTGGGGCATTTTAGAGGGTATGGTTCGCACTAAAAAATACCAAAGTATCGATCATCTCAAGACGGCGCTTCGCCGGGAATGGGCCAAAATACCGCAGAGCCACTTTCGTGCAGCGTGTGATGGCTTTGTCGGCCGTTTGAAGGCCATAATTCGTGCCAAAAGTGGCCAATTCGAACAAATCTAAACTGTTTCTAAAATTTTATGTTATTTCCGACATTTTTTGCTTTCGAACAATAAAATTTAAAAAAATATAGCGCTTTACTTTGTTGCATTACATATCAGCCACCCTGTAGATGTACCCGAAACCATTCACATGCGATCCATAGTGGAGCGTATACAAGATTTGGCATGGCCGAACTTAATCCTTCTTTACTTGGGCAGATGAGGTCATTTTTGGGAAAATTTTGGCAACACTGGTAGAGACGACTTAACTGAAATTGGAAATACAACAATGCCGAATGTACAAATAAACGGACAACGCAATACACAACGCCCTATAGGAATATTTAAGAATTGTTTTAATAATTTAAAGCGGACAAAACAAATCGAAATGAAATATTAAATAAATAAATAAAACAACCGAAAATAAATATTTATGTTCTGTGTTGTAATATAATTATTCCCGATAGATTTTAAAGTAATTTAGCACTATTACAACGACAAAGTGGAGTGTATTTTTTGAGGAAAATCGCGATAGCGTATTCAAAAGTCGACTAATATTATACCGTGGGGTATATTTGGATGTATTTGTAATTTATTTTTTGTACAAACAACACTCGCGGCGCTCACCAGTTAGGAAAACTGAGAGTACGTTACCTGCGATTTTGTTAATAAGATTGGTGATGAGATGAGAAGCACTGATGTTTTCCGTAGGAAAGGAGCAAAATATACGACGACGATGTATGCAAGCTCAAATCCGCTTCGATTGGATCAAATGTTTAGGTGTGGGATGTGCCAACAAGAGTGGTGAGAGTAGGGGATGCGACGATATCCCTTGTATGACAAACTCCAATAACGATGATAGCTCAGTGGGGGGACGATGCATGTGTGTAGTGACCAATGTTTGCGATGCAGTAACGAATGGCGATGCAAGAGACAAAATAGAAAATAAAATAAGTAAACACAAGAGTTTAGTATTTTCGATAATGATAGTGGCAGAGCTTTATTTTGTATTTATGATAACGTATATTACCATGTAACGATGCGTAGGATCCGTAGAGATCCAAACGGCACAATCGTAAAGCGCCAAGAGATATGCGCGAGTTCAAAACAACGACTATTAGAGATGTGCGAGTTACGTATCTTCACAATATGTTTGTATACTTTATATTTTGTATATTATACTTACATTTCTTATTATCTATATTATTATATTTGTTACTATAATTTACCTACCGTTATTTCGTACTCTATTGTAATAATTATTTTGTATACACACAGAATACAGTTGGCTCAACCGAATTATTAGCCAACCGAATTTTGGTAGTTCTGTCTACTATCATGCGATGCCATCAGAACAAACAAAATTTTGGTTGTGGTATACTTCTGCTTCCATGTTGACAACAATCATATTTGGTTGCGCCGACTACGGAAATGGTGGTTATAATTATCTGTTGTACGTTGCCACAACCAACTGTTTTAAAAAATTTGTTGTTCTGACTATCTGTCAGTCATATACTACCGACAATTAATTAAAAACAGTTTTCATTACTTTTTATTCTATTTATTGAACAAAAAAACAAACAATTCATAACAAAATTAAAAATCCCATATCACAAATGCATCACTATTATGAGATGTGGAAATATGTGACACAAATTTTAGTGCACAAAAAAAAACAACTTTTATGCAAATATCGCTTAAATTGTTGCTTTTATTTTTTATTTATTTAAACCATTGCATAACATATTCTGCATTCCACACATTATTATCCACACGAGATTATTTTTGACTACATATACCGTTCTTGAACAAAATGTTAAAGATTTATTTATGTCGAGTAGTTTTATTTTTTGTTTGTCATGTATCGGCAAAAGAACAGCAACCGATTTTTCGGTTGTATTTCCCAAAATACATTTAATTATTCTAAATTTGGGAAATAATTGGGATAATCAAAAAACGATTATTTATTAATATTGTTCTGTTGTAGTAACCAACTATTCGATGCAATAATAATCTCTGGTCTATTGATGCAATATCTGTTGTCAAGAATAAAACATTGGTTGTCACAACCAAAAATCGATCATATAGGACTATAAAGAAAATTTAAAAGTAGTTACCACAACTAACCGAGTGTCAAGGAAAAAGCAATTTTAAATTGATTGATACAACCATTGATTTAGTTGCAAGCATTTTCATTTGATCGTATCCATGTTATTATTGGTGTTTTAACTATTTATATATAAATACAACCGACACACGGTGTAGGAAATATACTTTTTGTTGCTAGTACTATTTTTTTATTTTTACAATCGAATTCCATCCAATTGTTTTCCTGGGTCTACTTAACTTTGAAAGCCCTTTCTACACATTTATGAAATTGTATATTTTCTTGATGTCTGCAATTTTGTATTTTTCAATCAGTTTTAAATCAATCTTCAAACCATAAAAACTTATGTTTTGTAATTTATATATAAAAACTTGATTTTCAATCAAATTACATAACTGGCGCAGTCGAATTTTGCGAACCATCAGTAAACGAAAGTATACAAGAACGCTGAAAAACAATAAACGCAATTTCTTTGAAAATCTGCAATTTTTTTTATCAAAAAGTGCCACATAAGGAAATCATTTCAAGCAGTAATCATTGACCTTGGATATATATATATATATAAAGCTTATCGGTTAAATATCCCATATAAAAGATCCACATTAAGAAATACGTTAATATCGTAAATCGAAATAAATTCATCAGAAAATAAAATAAAAATGCAGGCAACTCCATCGCTCTCATTAAATGAAGTCCTGAAAGATGCTCATAGATTACATGAATTCAGAGGTGATGGCTCATATGCATTAACTTTATTTTTAAGAGAAGTAGATACTTTGTTTTCCTTAGTGAAACTCGATTTCAACGTTCACGAATAACGGGTTTTCAAATAGGGATGATATGATTTTGAAGTGACGTTTCGGCCATTTGCAATATGTCATGGTCTGTCATTTGTTTTTCATTGTATTCAGTAGTGTTTACAATTTCATCATGGAGATATATACGCAAGAACAACGTTTACAAATTATTCAGTTTTATTATAAAAATAATCGTTCTCCAATTGCAACTTTTCGTGCGCTTAGTCCATTTTTTTTAAATCCAAAAAGAAAAACTTTTGCAGTCGACCTACGACCTTGACACCCATGGGCAATATTTTAGCTCTCGTTAAGAGCTATTTTAGCTCTCGTTAAGAGCTATTTTAGCTCTCGTTAAGAGCTATCTTTTTCCATTGACCGATTGTGGCTACGTGCCACACAGCAAATGAAACAATTGAATTGTTGCGAGAAAAGTTTGGAGATTCGATTATTTCAAGAAATTGTGATATTGAATGACCTCCAAGAAGTTGTGATTGAACACCATTAGACAATTTCTTGTGGGGTTATTTGAAGTCATTGGTCTTTCGAAATAAACCAGACTCTCTTCAAGCTTAACAAGTCAATATTGAACGTGCCATTCATGACATAAGACTTGATTTAGTGGAAAAAGTGCTCGAAAATTGGGTTCATCGAATTCGTTCCTGCAGAAGAAGTCGTGGAGGCCATTTGAATGACGTTTTATTAAGAACTTAATTGTATCGATTGTACTTAACATTATATAACAATAAGTGTGTTTTTTTTTTAAAGAAATCATATCACTCTTAAACCCCTGTATATATAGAAGAATAATCCTTAACAAAATACAAGGTGTAGCGCTACATGTTTTAAGAACATTGGGACCTGATCCATCTTGGAAAGAAACTAAGGAATTATTGATACGCAATTTCGGGATAAAGGAGACATACCATCAGTTATACCAAGATGCCTTTGCAGCTAAAAATTTGGGTACTGTACAGTTCTATAACCATCTTAAAGAAATTTTATGTAAAATGAACGTTAAATATGAGTATGACACAGAGAAACCCTAAGAATTTAGTTCTGTATATGTAAAAAAATTATTCTTAAAACCTGTCTTAACAACATTGACATTAATTTAGCATCAGTTATTATTAATAGAAATATTGACAAATTGCATATAATTTGCTTGAATGAGAGGGTAAAATTATAATGGTAAAACTTATCATAATTATATTAATCACAACAAAAAATTTGAAAATGGAAATAATTGGAATGATAATGCACAATACTCACAATGGAACTTTGGACGAAATTTTGTTACGAATGCAAATAATTCCAATGTGTCAAAATTTGATAGAAATTTTGGAATAGATAACAGTGGCAGTTTTAAACAATATAGTGGAAATATTAGACAGAACAATGGCAAATTTAGTCAACATAGCAGTGGTAACTTCAGATTTAATAATGGACAATTCGTTACCAATAATAATTTGCCTATGGATATAGATCATTATCAAGAGGGCAGTGATACAATTGGAAATGTGGATCAGATAAATTTTCATACATCAGCCCGGTCAATACACTTCGAATAGTATTACTTACAGTAGGCAACGAACGAATCAGAACGCTCATCGACACTGGATCTAGTACATCGATACTCGATCAATTCAAATTACCAAATATTGAGAGACTTGCTTTGAAGAATCCTATTTCATTTTTGTCTTTAAACGGAAGAACAGACATAACACATGAGATCATAACAGACTTACCAGTGGTATTTAGGTAGCTACTATGTCCTGGATTGTAGCATTGTTTGATGGTAAAAATTTCGATGCAATTTGTGCAAAATATTTTGAAACCTTTAAGGCAATAATAAACGTGGAAAAAAATACCTTGACAATAAACGATAACATTTTCTTCAACAATTTCCGTATGAAAATAATGAGATATATCAACTTGAACAATGTGAAATTAATGAAAAGGTGTTGGAAAATGTATACAAAGATTTAAATGAAGAGAAGAAGATTTTTTTAGAGAAAATATGAAATTCATATAGCGACTCAATATTTGTAGAAGGTCAGACACTAGGGAATACGAATATTATTCTTCATAAAATTAAGAATGACAAACCTATTTATACGAAGATATATCGTTATCCTCAGGTACATGAGCTAGAAATTTCTAAACAGATTCAGGATATGCTTAGACATGGTATAATAACTGAAAGTAATTCACCTTAAAATAGCCCTCTATGGATATGTAGTGCCCAAAAAGACAGATAATTCAGTAGGAAAAAATGGAGAATAGTTGTAGATTACAGGAAGCTGAATGAGATTACCATAGATGGAAACTATTGCAGGAGCGGTATAATAATAAGAGAATACTAGTGGCCACCTTAGTCGAAAAAATTGTCAGCCAGCCAACTGGGATATCATCCACATTGGCAATTAAAAACCTTCATGACACAACACGGGAATGTTTGTTGGCGTTACAAAACTTGGACATTGATACCACAACTTGGGATGCCATAGTTTTGCAGTTACTCACTAACAAATTGGAACGTAACCTGTATATGCGCTTTATACAGTCATTAATAAAGCCGAAGGAGGTTCCTACAATAGTTGAGTTCTTGGCCTTTTTGGAGCTGCAGTTCCAATCCATGGAAGCAGCTGGACAGAAAACAAACAAAGCCGTTTCTTCAGTTGCAACATCAGCAGAAAACGTCAACTGTGTAACGAATCCCATAGGCTGTATAATTGCAACAAGTTTTTGCATCTCTCGGAAGCAGAGAGATTACAATGGGTCCAGCGACAGAAGTTGTGTGTAAATTGTTTTAAAAGCGATCACAGCTCTAGACAATGCAATTCAGGAAGTTGTAAAATCTGTACAAAGAAACACTACACACTGTTGCATTTGAAAAAATCCTCCAACAAATCAACAACTTCATCAAACAAACTTCAAACACTATTAATGAAACATCGGCAGCCAATGCAGCTGCGGTGTCTTCAACTACAGCAAGGTCTTCAGAGGCGCGCCAGGGCTACGTCATGCTAGCTTCAGCCAACGTTATCATCAAGGGACCCAACGGCGTTTCGGGCAAATTCAGAGCAGTATTAGATTCTGGTTCCCAAGTGAATCTTGTTACTGAACGCCTAGTCAGAAAACTGTCGATTTCACCAGTGGAAGCTGTTCTCTGCATTGATGGAGTCGGCAAGATCCAAAAACGATCAACTCATCGTATAAATGTCGAAATGAAATCCACAGATGGGAGTTTCTCAACTAACTTGGAAGCGTTCATACTACCAAACATCATCCCTGCACAACCAAATCTGGACATTGATGTTTCATCGTGGAGTATTCCAAATCATATACAAATGGCGGACCCTAATTTCAACAAACAAAGCAAGATAGATATCCTTCTCGGTGCTGAGTTCTTCTTCAGTCTTACTCTTAATGGCAGTATCAAACTTGCAGATGACCTTCCAATCCTTCAAAATACAGCACTTGGATGGATTATAGGAGGAACAATCGGGCAGCACAAAACGTCCAATGCACTAACATTTGCAGTATTTGATAGCAGCGCCTCACTAGAGCAAGCTATTGAGCAGTTATGGAAACTAGATGAAGTCGAACCAAGCAAAAAAATCATGTCACCAGCAGAAAGACAATGCGAAACACATTTCACACAACATGTACAGACTAACGCAGATGGCCGTTTTATAGTCCGTCTTCCCTTTAGAGAAAAACCCTCAGTCTTGGGTGAGTCACATTCAATGGCATACAACAGATTTATAAGTTTAGAGCGGCGATTTCAAAAAGATGAATTGGTGCGAGCCCAGTACATAAATTTATGCGTGAATACGAACAGCTAGGACATATGGAAAAAGTAAACCTTGACGATCTATTGGACTCCAAATATTTTATTCCACATCATTGTGTACTGAAACCCGATAGTACAACGACAAAACTCAGAGTGGTTTTCGATGCTTCTGCAAAAACATCAGCGGGTTATTCGTTGAATGACTTAATGTTTACCGGTCCAACTGTCCAATGTGAACTGTTTTCAATTTTACTTCGTTTCCGCATGCCAAAATTTGTCTTTACCACAGACATTCAGAAAATGTACAGACAAATATTGATTCATCCTGAAAACCACCAGTACCAATTGATTATTTGGAGAGAAAACCCTTCATCGCCCATTAACTACTACAAACTTAAAACGGTAACATATGGCACGCGATCAGCACCTTACTTAGCTACAAAATGTCTACAGAAGATTGCAGATGAAAACACAATACACTACCCATTTGTATCTCAAATGCTACGGGAGAACTTATACGTGGATGATGGTCTTGGCGGATCAGACAGCCTAAATATAGCTCTAGAAACTCAAAGAGAGTTAATAGAAATTTTGCAAAAACGTGGATTTATCCTGAAAAAATGGTGTGCTAACAATTCCAAACTATTGAAGGATATTCCACAAGGCGATATGGAGGTCAATCTGGATTTCAGTAACAACGAGAACAATACGATCAAAACATTGGGATTACTGTGGTTACCCAAAACAGACCATTTCTGTGTCAAGGTCAAACTAAACCAAATCCAAACCATTTCGAAGCGTACGTTAACTTCAGATCTGGCAAAACTATTTGACCCTCTTAGACTACTCGCTCCAGTCGTTGTGAAAGCTAAGATATTCATTCAAGGATTATGGCAACTGAAACTAGACTGGGATGAACCATTACCAGAGGATCTTTGTGCTATTTGGGGCACATTCCGAATTGACTTAGAAAGTCTGAGCAATTTCAAGATTCCGAGACATGTTTTTAACGGCGAAATTCCTACAAAAACACAACTGCATTTGTTTGCAGATGCGTCTGAAAAGGCTTATGGTGCCGTAGCTTATATTCGGGCAACTCTTAGAGATGGCAGAATTATTATACCCTCACTTTAGTGTGACGAGGGTATATATCATTTGCTACGGAAAAAAGTGTAACACGTCGAAGGAGTGACCTAAGACCCCAAGTATGTTCGGAGGAAATTCGTTTTGGGTCATTTTAAGTCGAATGAGCAATGTCCGTCCGTCTGTCTGTCTGTGTGTCTGCTGGCTGGTGCGCACGATAACTCTCGAAAGGAGTAACCGATTGACCTCAAATTTGGTATGTGGTAATATTTTTTCTATCTCCGGCTAAGTTCGAAGATGGGCCATATTGGTCCACTCCTTCTAGTACCTCCCCCACAAAGGGTTAAAATGTTGTGAAATATTGATTCTTTAATAACTGCTATACTACTTATTCGAATCTTTTGAAATCCCACACATAGTATTAGCTTATTAGTCGTTATCAGCTCGAGAAAAATGGGCGAAGTCGTCACGTCCCTTTTGGTACCTCCCACACAAATGCACCATTTTGCACCAAAAGTTAACAGCTTATAACATTAATAACAGTGTATAAAAATACTTGAAATTTTGTACAGTATTATGCTTTTATATTGCCTACAGTCCAGGAAAAAATGGGTGTTGTTGCCACGCCCCTTTTGGTACCTCCACACAAAGGTACCTTTTTGCACCAAAAGTTAACAGCTTATAACATTAAAACCAGTGTATAAAAATACTTGAAATTTTTTACAGTGTAATGTTTTTATAGTGTCTATAGCCCTGTGAAAATGGGCGTTATTGCCAAGCCCCTTTTTGTACCTCCCACACAAAATTCCCAAATCATACCACAATTTAATGTCTCATAACGTTTATACCAGTGCACATAAATGCTTATAAGTCGGCACAGTGCAATGAATTTAAAGTATCTAATGTTCAGCAAAAAAAGTGTATTTGATAAACCCCTTCTGGTACCTCCCACACAAATTGACAGAATAATTCGAGTAATATTCAATATTACATTACTCACAAAGTGAGGGTATACCTTAGTCGGTTTACCCGACTGAAACTTTCTTACTTGTTGTAAGGTTACTTTGTGCAAAATCACGAGTAGCTCCTTTGAAAAAACAAACACTACCTAGACTTGAGTTATGTGCCGCACTTATAGCTGCTGAACTTGCACAACGAGTACAATATGACATCAAACTGCAAGGACAACAACTATTCTTATGGACCGACTCCGAAATCGTCCTCTCATGGATAAATTCTCAATCATCAGCCTTCAAAACCTTCGTTGCTAACAAAGTAGCTACGATTCAATCAATGTCTCTTGCTGATCAATGGCGCCATGTAAAATCCAAAGACAACCCAGCTGACATACTGTCCAGAGGTCTACGAGCATCTAACCTGTCCTCATGTAACTTATGGTTCCAAGGTCCATTGTTTTTACATGGTAAGCAAGAACTATGGCCCACAAAGTTCTTGCCACAACTTCAAATGTCTACCGATCTTGAAAAGAAGACAAATACGTCAATAGTACTGGTCTCAAGCAACTGCCACGAGTTTATCTACAAAATTCAACACAAGGGTTCCTTCAAGATACTGCAACGAATTGTATCTTACGTGATCCGCTTTATTCGAAACTCTAAAATAGAAAAATCCCTCAGGCCGAGTCTCAAGGCATTACTTCCAGCAGAGCTTGATGATGCACTTACAGCTATAATACGTGCAATTCAAGGCGTCGACTTTCAGGTCGAACTGAGAAAATTAGAACAGAAACAAGAAGTTGACAAACAAAGTTTCCTCAGCAGCTTATCTCCATTTATCGATGAATCAGGTGTTATTCGTGTTGGTGGACGTTTAGAGGAATCTTCATTACCTTATTCATCCAAACATCCAATAATATTTCCGTATAATGATATACTGGTGAAATTGCTATTCAGAAAGATTCATGAAGAAAACAAACACTGCGGCCCACAGGCTTTACTAGGGATTATGCGACAACGATTTTGGCCAATCAAGGGTAAAATAACAGCTAGATCAACAGTACAAAAATGCGTACAATGCACCAAAGCACGGCCTCAATTGTGCAAACAAATTATGGGCAATCTCCCAAAGGAACGAGTCACTCCATCAAGACCATTCATCAACACAGGCGCCGATTACTGTGGCCCTTTATTGATTCATTATAAAATTAGAGGCAAGCGACCAACAAAAGCATACCTTGCTGTATTATGCTGTTTTGCTATCAAAGCAGTTCATTTGGAGCTAGTAAGTGATCTATCCACGGACGCTTTTATTGGATCACTAAAACGATTCATCAGTCGAAGAGGACGTTGCCAGAACATATATTGCGACAATGCAACAAACTTCGTCGGTGCCAGCAACAAGTTATCAGAACTAGTTGATTCAATTTACTCTGAAGATGCACGAGAATCGATTGTTTCAAAATGCAGCGCTAATGGAATACAGTCTCATTTTATTCCACCTAGAGCTCCTCATTTCGGAGGATTATGGGAAGCGGCAGTCAAATCAGCAAAACACCATTTGATTCGTAGTACAACCTCAGCCTCACTGACATATGAAGAATTGGAAACAGTAATAGTGGAAATAGAAGCAATTTTGAATTCACGACCCTTGACTCCACTGTCTAATGACCCGTCCGACTTGACAGCATTAACTCCAGGGCACCTGCATTTTTGGTGAAGCTCTTACTGCTCAAGTTGACAGCAAGGCTACAGATAGAATGATGTCACTTCAATCTCGTTGGCAAATTGTATCACAGATAATACATAATTTCTGGAATCAGTGGTCCAGGGACTATCTGCACGAACTTCAACAAAAGCATAAATGGAAAAATTCATCACCAAATCTTAAACCTGGAGACATGGTCATTATCAAAAAAGATAACACTCCAGTAATGAAGTGGCCCCTAGGACGAATAATTCACACTTACCATGGAAACGATGGATCCACGCGTGTTGCAGATGTAAAGACCGCAGCAGGCACTTTCAAACGCGCAATTCATCGCTTGGCTGTACTTCCTATTGAAAGCAGTGAAAAACATGAGCCTGACTCAAACAAAGTTATTGAACCGGACATTATTCAGGAGAAACACACAACTGAACCAGATGAACCCAGAGCTAAACGAACATGTCTGATACAGAATCAAACCTTCTTTACAATACTGGCGATGCTATTTATGCTGCCAATCGTTCTCGGATCTCCAATTGACAACAAAAAGTTCGGTTCCAAGCTAGGCATCCATTTTGAAAAAATATGCTCTACCGGTCACTTTGAACTTATGATAAACGATCTAGATTTGGAAAATAAATTGTTGTACAAAACACGAGCTAGAAGAGGGGCTATAGACTTCGTTGGGAACATCGCGCACTCATTATTTGGAGTTCTTGACTCGGAATACGCATCGACAATACAAGACCTTAAGGAAAACGAGTCTTACGTGCTTAGACTTCTCAATAGCCAAACATCGGTAGTAAATTCAACTATCAACATTATCAAACAAGGACTTTTATCAACAAAACAAAGCTTTGCTCAAATTCACTGGGAAATAAATGCAATTAACAAAAGCTTACATTACATAGATGATGGACTATACCAAATCAGGCTAACACAGTTATTCAATGCAGGTTTATGCAGCTATCGTTGATTGCCAATAATCTGCAACGAACGAAATCATCTATTTTGGACGCTTTAACAGATACCCACCATGGAAAAGTTAGTCCATTACTTTTAACCCCAACACAATTGGAAAAGGAAATAAATCAGATTAAACATCATTTACCACAGAAGACTGACCTTCCTGTTCCTATGAAAGACATATTGGAGCTATATAAATTAATGAGGATAAAAGGCGGCATTACTAAACAGCACGTTTTATTCAGCATAACTCTACCATTAGTGGATCAAATTAAGTTTGATATATACAACTTAATCCCAATTACTCATTGGATCAACGATTCTATGGTAATGATAGATCCATGTGATTCCATGTTAGCTATCAATATAGAGCGTGAGCAATACTTTCTAGTCTCCACACTTCTACTGAAGTCCTGTGATGCTATACGTTCCGATGTTTTCCTTTGCTACAACATACAACTAAGATACCATTTTGGAGCAGAAACCTGTTCGTGTGAGATCAATTTATTTAACAACAACACCTTGCCAACTTGTACTCTAAAGACTATCCGAACCAATGTCACCTGGATACCACTAGCACATCAAAATCAGTGGATATACACTGCAGCGTCATCAACTCAGGCAACGGCAGTGTGTGATAAGGAGATCATTCCATTGAATTTAGAAGGGTCCGGTCTATTGAAAATTAAGCCAGAATGCATTCTTAAGCATGACTTCATTCATGTGGCAGGACAACGATTAATAACCACCACATTGAATCATTCATACTCAAGTCTTGGGAAGTTTAGGGAATTGTCAACAGGGAAGTTCACAAAAAATCCAATGTATCTGGACAAAAATTTACCTGTATTTAGTGAGAATTATGCAGCTCAAATGAAGGAATTAACAAACCTACAACAAAAGATACAAATGCAAACTGAACATCCACTGCAATATCACTCTCAACATGGAATTGCAGTTTCATATGCGGCATTATTGACAAGTATATCAGAGATAACTGTCATACTCATCATCTACGCATCGTACAAGAAATCCCGACAGTATTTGGTATCCAATATGCTCCAGCAGAACCCATCTGTTATCCACACTCATGAAGACAACGTACAAGGCGCACCATCACCATTACCAAGAATTTGCAGTCCCGACCGAGCAACTGCCAGCGCGGGGGAGGATGTTTAGTTTAGTATCACATTTTTGATTGAAAATATTTATGTTTAGTTTTAGTACCACACTTTTGTCTGCAACTGTTTGCAATATAATAAATTTGTCAAACAATCAAAAGCAGTCTGTCATCGACTACTGTAATATGATCGTTTTGTTTTTCACTATTCTGTTGCAGACAAAGGTGAATGCACTTGTATACTTTCGTATCCATATTCTGCATAATTAGCATTTATGTTGTTATGTAGAATGCTGAAATGTAAAATGTGTACAAGTTCATGGTCATCATAAATGCGAATGACAATAATAACAAAAAAGAAATTATTTTACAAAATTTATATAAAAGACCAATAAACTATACATATTGATATCATTCAATAGAAACCAACCAACAAGAGTTTTTATTTTATGAGCGCGTATTCCTTTTAGTTACAAGTGCTAGAAGGAATAACTGACAAAAAAAAATAGTTCAGTTCGGATGTATTTTTCGAATTGACAAAACTAATTATTGTCAGACACTCATCAACATTTTGATGATGTTTGGTAGTATGAACGCTTCCAAGTTAGTTGAGAAACTCCCATCTGTGGATTTCATTTCGACATTTATACGATGAGTTGATCGTTTTTTGATCTTGCCGACTCCATCAATGCAGAGAACAGCTTCCACTTGTGAAATTGACAGTTTTCTGACTAGGCGTTCAGTAACAAGATTCACTTGGGAACCAGAATCTAATACTGCTCTGAATTTGCCCGAAACGCCGTTGGGTCCCTTGATGATAACGTTGGCTGTAGCTAACATGACGTAGCCATCACGTCGGGGTCACCAAAATGTTGATGTGTGTCTGACAATAATTAGTTTTGTCAATTCGAAAAATACATCCGAACTGAACTATTTTTTTTTTGTCAGTTATTCCTTCTAGCACTTGTAACTAAAAGGAATACGCGCTCATAAAATAAAAACTCTTGTTGGTTTGTTTCTATTGAATGATATCAATATGTATAGTTTATTGGTCTTTTATATAAATTTTGTAAAATAATTTCTTTTTTGTTATTATTGTCATTCGCATTTATGATGACCATGAACTTGTACACATTTTACATTTCAGCATTCTACATAACAACATAAATGCTAATTATGCAGAATATGGATACGAAAGTATACAAGTGCATTCACCTTTGTCTGCAACAGAATAGTGAAAAACAAAACGATCATATTACAGTAGTCGATGACAGACTGCTTTTGATTGTTTGACAAATTTATTATATTGCAAACAGTTGCAGACAAAAGTGTGTTACTAAAACTAAACATAAATATTTTCAATCAAAAATGTGATACTAAACTAAACACTATGTTAAGAGTTATGAGGTCATTTGTATTCAAAAATTCGATTAGGGCGTGGTGTTAGTACTACCCCAAGCGATATGATGGGAGTTGGCGTCACATCCAGCTAATAACTCATTACTTGTGTGTTTGTATTCCCTCACCAGACGTTGTAATTCTGACGTAGGTGGCAATGTCGGCGCATCGAATGGCAAATATATTGACGCCAGGTACATATTTCCATTACCTTGCCTCAGCACCGTTGCGTCCGATGTTGACAACTCTGGAGAGAAAATAAAACATAAGTTTTTATGGCACAGAATACAAGTCCTTGGACGAGTACCTGTGTTAGCGTAGAAAAGGTTATAGTTCACATGGTTTAATCCAGTAACCTTGTTGCTAGTTGTCCATGGTTCCTGGATCAAAGCAATGTGAACCCTTCCTTTATTTATGATGTCCATCAGAGCGTTGGATGCTGGATGGACAATGGATGACCTCAATCATTGTCCCTCCAGTAAATGTTTATTTTGGGAGTCTATCCTATCTGGTGGCACCCCCTCATTATTTGGTAGTGGGTCATTTTCCTCCTTTCGTTCACTACCTATTACACCATCTTCCAGTCGACAATTTTGGGAGGCGGTGTTATTTTTTGTCGCTCCCTCATTGCTTTGAATCGTTTTGTGGTTCTTTTAATTTTGATCACCACCTTTGCTGGGAACTTCCTGCAAAAGTGGCGGTACTATTGGTTAACTGGTGGTGTTATTGACTACTTCCACATCAGTTTTTGGCAGTGTCTCACTTGTCTCCATCCGTTCAATACCAGTGTTTGCCTCTTCAGACAGTATATTTGGACTCGATTCATCTGTCCTGCCCATCGGGACCTTTCCAATGCTGAAAAAGACTGTCCAGATCAAAAAGTACGCCATGCCCTTCGCCATGACAAGATTGTTCTTGGATTCTGGGTCTATGCCTAACACGAGGAGAGTACCCTCGGTATCATCCTTCCTATAGAAGACTTCCCACTTTCTCACGGAAAGTTTTGAATTCTGTTTGCCAATGATGTCGAGTATGTACTCTGATGAGAACTTACTGGGACATCCCTTAACATATAGGGTCGTTTTTATGAGTTCAGGATTGTCGCTTTTCCTTACCAATTTTAGCTTTGCGCCGTCCCAAGGTGAGGGGAAGCTATCCACAAGTTTTACGAGGACACCAGCGCAGCGTTGAGATACCAGCCTTAGCATCAAATCACCCCTCTCAAACTTGTAACTCATTACTTCGATTGGTGGTTCATCCTTAGATTCGAGGACGTATTCCGCTACCCTAGTATAGACCAAATCTTACTCTTTTGGTCATCGGGGATTCTGCCAGATGCACTACTGCTATCAATTATGGCGTAGCATAGATCGTCTCGAAAATGTTGTTTAGCTATATTAGAATAAGACGGTGTCTTCTTACCCTTCTTTATGGCCAATTGATTTTTCCGTGTCTGTAGAGTCTTTTTGGTTAAAGCCTCATCCTTAACGGATGATTTGGTTGACTTGACCTGCGTTATTGGGTCAACTTTACCGCCCACAATCGAAGGACCCAGACTAGAGACCTCCTTTTGTGTTGTTACGTTAGGCTTATCCGAATTACTGGCCCTTTTTCTTCTTAGTCACTTTCACAGCGCTATGTTCTTCGGGAGACCTGACTCTTTTAGCGGCCTCCATGTTTGTATTGGAGGTAGAATTGTCAGGTTCATCCCGTAATAGGTTTTGTCGCTTCAACTTATTCAGTTTCCATCTTTGTGCCCCTGACAGTCTCTTTGAGTTAGCAACAATAGTGATATTGTTTTCATTTGATGAGTCAGAGTCCCCACTAGCTTTTAAAGGCTGGGGTTGCTTAAGGCCCCGGCTGGGTTCTGCTACATCTGTCTTATCATTTGTTTTGCCTGCGGCTGGATGTGCTCTTGTTTCATTTTCGACTACGGGATCCAAGGCACCAAAGCTCGTAGAAGTTGCTTGCTCACGATTGTTCGATAACGACGACACATGACTCGTGACTGAATCAACGCTTGTCGCCGGCACTGGGTTTTCCCTCCCCTGCGCCGTAATCTCCTTCGTCTTTTTTGGTTTAATCATAAATTGGTTGGGGGATCACCCCTATAGCCAGTATTAGCCCGTAATAGGTACGTCGGGATATGCCTTCCAGACTGAGCTCAGAAATTTCTGTCCAGAGACCAATGCATCCAATTCAACCTACGCTTTATAAACAACAAACTTCCTGGTTGCGTAGTAGGTAGGTGAATAGATATTGCGTAGTAGGTTAAAAACTATCCGCTCAGCGATAATACGTCCGTTCTCTACGACAGGCGGCGACTGACTGACAACTAACATTTCGTTATCTGTTAAATTTTGTTTCACTGTCGCAAAGTATGCATTTGGTTCTTTGTTATGAAACCATGCTTTAAAAGTTTGGGCAATTTTTCCAAAAAAAGTTCCATAAATTCTTCAGAAATTTCCATTCGAGTTCGAATCTGTCCGTTCTTGTCCACATCTTGTAGTACACAGTTTCTACATCACATCTTTCGAAATATTTTTCCAAAAATTCGTTGGTTCTTGTGAACCCAGGACATTTTGGACATTCTAGCATATAACATGCGCTGACTGGTGCTTCACATATCGCCATGTTTAGCTATATATGATAATTGTTATAAAGTTGACTGTTAAAACCGTTTTTAAAGACACCTTCACACATCAGCTTCATATTTTGGTGTATAACACAGACGCAAACAGAATGTGTTCCGCTACTTCCTGCCAATACGCATTCCTGTGGTGTCAAGGAGGCGAATTTAGAAAATCCAACTTTACACTCTGGATGCTCCTTCTGAAATTCTGCATAAAACTCCTTCAAGTTTAATAAAATTAGTCTTTTCTGAATATGAGGTCGCTTTCCATACACCTGTATATGCATTTATTCATGTAGAGTTGTTATCATAATATGTTATTATGTCTTACCTTAACAGATTTATAATCCTTTTCCCCCGGCATTATTCGGCTGTATTCATCACAGTAGTAAAATTACTTTATAAGGTAATTTACGCTTGCCACATTTGTATCTCCTATATCCACTACGCTATGTGGATTTGTATCTGGACAAATCCTTGACTTTTTTATAGAATGCATAGATGTTTGTAGATTAACTGAAATTTCCCGTTTAGACATACTTCTACTTAAAATTTTTACACAAACATTCTTAGTATTTTTGTTGATAGTATTCGCATGTAATTCTTTAACGGTGTCGTTGGTTGGCGACACTTTTGATGAATTTTCATTGTATCCAAATATTTTCTTTAAAATACTATTTTTAACACTTTCTAATTTTAAACGAACATAATGTTCGAAATTGTGCTGATTTAGTAATATTTTAGGTTCACCAATTGATTTCAAGCACTGGTTTAAACACTCCAAGGCTTCATCTTTTGGAATAAATTCGGCATCATCGTTTTCTTTAATATTTGCAAACATTTTATTTTTCATTTTCGAGATTTTAGATCTACAGCAGGAGCAAATCCCTGCATTAGGTTCTATATTCAAATAATGCTGCCTAATATTGTCTGGAACTGGTCTCAAATCTGACAAATAACTTCTATTATGATCAAATCCTAACGGATTACAACATACTTTTTGCAAGTTAAAAAAAAGAACATACTGAAATAAATAAACATATGAAATAAATATCCAGGCACTCTTTTTAAAGATTAAATATATAATATCATTCGCCTGCTTAACAATAGTTCTCTTTTTATATCCCAGATGTAAAACAAGAAAATAAGACTATTGTTCTTGTAAAAGTTCTGCAACATACCGAACGGAAACGATTTCCATATAAATTCCTTAATTTATATGCGAGGTACTAGAAGGGGAGTGGCGATAACGCCCATTTTAACACTGGACTATAGATACAATTAAATTATTACACTGCAAAAAATATTTTAAGTATCTGTGAGCACTTTTGTACAAAATGGTTCCTTTTGTGGGAGGTACCAAAAGCGGCGGGTCATGTTCGCCCATTTTTGTTCAGCTTTTACAGGCGGTGAAATAATTACTATGTATGAAATTTCACAAGATTCGCATTAGTAGCTGGAAGTTATAAGAGTTTTCACACTTCAAAAAATCCTAACCACTTGTGGTGGAGGTACCACAAAGAGTGTACCGATATGGTTACCCATCAAACATAAACTAGACTTAAAGAAAATACTACCAAGAACGAAATTTTAAGTCATTCGGTCAATTATTTTCAGAGTTGTCGCACGAAGAAAATTGAAGATACGCTTTTCAGGATAATCAAGGATTAAGGACATTTTCATCCTTTTGACGTCTTCCATACACACAAATTTATTATTTATTAGAAATTCTTAGAGATGACGTTAAAATCTTTCACATGGTACATATATCATTTAAATCTGACATTCCGTTCAAAAGTTATGAAGATTTAAAAAAGGCTCAAATTGTAAAAAAATGTTGTAGGTGACCAACTTTGGCCCCCTATAAAATCTAAACCGTTATGAATTTGAACAATCGGTAAATGGTCATAAGTCTGCATGGTCCTCTAGTATACGCGTGTGAAATTTCATTGAAATCGAAGGGGTCAAATATTTAAATTGTCATGTTTGGGTCGTTTTATTTTGGAATTACCCGATTACAACGGACGGACGGACAATGCTAAATCGTCTTAGAATTTATATAAGTATGTATACTTTATGGGGCCTCAGATCAATATCCCAGTACAACACAAAAAAAAAATAACAGAGTTCTGTCAATGGATTATGGTAGATTAGACAAAAAAATATACTTGTATTGGCGTTTAGAAGGATCACATCGGAATTTTATTTTAGGTGGGGTTAAAGTTTTCCCCCTTTGCTTGTTCGTGCAGAATATCGGTATATAAAACTATGTGTTCTGTTCATCTGAGGTGTATGGTATTTCAGCAACTTTGTAGCAAATGTTAAGGCCTATATTTTTGCCTATCTAGCTTCCCCCCATAACGGTGAACGTAAAAACTCCCCTAGGTTTAGGTTAGGGTGGCAGCCGTATTTTTTTACAAGCTCACATAGACCAGTTTAGGTACCTAGCGTTACCACGGGCTGAAATGCCCCTCATCGAAACCAACCTTTTTGACATATAAATTTATCGATAGTACGAATATCAGTACTGGAAAGATCTGTTAGGCTGTCTAAAAAGGCCGACCCCAGTATGTCCAGTCGTCGTTACTCAAAGCGGGACAGTCGCAAAGCAAGTGCTCAATGCTCTCCACTTCTTCCTCATCTCCACAGCTTCGGCAGAAGTCATTGGAGTCAATACCCAATCTTTTGGCGTGTTCGCCGATCAAGCAGTGTCCCGTCAGAACCTGTACTAACGTAGACAATCGTTTCCTCTCTAGTGCGAGGAGATATTTTGACCTTCTCAGGTCATACCTTGGCCAGATTTGTCTAGCTACTCTGCAGGTGCCGATTTCTGTCCATCTTTCGTTGGACTGCCGGATTGCCTCTTGCCTAAGCCAAAGCTTGCACGTGGATAATAGCGCACCAATATATGCAAATTCTTCGAGAATTTGTAATGTCGTCCCTTCCCTAGCAAGTTCATCGGCTTTGCAGTTCCCCGGGATATCCCTATGCCCAGGCACCCATATGAGGTGTATATTAAACTGCTCAGCCATCTCGTTAAGAGATCTGCGGCAGTCGAGGGCTGTTTGTGAATTTAGGGATGTTGCCTCCAGAGAATTGATGGCAGCCTGGCTGTCCGAGTAAATGACAACGCCAGTGTTGGTTACTATTTTGCGACTCAGCCACTTGGCGACTTCCCATATTGCCATTATTTCGGCTTGATAGACACTGCAGGTATCTGGTAGTCTGTGAGCTATATCTAGACTAAGTTCTTCACAGTGTACTCCGAAGCCAACCATTTCATCAAGCTTCGAACCATCCGTGTAAAAGTGGAGATGGTTTCTATTACCCGGTTTTCTGCCGACCCATTCATCTCTGGCGGGAATCATAGTGATGTAATTTCTCTCGAAGGTGTACACAGTTGGTATATACAGGGTGGCTGATATGTATTGCAACCAACTTCAGGTTGCTATCATTTCTAAACCGCTAGTCTGATAGGTAACAGATTTATTTCAGTGTATTGCATTCAGAAAAAAACGTTATTCGTGATGGAATTCAACCGTGATAGTATGATTGCTTTATATTTGGGTGGAAAAACACAAGTGGCTATCGTTAGAGCCCAGCATTTAAATGTGAATAAATCTTTTGTTTCTCGTACCATTGCTCGTTACCGCGATACTAGCAGTGTTGAATCCCGTCCAAAAAGTGGACGAAAAAAAACGGTACCAACACCAGAAATGATCCGAAAAGTGAAGGCCAGATTTGATCGAAATCCACGCCGCAGTGGTAGAAAAATTGCTCGTGAGCTGAACATATCGCGAGAACGGATACAACACATATTTAAAAAATGAGCTTGGACTAAAGCCATTGAAGTTCCAAAAAGTGCAAGAGCTCACCGATGCACAAAAAAAAGTTAGACTGGAAAGAGCCAAGGAGTTGCTTCACTTGCACGAAAGTGGCCAGTAACCGAATTTGGTTTTCTCCGATGAGAAGCCATTCCAAATTGAGCAGTTTGTGAACAAACAAAATGATCGGGTTTACTTGCCAAAGAGGTCAGCTGAAAATTTACACCTTCGATTGGCCACCAGAACTCAAGCGCCGCCGATGGTAATGGTGTGGGCCGCCGTAACGGCCGATGGTCGCTCCCCGCTCGTATTCATCGACCATGGGGTCAAAATAAATGCCGAATATTATCGGGAAAATGTCCTATAGACAGTATTGAAGCCCTGGACAGACAAACATTTCGGCCGCAGACCATGGATATTCCAACAGGACTCAGCACCATCGCACTCAGCACGCGTCAACCAAGAATGGCTTAAAAAGGAGGTTCCTCGCTTCATTTCTACCGCACAATGGCCACCCAGATCTCCGGATCTCAATCCGTTGGACTTTTGCGCCTGGGGCATTTTAGAGAGTAAGGTTCGCACTAAAAAATACCAAAGTATCGATCATCTGAAGGCCATAATTCGTGCCATAATTGGCCAATTCGAACAAATCTAAACTGTTTCTAAAATTGTATGTTATTTCCGACATTTTTTGCTTTTGAACAATAAAATTTAAAAAAAAAATTAAAAAATATAGCGCTTTACTTAGTTGCATTACATATCAGCCACCCTGTAGTCCACTCGGTCGGTTACCATAGCACTACACTTTGATATCCTCATGTGACCATAGTTCTTGTACCTCCACATTGATAGGCAGTTTAATCTTATTGCCGCTTTGGTTGCAACTTCTCTCGCTACAATTTTAATCGGCAGTATATGTAGTAGGGCGTCCCTCTGTTTACAAACCTTGTTAGAGTTGTGGACCCTAGACATGCTGTTATGCGTCTTCTGGTGAGCAGACTTTGAATTAGTCTAATCAAACTAGTGTTAACTTTTAGATGTGAGAGTGCCGCAATTACCGCATCTGAGTGAATGTTGTTAAAAGCCCCTTCTATGTCAACAAATGCCACCATGGTGAATTCCTTGAAATGCAGAGACGATTCGATAGTGCTCACAAGTTCGTGCAGGGCTGATTCTGTAGATTTGCCCTTATTGTAAGCATGTTGGTTCCCCGACAGGAGTCTTGTATCCAGGTTTTCCCTAATGAAATGATCTAAAAGTCTTTCCAGACCTTTCAATAGGAAGGAGGATAAGCTAATTGGTCTGAAGTCTTTTGGCCTAGTGTGTGATATCTTTCCCGCTTTAGGTATGAATACCACTTTGGTATCCCTCCATCGATTCGGGACGTATGAAAGCCTGATACAGCCTACATAAATGTTCTCCAGCCAGGGGATAATGTACTTTAACATTTTCTGCATTTCTGCTGGAGTGATGCCATCTGGTCCAGGTGACTTGAAGGGCTCAAAGCTATTAATAGCCCAGCTTATTCTGGATCTCTCAATCAAGAAGCTAGCGACGCTCGCAGTCCACTCGCACTCTTGTTGGTCCTGCTGATCCTCGGGTTCTGTTACAGAGTTCCCAGGGAAATGTGTGTCGAGCAGTACATTGAGCGACTGCTCGCTGTTTTTGGTCCAGTTATTTGCCTCATCCTGTAAATATCCCACTGTACAGGGTGAAGCAGATAATATCTTCCTCAGCCTAGCGGCGTCGGAGACCTTTTCCACTTCACCACAGAAGGTATACCAAGATCGCCTTTGCGCCTTTCTAAGCTCCATCTTATAGATCTTGAGTTGCTGGTTATAGGCATCCCAATCATTAGCGACCCCAGTAGATTTAGCCTTATTGAATAGCTTGTTGCAGGTCTTTTTCATAGCCGTTAGCTCAGAAGTCCACCATTGGGGTTTAGTTTTACCCTTGTACCTTGTTTTTGGACAGGCTTCTTCAAGGGATCTATTGAATGATATGGTGATATGATCGACCAGATTATCCAGACCGTCTTTGTCATTCGGTTCGTACAGAAGTTTAGAGTTGAGGACTTTCTTGAAATTCTTCTCATACAGGTGCCACTTTGTCTTCCTTACATTTCTGTGGACGGCAGGTTTATGCGCTTTTTCCGCGAGTTTGAACTCAATATAATGGTGATCTGAGAATGAGTAGTCGTCCAGTACATTCCACCCAATAATTTTGTCTGACAGCCGGTCAGTAGCAAACGTTACGTCGAGTACTTCTTGTCTGTCTTTAATTGTAAAGGTCGGTTTATTACCTATGTTACAAATACCAAGGTTGGTAGTTAGAATAAAGTCAAGAAGCGAATCACCCCTATTGTTTATATCCGTACTACCCCAGATAGTATGATGAGCGTTCGTGTCTGCGCCAAGAATCAGCTCGAGCACGTCAGACGTTGCTTCTTCTACTACTTCCCTGAATAGAGCAGTCGGTACTACAGATTCATAAGGCAAGTAGCTGGAGACCACCCAATATATGTGATTACCGATCTCCAGGCTAGCAGCTGTTTGGTCTTTACCACTTAAATTAGTCACGAGAAAGATACTTAGATCTTTCCTGGCCAAAATGCAGGTTCTTGGAGTGCCTTCACAGTTGGCCACAAGCAGTTTAAAGGGGTTGAAATGTTCTACAAAAATGTTGGCCATAACATTTACCTATATATGTCAGAACATATATAGTGGTAAGCATACCCTTATGAAACATAGGGTTTCATTTTTCACGAGAAAAGTGGAAGATATATGTAAAATTTATTTTGAACTGGAAGTTTTTACTGATGAGCCATAGGTGCCAAAACTTATCTGCCGAAATTGCTATAACGGTTTGATGCTGTGGTCTAAAGGTAATAAAAGTTTTGATTTATATTCTTATAATTTTTGTGAAATTATTGTTTTAGGTGAATGAAACTCGATTAACTTTGGTATTCCGATGCGTTGTATAGTGGCGCCCGTAGAGCAAACGAGGTTGCAAAAATCAAAATTTTCATGTGCGCCGACGAAGTTTTGAATACACCCATGTTATAGGAAACTTTTCAACGATTTCAAATATGCTACTCTTAATAATATCACATTTTTAGTTTAGAAGATATAACCGTTCAAAGTTGACCGACTTTCGGTTTTCAAAAAAACACACAATTTTTAGTCAATTTGTTGCGATTTCAGGTGTAATATCACGAAAAATATGTAACGAATCGCCTTATTTTTTGTTTGTATTTATTGATGTATTTATTAAATGTATAATGATAAAAAAAAATAACTGTTTGCTTTGTGTTTCTCCTGGTAAAACACTATTTAAAAACTATCCGTTTTTTCACTATTTTTCAACTTTGACGGAAAATAAAAAAAATCTATATTTTTCTATATTTGCCATATTTTCAAAATATGTTCTTTGATTATTCCTTTACATAATCCCAAAGAGTTTAATTGCCTCTAGGCGCCCCTTTGGCTTCTAGAGGTGAAAAAGGTAAAAAAAAGACGTGGTTCTTGATTGGCAAAAATCAAATCATTAACCCTTCGTCATACACATGTTTCTATAGTCACATTCGTAACACATGGGTCAGGCAAGACCAACTGTGTATTCATTTTGTAAAACAATAAAAACAACTCGCGTAAACTTCTGTAACTGGCACTCATGATAGAATTAGTGGGAAAATTAGCTGTACGGACAGCATGGGATGCCATCATTTCCAACATGAAAACCCTTTTTTGTCTGAATTCGTGGAAAGAACTAACAATTCTTGGAAAAACAAAATTACGTGATAAAATGGACGCAACAATTGTCATCCAGTCCACACGCATTCGTATTTTTAGAACAAAACATACCTTAGGGAGATGCTTCGTGTACCTGTACACGATGTGATTGGTCACCCGCCCTGTAGGTAGGCCAGCACTCCACCACACCACGCACAGTCCAACCCCGTTAAGACTCCGCCCACAAGAACCCAAGCGCACACTGGAAAATTCTACCTAATTTACCTGTGACCAAAACGTGGTGGTAAAAACTTGCGTCATGCACAGCTACTATATAAGTGTAAACACTTAGCGTGGTTTCAACAAACCTGATTGTGCTATTATTGACCAACCATCTAACCGCGAGTTTTTGAAAACATGGCGTTGAACAATTTAAAATTATTTGAACTGTTTAGAAAGTCAACCACACCAAAGTTTTTCACGGAAGCTCCTTTAGAAGAACTTGATAGCTTATACGGAAATATTGAGAGAAGCGAAATTATAAAAAATAATTTTTATCTGATATATGCAAATATTAAGGCAAAATGGGTGAAATCTAATCGAACCATTCAGAAATTCAACTCCAAATACGAGGACTGGCTTAATGAAGACACCATCCTGGATATATTGGCAGTAGATAAACCCACCACATCAACCAGAGGAGCAAAAGGAAGGCCAAAAAAATGTATTGAGGAGTGTTCAATTTTCACAAGAAAGAGGAAACTTGCCGATGCCACCAATGACTTGACCACGAAGCATTTATCGGAGGCGCTGTCTATTAAATATACAAAGGATAGTGAAAGAGTGAGGTCGCAGATTACAAAATCTGTTGCTGATGCAAGCCCACTGCGACTAAAAAGGATTAAGGAAAGCATTCCCACGCCCACAAACGCACACATTAAAAAGTATGGTTCCGAAGAAGCTTTGGCCTTGTTTATGGACTTACAACTTTCCAAAGAAAAATATGAGATACTACGGGCATCCTTGATGCGACACGGGGCTGACGTTTTACCAGGATATAAGCATATTACGCAAGCCAAAATAAATTCACGACCACTGCATACGGAGTTTACGGAAGTCTCTGTGAAAGCCAATCTGCAGGATCTCATGGGCCATACAGCAAAACAAGTGGCTATCGTTAGAGCCCAGCATTTAAATGTGAATAAATCTTTTGTTTCTCGTACCATTGCTCGTTACCGCGATACTAGCAGTGTTGAATCCCGTCCAAAAAGTGGACGAAAAAAAACGGTACCAACACCAGAAATGATCCGAAAAGTGAAGGCCAGATTTGATCGAAATCCACGCCGCAGTGGTAGAAATATTGCTCGTGAGCTGAACATATCGCGAGAACGGATACAACACATATTTAAAAAATGAGCTTGGACTAAAGCCATTGAAGTTCCAAAAAGTGCAAGAGCTCACCGATGCACAAAAAAAAGTTAGACTGGAAAGAGCCAAGGAGTTGCTTCACTTGCACGAAAGTGGCCAGTAACCGAATTTGGTTTTCTCCGATGAGAAGCCATTCCAAATTGAGCAGTTTGTGAACAAACAAAATGATCGGGTTTACTTGCCAAAGAGGTCAGCTGAAAATTTACACCTTCGATTGGCCACCAGAACTCAAGCGCCGCCGATGGTAATGGTGTGGGCCGCCGTAACGGCCGATGGTCGCTCCCCGCTCGTATTCATCGACCATGGGGTCAAAATAAATGCCGAATATTATCGGGAAAATGTCCTATAGACAGTATTGAAGCCCTGGACAGACAAACATTTCGGCCGCAGACCATGGATATTCCAACAGGACTCAGCACCATCGCACTCAGCACGCGTCAACCAAGAATGGCTTAAAAAGGAGGTTCCTCGCTTCATTTCTACCGCACAATGGCCACCCAGATCTCCGGATCTCAATCCGTTGGACTTTTGCGCCTGGGGCATTTTAGAGAGTAAGGTTCGCACTAAAAAATACCAAAGTATCGATCATCTGAAGGCCATAATTCGTGCCATAATTGGCCAATTCGAACAAATCTAAACTGTTTCTAAAATTGTATGTTATTTCCGACATTTTTTGCTTTTGAACAATAAAATTTAAAAAAAAAATTAAAAAATATAGCGCTTTACTTAGTTGCATTACATATCAGCCACCCTGTAGTCCACTCGGTCGGTTACCATAGCACTACACTTTGATATCCTCATGTGACCATAGTTCTTGTACCTCCACATTGATAGGCAGTTTAATCTTATTGCCGCTTTGGTTGCAACTTCTCTCGCTACAATTTTAATCGGCAGTATATGTAGTAGGGCGTCCCTCTGTTTACAAACCTTGTTAGAGTTGTGGACCCTAGACATGCTGTTATGCGTCTTCTGGTGAGCAGACTTTGAATTAGTCTAATCAAACTAGTGTTAACTTTTAGATGTGAGAGTGCCGCAATTACCGCATCTGAGTGAATGTTGTTAAAAGCCCCTTCTATGTCAACAAATGCCACCATGGTGAATTCCTTGAAATGCAGAGACGATTCGATAGTGCTCACAAGTTCGTGCAGGGCTGATTCTGTAGATTTGCCCTTATTGTAAGCATGTTGGTTCCCCGACAGGAGTCTTGTATCCAGGTTTTCCCTAATGAAATGATCTAAAAGTCTTTCCAGACCTTTCAATAGGAAGGAGGATAAGCTAATTGGTCTGAAGTCTTTTGGCCTAGTGTGTGATATCTTTCCCGCTTTAGGTATGAATACCACTTTGGTATCCCTCCATCGATTCGGGACGTATGAAAGCCTGATACAGCCTACATAAATGTTCTCCAGCCAGGGGATAATGTACTTTAACATTTTCTGCATTTCTGCTGGAGTGATGCCATCTGGTCCAGGTGACTTGAAGGGCTCAAAGCTATTAATAGCCCAGCTTATTCTGGATCTCTCAATCAAGAAGCTAGCGACGCTCGCAGTCCACTCGCACTCTTGTTGGTCCTGCTGATCCTCGGGTTCTGTTACAGAGTTCCCAGGGAAATGTGTGTCGAGCAGTACATTGAGCGACTGCTCGCTGTTTTTGGTCCAGTTATTTGCCTCATCCTGTAAATATCCCACTGTACAGGGTGAAGCAGATAATATCTTCCTCAGCCTAGCGGCGTCGGAGACCTTTTCCACTTCACCACAGAAGGTATACCAAGATCGCCTTTGCGCCTTTCTAAGCTCCATCTTATAGATCTTGAGTTGCTGGTTATAGGCATCCCAATCATTAGCGACCCCAGTAGATTTAGCCTTATTGAATAGCTTGTTGCAGGTCTTTTTCATAGCCGTTAGCTCAGAAGTCCACCATTGGGGTTTAGTTTTACCCTTGTACCTTGTTTTTGGACAGGCTTCTTCAAGGGATCTATTGAATGATATGGTGATATGATCGACCAGATTATCCAGACCGTCTTTGTCATTCGGTTCGTACAGAAGTTTAGAGTTGAGGAATTTCTTGAAATTCTTCTCATACAGGTGCCACTTTGTCTTCCTTACATTTCTGTGGACGGCAGGTTTATGCGCTTTTTCCGCGAGTTTGAACTCAATATAATGGTGATCTGAGAATGAGTAGTCGTCCAGTACATTCCACCCAATAATTTTGTCTGACAGCCGGTCAGTAGCAAACGTTACGTCGAGTACTTCTTGTCTGTCTTTAATTGTAAAGGTCGGTTTATTACCTATGTTACAAATACCAAGGTTGGTAGTTAGAATAAAGTCAAGAAGCGAATCACCCCTATTGTTTATATCCGTACTACCCCAGATAGTATGATGAGCGTTCGTGTCTGCGCCAAGAATCAGCTCGAGCACGTCAGACGTTGCTTCTTCTACTACTTCCCTGAATAGAGCAGTCGGTACTACAGATTCATAAGGCAAGTAGCTGGAGACCACCCAATATATGTGATTACCGATCTCCAGGCTAGCAGCTGTTTGGTCTTTACCACTTAAATTAGTCACGAGAAAGATACTTAGATCTTTCCTGGCCAAAATGCAGGTTCTTGGAGTGCCTTCACAGTTGGCCACAAGCAGTTTAAAGGGGTTGAAATGTTCTACAAAAATGTTGGCCATAACATTTACCTATATATGTCAGAACATATATAGTGGTAAGCATACCCTTATGAAACATAGGGTTTCATTTTTCACGAGAAAAGTGGAAGATATATGTAAAATTTATTTTGAACTGGAAGTTTTTACTGATGAGCCATAGGTGCCAAAACTTATCTGCCGAAATTGCTATAACGGTTTGATGCTGTGGTCTAAAGGTAATAAAAGTTTTGATTTATATTCTTATAATTTTTGTGAAATTATTGTTTTAGGTGAATGAAACTCGATTAACTTTGGTATTCCGATGCGTTGTATAGTGGCGCCCGTAGAGCAAACGAGGTTGCAAAAATCAAAATTTTCATGTGCGCCGACGAAGTTTTGAATACACCCATGTTATAGGAAACTTTTCAACGATTTCAAATATGCTACTCTTAATAATATCACATTTTTAGTTTAGAAGATATAACCGTTCAAAGTTGACCGACTTTCGGTTTTCAAAAAAACACACAATTTTTAGTCAATTTGTTGCGATTTCAGGTGTAATATCACGAAAAATATGTAACGAATCGCCTTATTTTTTGTTTGTATTTATTGATGTATTTATTAAATGTATAATGATAAAAAAAATAACTGTTTGCTTTGTGTTTCTCCTGGTAAAACACTATTTAAAAACTATCCGTTTTTTCACTATTTTTCAACTTTGACGGAAAATAAAAAAAATCTATATTTTTCTATATTTGCCATATTTTCAAAATATGTTCTTTGATTATTCCTTTACATAATCCCAAAGAGTTTAATTGCCTCTAGGCGCCCCTTTGGCTTCTAGAGGTGAAAAAGGTAAAAAAAGACGTGGTTCTTGATTGGCAAAAATCAAATCATTAACCCTTCGTCATACACATGTTTCTATAGTCACATTCGTAACACATGGGTCAGGCAAGACCAACTGTGTATTCATTTTGTAAAACAAAAAAAACAACTCGCGTAAACTTCTGTAACTGGCACTCATGATAGAATTAGTGGGAAAATTAGCTGTACGGACAGCATGGGATGCCATCATTTCCAACATGAAAACCCTTTTTTGTCTGAATTCGTGGAAAGAACTAACAATTCTTGGAAAAACAAAATTACGTGATAAAATGGACGCAACAATTGTCATCCAGTCCACACGCATTCGTATTTTTAGAACAAAACATACCTTAGGGAGATGCTTCGTGTACCTGTACACGATGTGATTGGTCACCCGCCCTGTAGGTAGGCCAGCACTCCACCACACCACGCACAGTCCAACCCCGTTAAGACTCCGCCCACAAGAACCCAAGCGCACACTGGAAAATTCTACCTAATTTACCTGTGACCAAAACGTGGTGGTAAAAACTTGCGTCATGCACAGCTACTATATAAGTGTAAACACTTAGCGTGGTTTCAACAAACCTGATTGTGCTATTATTGACCAACCATCTAACCGCGAGTTTTTGAAAACATGGCGTTGAACAATTTAAAATTATTTGAACTGTTTAGAAAGTCAACCACACCAAAGTTTTTCACGGAAGCTCCTTTAGAAGAACTTGATAGCTTATACGGAAATATTGAGAGAAGCGAAATTATAAAAAATAATTTTTATCTGATATATGCAAATATTAAGGCAAAATGGGTGAAATCTAATCGAACCATTCAGAAATTCAACTCCAAATACGAGGACTGGCTTAATGAAGACACCATCCTGGATATATTGGCAGTAGATAAACCCACCACATCAACCAGAGGAGCAAAAGGAAGGCCAAAAAAATGTATTGAGGAGTGTTCAATTTTCACAAGAAAGAGGAAACTTGCCGATGCCACCAATGACTTGACCACGAAGCATTTATCGGAGGCGCTGTCTATTAAATATACAAAGGATAGTGAAAGAGTGAGGTCGCAGATTACAAAATCTGTTGCTGATGCAAGCCCACTGCGACTAAAAAGGATTAAGGAAAGCATTCCCACGCCCACAAACGCACACATTAAAAAGTATGGTTCCGAAGAAGCTTTGGCCTTGTTTATGGACTTACAACTTTCCAAAGAAAAATATGAGATACTACGGGCATCCTTGATGCGACACGGGGCTGACGTTTTACCAGGATATAAGCATATTACGCAAGCCAAAATAAATTCACGACCACTGCATACGGAGTTTACGGAAGTCTCTGTGAAAGCCAATCTGCAGGATCTCATGGGCCATACAGCAAAACGGTTGTTGGAGAGTCTTCCTGAAAATGAGGTGAAAATTCTTCCTGAGAAACTGACATTGATCAGCAAATGGGGCTGCGATGGATCATCCGGACAAAGCGTTTATAAGCAAAGGATATCTTCCGATGACGCTACAATATCGGACGGAAATATGTTTATGGCATCTGTTGTTCCTTTGCGGCTAAAATCTGATGTTTCCCTACACTGGAAAAATCCACGTCCGTCATCAGTGCATTATTGCCGACCAAAAATGTTTCAGTTTGCAAGGGAATCGGCAGAACTCATAAGGACCACGGTGAAGGACATTGAAGAACAAATAAGCAAGATTAAGCCTACAAAGCTGCAAATTGGAGAAGGAAAATATATTGAATGCAATTACGAGTTCCACCTGACCATGATTGACGGAAAGTCGTAAACGAACTGACAGGAACAACCTCAACATTGTCATGCCCGATTTGCAAAAAGAGTCAGAAGAACTTTGGTAATTTAAACGATTCTACAAACGAGGAGAATTACGAATATGGAATGTCACCATTGCACGCAAGGATAAGGTGTATGGAGTTCTTGCTAAAACTGGCGTATATCCTACCACAAGAGGAGGAAAACTTCGATGAAAATACATCAATAAAGGATAAGGAAAAGATCAGAAAGAAGCAAATACAGGATGCTTTTTTTAAACAAGTTGGACTAAATGTAGACTGTCCCAAGCTTGGATACGGTAACTCAAACGATGGAAACACTTCTAGGAGATTTTTTGAAAATGATGAGGCAGTAACTAGAATCACTGGAATTGACAATCAAATTGTGAAAAGATTGGGAACGATCTTGAATGTTTTAAACTGCAAAGAAAATGTCAATTCTACAAAATATGGAGAATATGCATCGAAAACTGCATCTCTTTTAGCAGAAATGTATCCACAGAAGAAGTTGACCCCGACCGTCCATAAAATATTGGCGCATGGCAAAGATATAATTGAGTACCAGTCTTTGCCAATTGGAGAGCTTTCTGAAGAAGCACAGGAGTCTCTTAACAAATTTTATAAAAAATATAGATTGCAGAACACATTCAAAGCATCAAGGGTAAGGCAAAATGAGGACCTCTTCAACATGTTGGCAGCATCTTCCGATCCACTTATTTCTTCCCAGCGGCATGTGAAGTCACGAATAGAGTTAGAAAATAATTATAGTTTAGAAATGATTAGTCTTTTAGATATACCTTCTCCTACGAATTGTGATGAATATTTTACAGAAAATTGAAAAAATAAATTTAAAAAAGAAGTAATTTTTTTTTAATTTGTTGGGTAATAATTTAAAACATAAAACCCTAAAGAAAAAAAATAAAAACAATCTAAAAATGTAAAAATAATTTTTTTAGTTACCATAAAATTGATTTTTCTACAAATTTTAACTTTGATAACCCATAAGTAGGCCCCTACAAAGCGTAGCACCCTTTCGTAGCGTAGCACTCATTTCATAGGCTGAACAGTTATCTATCATATGCTGTTTAAACTGTTCAATTATCTTATTCGGTTCAAAAGATATGATTTTTGCAACGAAAAAACTCAAATGGCGACACTGTGCGTTGGCTAGATCCGATGCGTTGGCTAGATGTTTGCCAAAACCGGCGAGTAATGAAATTAAATAGGCATAATCGAAAGAACTTTGTGTATAAATCCGTACCATCAGCCTTGCCTCCAGTGCCACATCCTGATGTGCTTCCGGTACCCGCACTACCTGTTCCTACTCCTAGTCTATATTGGGAACCTGGAACAAACGCCGAAACCGAAACCATCATTTCAAATTTTGAACAACATTAATGTCTCAAGAGCATTTAAATGCTTTGGTGAGAAAAGTAGGTCTATCAAATAATAATGCAGAAATATTAGCAGCTGGCTTGAAAATCCTTCATTTGCTCGAGCCTGGGGTAAGTGTTTCGTGCCTCAGAACGCGTCAGAATACATTTATGCCATACTTTACTGTAAATGAAAGTAACGCATTTGTTTATTGTAACGACATTGTAGGCTTAATGAATAAAATGACCATACAGTACAACCCATCCGATTGGCGTCTTTTTATTGACTCATCAAAGCTAAGTTTAAAAGCTGTGCTTCTATTTTATGACAACTCACAAATCCCAATTCCAATTGCATATGGTGTCAACATGAAAGAGTCATATGATTCTATAAAGTTTATATTGGACGTAGTGAAATACGAGGAGCATAAATGGCGTGCATGTTGCGATCTGAAATTAGTTGCCTTTCTCTCTGGAATGCAGTCTGGATACGTAAAATATCCATGCTTTTTATGTAAATAGGACAGTAGATGGCATGGCAACCAGTATGTGAAAAAATTGGGAATCCAGAGTTCACTGGGAAATAGGCGAACACAACATCATTCAGCCACCCCTATTACCAACAGCAAAAATTATCCAACACTACATATAAAGCTTGGCGTGGTTAAGAATTTTGTAAAAACTTTAGATAAAAATGGACCAGCATTCGAGTTTCTAAAGTCACTTTTTCCAAAACTTAGTGAAGCAAAGATTAAAGAAGGTATATATAGCTTGTATTAAAAAAGAGGTTTTTTTACATTTCTAAAATGCGTTTGTTGTGTATTTAATACAACAGCTGTCTTTGTTGGTCCTGATATAAGGAAACTTATGCAAAATGCTGAATTCGAACTTATGCTCTCCCCAAACGAACTAACAGCATGGAAAAGCCTTAAAGACGCTATAGGAAATGTTCTAGGCAAATATCGATTTCCTTTTAGGGGTTCACATGTCAACAAAGATCCACTTTTTGAACTCACATATGGACTTCTTTGAAAATCAGTTGTCAACTGAATCTCATAAGCATGGCGAACGTTTCCATCAGATATGTCTTCCTATTGCATAACGCTATTAAGGCAAGAGCATTTTGTCTCTTATAATAGATTTATGTTGGACATTGTTTGATAATGGCGTCGAATTGCCAAGAGCGAAAAGAAAAGTGAATTAAAAATAAATAAACTTATGTATTTAATAAATATTACTCCTTGTATATGCGTTATTAATAGATTTTTTTGTTTATAGACCTGAAGTAAAATTTAATATAAAATAAATATTATTTAATTGTAAAATAAAATCATTATTTTTTTAGCATCACACACATCAACCCCGAAAAATCCAATTTTGAAAGACCTTTTTGGTACTAACACTATATAATATCAAAATTAACCCTAAACAGGCAATCTTGAATTTTGCCTCTTTTTTGGGGTTTGTGTTAAGTTTTGAGCTTTTGTGTGCTGACATATATAGTAAAATTTTATGGCCAACATTTTTGTAGAACATTTCAACACCGCCCCACCCATTTTTAGGGGAGTTTTTTTACGATTTGTTAAAATATAGGCAAAAATCACCGTTTTGGGGGGAAGCTAGAGGGTTAATATATTCGACAAAAATATAGGCCTTAACATTTGCTACAAAGTTGCTCAAGATACCCTACACCTCATTTTTAGGGGAGTTTTTTTACGATTTGTTAAAATATAGGCAAAAATCACCGCCTTGGGGGGAAGCTAGAGGGTTAATATATTCCACAAAAATATAGGCCTTAACATTTGCTACAAAGTTGCTGAAGATACCCTACACCTCATTTTTAGGGGAGTTTTTTACGCTTTGTTAAAATATAGGCAAAAATCACCGTTATGGGGGAAGCTAGAGGGTTCATATATTCCACAAAAATAACATTTGCTACAAAGTTGCTGAAGATACCCTACACCTCAGAGGAACAGAACACATAGTTTTATATACCGATATTCTGCACGAACAAGCAAAGGGGGGAAAACGTTAACCCACCCTAAAATAAAATTCCAACGTGATCTTTCAAAACACCGATACACGTATATATTTTTTTGGTCACCTCTACCAGGATCCACTGACAGAAGCCTGTTATTTTGAAAAAAGTTTGAAATTGTTGTACAGTGTATTTAGAGGTGCTACAAACGGAGTGGCGATATGTCGATGCCTGCATTCTAAAACATGCTAAGTCGGCTTAGCATAGATTTAGGGTGGTTGCATTTTTAATTTCTAAATATTCCAAATTATATTCAGTTACAATTTGGTGTTTATCCGTCAACCCAATCAAAAGTTATTCACAAAACAGTGCAGGTCATTTCATTTGTATTATAAAAGAATTCCACACAAATTTAAAAAAATCATCAAACTTTGATCGCCTCTCCTGAAAAAGTAACTTTTTGCACTTAGCATAGTTTAGAGTGGAGGTATCGATATGTATAGTTATTTATGAATGTAATGAGTTGAAAATTCAGCGGCGGCAGAATTTTGTGGAATTAATAATAAATTAAAATTAAGCTTGAAGATTCACACGAACAACTGTAGTCATAGGTCGATGTTTTGAAATAGCCCCATGTCCTCTAGATTTGACTTCGTAACTCCACAAAAACGTGAAATTTCAACAAATAGGGCTGAAATTTGGTATAATTAGTTTACAGGGTGGCTGATATGTATTGCAACCAACTTCAGGTTGCTAGCATTTCTAAACCGCTAGTCTGATAGCTGACAGATTTATTTCAGTGACAGTTAATTTTATTGTTTACAAGCTTACAAAAGCATTTTGATCTATTGCATTCAGAAAAAAGTTAGTCGTGATGGAATTCAAGCGTGATAGTGTGATTGCTTTATATTTGGGTGGAAAAACACACCCATTAGAGCCCTCCCGCATTTAAATGTGAATAAATCTTTTGTTTCTCGTACCATTGCTCGTTACCGTGATACTGGCAGTGTTGCATCGCGTCCAAAAAGTGGACGAAAAAAAAACGGTAACAACACCAGAAATGATCCGAAAAGTGAAAGCCAGATTTGATCGAAATCCACGCCGCAGTTGTAGAAAAATTGCTCGTGAGCTGAACATATCGCGAGAACTGATACAACACATATTAAAGTTCCATTGAAGTTCCAAAAAGTGCAAGAGCTCATTGATGCACAAAAAAAAGTTAGACTGGAAAGAGCCAAGGAGTTGCTTCGCTTGCACGATAGTGGCCAGTAACCGAATTTGGTTTTCTCCGATGAGAAGCCATTCCAAATTGAGCAGTTTGTGAACAAACAAAATGATCGGGTTTACTTGCCAAAAAAAATCAGCTGAAAATTTACACCTTCGATTGGCCACCAGAACTCAAGCGCCGCCGATGGTAATGGTGTGGGCCGCCGTAACGGCCGATGGTCGCTCCCCGCTCGTATTCATCGACCATGGGGTCAAAATAAATGCCGAATGTTATCGGGAAAATGTCCTAAAGACAGTATTGAAGCCCTGGGCAGACAAACTTTTCGGCCGAAGACCATGGACATTCCAACAGGACTCAGCACCATCGCAGTCAGCACGCGTCAACCAAGAATGGCTTAAAAAGGAGGTTCCTCGCTTCATTTCTACCGCACAATGGCCACCAAGATCTCCGGATCTCAATCCGTTGGACTTTTGCGCCTGGGGCATTTTAGAGGGTATGGTTCGCACTAAAAAATACCAAAGTATCGATCATCTCAAGACGGCGCTTCGCCGGGAATGGGCCAAAATACCGCAGAGCCACTTCCGTTTGAAGGCCATAATTCGTGCCAAAAGTGGCCAATTCGAACAAATCTAAACTGTTTCTAAAATTTTGTTATTTCCGACATTTTTTGCTTTCGAACAATAAAATTTAAAAAAATATAGTGCTTTACTTTGTTGCATTACATATCAGCCACCCTGTAGATGTACCCGAAACCATTCACATGCGATCCATAGTGGAGCGTATACAAGATTTGGCATGGCCGAACTTAATCCTTCTTTACTTGGGCAGATGAGGTCATTTTTGGGAAAATTTTGGCAACACTGGTAGAGACGACTTAACTGAAATTGGAAATACAACAATGCCGAATGTACAAATAAACGGACAACGCAATACACAACGCCCTATAGGAATATTTAAGAATTGTTTTAATAATTTAAAGCGGACAAAACAAATCGAAATGAAATATTAAATAAATAAATAAAACAACCGAAAATAAATATTTATGTTCTGTGTTGTAATATAATTATTCCCGATAGATTTTAAAGTAATTTAGCACTATTACAACGACAAAGTGGAGTGTATTTTTTGAGGAAAATCGCGATAGCGTATTCAAAAGTCGACTAATATTATACCGTGGGGTATATTTGGATGTATTTGTAATTTATTTTTTGAACAAACAACACTCACGGTTGGTGATGAGATGAGAAGCACTGATGTTTTCCGTAGGAAAGGAGCAAAATAAACGACGATGTATGCCAGCTCAAATCCGGTTCGATTGGATCAAATGTTTAGGTGTGGGATGTGCCAACAAGAGTGGTGAGAGTAGGGGATGCGACGATATCCCTTGTATGACAAACTCCAATAACAATGATAGCTCAGTGGGGGGACGATGCATGTGTGTAGTGACCAATGTTTGCGATGCAAGACACAAAATAGAAAATAAAATAAGTAAACACAAGAGTTTAGTATTTTCGATAATGATAGTGGCAGAGCTTTATTTTGTATTTATGATAACGTATATTACCATGTAACGATGCGTAGGATCCGTAGAGATCCAAACGGCACAATCGTAAAGCGCCAAGAGATATGCGCGAGTTCAAAACAACGACTATTAGAGATGTGCGAGTTACGTATCTTCACAATATGTTTGTATACTTTATATTTTGTATATTATACTTACATTTCTTATTATCTATATTATTATATTTGTTACTATAATTTACCTACCGTTATTTCGTACTCTATTGTAATAATTATTTTGTATACACACAGAATACAGTTGGCTCAACCGAATTATTAGCCAACCGAATTTTGGTAGTTCTGTCTACTATCATGCGATGCCATCAGAACAACCAACATTTTGGTTGTGGTATACTTCTGCTTCCATGTTGACAACAATCATATTTGGTTGCGCCAACTACGGAAATGGTGGCTATAATTATCTGTTGTACGTTGCCACAACCAACTGTTTTAAAAAATTGGTTGTTCTGACTATCTGTCAGTCATATACTACCGACAATTAATTAAAAACAGTTTTCATTACTTTTTATTCTATTTATTGAACAAAAAAACAAACAATTCATAACAAAATTAAAAATCCCATATGACAAATGCATCACTATTATGAGATGTGGAAATATGTGACACAAATTTTAGTGTACAAAAAAAAAACAACTTTTATGCAAATATCGCTTAACCTAGTGCTTTCAATCTCATAATTATTGCTTTTATTTTTTATTTATTTAAACCATTGCATAACATATTCTGCATTCCACACATTATTATCCACACGAGATTATTTTTGACTACATATACCGTTCTTGAACAAAATGTTAAAGATTTATTTATGTCGAGTAGTTTTATTTTTTGTTTGTCATGTATCGGCAAAAGAACAGCAACCGATTTTTCGGTTGTATTTCCCAAAATACATTTAATTATTCTAAATTTGGGAAATAATTGGGATAATCAAAAAACGATTATTTATTAATATTTTTCTGTTGTAGTAACCAACTATTCGATGCAATAATAATCTCTGGTCTATTGATGCAATATCTGTTGTCAAGAATAAAACATTGGTTGTCACAACCAAAAATCGATCATATAGGACTATAAAGAAAATTTAAAAGTAGTTACCACAACTAACCGAGTGTCAAGGAAAAAGCAATTTTAAATTGATTGATACAACCATTGATTTAGTTGCAAGCATTTTCATTTGATCGTATCCATGTTATTATTGGTGTTTTAACTATTTATATATAAATACAACCGACACACGGTGTAGGAAATATACTTTTTGTTGCTAGTACTATTTTTTTATTTTTACAATCGAATTCCATCCAATTGTTTTCCTGGGTCTACTTAACTTTGAAAGCCCTTTCTACACATTTATGAAATTGTATATTTTCTTGATGTCTGCAATTTTGTATTTTTCAATCAGTTTTAAATCAATCTTCAAACCATAAAAACTTATGTTTTGTAATTTATATATAAAAACTTGATTTTCAATCAAATTACATAACTGGCGCAGTTGAATTTTGCGAACCATCAGTAAACGAAAGTATACAAGAACGCTGAAAAACAATAAACGCAATTTCTTTGAAAATCTGCAATTTTTTTTATCAAAAGGTGCCACATAAGGAAATCATTTCAAGCAGTAATCATTGACCTTGGATATATATATATATATAAAGCTTATCGGTTAAATATCCCATATAAAAGATCCACATTAAGAAATACGTTAATATCGTAAATCGAAATAAATTCATCAGAAAATAAAATAAAAATGCAGGCAACTCCATCGCTCTCATTAAATGAAGTCCTGAAAGATGCTCATAGATTACATGAATTCAGAGGTGATGGCTCATATGCATTAACTTTATTTTTAAGAGAAGTAGATACTTTGTTTTCCTTAGTGAAACTCGATTTCAACGTTCACGAATAACGGGTTTTCAAATAGGGATGATATGATTTTGAAGTGACGTTTCGGCCATTTGCAATATGTCATGGTCTGTCATTTGTTTTTCATTGTATTCAGTAGTGTTTACAATTTCATCATGGAGATATATACGCAAGAACAACATTTACAAATTATTCAGTTTTATTATAAAAATAATCGTTCTCCAATTGCAACTTTTCGTGCGCTTAGTCCATTTTTTTTAAATCCAAAAAGAAAAACTTTTGCAGTCGACCTACGACCTTGACACCCATGGGCAATATTTTAGCTCTCGTTAAGAGCTATTTTAGCTCTCGTTAAGAGCTATTTTAGCTCTCGTTAAGAGCTATTTTAGCTCTCGTTAAGAGCTATTTTAGCTCTCGTTAAGAGCTATCTTTTTCCATTGACCGATTGTGGCTACGTGCCACACAGCAAATGAAACAATTGAATTGTTGCGAGAAAAGTTTGGAGATTCGATTATTTCAAGAAATTGTGATATTGAATGACCTCCAAGAAGTTGTGATTGAACACCATTAGACAATTTCTTGTGGGGTTATTTGAAGTCATTGGTCTTTCGAAATAAACCAGACTCTCTTCAAGCTTAACAAGTCAATATTGAACGTGCCATTCATGACATAAGACTTGATTTAGTGGAAAAAGTGCTCGAAAATTGGGTTCATCGAATTCGTTCCTGCAGAAGAAGTCGTGGAGGCCATTTGAATGACGTTTTATTAAGAACTTAATTGTATCGATTGTACTTAACATTATATAACAATAAGTGTGTTTTTTTTTAAAGAAATCATATCACTCTTAAACCCCTGTATATATAGAAGAATAATCCTTAACAAAATACAAGGTGTAGCGCTACATGTTTTAAGAACATTGGGACCTGATCCATCTTGGAAAGAAACTAAGGAATTATTGATACGCAATTTCGGGATAAAGGAGACATACCATCAGTTATACCAAGATGCCTTTGCAGCTAAAAATTTGGGTACTGTACAGTTCTATAACCATCTTAAAGAAATTTTATGTAAAATGAACGTTAAATATGAGTATGACACAGAGAAACCCTAAGAATTTAGTTCTGTATATGTAAAAAAATTATTCTTAAAACCTGTCTTAACAACATTGACATTAATTTAGCATCAGTTATTATTAATAGAAATATTGACAAATTGCATATAATTTGCTTGAATGAGAGGGTAACATTATAATGGTAAAACTTATCATAATTATATTAATCACAACAAAAAATTTGAAAATGGAAATAATTGGAATGATAATGCACAATACTCACAATGGAACTTTGGACGAAATTTTGTTACGAATGCAAATAATTCCAATGTGTCAAAATTTGATAGAAATTTTGGAATAGATAACAGTGGCAGTTTTAAACAATATAGTGGAAATATTAGACAGAACAATGGCAAATTTAGTCAACATAGCAGTGGTAACTTCAGATTTAATAATGGACAATTCGTTACCAATAATAATTTGCCTATGGATATAGATCATTATCAAGAGGGCAGTGATACAATTGGAAATGTGGATCAGATAAATTTTCATACATCAGCCCGGTCAATACACTTCGAATAGTATTACTTACAGTAGGCAACGAACGAATCAGAACGCTCATCGACACTGGATCTAGTACATCGATACTCGATCAATTCAAATTACCAAATATTGAGAGACTTGCTTTGAAGAATCCTATTTCATTTTTGTCTTTAAACGGAAGAACAGACATAACACATGAGATCATAACAGACTTACCAGTGGTATTTAGGTAGCTACTATGTCCTGGATTGTAGCATTGTTTGATGGTAAAAATTTCGATGCAATTTGTGCAAAATATTTTGAAACCTTTAAGGCAATAATAAACGTGGAAAAAAATACCTTGACAATAAACGATAACATTTTCTTCAACAATTTCCGTATGAAAATAATGAGATATATCAACTTGAACAATGTGAAATTAATGAAAAGGTGTTGGAAAATGTATACAAAGATTTAAATGAAGAGAAGAAGATTTTTTTAGAGAAAATATGAAATTCATATAGCGACTCAATATTTGTAGAAGGTCAGACACTAGGGAATACGAATATTATTCTTCATAAAATTAAGAATGACAAACCTATTTATACGAAGATATATCGTTATCCTCAGGTACATGAGCTAGAAATTTCTAAACAGATTCAGGATATGCTTAGACATGGTATAATAACTGAAAGTAATTCACCTTAAAATAGCCCTCTATGGATATGTAGTGCCCAAAAAGACAGATAATTCAGTAGGAAAAAATGGAGAATAGTTGTAGATTACAGGAAGCTGAATGAGATTACCATAGATGACAAATTTCCCATTCCAAATAACGAAAGAATTTTAGGTAAATTAGGTCGAGCTCAATATTTTTCAACAAATAATTTGGAGAAGGGGTACCACCAGCTTCTTGTCAGAGAGGAAGACCGTCCGAAAACGGCTTTTTCAACTCCACATGGCCATTATGAGTTGTACATGCCTTTTGGCTTAAAAAATGCCCCTGCAACATTCCAAAGACGGGATAATCATGTTCTAAGCGATTTTATTAACAACATTTGTGTATTGTACTTAGATGATATACTAATATTTTCTACAAGTTTCCAAGAGCATGTCTACAACCTTAAAAAAGTCTTTGATAGGCTTAGAGAGGCAAAGCTTCAGATTCAGATAAATAAGTGTAAATTGTTCGCGAAAGAAACATTATATTTGTGTCACATTTTAACTCCCGAGGGAGTAAAGCCAAATCCCACTAAAATTAATACAATTTTGAAGCTGCCGCTTCCTAAATCGGTGAAAGGAGTCAAGTCATTCTTAAGCATGACTGGATATTATCGCAAATTTATTCGAGATTATTCTAAGGTTGCTTATCCTATGATCAGATATTTGAAGAAAGTTGTAAATTTAGATATTAACGACCCAAATTTTGTAAATGCCTTTGAGAAGCTAAAACATATTAAATCTGAAACCCCAATGCTTCAATATCCAGATTTTAAAAAGCAATTTCAGCTTATTACAGATGCAAGTTCATTATCCATAGGTGCTGTTTTACAACAGGGCGGACATCCTATCTGTTTTGCTAGCACGACTTTGAACGACCACGAGAAAAATTATTCCGCAACTGAAAACCAGTAAGGAAAGGCAGAAAGTCAGGCGGGGCCGACTATATAATGCCCTACACCTCCCTAACAATGCGATAAGGGTAGAAACATATTATCTAATTCTGATCGGACATATAATAAAATGTTTACAGCGTTTACGTGTCAAATCGGGTATAACGTATGTATGGGGGCTTTATCTAAATCTTGACTGATTTCTTCCAAATTTAAAAGTGTTCATTCATATAATAGGAAACCTCTTTCTGCCGAATTTCATACTGATCGGATATAAAATACAGTTTATACAGCGCTTACATGTCAAATCGGGGGTAACATATATATGGGGGCTATATCGAAATCTGAACCGACTTTCTCCGAATTTGGCAGTATTCCTTCATGTAATAAGAAACCTCTTACTGCCGAATTTCGCACTGATCGGATATAAAATAAAATTTTTACAGAGCTTACATGTCAAATCGGGGGTAACGTATATATGGGGGCAACCATATATATGTATTGCAACCAACTTCAGGTTGCTAGCATTTCTAAACCGCTAGTCTGATAGCTGACAGATTTATTTCAGTGACAGTTCATTTTATTGTTTACAAGCTTACAAAAGCATTTTGATCTATTGCATTCAGAAAAAAGTTAGTCGTGATGGAATTCAAGCGTGATAGTGTGATTGCTTTATATTTGGGTGGAAAAACACACCCGTTAGAGCCCTCCCGCGTTTAAATGTGAATAAATCTTTTGTTTCTCGTACCATTGCTCGTTACCGTGATACTGGCAGTGTTGCATCGCGTCCAAAAAGTGGACGAAAAAAAAAACGGTAACAACACCAGAAATGATCCGAAAAGTGAAAGCCATATTTGATCGAAATCCACGCCGCAGTTGTAGAAAAATTGCTCGTGAGCTGAACATATCGCGAGAACTGATACAACACATATTAAAGTTCCATTGAAGTTCCAAAAAGTGCAAGAGCTCATTGATGCACAAAAAAAAGTTAGACTGGAAAGAGCCAAGGAGTTGCTTCGCTTGCACGATAGTGGCCAGTAACCGAATTTGGTTTTCTCCGATGAGAAGCCATTCCAAATTGAGCAGTTTGTGAACAAACAAAATGATCGGGTTTACTTGCCAAAAAAAATCAGCTGAAAATTTACACCTTCGATTGGCCACCAGAACTCAAGCGCCGCCGATGGTAATGGTGTGGGCCGCCGTAACGGCCGATGGTCGCTCCCCGCTCGTATTCATCGACCATGGTGTCAAAATAAATGCCGAATGTTATCGGGAAAATGTCCTAAAGACAGTATTGAAGCCCTGGGCAGACAAACTTTTCGGCCGCAGACCATGGACATTCCAACAGGACTCAGCACCATCGCAGTCAGCACGCGTCAACCAAGAATGGCTTAAAAAGGAGGTTCCTCGCTTCATTTCTACCGCACAATGGCCACCAAGATCTCCGGATATCAATCCGTTGGACTTTTGCGCCTGGGGCATTTTAGAGGGTATGGTTCGCACTAAAAAATACCAAAGTATCGATCATCTCAAGACGGCGCTTCGCCGGGAATGGGCCAAAATACCGCAGAGCCACTTTCGTGCAGCGTGTGATGGCTTTGTCGGCCGTTTGAAGGCCATAATTCGTGCCAAAAGTGGCCAATTCGAACAAATCTAAACTGTTTCTAAAATTTTATGTTATTTCCGACATTTTTTGCTTTCGAACAATAAAATTTAAAAAAATATAGCGCTTTACTTTGTTGCATTACATATCAGCCACCCTGTAGATGTACCCGAAACCATTCACATGCGATCCATAGTGGAGCGTATACAAGATTTGGCATGGCCGAACTTAATCCTTCTTTACTTGGGCAGATGAGGTCATTTTTGGGAAAATTTTGGCAACACTGGTAGAGACGACTTAACTGAAATTGGAAATACAACAATGCCGAATGTACAAATAAACGGACAACGCAATACACAACGCCCTATAGGAATATTTAAGAATTGTTTTAATAATTTAAAGCGGACAAAACAAATCGAAATGAAATATTAAATAAATAAATAAAACAACCGAAAATAAATATTTATGTTCTGTGTTGTAATATAATTATTCCCGATAGATTTTAAAGTAATTTAGCACTATTACAACGACAAAGTGGAGTGTATTTTTTGAGGAAAATCGCGATAGCGTATTCAAAAGTCGACTAATATTATACCGTGGGGTATATTTGGATGTATTTGTAATTTATTTTTTGTACAAACAACACTCGCGGCGCTCACCAGTTAGGAAAACTGAGAGTACGTTACCTGCGATTTTGTTAATAAGATTGGTGATGAGATGAGAAGCACTGATGTTTTCCGTAGGAAAGGAGCAAAATATACGACGACGATGTATGCAAGCTCAAATCCGCTTCGATTGGATCAAATGTTTAGGTGTGGGATGTGCCAACAAGAGTGGTGAGAGTAGGGGATGCGACGATATCCCTTGTATGACAAACTCCAATAACAATGATAGGCAGTGGGGGGACGATGCATGTGTGTAGTGACCAATGTTTGCGATGCAGTAACGAATGGCGATGCAAGAGACAAAATAGAAAATAAAATAAGTAAACACAAGAGTTTAGTATTTTCGATAATGATAGTGGCAGAGCTTTATTTTGTATTTATGATAACGTATATTACCATGTAACGATGCGTAGGATCCGTAGAGATCCAAACGGCACAATCGTAAAGCGCCAAGAGATATGCGCGAGTTCAAAACAACGACTATTAGAGATGTGCGAGTTACGTATCTTCACAATATGTTTGTATACTTTATATTTTGTATATTATACTTACATTTCTTATTATCTATATTATTATATTTGTTACTATAATTTACCTACCGTTATTTCGTACTCTATTGTAATAATTATTTTGTATACACACAGAATACAGTTGGCTCAACCGAATTATTAGCCAACCGAATTTTGGTAGTTCTGTCTACTATCATGCGATGCCATCAGAACAAACAAAATTTTGGTTGTGGTATACTTCTGCTTCCATGTTGACAACAATCATATTTGGTTGCGCCGACTACGGAAATGGTGGTTATAATTATCTGTTGTACGTTGCCACAACCAACTGTTTTAAAAAATTTGTTGTTCTGACTATCTGTCAGTCATATACTACCGACAATTAATTAAAAACAGTTTTCATTACTTTTTATTCTATTTATTGAACAAAAAAACAAACAATTCATAACAAAATTAAAAATCCCATATCACAAATGCATCACTATTATGAGATGTGGAAATATGTGACACAAATTTTAGTGCACAAAAAAAAACAACTTTTATGCAAATATCGCTTAAATTGTTGCTTTTATTTTTTATTTATTTAAACCATTGCATAACATATTCTGCATTCCACACATTATTATCCACACGAGATTATTTTTGACTACATATACCGTTCTTGAACAAAATGTTAAAGATTTATTTATGTCGAGTAGTTTTATTTTTTGTTTGTCATGTATCGGCAAAAGAACAGCAACCGATTTTTCGGTTGTATTTCCCAAAATACATTTAATTATTCTAAATTTGGGAAATAATTGGGATAATCAAAAAACGATTATTTATTAATATTTTTCTGTTGTAGTAACCAACTATTCGATGCAATAATAATCTCTGGTCTATTGATGCAATATCTGTTGTCAAGAATAAAACATTGGTTGTCACAACCAAAAATCGATCATATAGGACTATAAAGAAAATTTAAAAGTAGTTACCACAACTAACCGAGTGTCAAGGAAAAAGCAATTTTAAATTGATTGATACAACCATTGATTTAGTTGCAAGCATTTTCATTTGATCGTATCCATGTTATTATTGGTGTTTTAACTATTTATATATAAATACAACCGACACACGGTGTAGGAAATATACTTTTTGTTGCTAGTACTATTTTTTTATTTTTACAATCGAATTCCATCCAATTGTTTTCCTGGGTCTACTTAACTTTGAAAGCCCTTTCTACACATTTATGAAATTGTATATTTTCTTGATGTCTGCAATTTTGTATTTTTCAATCAGTTTTAAATCAATCTTCAAACCATAAAAACTTATGTTTTGTAATTTATATATAAAAACTTGATTTTCAATCAAATTACATAACTGGCGCAGTCGAATTTTGCGAACCATCAGTAAACGAAAGTATACAAGAACGCTGAAAAACAATAAACGCAATTTCTTTGAAAATCTGCAATTTTTTTTATCAAAAAGTGCCACATAAGGAAATCATTTCAAGCAGTAATCATTGACCTTGGATATATATATATATATAAAGCTTATCGGTTAAATATCCCATATAAAAGATCCACATTAAGAAATACGTTAATATCGTAAATCGAAATAAATTCATCAGAAAATAAAATAAAAATGCAGGCAACTCCATCGCTCTCATTAAATGAAGTCCTGAAAGATGCTCATAGATTACATGAATTCAGAGGTGATGGCTCATATGCATTAACTTTATTTTTAAGAGAAGTAGATACTTTGTTTTCCTTAGTGAAACTCGATTTCAACGTTCACGAATAACGGGTTTTCAAATAGGGATGATATGATTTTGAAGTGACGTTTCGGCCATTTGCAATATGTCATGGTCTGTCATTTGTTTTTCATTGTATTCAGTAGTGTTTACAATTTCATCATGGAGATATATACGCAAGAACAACGTTTACAAATTATTCAGTTTTATTATAAAAATAATCGTTCTCCAATTGCAACTTTTCGTGCGCTTAGTCCATTTTTTTTAAATCCAAAAAGAAAAACTTTTGCAGTCGACCTACGACCTTGACACCCATGGGCAATATTTTAGCTCTCGTTAAGAGCTATTTTAGCTCTCGTTAAGAGCTATTTTAGCTCTCGTTAAGAGCTATCTTTTTCCATTGACCGATTGTGGCTACGTGCCACACAGCAAATGAAACAATTGAATTGTTGCGAGAAAAGTTTGGAGATTCGATTATTTCAAGAAATTGTGATATTGAATGACCTCCAAGAAGTTGTGATTGAACACCATTAGACAATTTCTTGTGGGGTTATTTGAAGTCATTGGTCTTTCGAAATAAACCAGACTCTCTTCAAGCTTAACAAGTCAATATTGAACGTGCCATTCATGACATAAGACTTGATTTAGTGGAAAAAGTGCTCGAAAATTGGGTTCATCGAATTCGTTCCTGCAGAAGAAGTCGTGGAGGCCATTTGAATGACGTTTTATTAAGAACTTAATTGTATCGATTGTACTTAACATTATATAACAATAAGTGTGTTTTTTTTTAAAGAAATCATATCACTCTTAAACCCCTGTATATATAGAAGAATAATCCTTAACAAAATACAAGGTGTAGCGCTACATGTTTTAAGAACATTGGGACCTGATCCATCTTGGAAAGAAACTAAGGAATTATTGATACGCAATTTCGGGATAAAGGAGACATACCATCAGTTATACCAAGATGCCTTTGCAGCTAAAAATTTGGGTACTGTACAGTTCTATAACCATCTTAAAGAAATTTTATGTAAAATGAACGTTAAATATGAGTATGACACAGAGAAACCCTAAGAATTTAGTTCTGTATATGTAAAAAAATTATTCTTAAAACCTGTCTTAACAACATTGACATTAATTTAGCATCAGTTATTATTAATAGAAATATTGACAAATTGCATATAATTTGCTTGAATGAGAGGGTAAAATTATAATGGTAAAACTTATCATAATTATATTAATCACAACAAAAAATTTGAAAATGGAAATAATTGGAATGATAATGCACAATACTCACAATGGAACTTTGGACGAAATTTTGTTACGAATGCAAATAATTCCAATGTGTCAAAATTTGATAGAAATTTTGGAATAGATAACAGTGGCAGTTTTAAACAATATAGTGGAAATATTAGACAGAACAATGGCAAATTTAGTCAACATAGCAGTGGTAACTTCAGATTTAATAATGGACAATTCGTTACCAATAATAATTTGCCTATGGATATAGATCATTATCAAGAGGGCAGTGATACAATTGGAAATGTGGATCAGATAAATTTTCATACATCAGCCCGGTCAATACACTTCGAATAGTATTACTTACAGTAGGCAACGAACGAATCAGAACGCTCATCGACACTGGATCTAGTACATCGATACTCGATCAATTCAAATTACCAAATATTGAGAGACTTGCTTTGAAGAATCCTATTTCATTTTTGTCTTTAAACGGAAGAACAGACATAACACATGAGATCATAACAGACTTACCAGTGGTATTTAGGTAGCTACTATGTCCTGGATTGTAGCATTGTTTGATGGTAAAAATTTCGATGCAATTTGTGCAAAATATTTTGAAACCTTTAAGGCAATAATAAACGTGGAAAAAAATACCTTGACAATAAACGATAACATTTTCTTCAACAATTTCCGTATGAAAATAATGAGATATATCAACTTGAACAATGTGAAATTAATGAAAAGGTGTTGGAAAATGTATACAAAGATTTAAATGAAGAGAAGAAGATTTTTTTTAGAGAAAATATGAAATTCATATAGCGACTCAATATTTGTAGAAGGTCAGACACTAGGGAATACGAATATTATTCTTCATAAAATTAAGAATGACAAACCTATTTATACGAAGATATATCGTTATCCTCAGGTACATGAGCTAGAAATTTCTAAACAGATTCAGGATATGCTTAGACATGGTATAATAACTGAAAGTAATTCACCTTAAAATAGCCCTCTATGGATATGTAGTGCCCAAAAAGACAGATAATTCAGTAGGAAAAAATGGAGAATAGTTGTAGATTACAGGAAGCTGAATGAGATTACCATAGATGACAAATTTCCCATTCCAAATAACGAAAGAATTTTAGGTAAATTAGGTCGAGCTCAATATTTTTCAACAAATAATTTGGAGAAGGGGTACCACCAGCTTCTTGTCAGAGAGGAAGACCGTCCGAAAACGGCTTTTTCAACTCCACATGGCCATTATGAGTTGTACATGCCTTTTGGCTTAAAAAATGCCCCTGCAACATTCCAAAGACGGGATAATCATGTTCTAAGCGATTTTATTAACAAAATTTGTGTATTGTACTTAGATGATATACTAATATTTTCTACAAGTTTCCAAGAGCATGTCTACAACCTTAAAAAAGTCTTTGATAGGCTTAGAGAGGCAAAGCTTCAGATTCAGATAAATAAGTGTAAATTGTTCGCGAAAGAAACATTATATTTGTGTCACATTTTAACTCCCGAGGGAGTAAAGCCAAATCCCATTAAAATTAATACAATTTTGAAGCTACCGCTTCCTAAATCGGTGAAAGGAGTCAAGTCATTCTTAAGCATGACTGGATATTATCGCAAATTTATTCGAGATTATTCTAAGGTTGCTTATCCTATGATCAGATATTTGAAGAAAGTTGTAAATTTAGATATTAACGACCCAAATTTTGTAAATGCCTTTGAGAAGCTAAAACATATTAAATCTGAAACCCCAATGCTTCAATATCCAGATTTTAAAAAGCAATTTCAGCTTATTACAGATGCAAGTTCATTATCCATAGGTGCTGTTTTACAACAGGGCGGACATCCTATCTGTTTTGCTAGCACGACTTTGAACGACCACGAGAAAAATTATTCCGCAACTGAAAACCAGTAAGGAAAGGCAGAAAGTCAGGCGGGGCCGACTATATAATGCCCTACACCTCCCTAACAATGCGATAAGGGTAGAAACATATTATCTAATTCTGATCGGACATATAATAAAATTTTTACAGCGTTTACGTGTCAAATCGGGTATAACGTATGTATGGGGGCTTTATCTAAATCTTGACTGATTTCTTCCAAATTTAAAAGTGTTCATTCATATAATAGGAAACCTCTTTCTGCCGAATTTCATACTGATCGGATATAAAATACAGTTTATGTCAAATCGGGGGTAACATATATATGGGGGCTATATCGAAATCTGAACCGACTTTCTCCGAATTTGGCAGTATTTCTTCATGTAATAAGAAACCTCTTACTGCCGAATTTCGCACTGATCGGATATAAAATAAAATTTTTACAGAGCTTACATGTCAAATCGGGGGTAACGTATATATGGGGGATATATCTAAATCTGAACCGATTTCTTCCAAATTTAAAAGCGTTCATTCGTATAATAGGAAACCCCTTTCTGCCGAATTTCATACTGATCGGAGGTAAAATACAGTTTTTACAGCGCTTACATATCAAATCGGGGGTAACATATATATGGGGGCTATATCTAAATCTTAACCGATTTTCTCCGAATTTGGCAGTATTCCTTCATGTAATAAGAAACCTGTTTTTGCCTAAATTCGCGCTGATCGGATATAAAATACAGTTTCTACAGCGGTTACACGTCAAATTGGGGGTAACATATATGGGGGCTATATCTAAATCTGAACCGATTTCTTCCAAATTTAACAGTCTTCTTTCATATTATAAGAAACCTCTTTTTGCCGAATTTCATACTGATCGGTTATAAAATAAAGTTTTTACAGCACTTACATGTCAAATCGGGGCTAACATATATATGGGGGCTATATCTAAATCTGAACCGATTCTAATCAAATTCAATAGAGATCGTCCTTGGGTCAAACAAAAGATATGTGTAAAGTTTCGTCGAGATCGGACCATAATTGCGACCTGTACTTTGATTACAAGAATACATGGACAGACGGACATGGCTAAATCGACTCAAAAATTGATTCTATGACGATCGGTATAATAAACTATGGTTCTATTTCTTCTCTTTTTGGGCGTTACAAACAAATGCACAAAGTCATAATACCCTGTACCACAGTGCGGTGTAGGGTATAAAGAACTCCTTGCTATTGTTTAGGCCACTTCTTATTTCCGTCCATATTTGTATGGTATACCATTTGAAATTTTATCCGGGTCGCGGATATATCGAAGATTTGTCATCGCGATTGCCGAGCTGAAGGCCACCGGACGGGTCACAGGTTGCGGATTGTGAATGGCTTTTAGATATAAAGGTTAGCTGCGAAAAAGTGCTGTAGCTCAAATAAGCAGTCCCGGACAATCAGCGGTCGATAGCACCCTATGCTTCATCGACATCAGGCAAAAGGTTTATACGAGGTAATTCCCTTTCACCATGGGCCTCCTCTATAGCTCCATTTGCTAGATATAGTAGTGATACTCTAAAAGTATCCCCCCAATGTCGAGGTGTTATGCGACCCTGTGCCTGTCGATGTTTATTAAAGTTTCGTAGTCGGGGGTTAATGACTATGTTTGAACGGAGCCTCGATGATACCTGGGCGCCCCATCGAGTATTTTTAGGCTTCTTCGCCAAGTCCTTGCCATAGTAATGGGCGCTATGCTATGGCCAACTTCTCTTCCCCTGACCTCACCCTATCGGATGAGGATTTATAAACTACTGTTATCTTTGCCCCGAAATTCGAAAAAAGTTAGGCAAGACAAATCTACGCCGGTGGAAAACAAGGCTGTAGTCGTGATAAATGCCATTACTACTTCACCAACTCCACCTTCCGTGGTTAACGAGCCTTCAAGTGTCGGTGGCTTGACTCTGACGCGAGGAGCTTTAGACTCAGGATCTCCTGTGTGTAAACTCCCTAAAAGCGGAAGAAGTAAGTCATTATCTTTGCAAGTTTGAAGGACAGAGCAAGAGCGATTTAACGACGAGGGAAAAGGGTTTCATCAGAACGAACTGGAACACGATTCTTCGACATGAGCGTGAAGAGATTGGTTCTGTTGAAATCCCCGCTGAAGCCTTCTGCTTCCATCTCTCTGGTTGAGACTGCAACTCCTACGCCCTCTGTGGTAGCGGTGACAGCAACACCGATGCACGGTGGGAGAATGCTCTAATTTAGAGCGAAAAAAATATATTATATTTTTTCATGTTGTGACTCGCATGTTTAACTTTTTTAAAAAAAAAATTATTTAAAATCGAAATTAACTTCGAATTTAATGCATGTGGTTCAAACAAATTTATTATTTTTTGTTGACTTTTGTTACTAATACTTAGTCCAAAGTTCTCTAAAACATAATGCAAGCGGAAGAACTTTTTTCTTAATTTTTTTGGCTTTGACCAAATATCAAAATTTCCATTCGCTTAATCTGCATATTTCCTAAAATAGTTATAGAAAATCAATAGGCAAATCATGGCAGCCAAAATTTTCAGAAGTTATAAAGATATGGTGAGCAAAAAATAAAATAAAAATCTAGGCTGCATCGCACAGCATTCCTAACTAAAACCTTACCGAAAGTATAACAATTGAAAAAAATATTAAAATATTTCAATTGTTTCCGCAATTTTTTTGCTTAAACAATTCAATGAAATTGTTTACCTTTAGTTGTAAAATAAAAGAAAAATTCATAAATTGTACCAAAAACAATCACTTTTCTGTTCAATTGAACGTAAACTACATATACACCTAAAATATATCAATCACGTATGGTATTCAGAAACCCAAGGAAGTATAGTGAACTTGTTTGTAGACAGCTACTGTCGTTGAAGCATACGACGACGACGACACACTTTCCTGGGGGTTCGAATGTAGTCCAGGAGGAAATTCCCAATGTTAGTACTAGATTAAGTGCACCACATTGTGATGAACGCGCGTCCACTGTGGTAAATGACTTAGTAACCGACAACAAAATGGGATATTAACTGCTTCGAATCCTTTAAATCTGCCGGACCAGGTAGTATATCACCAGCCATGCTACAGAATGCAGGGCCAATAGCAGTTAATATGCTCTGCAGGTTGACTGCATTGACACAATGCTGAAAGGCAGGATCATCAACTCAACTCTAGCAGAGGGTTCCATTAGGAAGACAGTGACTAGAGGTACTCCACAGGGAGGGGTTCTATCTCCTGTCCTGTGGCTTCTAGTCATAAACGGGATATCCAAATAATTCGAGAAAGACAGAGTGAAAGTTGTCGCATATGCCGACGATGTGGTTAAATTTATTGGAGGCAAATTCATCTCAACCATTACTGATCTTATTCAAAGTGCTCTTAGGATGCTGTCTAGATGGGCAACGGCGAACGGGCTAGGAATTAATCCAACTAAGACAGAGTTAGTCATATTCACTAGGAAAAATAAGATAGAAGATTTCCATAAACCCATTCACGACGGGGTGGAGTTGAAACTGTCCCCAGGGGTTAAATACCTTGGCGTCAGACTTGACCGGAAATTAAACTGGAAAATCAATACCAAGTAAAGAGTCAAAAAGGGACTGAATGCAAAAGTTGGGGGCTCCGCCCAAGTACTATCCACTGGATTTACACCGCGATTGTGCGTCCCATCCTCACCAATGGCTCAGCAGTATGGTGGAAAGCAACTGGATATAGACACCAGCTAAAATCTTTAGAGAAAATTCAAAGAATTGCTTCTCTATTCATAACCGGCGCGAGAGCAAGTACACCGCAAGCGGCGGTAACACTTTATTAAACCTTCGACCGATAGGTCATCATATTAAGTGTAGCGCCACCAAGTGTGCTATTAGACTCCGCGAATCACTTATGTGGCGTAACTCAAACTGCGGACACTTAAAGATCCTTAATGAGGCATCTAACAGGCCCAAGCTGAAGGTTCTAACAACTGAAGGTTGATTATGTGTCACCTGTTCTGAATTTCTCCACAAGGTTGGACACGACGATCCCTTCTAGATCAGATTGGCTGGATGGTGATCTCCCCTTTCGTGGTCACGCTATTTACACAGATGGATCAAAGATGGATGTGGGAACGGGGCTGGCATCTTTAGTGAATCTATTACCATTAGCAGATCTTACAAATTTCCAGACACCTGCAGTGTCTACACTGTGACATCAACGGAAACGAGAAGGCTGATGAGCTCGCACGGCGATGGAAACCACTAGTGCGGTGTCATCACTGTATCCACTAACGTGTGAGTTCTTCGGCATGATAGAGCGCTTCTACAGTTATCAAGTTAACCTGAATTGGTTAGCCAGACCGGACTGTAAAATCGCTAGGTCTCTCTGGCCTCTTATGTCACAGACCAGAACAAGGGACTTGCTGAACCTCGCAAAGAGGGATTTACGCCTGTTAGTGGGCGTTTTCACGGCCACTGTAACGTTAGAGCGTTTACTTCAAAGTGGCAACGGGACACAGAAGACTACTGTCGTCCCTGTACAGACGAAGAGGAACTTGAAACGAACAAGCACCTCATTGGCCAATGTCCTTTTCTTTCTAGAAGAAGACACTGCTACCTAGGTGACTTTACGATCGAAGATCTCGAAGCTCTGTCATCGCAAAAAATCGTCAGCATCCTCAATTATATTAGCTGCCTGAAGTGGCTGGGGATGACAACCGCTCATCCATCTGCCTAAACGGCATTGTATACTGCAGGAACTTCTCTACCCTCTCCTCTCTTAATTCAACATTTCTTTTTTCCGCTCTTCTCACTATTTATTGGGGCTCCCTCCACCCCCTCTTATTTTTCAATCTATAATTGTTTCTACTGTTTCTCCAAATCTTGAGATCTTTATAGGACTAACACAATGGACCTTTAGGTCTCCGAGTAGAGTAGTGCACGCCAATTGGTAGTGTACTACGCGTCCTTTAACCTAACCTAACCAATTGAAATTTTATCTGATCATTAACATTTAAAATATCTATTTGTGAAGTCTCAATGTAGGGAATTAAACCCTCGGCTTTATCGACTTAGTGACTTCAATATAAAGATGAATTATATAAAAGGGAAAGATAACCACGTTGCGGATTTTCTTAGCAGAATAAATAACGATTCCGGCGAAATTAATTTTGTTGAAGATTCTACTGAAATAAATTCTCTGTACAATAACAATGATAGTGATATGGATACAATTCATTCGCAGGATGAAGAAAAACAGGATCATATATTTATATTAGATACTGTAGTAAACCGTTTTAAAACTCAAATTATCCTTACAGACAACAGAAAAGGGCAAATAGAAATGAAACATGGAAATAAGAAAATTTATATAAATTCCACGGATATGAAAAAAGAATCATTGAACTCTTTGCGGGAAACACTGACGTTAAATTCGTAAGATGTGTAACGTGGCAAAACACGTACATATTTTTAATTTATTTAAAACATTGGTAAATGTTTTCTACTAATACCTATTTTCGCTACACCCCCTTCCGCTATTCTAACCAACAGAAACGTACAAACAGCTAAACCAATGCAAAAGCATTCACACTCGTACTTACATACGTAGCAACAGCCAAACCAATGCAAAAGCATTCACACTCGTACTTACAAACGTACTAACAGCCAAACCAATGCAAAATCATTCACACTCGTACTTACAAACGTACAAACAGCCAAACCCATGCAAAAGCATTCACACTCGTACTCACAAACGCATCACCAGCCCAAACCAATGGAAGGCATACAAACTCGTACTTACAAACGCATCAACAGTGCCTACTGTACGTGCATAACGAGACACACACAGGCAGTTCCCCCCACCCCCACCACTACCGCTTACTAGTCGATGCCGCCACGTGTTATGGTCAATCAATACAAGAACTAATAGAGTGATACTCAGTGCGGATGCTTTAAAGTACATGCGGAGATAATTCTCATTTGCTTTATGTACGCAGGCATATATGATATCAGGGTTTGGTTGGTAGAGTCAGTTCGTTTTGGGGTCTCTATCGAGATCAGTCGGGACTCATCTGTAGTGGTCGGGCCTTGGTCTGTACCACTTTTTTGGAATTCGGTCATCTGGAAACGGAAGGCTGAAAATAAATAACAGTTCTTTTTAGTACTACCCACGACAGCTTCGGCCGATCGTTACTAGGACAGCTTCGGCGGATCGTTATTACGACAGATTCGTCTGATCGTTACTACGACGACTCCGGTCGATCGTTACTACGACAGCTTCGGCCGATCGTTACTACGACAGATTCGTCTGATCGTTACTACGACGACTTCGGTCGATCGTTACTACGACTACTTCGGTCGATCGTTACTACGACAGCTTCGGCCGATCGTTACCACGACAGATCCGTCTGATCGTTACTACGACGACTTCGGTCGATCGTTACTACGACGACTTCGGTCGATCGTTACTACGACAGCTTCGGCCGATCGTTACCACGACGACTTGTTTCGATCGTTACCAACCATTGTAACGTATATAGAGTAGATTAATAAGGTATGATTAAGTCCCGAAGCCGACAAGCGAAGCTGTAGAAACCAGATCAAAGAAGAATTGAAGCCGACAAGCAAAGCGGTGGAAACCGGATTGACGAAGAATTGAGGCCGCAACACCCAACCCGAATGAAGCCGAAGCCAAAGTAACCAGAGCCACGACTAATTAAGCTTGCAGCACCCGACAACACCCAACCAGAACATACACGAAGCCGACAACCGAGACTGCGGTATCCAGATGCACGAGGGATCGAGCCTGCAGCATATAATACATATACATACCCGAATACAACACCGAAGCCGACAACCGAGTTGACGATATACAACAGATCGATCCTGCGGCATACCATACCGAGCCTAAATAACCCGACGGCCTAATACCCGAAGCCGACAACCGAGGCTGCAGTATCCGGATCTACGACAGATCGAGCCTGCAGCATTCAACACCCCGACCGACTATACCCGACGGCCTAAAATCCGAAGCCGCCTACCGAAACTGTTGTATTAGAATCCCCGACAGATCCCGCCTACAGCATACAACACCCAGCCTGACTATACCCGACGCCGCCCACCGAGACTGCTGTATCTGAATCTACGACAGATCGAGTCTGCAGCCTACAACACCCAGCCCGACTATACCCGATGGCCTAAAATCCGAAGCCGCCAACCGAGACTGTTGTATCGGATCTACGAAAGGTCGATCCCGAAGAATACAAACACCCTGCCTGTACAAAGCCGAATTCATAGGCGAAACTTCATACCGAATCAGACAACAAGTTCCCGATAATCTTAAAATCGATTACAATCAGCACTAATCTCGCCTCGCTACCAACATCACGAGCCTAATCGGCCCCGAAGCACGGTATCTTGTAGTTGTCAAACGTAACTAAAACACAAGTAGATTAGAAAATAAATTATCAATCAATAAAACCTGAATTGTAAGCCCTAGTCAGGGAAAATCCTTGTGTTCTTATTTCGTAAGGTTTGTGGATCCTTAGGACGACTCTGGAGACGACTGGACTTACCTCAGCCTTCGACAAAACCACGTTACAGATGTTCATATCATGCCATAGACATGCCATCCGAAGATGAAACTTATAGACAGATAAGTCATTATCATAGAAATGAGACGGGGCATACCGGCATTAAGGAGAATTATCAAATTTAAAAAAACGTATTTATTTTCCTAATCTTAAGATATATGTTCAGAAATACATAAATAATTGTGATGTGTGCAACAGAGCTAAATTTGACAGAAATCCCATCAAACCTAAATTCCACTTAACAGAAACACCAAAAAACATTGGAGAGATTATACATATGGATATCTATACAAATTCAGAGTCTCATTTTCTCACCTTTATTGACAAATTTTCAAAATTTGCTACCGCCTTTTATCTGGAGGATCGCACAAACCAAACAATAATAGTAAAATTACGACTGTGTAAGTCTCAGAAAGGCAATTTTAAAAAATTGGCATCAGATAATGAATTTAAGAGTATTAATATTAAGGTCTATTTGCGAAATGAAAGTATTGAGTTACATCTTTCCAAACAAATAGATTACACAACTCAATCAGCGAGAAATTGAGAACTATGACAGTAGAGCATAGTCCTTTAAATATTAAAGACAAGATTAACAAAGCCACTGAATTATGTAATAATTGCTACCACTCTGTTTTTAACGAACGACCCATAGATGTTGAATATGGCAAAATTGACAAGATCAAAGTCTGTAACTCTATGATAGATAGTAAGACCAAATACATCAAAAAGGGGAATGAAGTAAGGGAAAATTTCGTAGATAACAGAGACAAAGGATGTATGAAAAATTATATGGCATTGAGGCACAAAGAACAACCAAAGTTCAGAGTGAGTAAATTGGAGAATGTGCATGGTTATAATGTGAAAAGACAATATAAATATGATGGCGCCTTTACTGTCAACCAATATGATAATTGAATTTTACATGGTTTGCATTATAATTTTTACACTATTATCATACTGTAACATCAACACATTGTGCATCCTTTCTACACGTTTATGTATTTTTCAATTCAGTTTTAAATTAATCTTCAAACAATAAAAACTTATATTTTGTAATTTATGTTAGTATCGCCTGACAAAGACTAGTTTCAATACGAAAGCCAGATGAAGCAAGCGTCTGCTTGCGGGAAGTCTCTCTCTACATCCGAACTATGCGAATAACATCCCGGGAGAGATATACAACGCTGGAAATCTCTTCTTACAATCCGTACCATGCGAATACCGTCTTGGGAGAGTTGTACAGAGATTTATCAATCCATCTACGATCCGTGCTGAGCGAATATCGTCCCAAGAGAGTCGAAGGAAAGCACTGAAAAGCCCTCTCACAATCCGTACAATGCGAATATTGTCCCGGGAGAGTCGTAGCAGTGGCTTATTCTCCTTTAACCCCCCAAGATTGTCCGTCAACGAAGGAGATGCACAAGCTGGGGAAGATGCGCGAACGTAAACACAGTCTCTTTGATCCATTTTCCGATACAAACACACCAAAAGACGTCTAGCCTTTTATACCGACACAAACAAAAACTGAAAAATGGCTCACAATGTCAACATATGATGGAAAAACAAAACTGTAAACTATTTTTTTAAATTCCCATATATCGTAGTAGTAAGGTCGATGAGATGCTGAATAAAATTGTAAATTTTGAAAATAATTTTTGTTAATAATATCTGATGTTTATTTTTTCAAAATTGTTGTTTTTTTTTGGGGGTGCACGGAGCCTTCAAAAACCTGGAAGTGGGCCGTGACGCAATACTTGGTGTGAAGCTCTGTGCAAGGCCTTCAATTTATCTGCGTGTCGTCCAATAAAGCAGTGAAACGTCATGACAGACACGGTATCGACAACGACAGCAGTTCGGTGGTGCGTTTTAAGTTAAGGCCGGGTTACATCAGCCTAGAATGTACGTAGTTCCTGACTAGTGACCAACTGCCATTTGCTGACGTAAGGGCACTATCTCTCAAGAAGAGCTTGCTGGTCGCTAGAGGCATGTCCACATATTCCAGTTCCCCTGGAGCATGTAAGGTTGCTCATAGTCTTGCAAGTTCATCTGCCTCGCAGTTCTTTGGTATGTTCCTGTAGCCCGGCACCCATGTCAGGTGAATTATAAACTGTTCAGTCATCTGGCAGCCTGACTGTCAGATAACATGTTGTTACCGACTTTGGTCAGAACACTGACTTTCATCTCGGAAAACTGTAACCGTGTAACTGTTGGTACCATGTTTCTCCTGGTTATAAGAACTAGCTTCGTCTTGACGGGTTTACACCAATACTAGTATCAGCAGCTACGACCGTTTTTTTCAATTTTAGTCCTTGGGTACGTTCGGTTGAAGAGAGGAGACTTTAAACGTCTCATTTTCATGGACATAAACGTAAGCCAGTGGTTTATGATATTTTTATACCTAACGAGTTACAGAAAATCGGTACTAGACACGAATTTTCTCAGTATATTCCAGTCATATCCTCTGAGATGAGTCAAGTCTGGCAATATGTCGGACCCGAAATATCGGGATCTTGCATGAGTGAAAGCCGGGCAGTGACACAGAAAATGTTCCATCGTTTCAATGTTTTCTCTGCATGCTCTGCATTCGTCGTTTCCTGCTAGTCCTATGCGATGAAGGTGTGCTTGTAAGCTTGTGTGTCCCGTTAGAACACTCATCATCTTACTAATCTCATTCTTGTTTTTTTTTTTTCAGAAAACTTCTTGTTTTCTTTTCATTTAGGTCACCCCACAGTATGTTTGCAGTTACACCTACTGTATAGTCTAACACAGTTCTGGATTTTACTTTTTCCGATGTTATTGCTTTGATCGCCATTTGGCTATCTGTAAAGATGTTGGCACATTTAGACTTTGTGATATTACTGAGCCAGTTCACCCACTCCGTGATTGCTCGAACTTCTGCTTGAAATAACGTCTTATGGTCAGGGATGCGGAAGTTAAGTTCGACTTTTGTTCCATCAATAAAAAGTCCCATACCCGTCATTCCTCCTAGCTTAGACCCATTCGTGTAGCCGCTGGTTCCCACTGGCACATGAGCCAGTGTTCCGTTTTTCCAGGAGCGTCTGTCTGACACAAACGAATCACAGGTAGCTGTAAGCCGCACTTCAGGAATGCGGTCGGAGATTTCTGGTGTTTGAATGTCACCAACTAAAGATTCTAAAATCTTCTGATGGTACAACTTATTCATTCACCCATCACTTGTACACGTCTTGCTGTGAGGGCTGCTCATACTTTATACGGATGTCTATTGGTCCAATGTGCAGTATAGTCTCCAACGCTCTTGTTGGTGCGGTTCTAATTGCCCCGCTTATGCCTAGACAGCACATACAGGGTGGCTGATGAATATCGCGCTTTAAGAAACTCAAATAACATTTTTTCAGTGTATGGAATTCATTTTTCTTATATTCATGTTAAAGCTCATTAAACTTTATTAAATACAGCTTAAATAGTTTTAAAAATAATATATTCTAAATGCCACCCTGCTCGTTGCTGCATGTGCGGCATTTTACAAAAAGTTCATTACGGCTTTCACGTATGGATTGCTTTAATTCATTCAAATATGTTTTGCTTTGTATACTTCCTGTTTGCAATAACCCCACAAGGAATAATCAGATGCAGTAAGGTCTGGCGACCGGGGGGCCAACGGAATGTGGAGTTTCTGGATATCAGCCTATTGGGAAATTTTCGTCGCAATTCTGTCATAACAGGCCAGGCTATGTGAGGAGTTGCACCATCTTGCTGAAACCACACAGAGTTGAAAGAAATTCTCATTCGGCGTAATTCTGGATAGAAAAACTCTCTCAACATGCTCAAGCAACGGCCTCCAGTAACCGTAACGGTAGGGCCCGACAATGCAGCGTGTTGAAACTGCGCACCACACTGTAACACGAAGTGGATGCAATTCCGTCTCAAGGAGTATCTGTGGGTTGGAAGCACTCCATATTCGACAATTTTGTTTCTTTATGTTGCCGTTTAAATCGAAATGGGCCTCGTCAGACATGAAAAGACAGTCAACATGTTTCCGTCCTCTTCCACCATTTGAAGCATCTTCTGGCAAAATTCCAAGCGAATCGGGAAGTCTGCTGCGCTCAGTTTGTTGACCATTTGAAATACAGCAGCATTTGTTCCCTCCGTCCAAACAGCTGGGTTTCGATGGTAAGGTGTTCTGTTGACTGTACAATGCTCGGCAAAATTGTTAACAAGTCTCCTTATGGTCCATCTGCTCGGAGGATTGCCGCCAAACGTGCGCCTATACTCTCTTTGAATCGAAACTACGGACTTCAGTGCGTGATAGCGGCGTAAAATCCAAAATCATGTCCCAGTCTATTTTTGTTAAATCTAAAAATCAATCTGCAAAATAAAAAAAAATTAACCAAATTCATTAAATAGAAAAAAGTTTTTTGAGTTTCTTAATGTGTAATATTCATCAGCAATCCTGTACGTTGAATTTTTTGCAAAGGTTTTAGGTTAGGTTGAATAGAGTAGACGTTTAAACGTCTCGTGTCCATGGACATACACTTAAGCCAGTGGTTCGGCCTGTTGTGCGCTCCTTATTTATGATTTTTATAACCAACGGGTTACAGAAAATCGGTACTAGACACGTATTTTCTCAGTATCTTCCAGTCATATCCTCTGAGATGAGTCAAGTCTGGCAATATGTCGGAACCGAAATTTCGGGATCTTGCATGTGTGAAAGTTGGGCAGTGACACAGAAAATGTTCCATCGTTTCGATGTTTTCCCTGCATGCCCTGCACTCGTCGTTTTCTGCTAGTCCTATGCGATGAAGATGTGCCTGTAAGCTTGAGTGTCCCGTTAGAACACTCATCATCTTACTAATCTCGGTCTTGTTTAGTTTCAGAAAACTACTTGTCTCATTTGGGTCACCCCACAGTATCTTTGCAGTTGCTACTACAGTTGCTCTATTCCACACAGTTTTGTGAGCCATCACTGCCCAGTGCTTCAACTCATCCTTCGAAAGGTTTCCAATTTTCCAAGTTTATTACTCGAAGTTCTCTGCCCTTTGAAGCCAAGCTGTTTGCTCGTTCATTTCCAATCACGCCGTTGTGTCCCGGTACCCAGAAAATACGCAGTTGACCATGGACTGAGTAATTATTTATAGTTCTTTTACAGTCTAACACTGTTCTGGATTTGACTTTTTCCGATGTTATTGCTTTGATCGCCATTTGGCTATCTGTGAATATGTTGGCATATTTAGGCTTTGTGGTATTACTGAGCCAGTTAACACACTCCGTGATTGCTTGAAATACTGTTTATGGTCTGGAAGGCGAAAGTAAAGTTCGACTTCTGGTTCATCAATAAAAAGTCCCAGACCCGTCCTTCCTCCTAGCCTGGACCCATCAGTGTAGCAGCTGGTTCCCACTGGCGCATGAGCTAGTGATCCGTTTACCCAGGAGCGTCTGTCTGGCACGAACGAATCACAGGTAGCTGTAAGCCGCACTTCAGGAATGCGGTCAGAGATTTCCGTTGTTTGAATATGACCGACCAGTGATTGTAATAACTTCTGATGGTACGACTTGTGGTCTCGATTTATCCATTCACCCATCACTTGTAGACGTCTTGCTGTGAGGGCTGCCTCATACTTTATACGGATATCTATTGGTTGGATGTGCAGTATAGTCTCCAACGCCCTTTTTGGTGCGGTTCTAATTGCCCCGCTTATGCCTAGACAGCACATACGCTCCACTTTTTGCAATGGTAATACGTTGTACTTTTTGTCCATTGATGTCCACCACACTACAGAGGCGTAGGTTATTATTGGTCTAATCACGCTCATGTAAATCCAGTGTGTCATATTTGGATCTTCTGCACAACGACCAACATCTGTGGGCCCTTGTAGCTCTTTCTTCAATTTAATCCCCTTTGTTGTGCCCAGTTATATGCTATGTTAAGTGCCTCCTCAGCTCTTCTGCATAGTTGATTTGGATGTGTGCCCCTTAGAAGTATTATAACGTCGTCTGCATAACAGACTGGTTTAAGTCCTTCATTGGTGAGGGCTTTAAGGAGACTGTGTATCGTCGTAACCCATAGGAGAGGCGATAAAATGCCCCCTGAGGTATACCACGATTTACCTTGTCTCTGATTTTTACGCCATATGACCAACAAATAATCCACCTATTCCTTAGCATATTGTTGATCCAGTTTATCAACGCCCGGTCATCCTGAAACTCGTCTAAGGAGTGGATAAGAGTATCGGTCTGAACGTTGTTAATAGCGCCCTCAATGTCTATACAAACGGCAAGTGTGTACATTTCTTCACTGAAGGACTGTTCTATGTGGTGCACTACCTCATGCAGAGCTGTTTCCACTGATCTTCCTTTAACATATGCGTGTTGCTTGAATTTTAGCTTGTCATCGGCTATCTTACTTTTAATAACGTCGTCAATTATTCGCTCCATTGTTTTTAACAGGAAAGAAGTTAGGCTAATAGGTCGATAAGCCTTTGGGATCGTATAACTCGCCTTGCCAGGCTTGGGTATGAAGACCACCCTTGATTCCTGCCAATTTTTTGGGGTATATGCATGAGTTAGGCATGCAGTGAAAACTCCAACCAGATGAGTTGATACCAGATCCACCTCATTCTGAAGAAACGCTGGAAATATTCCGTCCGGTCCCGCAGCCTTGAAGCTTTTTATTGCTTCTTTAACCATAGCATCCGTAATAAGTACTTGGTGCATCATATTTTCGGTCTGTATCTGTTCCTCTGTTGGCCCAGCATTACCACTCGGAAAATTAGTTTTCATCAAAAGCCTTACGGTATCATCTACAGTTTCCATCCTTTTACCCGTTTCATCCACCAGTGTTTCGGTTTGGATATGAGTTTTTGAGAGGAACTTTTTTATTTTAGACATGCTGTTAACGCTGTCTAGCTGCTCACAGAAAAGCCTCCAGGAGTTACGTTTCGCCAGTCTAATGATTTTATTGTATTCTTTGAGTCTTCTGTGGTAGTCATCCCAATATACTGATAGCTTTTTACGTCGAGCCCTGTTGTAAAGTCTGCGGACATCCTTGCCAATCGAGCGAATTTGCCCTGTCATCCAGGGTTTCTCATAGACAGATTTCATTTCTCGAAGCGGGCAACTATCTTCGAATGATTTTACAAGAGCCTCCGTAATCCTCCTCACATTGATATCAATATCTTCTGTACTTGGATAATCGCGTTTAGACTGGCCTAATCGATTTCTAAGCAGATTGCCGAATTTGGTCCAGTCGATTTTAGCCTTATTACGGAACCTTTTTGGGTCAGGCGGTGGCCGTGCAATTTTAAACTTTATATAACGGTGGTCCAAATAGGAGTGTTCATCCGAAACCCTCCACTCATGGATCTCATCAATGAGGTTTTCTGAGCATATCGTTATATCTAATACTTCTTCCATAATTTTATTAACAAAGGTCGCCTTGTTCCCTATGTTGAGAGTTAGGAGATCGTTAGTATTCAAAAATTCTATAAGGGCTTGTCCCCTTTTATTGGTGTCAGTACTACCCCAAGCAATGTGGTGTGAGTTGGCATCACAGCCAGATAGTAACACATTAATTGTATTTTTGGATTCCCTTACCAGACGTTGTAATTCCGACGTAGGTGGCAATGTCGGCGCATCGAATGGCGGGTATACTAACCCCAGGTATATACTCCCATAACCTTGCATCAGCACAGTTGCGTCCGATGTTGACAACTCTGGAGAGAAAAGATAGCATAAGTTTTTATGGCACAGAATACAAGTCCTTGGACGAGTACCTGTGTTAGCGTAGAAAAGATTGTAGTTCATATGGTTTAATCCAGTAACTTTGTTACTAGTAGTCCTCGGTTCCTGGACCAAAGCAACATTAACCCCGCCTTTATGTATTATGTCCATCAGAGCAATGGATGCCGTTTCGCTCCAGTGGAGGTTTATCTGGATGACCTCAATCATTGTCTTTCCAGTAAATGTTTCCTTTGGGAGTCGTCGATCCTATCTGGTTACACTCCCTCCTTATTTGGTAGTGAGTTGTTCTCCTCCTTTCGTTTACTACCTATTACAAACTCTGCAAGTAGACCTCTTTGGGAGGCGGTGTTACTTTTTGTCGTTCCGTCTTTGTTTTGATTCTTTATGTACCTATTTCTATCACCAATATTGCTGGGAACATTCTGCAAAATTGGTGATATTATCGGCCATTTGGTAATGTTATCGACCACTTCTTGGAAGGCGGTTTTGTTTTTTGTCGCTCCCTCTTTGTTTTGAGTTTTTGTGCCCCTCTTCATATCCCTTTCACCACCTTTGCTGGGAACTTTCTGCAAAATTGATGATGTTATCGGCAATTTGGGAATGTTTTCGACCACTTCCACCTCACTTTTTGGAAATGTCTCACTCGCTTCTTTCTGTTCACTATTTTCGTTTGCCACTGCAGGCGGTACGTTCGTGTTTGGGCTCGATTTAACTGTCCTGCCAATGGGGGTTTTTCCAATCTTAAAGAAGATTTTCCAAATCCCGAAAAATGTCATGCCTTTTGTCTTGACAAGGCTATCCCTGGAATACGGGTCTATGCCTACCACCAGGAGAGAACAATCGGGATCATTTTTCCTGTGGAAGACTTCCCCACTTTAAGGTTCGAATCTTGTTTGCCAATGATGCTGAGTATGCGCTCTGACGGTACCTTACTTTCCCATCCTCTGACATAGAAAGATGTTTTTATCAGTACAAGGATGTCGCTTTTCCTTACCAGTTTCAGCTTTGCGCCGTCCCAAGGTGAGGGGATGCTCTCCACTAGTTTTTCGAAGACATCGACACAGCATTGTTATGTCAGTTTCAGCATCAAAACGCCCCTCTCAAACGTGCAACTCATTACATGGATTGTTGGTCCATCATTAGATTCAAGAATGTTGTCCAATACCTTTGTGTAGAACAAATCTTCGAAGATACTCTTGTGCTCTTCGGGAATTCTGCCAGATGCACTACTGCTATCAATTATGGCATAGTGTAGTTCGTCCTGGATATGTTTCGCCATGACAAGATTGTTTTCGAAAGGCCATGACAAGAAAGTCTTCGAAAGGAAGGTGATCAAAATAAAAAGGAGCTACACAACGATTCAAAACAATGAGGGAGCGACAAAAAATAACACCGCCTGCCAGAAATGTCTACAGGAAGATGGTGTAATAGGTAGTGAAAGAAGGGCAAAGAATAATAATAATGAGGGAGTGCCACCAGATAGGATATACTCCCAAAAGAAACTTTTACTGGAAAGACAATGATTGAGGTCATCCAAATAAACCTCCACTGGAGCGATACAGTATCCAACGCTCTGATGAACATCATAAAGGCAGGGTTCATATTGCTTTGATCCAGAAAACCATGGACAATTAGCAACAAGGTTACTGGATTAAACCATGTGAACTACAACCTTTTCTATGCTAAAACAGTTACTCGTCCAAGGACTTCTATTTTGTGCCATAAAAACGTATGTTTACTTTTCTCTCCAGAGTTACCAACATCGGACGCAACGGTGCTGAGGCAAGGTAATGGTCCTCTCAACAACCCCATCTAAACCGAAACACTGGTGGATGACACGGGTAGAAGGATGGAACCATATAGAGGAGTCCTTCAGTAAAGAAATGTGTACACTTGATGTGTGCATGGACATTGAGGGCGCATTTAACAATGTGCAGACCGATACACTTATCCAGTCCTTAGACGAGTTTCGGTTTGACGCGTCGCTGAAAAACTGGATCAAGAATATGCTAAGGAATAGGTGGATTATTTGTTGGTCATATGACATACAAATTACAGACAAGGTAAATCGTGGTATACCTCAGGGGGCATTTTATCGCCTCTTCTAAGGTTTATAATGATACACAGTATCCTATAAGCCCTCACCAATGAAGGACTTAAATCAGTCTGTTGTGCAGACGAGCTAAGGAGGCACTTAGGTGAGGCTGAAGAGAGGAGACGTTTAAACTTCTCATGACTGTGGACATACACTCAAGCCAGTGGTTCGGCCTGTGGTGCGCTCCTTATTTATGATATTTTTATATCTCACGAGTTAAAGAAAATCGGTACACGAATTTTCCCAGTATCTTCCAGTTATATCCTCTGAGATGAGTCAAGTCAGCAAATACGTCGGACCCGAAATGTTGGAATCTTGAATGTGTGAAAGCCGGGCAGTGACACAGGAAATGTTCCATCGTTTCGATGTTTTCCCTGCATGCCCTGCATTCGTCGTTTTCTGCTAGTCCTATGCGATGAAGATGTGCTTGTAAGCTTGAGCAGCTTGAGGAGGCACTTAACATAGCATATAACTGGACACAACCAAGGGGATTAAATGTTAACACAGACAAAACAGAAATATGTCTATTGACAAGGAAAACGAAGATCCCACGTTTTACCCGGTCTCGATTCCTGAATAAGACAATAGCTTTATCTAAAAAGGTAAAATATTTAACAGAAATCTTGGCTAAGAAACTGTACTGGAAAGATCATCTTGAAGAAAAAGTGACAAAGGCCTACAGATGTTGGTCGTTGTGCAGAAGAGCAATAGGTTCAAAATGTGGACTACGTCCAAATATGACGCACTGGCTTTACGTGAGCGTGATTAGACCAATAATAACCTACGCCTGTGAATTGTTGACATCAATGGACAAGAAGTGCAAAGTAAAACCTTTGGACATGTCGCCGCCATTTGTAGCGAACGGACGTGTGTTTGCAGAGCGGATAGATTTTTCAACCTATTTCGCAGTACCTATTCAACTACCTACTACGCAACCACAAGGTGTGTTGTTCTTAAAGTGGGGGTTGAATTTGTTGCATCGGTCTCACGACAGCCATTTTGGAAGTAGTCTGAAAGGCCAACATCGACATACCTATTACGGGCAAATACTGGCTATGGGTGTCTCTTCCAAAAATGTATGATTAACCCTGATGAAGTAAATGATATTACGGTGCAGGGAAAAAGTACCGGCGGAAAGCGTTGATTTACTCGCGAGTCACGTGTCGTCGTTATCAAACAATCGTGACCAAGTAACTTCTACGGGGTTGGGTGCCTCGGATCCCGTAGTCGAAACAGATACAAGAGCACATCTAGCCTTTGGCAAAAGAAACGATGAGGAAGATAAAGAAAGCCCAAGGTGGGGCTCTAAACAACCCCAGCTTTTAAAAGCTAGTGGGAACTCAGACTCTGAGTCATCAAGTGATAACAATATTACTATTGTTGAAAATCGGAAAAGACTGTCGGGGGCACAAAGAAGGAAACTGAATAAGATGAACCGGCAAAAGATATTACAGGATGAATCGGACTCTTCTACATCTACTAAAAGAGTCTGATCTCCCGAAGAGCATAGTGATGCGAAATCAATTAAGAAGAAAAAAGCTCACCGACACCCAGGACTTCGGAGAAACCTATTCAATCTACCAAAAAAGAGTTTTTAGTCAAAATCCGTTAATGGTGGAAGGTGAAGTTGACCTTTTGTTGAGAAGGTGAGCAAGTCCACCAAACCATCCATAAAGGAGGGGTCTCAAACAAAAAGACCCAATCTAAAGGCAAAAGCAAGGTGGCTTTAAAAAAGGGTAAGGAAGCACCATCTTATTCCCAAATAGCCAAAAAACATTTCCAGGACGAACTACACTATGCCATAATTGATAGCAGTAGTGCATCTGGCAGAATTCCCGAAGAGCAAAAGAGTATCTTCGAAGATTTGTACTACAAAAAGGTATTGGACAACATTCTCGAATCTAATGATGGACCAACAATCCAAGTAATGAGTTGCACGTTTGAGAGGGGCGTTTTGATGCTGAAACTGGCATAACAATGATGTGTCGATGTCCTCGAAAAACTAGTGGAGAGCATCCCCTCACCTTGGGACGGCGCATAGCTGAAACTGGTAAGTAAAACCGACATCCCTGTACTCATAAAAACATCTTTCTATGTCAGAGGATGGGCAAGTAAGGTACCGTCAGAGCGCATACTCAGCATCATTGGCAAACAAGATTCGAACCTTATAGTGGGGAAGTCTTCCACAGGACAAATGATCCCGATTGTTCTCTCCTGGTGGTAGGCATAGACCCGTATTCCAGGGATAGCCTTGTCAAGACAAAAGGCATGGCATTTTTCGGGATTTGGAAAATCTTCTTTAAGATTGGAAAACCCCCCATTGGCAGGACAGTTAAATCGAGCCCGAACGTACCGCCTGCAGTGGTAAACGAAAATAGTGAACAGAAAGAAGCGAGTGAGACAATTCCAAAAAGTGAGGTGGAAGTGGTCGAAAACATTGCCAAATTGCCGATAACATCATCAATTTTGCAGAATGTTCCCAGCAATAGTGGTGATATAAATAGGTACATAAAGAATCAAAACAAAGAGGGAACGACAAAAAGTAACACCGCCTCCCAAAGAGGTCTACTTGAAGAACAACTCACTACCACATAAGGAGGGAGTGTCACCAGATAGGATAGACGACTCCCAAAGGAAACATTTACTGGAAAGACAATGATTGAGGTCATCCAGATAAACCTCCACCGGAGCGAAACGGCATCCATTGCTCTGATGGACATAATAAATAAAGGCAAGGCTCATGTTGCTTTGGTCCAGGAACCGTGGACTACTAGTAACAAAGTTACTGGATTAAACCATATGAACTATAATCTTTTCTACGCTAATACAGGTACTCGTCCAAGGACTTGTATTCAGTGCCATAAAAACTTATGCTACCTTTTCTCTCCAGAGTTGTCAACATCGGACGCAACTGTGCTGATGCAAGGTTATGGGAGTATGTACCTGTGGTCAGTATACCTGCCATTCGATGCGCCGACATTGCCACCTACGTCGGAATTATAACGTCGGGTAAGGGAATCCAAAAATACAAGTAATGTGTTACTAGCTGGTTGTGATGCCAACTCACACCATATTGCTTGGGGTAGTACTGACACCAATAAAAGGGGACAAACCCTTATAGAATTTTTGAATACTAACGATCTCCTAACTCTCAACATAGGGAACAAGGCGACCTTTGTTAATAAAATTATGGAAGAAGTATTAGATATAACGATATGCTCAGAAAACCTCTTTGATGAGATCCATGAGTGGAGGGTTTCGGATGAACACTCCTATTCGGACCACCGTTATACAAAGTTTAAAATTGCACGGCCACCGCCTGACCCAAAAAGGTTCCGTAATAAGGCTAAAATCGACTGGACCAAATTCGGCAATCTGCTTAGAAATCGATTGGGTCAGCCTAAACGCGATTATCCAAGTACAGAAGACATTGATATCAATGTGAGGAGGATTACGGAGACTCTTGTAAAATCAATCGAAGATAGTTGCCCGCTTCGAGAAAGGAAATCTGCCTATGAGAAACCCTGGATGACAGGGCAAATTCGCTCGATTGGCAAGGATGTCCGCAGACTTTACAACAGGGCTCGACGTAAAAAGCAATCAGTATATTGGGATGACTACCACAGAAGACTCAAAGAATACAATAAAATCATTAGACTGGCGAAACGTAACTCCTGGAGGCTTTTCTGTGAGCAGCTAGACAGTGTTAACAGCATGTCTAAAATAAAAAAGTTCCTCTCAAAAACTCATATCCAAACCGAAACACTGGTGGATGAAACGGGTAAAAGGATGGAAACTGTAGATGATACCGTAAGGCTTTTGATGAAAATTCATTTTCCGAGTGGTATGATGTTCATCAGAGCGTTGGATACTGTATCGCTCCAGTGGAGGTTTATCTGGATGACCTCAATCATTGTCTTTCCAGTAAAAGTTTCTTTTGGGAGTATATCCTATCTGGTGGCACTCCCTCATTATTATTATTCTCCTCCCTTCTTTCACTACCTATTACACCATCTTCCTGTAGACATTTCTGACAGGCGGTGTTATTTTTTGTCGCTCCCTCATTGTTTTGAATCGTTGTGTAGCTCCTTTTTATTCTGATCACCACCTTTGCTTGGAACTTCCTGCAAAAGTGGCGGTACTATTGGTAAACTGGAGGTGTTATCGACTACTTCCACATCAGTTTTTGGCAGTGTCGTACTTGTCTCCATCCGTTCACTATCAGTGTTTGCCTCTTCACACAGAATATTTGCACTCGATTCATCTGCCCTGCCAATCGGGCCCTTTCCAATTTTGAAAAAGACTGTCCAGATCAAGAAGTACGCCATGCCCTTCGCCATGACAAGATTGTTCTTGGATTCTGGGTCTATGCCCAACACGAGGAGAGTACCCTCGTTATCATCCTTCCTTTCGAAGACTTCCCACTTTCTCACGGAAAGTTTTGAATTCTGTTTGTCAACATTGTCGACATATCGGTACCTCCAGGGAAATTTGGCGTGTATCCGTCAACTCAATCAAAAGTTATTCACAAAACAGTACAGGTCATTCGATTTCCATTACAAAGGAATTCCATACAAAAAGATTCATCAAACTTTGATCGCCTCTACTGAAAAACTACCTTTTTGCACTTAGCATAGTTTAGAATGGAGGTATCGATATAGAGTCGTTTTTATGACTTCAGGAATGTCGCTTTTCCTTACCAATTTCAGCTTTGCGCCGACCCATGGTGAGAGGAAGCTTTTCACAAGTTTTACGAGGACATCAGCGCAGCGATGTGCTGCCAGCCTTAGCATTTAAAGACCACTCTCAAACTTGCAACTAATTACTTCGATTGGTCGTTCATTCTTTCAGTTTGCAACAGTAGTGATATTGATTTAATTTCAGAGTCCCCACTGGCTTTTAAAGGCTGAGGTTGCTTCGAGCCCCAGCTGGGTTCTGCTTCATCTGTCTTATCTTTTGTTTTGCTTGTGGCTGGATGTTCTCTTGTTTAATTTTCGACTACGGGATCCAAGGCACCAAAGCTCGTAGAAGTTGCATGCTCAAGATTGTTCCATAACGACGACACATGACTCGTGAGTGAATCAACGCTTGTCGCCGGCACTGGGGTTTCCCAGTGCCGGCGACGTAATCTGCGCCGTAATCTCCTTTGTCTTTTTTGGTTTAATCATAAATTGTTTGGGGGAGAGACCTCCAAAGCCAGTATTATCCTGTAATAGGTACGTCGATATAGGCCTTCCGGACTAAGCTCAGAAATTTCTCTCCATAGACCGATGCATCCAATTCAACCTAAGCTTTAAAAACAACAAACCACGTGGTTGCGTAGTAGGTAGGTGAATAGTATGTGAAAAGTATTCGCTCGGCGATAACATATCCGTTCGCTACGACTGGCGGCGACGTTGGGTAACTATATATTAATCACTCCAGGGTTTTAAAAAGAAATGACGATTTTAAGAAGAAATTACGGCTGTCCTGCTTTGGGGTGAAAACAAACTTGGTTTCTTTCTATTTTGTTGGTATGTAGGCCTGGTTGCTACAGCATGTGTAGATCTCTCTGAGCCAGGAAGCAATTGTATCAGCCACTGCCTGTAGCCGGCGAGACTTTGTCCGATCCTGGCAACATAAAAATTTTATAGCTTTAGATAGCCCAAAGAATTCTAGATCGATTGCAATCTCGCTGGCGACACACTGTGGTCAATTTTCACAATCTAGCGCGGAAAAAATAGAAAATCAAAGTTACGAATTATCAAAATACAGCTGTACTTTATTAAACTTATGTTGTGACTGTACTTAATTGCATTATTACTTTGTTGATATAATTGTTGGTGTAAGAATGACGGTACCTTCAAAACCGGTATAGTGAAGACCACGCAAAGTGATATTTTTTGGATTGAAAATCGTGAGTAACGCTTCTGTTTTGGAGCAATCAGCTTGATACTTTTGATATATTTTAACTGTTTCTGAAAGTGTGGTAAGTAAATACAAACATTAAAATTACTATTAAATAGTAAAGTATAGTGTCAGCGACTCTACTTATTTAAATCCATATTTTTTATAAGTTGTACTTTGGGTAAATGTTTTCACCGTCCGAATAATTTTTATTTTGAAAAATTTACACCGTGCAAAAGATCGTGCCAGCACATAAATATTCAATATCCTCTTGAATAAAGCAACTGATTCGTCTGAAAACGATTTCTTATAAATACAACTTGTTAGAAAAATATAAAAAAGTATTTTTAAACTCTCGATGTAAATGTCTAAATGAGATACGTGTAAATTGAAATCGATTGGACCGATATTTCGTAAAAATTGTTTGAAAAATTCGCTATATGTATTATATAATTTTTCAAATTTTAATTATATAATCACAAAAATTCGCGCACTTAATTCGTTGCCCGAAAAAATACTGCATGCTAAATTTCTCAAGAATTTGTTGGATATTATCAGATTTTCACCAAATTCAATTATGTTTGTCATTGATATGAACTATTTGTCTGTGCGCAATTTTATGAAGATCGGATGAAAAATAGATATTCTCAGCATTACTGCAATTCAAAGAAATTCCTAAGTGAAGTATTCAATTCCCTTCTTGATGTACCCAAGACAACAATTTGCTAAAATTTTCCGTAATCTTGAGGCTTCGGATGAGTTTTCTACGCCACTACCGAAATCTATCCAGGATTTCTTTTGAGCCCTTCTCAAGTCTTTTTTTAACGCTTTAATTCTTCCTTATATGTGTCCCAGTTCTGTGGGGCTCTGGTGGCCTTTGCCTATTAAAGAGCACTTCCTTCCGACGACCACCATGGCGGTCGTTATTTGCCCCTAGTCCTCAGTTTGGGACATGCGGCACGTTACGAGACATTAAGAGTTGAAGTAACTCGTTTCACACTTTCTACTCGATAGTTTGCATCTTAATTTCAGGTCTTTTTGGAAGGAACCTTTTGAATGTGTGCCTACATTATCACCAATTACCCTTTCTAATTACTACAAGGCTTCGCATTCATGCAGAAGCTAATATATTCATGCAGAAGCTAATATAAAGCTATAGCGCCCAAAACCATTTCAATTAGAAATCCACCCACATAAATTCTTGGAGACAAAGGTGACATCGAGCACCTTCTGTTCGATTCTAGTAATAAAGGTTGGTTCAAGGGTCGGAGCTGAACCTGGCGAGAACTTGTGTTTCATCCTTTTCCGGTGTGGTTAGGTGCGTGGCGAAGCTCGCACGCTCATTACGGGATCGGAAGAATCCTGCGGGGATGAATCCGGTGAGGTTGAGCTTCTAGCGAACACAGACGACAAACTTTGAAACTTGCTTGGAATTGCCTAGTGTGAATCAGAGTTTACACGTTTAAGATACGAGGTATGTTCAATAGAAAAGGTGAATTTTGAAATATCTCGGGCTACGTGCATTCGATTAGCGTTTTTTTGTATGTTTATGTTGGCACACTTGTATCGAACATATGTTCTTAGTAGAGTTTGTTTGTGTTTAATTTGTTTGTTCGGTTTATTCCTCAATAGTCGCAAAACGCCGTCCTCTCTTGGGTATCTTCAATTTTGGGAACGGGAAAAAGTCGCCGGCCAAATCTGGTGAATACTGTGGTTGATTCATGATTCGCTGCCACACGCTTCATGCCCACAATTTCCGAAAAAATTTTATAGCATGAGCCAACCGATATGCTACATCCGATGCAACTTCTCTAATAATAATTCGACGATTATCCATAACAATTTTCTTCACTTTCTCAATATTTTCATCGGTTTTTAAGTTGATGGATCTTCCAGGAAGAGCGTGGCCTTCTCGACCTTCTTTAAAAAGCTTGTACCACTTGTAAAAATTTTTTGACACAGAGTAGAATAGCCATATGCAACCAACAACATTTCAAGTGCTTTTAAGCACCTAATTCCATTTTTTACACAAAATTTGGTGCCAATTCTTTGATCAATTTTTTTGCCACAGCAAATCGCCGAACAAGCAAAATGGGCCTAATCGTTTTGTCTCTCACGAACAAACTAAACTAGACATAAGCAAACTCAACTAAGAGCATATGCCATTTCATTGTCACCCTTGTCTCAGAGAATTTATGATTGGAATGTTTTGGACACTCATACCTTTTCCGTCTACAGATAGATTAGCTTGTGCGTGAATGCGAAGTCTCCTAATTCCGTCTTCTCACCCAATATTAGGAAGGCCAATTGGGGAAAGTTTAGGCATTTATTCGACAGGTCTCTTCCAAAAAGAACTGAAATGGTGATGGAAACTTTCCGGGATTTCGACGATGAATGGTGGAACGAGTCACTGCAACCCCTTTGACTCGTTACAAGCCGCATGTCCCAAACTAAAGCCAAAGGGCAAACAACGACCGTCATGGAGGTCGTCTCAATTAGTTATGCTGATGAAGTGCTGAAGAAAGATCTTTAAAAAGGCATACCCCTTTAGTACTGGGACACACACAACTAAGAACTTAGGCGGTACAAAAAAGAGTTGAGAAAGGCTCAAAATAAATCCTGTATAGCTTTCTGTAGTGGGGAGAAGGCTCATTCGAAGCCTCAAGGTTACGGAAAATGTTAAGCACAACACCTCGTACTATTGGGCACAGCAAGAAAGATGATGGTTCTTGGATTACGTTCCGTGAGGAATCGCTGGGTGTGCTCCTGAATACACATTTCCCGGGCAACTCTGAAGAAGCATTCACTACTTCAATTGGGTATTTCTTTGAAGTGTAATCATATGATGTTGCTAGAGAAATTGTACCCGAATTTATAATTCTTTGGGCTATCAAATGCTTTAAAACTTTTAAGTCACCAGGACCAGACAACGTCTCGCCGGAGATAGATATCTACATATGTTGTAGCAATCAGGCCTACATAAGGTCTCCAATTTTGATAAAACTTTGTAGAAATCTGAACTAAAGGGGATAATATTTTGTTAAAAACATTTTAAAGCTATGGAAAAAAATGTGAAATTCTCTTATTCTTTTATTAATGTCTAACAAGAAATTTAAAAATATTACTTTTTGGAAAAAATCGATTTTATTACTATTTTAAAAAGATTAATATATCCTGCAGCTTCCGAGCAGCATCCACGGTGATTTTACTAAAGCTGGAGTCGTTAAAAATGTAGGCTAAAACAAAATATTTAAATATCTATAGTATAGCAAAAGTCATGAGCATTATAATTCATGCACTTTCGATAGTTTTTGCCAAATAGGTAATGTATAAATGCGCATATCTCCCATACGTTTGAAGATATTTCACCAAAATGATATCCGATTTATAAAATCACCATACTTAACATTTCCACAAAGTTTCATAAATATCGGAGACCATTAGCAATTTCCTTTATTACGTAACATGATTGTCGTCATACCAACCAAATGAAGAGAAAGCAAGGTTGTTTTCATCCCAAAAGGGGAAAACTATTCCATACAGGAGATAAGGATTTCCGGCCAATCAGTCTATCGTAATTTCTCCTTAAACCCCTGGAGAGATTTATAGATAGTTACCAAAGGACTAAAATTGATCACAGGCTACTGTCCAATCGACATCATGCCTACAGATACTAGATAAATATATAGTTACCTAAGGACTGAAATTGATCACGGGCTTGCCTTGCCTACATCATGTGCAAGTACACCGATCTTGTTAGGTTTATTGATGGACCCCTTTCTAAAGGAATATGTTATCGTAGCTTTCTTAGGTGAGGCCCTCAATAACCTAAATCCAGCCGTTATAATTACAGATTTAGTAATCCTGGGTTGATAGCAGTATACGTAGGTTCATTCATAACTTTCTGATTTTCTTCCATAGATTTGTCAACACAGAAACGACCCAAGGGGGTGTTCTGTCTCCTCTCTGGAGATGATGAGTATTAAGGTTGTTGCCTATGCTGATGACGCATAGGCAATAGATGTCAGAGGGAAGTTTCCGAGTACTCTTAGAGACATTGTATAGAAGGCCCTTTATACAACCCCAAGATGTGCTTCCGATAATGGTATTGGTGTTAACCCGGTCAAGACTGAATTAGTCCTTTCCAGCAGGAAATATAAGGTACCAATAGTTGCGCCTGTCTCCTTGAATGGATTGAAATTCCTGAAAACCCAAAATCTTAGGTATTTTTCTAAACAGGAAGTTGAACTTCAAACACAACATTCTGGATAAAACTCAGAAGGCCCTAAAAGGGCAATAGAAATTGGTTGTATACGGCTGACTGAACCACTTTTTGACAATATGTATCTCACTCACACTCTTCCAAACTCAACAACCAAGTGGCCTTTGGTGTATTTTCAGTGAAACTTGATCTACCAATTTAAAATGTTGGATCACAGTACACGCTGAAAAAAAAATCGCTTCTGTAGTATATTCTCCCAAACATATTCGGCTTGAAACATATATATGTTTGGCGTACACTCTAAACATATAATATTTGTTACACACAAAAAATATATATTTGGAAATATGTTGTTTTAAACAAATCTTTGTTTCTATCCAATTTTTTTTATTTGAGAATATTATTTCCGAGACAAAGATTAATTTGCATTTAAGTATTCAGAAAATATATCGATAACTTAAATGTGTTACATTTTTCAGCAAATCAAAGTTTTTTTTTAGATTTTTGTAAAAATAATAAATATTAACAATTGAAATCGTATAATGTTGGATATAAAGAAATTACTTGGAGGATTGACAACAAAAGATGACTTGGGAAGGAAGTTAATGCTACTTATGGTATTATGACTGGGAGGTACAATTCGAATTAAAGAAAAAATTAAAACTGAAATTTGAAAAAGTCAGCAAAGTTTTGAAAATCTTTTTAAGTAAAGTATATTTGGAGAAATTTCTAAACAATAATTTTATTTTTATTCAAACACATTATATTTGAGAGATTTAGTTTGCAAAAATATATTTTGTTCTAATATATTAATATATTCGTTCCAAATAAATTGTATTGGTTGTCAAATAAAATTTATTTGCTCAGAAATATAAAATATTTCAAAATTTGTGTTCCAAATATATTTTCTTTCGATTCAAACATATCAAAAAAGACGATTTTGCCCCGTGTAGTGTTTACAAGGCAAACATTTTAGGTATTAAAAATGTACCGGAATGGCTGAAAATTTGTGTTCGGATCAAAGTCGGTATCAATATTTTCTCTGATAGTCAGGCTGCTATCAAGTTCCTGAAGACTATATTCCTGAATTAAAAAACTATCCTCGACTGTTTTAACGAGATGGCTGAACATGTCAATATTCACCTGTTTTGGTGCCGATGAACTTACACGCTCCAGTGGAACTGGAGCATGTGGACTTTGCCCCTGCGACTCTGAAACAAAAACATATGAAACTTCTGCAATATACAACTATATACTATATTATACTTGGTGTGCTATGAAGACTATTTTAAATACTCCTAAATGCAAGTACAGTTCTCTTGTACAGAAATGTGCAACAAAAATGTATCGTTATCAGTCGAATGTTGTAACTCTGCCGAATTGGATAGCCATTTAATGACAAGTTTGGTTTATCGTTCAAAAACTATCCGAATAGGACCAAATCTTAAGAAAAAACATTGAATAATTTAATAGGTCCGATTTTAAAGATATGTCACTCATATAAAAGTAAATACCAGTGATCCTCGGGAGCCAAAAAAAAAATTACAGATCTATTCCAACTATATCATAGCGAACAGTGTGATCCAAAATGGACTTTCTCAGTATTTTACTAAATTTAAATTTCCTGCGTAAGTTTTAATTTGAAAATGGCTATAACTTTTTCGTTTTAAGAGATTTTAAAGCAAACAATTTTGTATTCACTCATATTATGAAATTATTTACCGTAGAAAACGGAATTTATATGCAGTCAATATGAGTAATAATGTTGTGTAATGGAAGTTCGCTTTCACGTATTGCACGTTGGGTAACGCCAAATGATCTACCAAGTATAGGTAGATCCTAACATCGGGGTGTAACGCCCTTGTACCCATTGGTGTATGGTTTGCTGTCGGGGGTAATCGTATTTGTACGAAGCCTTGTGATACCTGGGCGCCTCAGCAAGTAATAGGTGTTGTGGCACCCAGTCCTTGCCACAGTACCGGGGGCTACGCTGTGTTGGACATGTTTCTCCCCTACAGTAGAGGTAATAACAAACTCCCCTAATTCGGAGGATTATGCGAACCCTACCCCCACTCTCGTGGGACCTATATGAAACCCTTTAAACTAACAAAAGCGGATATACTGCAACAACCAACCGATACGGCTACGAATACAAGAACTGATAACGATACAAATACGACGTAGACTACGAAAATTTGGTAATTATGGCTTAAATACGCATATTTTGGAGCGGCCTCTGTAGGGTGACTATAACAAAACATGAAATATGAATGTAAAATTTTTGTTGTGATGAATTTTTGTCGAAATAGAATACAAACTGCAAAGTTTCAGCTAATTTGCTTTAAAAATGCGGTATCTGTGCCAATCAAAACATTGACCAATATGGCCCATGCAACTATAAGAAGAATTTATACCAAATTTGATTGACGTAGCTCTATTATTACGGACTATAGCGTAATTACAACTGATAGACAGACAGACGGACATAGCTAAATCGTCTTAGATTTTCAAGACGATCAAAAATATATATACTTTATAGGGTCGCAGATCATATTTCAAGGTGTTGCAAACAGAATGACAAAGTTAGTATACCCCCTCCTATGGTGGCGAGCTCTATTATTACGGAATATAGCGTATGTTTGTAGCCGAGCAGCAGAAAATAACAAGACCTGAACGACTTGAGTTCTAGATAGGAACTAATTTTATTTACAATATTTTCTCTTAACTTAAGACTAACCAAATAATTCTTAACCTATCTTATAAGTAAGACGAAAAGAGAGAAGACATTTTTATAGCACAACGACCCACGCAGTGCACATCTATGTGCACCGCTGGTCGCCAAAGATAACAATCAACATATAGACATTGTTGTTGTTACAAATAAAACTATAAAATACGACAATTTATGACTTGTCCCCTTTCTTCACTACAGAGTGTGTGATGCCTATTTCAGCCATATGTCTGGCATAAGTTTCACCCATGTATTTGTATTTCTTATTATCAAATCACATAAGACAAAATATCATCACAACTCTATAGCTACCTGCTCAATTCAGTTCAGAGAACTGAACATTCTGCCGGCCTTAAAAGATCCTGATCTTTTAACAAAAATTGTAATATATTAACAAGAAAGAAATGGAAGAATAAAATATAATTCTAAAAATAAATTTAAATTAGAAAAATTGTTCAATGATGGCAGGAACCCAATCTCGGCTGCATTCTGGTTGCCATCTGAATTTCCATCGGCTCATGTTTTTGTCAGGCTCCTTCGGCTTCAGTTGACGATGCACACTAGTTGCGAGTGTTTTGTCCCCTCCCTCGGCGTTGGGAGTCTCACTCATCGGTGTAGCATCTTTACCAATTGTCAGCTTGGCCCTCAATGACTCTGACGTTGAAAGTTGTGTTGGGACAACCCTTTTGTCGTTAACCAACTCAATAATGCAGTTGACGCCACCTTCAGATGTTATCATTTGTGACTGGTGATGATAAGCGAGCTTCATATCACCTTCAGCTTCTTCGTCGAATTCTTCATCTTTGGATTCTTCTTCTACTGCGAAACTGTTGAAGCCATCCGCGTCATCAATGGTCATCTTAACTCGTAATGATTTTGACAGCTCAGGACCGCTGCCCACGCTGCATACATGTCTTGTTATTTGTAAATGCAGGCGACGGTTGACGTTTTCAGATGGTGTTCGTTTGGTGGGTGTTTTATTTTTGTTATTATTTTTTGTATATAAACCATCCGAATTCATTTTCATTCGGATGGACCTTCCCCGCCTCCAGCTCAACTTTGGACGGTCTTTATTCCTACTACAATGGGTATTTGAGGTATTTTTACCGACTCTGCTGATGTTTCCAGTATATTCCGTCTTACTAGAAACATCATCACCGACTTTAGCCTTTTCGCTAATTTCCAAAGTGCTCTCAGACTTTTCCTTGAGCAATTTTGATTTATCTATTCTCATATCAAAAGTGCTGATGTTTCCCGTATCTTCCGTCTTACTGGAATCATCATCACCCCTTCAGCCTTTGAGCTAGTTCCCACAGTGCCTTCAGAATCTTCATGAAACAACCTTGGTGGTTCGATAAATTCATAATCGAAAAAAACTAATTTCTTTTCAATCTCCCTATGGAGATAAGTGAAATGTCTCCCATAGCATTTTGTACAAGAAACATTTCGGGTACATGTCCTTTTGACATGACCAACCCCCAAACATACGAAACACACTTTGTGTTCCACAAGCTTATCCCATTTTTCATCAATGGGAAGCATCCTAAACCTAGTACACCTATTTAGTTGGTGGGATACTAAGCACCCAATTGGACATTTCCTAAATCCCATCCTTGGTAATTCCAATGCCTCAGCATTTAATTCTTCAGCATTTTCCTTAAACAACCGTGGTGGTTCAATAAATACAAAACCAAATAAATATTTTTTTTCAGTCTTCCCACAGTTGCTAACCACCTCTTCTTGCAAAGCATTTGCGTCTAAGCGACAGTCCACACTGTCAATTACCCATAACGTCCCGACTAACAACTTCCCTTCGGAAATATGGAATTTTTTCCATAGCTAGTTCCAAAAAACGGAGTTCCCTATCGTTCCTCTATTCTGTTATACCCTCTACAAATATGAGCAATTTTGCTCAGTTCTTTTCTATATATATATATTTTTTTAATTATTTTATTATTTATTTATGTGTTCAAATCCACTAATGAGTATTCGAAGTCCCTTACCGCTGGTGGGGGGAACTTTGAATTCATTAGTGTTTTTACGGGGTCACCATGTTTGTAGCCGAGCAGCAGAAAATAACAAGACCTGAACGACTTGAGTTCTAGATAGGAACTAATTTTATTTACAATATTTTCTCTTAACTTAAGACTAACCAAATAATTCTTAACCTATCTTATAAGTAAGACGAAAAGAGAGAAGACATTTTTATAGCACAACGACCTACGCAGTGCACATCTATGTGCACCGCTGGTCGCCAAAGATAACAATCAACATATAGACATTGTTGTTGTTACAAATAAAACTATAAAATACGACAATTTATGACTTGTCCCTTTTCTTCACTACAGAGTGTGTGATGCCTATTTCAGCCATATGTCTGGCATAAGTTTCACCCATGTATTTGTATTTCTTATTATCAAATCACATAAGACAAAATATCATCACAACTCTATAGCTACCTGCTCAATTCAGTTCAGAGAACTGAACAGCGTAATTACAACTGATAGACAGACAGACGGACATAGCTAAATCGTCTTAGATTTTCAAGACGATCAAAAATATATATACTTCATAGGGTCGCAGATCATATTTCAAGGTGTTGCAAACAGAATGACAAAGTTAGTATCATCGATTTCCATACAATGATAAGTCATAAAGTTGACGCTAGGCGGCTTTATGATATACTTGATTTTCAAAGAATGCTAAGTCGAAACTGGCTGTTTTCTGGAGATGCGAATCGCCGTTTTAGTGAAATTTTAAATTTGTGTAGAATTACCTTGTAATTTGTTTTGAGCTGAACTTTATTGCATTGATGGATTTGACTAAAGAAAATTTAGAATATTTTAAATTTTGAAATGCAATCTCCAGTATAACGTACCACGTCGACTTAGAATTCTTTATAATGGAGGTATTAATAGTATTACAATTCTGTAATACTCAGTAGAGTGGAATTAGGGTTTCTATATTTCACGTACGCATTGACCTAGTTAAAAAGGTACAGAAAGTCATAAAAAAGCCCTTATAAGGGAAAAGCGGTACAGAAAGTCATAAAAAAGCCCTTATAAGGGAAAAGCGAAGGTCTGTAGGAAGGAAAAGCGGAAGAGGAAAAACAATGTGCGTCAATCCAAGCTTTGGCGACTTCGATTTTCTGTTTGACCAAGTTGAAAAGGTACAGAAAGTCATAAAAAAGCCCTTATAAGGGAAAAGCGAAGGTCTGTAGGAAGGAAAAGCGGAAGAGGAAAATAATATGCGTCAATACAAGCTTTGGCGACTTCGTTTTTCTGTTTGACCAAGTTGAAAAGGTACAGAAAGTCATAAAAAAGCCCTTGGGATTCTATATTTCACGTACGCATTGACCAAGTTGAAAAGGTACAGAAAGTCATAAAAAAGCCCTTATAAGGGAAAAGCGAAGGTCTGTAGGAAGGAAAAGCGGAAGAGGAAAAAAAATGTGCGTCAATCCAAGCTTTGGCGACATCGATTTTCTGTTTGACCAAGTTGAAAAGGTACAGAAAGTCATAAAAAAGCCCTTGGGATTCTATATTTCACGTACGCATTGACCAAGTTGAAAAGGTACAGAAAGTCATAAAAAAGCCCTTGGGATTCTATATTTCACGTACGCATTGACCAAGTTGAAAAGGTACAGAAAGTCATAAAAAAGCCCTTATAAGGGAAAAGCGAAGGTCTGTAGAAGGAAAAGCGGAAGAGGAAAAAAAAAGTGCGTCAATCCAAGCTTTGGCGGGTTGGAGCGAGCGTATTTTTCAACTGCTCAGAAATTTTCTGGTTGTGTTTCACTTGGTGTATGGTATAGTTTTATTTGGTTCATATAATTACGAGGGGGTGGGGGTGCAAATATAAATAGCTGGATATTTGTATAAATATACACAGTTCGAAATAAAGTCTTTTCAAGATGCCATCTAACAATGAGCTAGTAAAAGCGTTCAATTTTTTAAATTTTAAAAAAATTGTTAGTATGTAGGAATTGAATCCTAATACTGAATACGTCATCAGTGGAGCATACAAGACAAAAACAAAATATAATGAAAAAGTTGTGCTTAAACTGGACGATAGCATCCTTTATTTGCCAACGAGGTTCAATTCATTGGGCGATGACGCAATAAATCGGCTATGTGATGGAGTATTTTCAATTCAAAAAATACCACTACGAGAAGGAGCTGATAATACATTATATAAGATAGAAATAAAACAAATTTTACCAACAGACACATTTTATTTACCATATTAATTATAATTTTGTTTAATAAAACTAAATAAATAAATAAAGACATGTTATTTTAATTTAAACTGATTGTTTTTTTCATTACGAATTTATGTTAGGTGAAAATCCTCAATATTTTTTAAGGAATTGCAAGTTGAAACTATCTGTCGATTTAAATAAGTTACTCGCAGTCGAAAGGAAAGACGTCTTGTTGAGTTGATGGAATCCAAGAGAGAGATTTTTTATTTTACGAAAACGGATGTGCTGGCTTTCGTTCATGCACCAGCTGTTCAAACAAAATCGCTTGTGCTTAGTATACTCTAAACATAGCTTACACAGATGTAAACTTATATTTACTAAAACTAAATCTATTACAAATTTGAATTCAGTTAATAATTCAATTTAATTAATTCAATTAATGTGGAACTTAATTTAGGTTATCAATCCAAATCAACATTCCGGCGCCTTTGAAGGATTGTAGACCTTCAACAATTGGGAAGAAGGGCCAGCTTATGTATGGACCTCCTAAATACGCCGTTTTTTGTTTTTATTTCGGCAACTCTGACCTTGCCATCTGGTCCTTGGATTACGTTGATGACCCTCCCGCTCAACCATTCTTGTGGCGGATAATTGTCCTCGTGGACTAAAACCAACTTGCTCACTTGTAGATTGCATGTTTCTTGATCCCACTTGTTCTTGTTCTGAAGTCCTAGGATGTAATCTCTCGACCAAGCCTGCCAGAATCTCTGCTTGAGAAATGAAAGCATTCGCCATCTCTTCGAAAAATTCAGCTTGCTGTCTTTGACATCTTCTACGGATTCTGGCGGAAGCGAACGTAGACCCTCTCCTATGAGTAAATGTGCTGGGGTTAACGCTTCGCCGTCGTTGGGATCTGTGGATAGGGGTGCGATCGGGCGGCTGTTGAGTACCGCCTCCACTTCTGCTAGCATTGTACTCATTTCCTCTACATTAAGTGACGCATTGCCCACCGCTCGCAGTAGCAGATATTTCGCTTGCTTGACGGCGGCTTCCCAGAGGCCTCCGAAGTGAGGAGCTCTTGGAGGTATGAAGCTGAACTCTACGCTGCACGACGCTGCGTACGAAGATATTTCGCCTTTGTGCTTCTCGAACGCGTCTTGAAGCTCCTTGAGAGATCTGCTGGCTCCGACGAAATTGGTTGCGTTGTCGCAGTACACTTTCTTCGGCAGCCCTCGTCTGGCAACAAACCTTTTAAAACATAGAATAAACGCATCAGAGGACAAATCAGACACTAAATCTAAATGAACTGCCTTGGATGTAAAACAAACGTAAACTGCGATGTACATTTTTATTGGAGCTCTGCCACGAATTCTTAACGACACATTCACAGGACCACAAAAATCCACACCAGAAATCAAAAAAGGTCGTTGTGCTCTAACCCTGTCACTGGGTAAATTTCCCATTATTTGTTTCAATAGTTTGGGTTTGTATCGAAAGCAATGGACGCATTGACGAACTATTCTTGAACATTCTTCCCTGGCATTAATAAGTCAAATCAATTCTCGCGATAGCGCAATCAAAGCCTTTACCCCTGCGTGATAATTATCTAGATGTAGACTTCTCAAATACAATGTTTTCTTCGGCATTAAGAGAGGGCATTTTGTGCTGTAATGCAAAGTGGTGTTAATTAATCGACCTCCAACTCTAAGCAAGGAAAAGGTTCGATTTTTTTCCATAAATGTGTGAATGAATGGCGTCAACCGTTGAACATTAGATGGCAATAACTCGGATTTACCCAATTTTCGAATTTCGTCAGAAAATGAATCTTTTTGGACAATTTCCACAAGTTTGTAAAAAGAATACTTTAATTCTTTTGCATTTAGAGTTATAGATTCTGGTCTTTTAAACTTTTTGAGTCCATCTATTAGTCTGAGCACATATGCAAATACTCTGATGAGCCTTTTGTATGACGAATATTTCAGTATAAAATCTAACATATTGTTAGAGGTTTCCCCAACTGCCAAATGTACCATTGTCCTCCTCCTCTCCATTGTCTTTTCCTCCACTGTTAACGAAAAATGACAATTAAGAGGCCATAACGAAATGTCTTTGAGCAGAAATGAAGGGCCTTTAAACCATATTGTGTTTTGAATTTCCTCCACGTCGCAGCCTCTTGAAACTATATCGGCTGGATTTTCTTTCGTGGGTACATGTCTCCATATTGCACCGTTAGACCAATCCTGAATTTGGGCAACACGATTAGAAACAAATGTAGAGAGGGTAGATGGATGAGCTTTGATCCAATGAAGAGTTATTTCGGAATCGGTCCAGAAGTAAATACTTTCTACATTAAGAGACAATATATTTTTTAATTTCGACCACAGTTCAGATAGCAAATGAGCTGCACTGAACTCTAACCTTGGTAGAGTTTTAGTCTTGAGCGGAGCGACTCTGGACTTAGCCGTAAGAAGATTGCTATAAGTTGTACCCAATGCTTCACATCTGACATAAATACAGCACCCATAAGCTCGTATGGATGCATCAGCAAATCCATGAATTTGAACCTTTGCCTTTGGGAAAGTATTTATGTATCTTGGAATTTTAATTGAATCAATTTTTCTTAAATTTGTCTTAAAATCTTCCCACGCTGTATTTAACCGCATAGGGATAGATTCGTCCCAGTCTAACTGCTGGAGCCAAAGCTCCTGTAACAATATTTTCGACTTTGTAATTATTGGACATATTAAACCCAGTGGGTCGAACAATCGGGATGAAACAGACAAAATGTTCCGCTTAGTCGCCCGTAGTTCCTTCAAATCGTCATCTAACTGGAACTTGAGTATATCGTCTTTTGAAACCCAGTGTATTCCCAGTGCCTTTGTACAGTCAGAATCTGTTTTCAATAATTTATCCTCACCTACGCTATCACTAAAGTTCACATGATTTGAATTCCATTTAGTCAAATTAAATCCTGCTGACTCCAAAATGTAAGTCACCTGCTTTCGGATCTCGTGGATTTCTTGAAGAGTATCAGCGCCAGTAATTAGATCGTCAACATAGAAATCTCTTCGGATTATTTTAGATCCGAGAGGTAAAATTTCGTTGTATATATCGCTAAGATGTATCAAACACTTTACCGCCAAATAGGGTGCTGACGATGTTCCATACGTCACAGTGTTTAATCTATACACTTTCAACTCGTCTGTAGGGTGTGGTCTCCAGACAATTAATTGAAAGTATCTATCGGCCTCGTTTATCAAAACTTGGCGATACATTTTTTCGATGTCTGCTGTGACAACGAATCTATGCATACGAAAATGAATTAATGTGGAGTATAAACTAAATGTGCGACTGGAAGCATCGAATACCACACGAAGTTTAGTAGAAGTGCTTTGCGGCCGCAATACGCATTGATGCGGAATGAAATAGTGGGGCAAGTCTGGTATAACGTTGTCCGTAAGGGACATGTGACCTAACTCGATATATTATTGCATAAAATCGTTATACATACACTTAATATTCTCATCTCTTTGAAGTCTTCGCTCTAAAGATAGGAAACGTCTTTTCGCGGTATCGTAAGATGAACCCAGTTGTTTAGGGTTTTCTTTAAAAGGTAGAGAAACTTTAAAACGACCTGATGGTAGACGCTGAATCGAATTTTTAAACTTTTCTTCACAGATCAGCTGTTCCTCGGTTAGATTACCTCTGGCATTTCTTGGCAGGTCCTCCATTTCCCAAAATTTTCGCACAATTGAGTCCACAGCTTCTTCATCTACAACTCGATTGACTACATGGCAATTCGTAAGTCTTGGACCCGCTGGTTGGGCATATTTACCTGCTACTACCCAACCAAGCAAAGTCTTCTGAACTATAGGAATGCTTGGATTGGACTTAATCTGTCCAACGCACAAAAGCTCAAAAAAGAGTTCACCACCAATTAGTAAGTCCACCTTTTGTGGTTTGAAAAAATGCGGATCGGCCAATTCTATATTTTTCGGAATGTTCCAATGGGCAGTGGCAATTTTACGATCTGGTTGAATATTTGTTATTGAGCCTAGAATCCAAAACTTGGACGAAAACTGCGATGAATTAACTCTTGATTTTACAGAGTTGAATATTATTTCTCGAAATAGAGTTTATTCCGGCGATGCCCGATAACTCAAGTCTACCGTGATCTCGTTTCAAATTCAGTCTCTGAGCAAGTTCTTCAGTCACTAAATTAGGCTGTGATCCTGAATCTAGCAAAGCTCTAGCCATTATAAACATTCCGGAATTAGACCTGACTTGAACTAGGGCTGTTGCCAAAATAACGTTATCATCTGCCATTGAATGATTTACGGAAGCATTTGATGTTGTTGGCTGTCCTGTGGAGAGTTCGCTGGAATTATATCGATGTAAAAGAGTGTGGTGCGAACCAGAACATACATTGCATTTTGAAGAATTACATCGAGCAACTGTATGACCCCTTTTAAGGCAGTTGATGCACGCGGGTACTGATTTGACGTACTCAAATCTTTGCATGACTGGCATCGCGGCAAACGATGCGCAATTTAGAACTGTATGTTGTGTTGCCTTACAAAAAATGCATTTCTCTTGTGACGATTTAGTCTTAGTGCATGACAATGTTGACTTAAATCTTCTTTTAGAGACAGTCTCAGTTTTGTTTTTAGAAGTATTGGGCCTCGCACTTGAGGCCTCATCAGCAGAAATATGTTGGTAGCGTTTATTAAGAGCAGCTTCACAATCTGACCACAATGGTAGACTTTCATAGTTAAGTTGCTCCTCCCACTTAATCTTAGTACCATTATCCACTTTTGACATCACTAAATGTATTAGAATTGCGTTAGCAATCTTTTTGTCATCTCCTATAGACAGTAATGAGTCATAGATTGCCGATACTGTATCGATCATACCTCGCAATGCAGACGCAGAAGGCTTTATTATTTCAGGAAGATCGAAAAGTTTGGAAATGTTGTCAAAGAATATTAAACACTCGTTGTCGTATACCTTCTTCAAACTGGCTAAAGCCTTGGGATAATTTTCTTCCGAGATCTGAAAGGCTTTTACAGTACCTAAAGCCTCTTCGGATAAACAAGATATCAGATGGTTAAATTTTTCTATGTCTGTTAAAGTTGGATCAGTATGTACCAAATTTTCAAAAAGACTGATGAAATTTTTATACTCGGAATATTTTCCGGTAAATTTAGGAAGCCGCATATTGGGCAACCTAGATTGATGAGAAGGAATACTGAACGATGTTTCAATCATACTGGGCTTTCTATTCTTCGACAGAATACCAAGGAATAGTGATTTAGTAGAAACGCAAATATCTTCTAGCTCAGCTCTTTCCATATTTTCAGGCTCTAATATATCCAAATCGGACTGGTATTTCATTGCCTGTTCTATGTAGGATTTTAAGATATCTAGTCTACACTCCAATTCTATGGGATTAAATGAAATAGTTTTATCTCTGAATGATTTACGAATTCGTTCAATATTTTCTATCACCTTTACTTTCTTCTTCTTTATCTGGTCAGCCGAATCTACCCTTGACGGAGAATCTTGTCTTTTCTTTCCCGTCATTTTCGTAATTACAACTTATGAGAACCAACTACGACAAACACTATAAGAGTCTCCTATGGAATTGCTAATTACATTATTTATCGCAAGCTTCACAGAAAGTCTTGGGGCACTTGAATTCAATTCAATGAAATATTTGATAAACAATAAAATTTGTTGCACTTACTGGAAAGTGAGTATTAATATTTGGATGGAGCTTTTATGTGTTCCTCAGTGAAACTCATTTGATAATTTCCACCTGTATTTATGATTTCTCCTCACTCTCTGTATGATCCAGCAGATTTATTAGAAGACCCCTCCTCTCTTTGTGATAATATGTACTTCCATTGTAGGATATTGTTTTTATAATTTTTACTTTGCTTTGGTTTCTCTTTAATTAATAAAATTATTTCAATTCACACAATTTAGTTTTTCGTCGTCTTTATTTATCTTCGTTTGTTTACTTATCGTTCAGATCGATAACATATCGATATTCTACTTAAATCAACGTGAGTTATTATTTGTCGTGATACGCGATGGCAGAGCGCTGAGCTTACAGATTAAGATAGAGAGACGTAAAGCATGTGGATTTGGGTATTTAGAGTAATCACTATTCTCAACAAAGTAACGAGTGCTCTCTTCTATTTGTCATCGGCAAAACAGTGATGTTGAAAGCTCTTTAATATTTGAGACTTAAGAGAGGCAGAATATACCAAAGAACAAATAACGTGTTGTATAATGTTTTACATTCAATGCGGTGGCTAATAGAAATAGTATTAATCTCTTAAGAAATCGTTTGCCTTATACAAATATTAAAGACGAGACATTCCGATTACCTTTCGGATGTCACTCCAATCGCGGTAATTTAGCGATGATATGGATGCAAATGATTTCTTAAGCAATTACCTCAGTATCGGATATTTCAGATTCTGAATTACTCCCCTGGTGACTGCTCCTACAAATACGGCAGCTACAGCAAGGCATCGAAGGGCGATGATTATCGAAAGCACTATATTTCTAAAAACAGCAATATTCCACCAAAGACGTCGAGTACAAACCAGCACTTGATTTGTTAATTAAAAAATTATAGAATTATGGCCTTAATTGCCCCTGCTCGGGCGCCAAATGAAAATCCTCAATATTTTTTAAGGAATTGCAAGTTGAAACTATCTGTCGATTTAAATAAGTTACTCGCAGTCGAAAGGAAAGACGTCTTGTAGAGTTGATGGAATCCAAGAGAGAGATTTTATTTTACGAAAACGGATGTGCTGGCTTTCGTTCATGCACCAGCTGTTCAAACATAATCGCTTGTGCTTAGTATACCCTAAACATAGCTTACACAGATGTAAACTTATATTTACTAAAACTAAATCTATTACAAATTTGAATTCAGTTAATAATTCAATTTAATTAATTCAATTAATGTGAAACTTAATTTAGGTTATCAATCCAAATCAACATTAGGGTTTAACTCCATTCAATAAAATGGGGGTCAAAATTGTTTAGAAAACAGTCTCACTTAAAAATCTTAATGATAAACATGTATTATTCAGAAAAAACTAATGTCTATAGTCATTTTAATCGTGAAGAGGAACGTTTAAAAACTTTTGAAATGTGGCCAATCGATTTTATTAACTATTAAGAACTGGCTATGACTGGAATGTTTTATATGGGTGATGCTGACAAGACCAAATGTTATTTCTGTGAAGTTGAAATATATTCTTGGAAACATGATGATTCTCCGATTTCTGAACATCTACGATGGCCAAAAATATGTACACTGCTGAGGCGATTAAATACAAATAATGAGCCACTAAATACTGTGGAATTAGATCGTATTCTACCGAAATTGGGTTTTGATACATGTGGTGTGAATGATAATAAAAATGAGAAGCAGAACGACACTTATAAGGAGAAACCACAATGTTTTTTAAAAGTAGATTTTAAAAATATATACACACATTTTTTGTTATGTATACTTACGATTTATATTTATAAAGAAATTAAAACATTTTTAAGGAAATAAAATACATATTTTTCGTTTTTCATTCTAATCATTTTATTTTATTTGTTAATAATTTATTTCATCTAGAATAGAATCCTGAATTTGGTAATAATTTTTCTCAATAAATATGAACAGTTTAAGTAAATTATTTAGTGCACACATAAATCTATCATCTGTATGAATTGGACAAGAAGTATAGTAATTATTCAAATTTGATAGACATGTTTTATCCTCAAGATTAATAATAGTTGCATAAATATATTTTGATAAAAAGTCTTTTTTGGCTTTGCCAACAACAAAAATATACTTATAACTATTTAGAGGTACAAGAATATCGCCAACACTGCAGTAGTCCACTGAACCCATCGACCAATCCAGTCCATTTACGAATTTCTTACAGTAGTTGTTTTTTCTGCGTCCTCCTTTTGTTAATTCACGAGAATCAAAAGGTTGTTTGAACAGGAATTAATTCGGTACGACAGAGGAACCACCCATAACCGCCAGTTCCTTCATATATATACAGTTATCATTTCCATGACAGTATTGAAAATCCAAAATGGCAATTTCCGACCTTTTGATATTAAACATTGTGTAAACAGTTCTCGTAGTAAACTAATAGATGTAACATTTTGTTGAGGGGCTTTATATACGGTTTTACCTTTCAACAAAAATTGTAGTACAATTTACTCACTCAACGACAATGGAGCATACAATTAAAGAGGCGGACAAATTTCAAAACCACAATGTCGTCTTTGAAATGGAATATTTTGTGAATTTAAGTTTAAAAGTGAAATGTGGATTCTCAACTACATGGAAATTCGAACCCATAATATGGCTCCAAAATAAATGAAAACATTTCATTGGGGTTTCTCGCGATATGTGGCTGCATATGATGACATACAAGGAGTATATCCAATTGAGACTAGACCAATTTGAATTTTTCGATGCATTCAACTTAATGAATGACCCACCCAAAGAAAATATAAATTTCGATTTTCGACAGAAGGATGGTCGAAGTTACCTAGTCCTGCAGCAGAATGGCAACAAAATCAAAATTGATGGTGACACATGGCGCTCTATAACCAGAATTGGAATTTTTCTAACAACATGTATATGTTGGAATGGCATACTTCAAAAGCAAATTGAATTTTTTTATAATAATTTTTACATTCCTACATGTGCCAATTTAAATAAAACCTATATCCAAATTACTGACATAACTGGATATTACGAAAAAGACGTTGAAATTGATTTAACTCGACTATGTTTTGAGTTTGGTAAAAAATGACAAGTATTATTAAGAAAGATGTACAAATTTATAAATTATATTCTAGAGCTGACTAATAAAATTAAAAATTATGAAAAAAAAAATAAAAATATTTATTTTTGTATGTTTTAAATTTAAAATTGAGATAGGAATTTTAGACACTAATGACCACAGTTGACAGTATTAAATCGCTGTTCTCTATTATAATTATAAGTTATGTTTTTTCCTAAATAACGTATTATTTCTAGTGGTGGTTGAAGTTTCCCAAAACTGTCATAGTAATCAATTTTGTTACGGTTTTTGTAGTATGCTACCCAATGAGTACCAGGACCCCTATATGAGTCTAGGTTAACTATTCCACACTCTCTAACATGAGGTTTTTTCGGGAGTTTATCCCTCATATAGACTCCTCTAAAATGAGGGATATATTTTACTCCAAACATTTTCAAATCGATATCAGTTAGAGGTTTAATGGGTAGCTGACTTATTTGCCATTTGTTTATTGTTATAAATGACCCCCATACCTTTCTTGTAAGGTTTTAGATAAAGACCCTTGCCCATGGCAATACTCTCTATTTTCCTATTATGTCTAGAATTCTCTTCAAGTTGTTGCTTAGCATTCTTTGCAGAATTTACAGCTTTAGCTATTGATGCCCCACCCGAAGCTAACACCCCCAAAGCGCTGTGTGCAGTTAATATTGGAATTAATGGAAGAAAGCCTCCTATTTTAGGAATTCTTATAACCCTAGGTATAATAACGTGAGTTTTTCCCTTTAAATGATTGACCAATAGCTTTTCGAGCAATTGATATAGCTGCTTCAATATCTTGTGGTTTTTGCTTCTTTAGAATTCTTGTCGCTTTCTTTATAGCCGTAGTAAACATTTTCTTCCCACATACACGTTTCTGAGGTTTCTTTGAGACCCCCATCCCCATTTTCACTTTTGCCTTCATAGCGTTGGAAACTAAATAAGCGTTTAATTTTTCACCCCAAGTGCTATCCCTAGCATTAACTCGTTCCCAAGCTCTTTCAGATAACTCTTTATCTGCTTTATGTCGTTGATGTATATTCGTGCTTTGTGTATACGCTATATCATGGGTTTTGCAAGCCGCATCCAAACCATTTATTCCTTTGTCACCTCTTTCCAAACGTTTTTCTAATTTTGTTCCGGGCCACAAAACCCAGGTAAATGAAGTTCAAATGGTAAAGAATCAATTAAATTATTCAGCAATCCTCTCCCTTGGACGGTTCTTTTGGTATTAATTTTATTCGTTGAATAAATTATCATTTTATATAATTTTTATGTTTCTATAAAGATAAAAAATTGTATATAAATTTTAATGAGAAAGAGATATTTTTACAGTTGCAAAAATGCGTTTAGTAAAACAGGATACTAATATTATTGTGCGAAATTTCGATTTCACACACAATAATTCTAATAAACTGAGACATAGTTCATTATTGCCAAATTCAATACGTGCATTAATTGTTGGTCCATCCAATTGCGGAAAAACTAATATTATGATAAGTCTTATTGAGAGTCCAAATGGTTTAAAATTTGAAAATATTTACTTATACTCCAAATCATTGTATCAACCGAAATATGAATATTTAAAGGCGCTCATAGCCCCTATAAAAGGTATGGGTTTTTATACATTCTCCGACAATTCAGATGTAATAACGCCAGATCAAGCTAAAGCAAATTCCATAATGATATTTGACGATGTTGCATGTGATAAACAAAATAATATTCGAAATTATTTTTGTATGGGGAGACATAAAAATATAGACTCATTCTATTGTGTCAAACATATACGTGTATACCTAAGCACTTAATCCGTGACAATGCTAATATAATTATTATGTTCAAACAGGATGAAATGAATATGAAACACATATACAGTGACCATGGGGTTGTGACATGTCATTAAAAAAATTTTTCGATATATGTCGTGAATGTTGGCAAGATAAACACAGTTTTTTAATTATAAGTAAAGGTAATGATATTAATGATGGTCGATATAGAAAAGGATTTGATATCTATATTAAAATTTAGTAAATGCTAATACCCCGATAGGAATAGACATTATTGTTAAACCAGTTAAAAAAAAACAGCTTTAAAAATATATATCCAGTCAGTTTAAAAAAGAAACAGAACAGTTTTAAAAACAAACAGAGCAGTTTGAGATAAAGAACTGGTCAGTTTTAAAAAGAAACAGAGCAGTTTTAAAAAACATACAGATCAGTTTAGATACATAACTGGTAAGTTTAGTTATAGAACTGGTCAGCTTAGATATAGAACTGGTCAGTTTAGATATAGAACTGGTCAGTTTAAAAAGGAAACAGAGCAGTTTAGATACATAACTGGTCAGTTTAGATATATAACTGGTCAGTTTAGATATAGAACTGGTCAGTTTAAAAAGGAAACAGGTCAGTTTAGATATAGAACTGGTCAGTTTAGATATAGAACTGGTCAGTTTAGATATAGAACTGGTCAGTTTAAAAAGGAAACAGATCAGTTTAGATACATAACTGATCAGTTTAGATATAGAACTGGTCAGTTTATATATAGAACTGGTCAGTTTAAAAAGGAAACAGATTAGTTTTAGATATAGAACTGGTTAGATTAAATGGAAAAACCTATCCGTTGAAAAAATAAAACTGTCCAGTTTACAAAACATAAGTTACCAATTTGTTAAAGCGAATAAAATACATCTTTAGCAAACATTTACAATGGATGAAAATGTGTTAAAGGAGGTAATTAAATCTAGCAAAATTTTGAAAAAGAAAATTCAAAGTATTAAAATGGGAGAACATGATAAAATTAGTCATCTAGAGAGTACATTAAAACCTATAACCACACCATTAACTCAGATTTTAAAACTATCAAATGAAAATACACCAATCAAAATTGAAAAGAATATGCTAAAGAAACAGTTTAAAGGTCAGGAGGAGGAGGGTGAGAACTTCGAAACAAAAAGTTCTAAAAAGAAATATAAACTTGAGTTTGATAGTGATAGTCCTCGAAAAGAATATGATGAAAATGACGATGAATTTTATTCGCAATCTGAGGGGGAAGACCAAAGTGATGGAAATGATTTTGATCTAATCGCATTAAAAAAGGATAAAAAGCTTGATACTATATATGGTATACACGAAAAAGTAATAATCGGAAATCAAACATGGGCTATTTTTAAAAAACCCTAAGAATTACGACTCATCTGAATTAAGTATATACAAAAAGATTTTGACCAACACAAATGCACATAGGAGAAATAATGAAGCAAATGGACAAATAAAAGGAAGCCGAGCCATTAAATGTACTAATATAATAAAAAAATGTTTCAAACAACTCACACAGGTGAAGGATTAATGAGTCTTAACATTGAAAAACCGAACTATATATATTGGGATGATCCGAATGAAATAGTTGAGCGACTAAAGCTTTTGATTGCATCTAAAACTGCCGGACACAATAATCAAAATAATAAAATAATGTCAATTATTGAAGAGCTATAGGAAGCAAATATAATATATTGACCCTATTAATATATACTTAATAACAAAATGAGCGTCGACAAGTTCGGCCACTTTTCCAATTCCGAAACACTAAGGAGAAATTTTCCGAAAATTTTGGGGATTGCTGTTGACCGGTATTATAACCTCGATATCCAAAATAAGAAAATTAAGAATTTGGCTCCGCCATCAGAAGACACAGACGCAGTCAACAAAGTTTATTTACAAACACAAATCTCTCATTCACGAGAAATATTGAAACGTGAATTGAAAATAGAATTTGAAGATATTAGGGAGCAAATATCACAGCTAAAAAAGAATCTTGAAGATGTCTTTGAGGCTATAACTAAAATGTCTATACCTACAACTTTAATATATAATAAACATAGCTAACCATGGAAAGAAGGACAATTGTTAACGAGATTCATTCTCCCGCACGTAAAAACTTCCCTCGTAGGAGAGTTATAATGAAGGGTATTGACGATTTATGGCAGGCTGATTTGGTTGAAATGGGGAGTTTTTCAACAATAAATAAAGGACAGAGATATTTGCTAACCGTTATTGATACCTTTTCAAAATATGCATGGGCAGAAGCAACAAAAACCAAAAACGCCTCTGATGTTTCGAATGCGTTTCAAAAAATATTAGACCAAGGCAGAATACCAAAAAATTTACAAACAGATTTAAGACACTAATGGACAAATATTTTATTAACCACTATTCTACATATAGTGTAATGAAGGCTTCAATTGTTGAACGTTTTAATCGCACATTAAAAACTTTAATGTTTCGAGAATTTTCATATAATGGTAACTATCATTGGCTTGATATTTATAAGCAATTGATTGATGTGTATAACAGAAAAAACCATCGTACTATAAAAATGGCACCCATAGATGTAAACCTTAAAAAAGAGAAAATGTTGTTGGATACGGTATACAGTCACCTAAAAATATTTAAGTCGACTAAATTCCACGTAGGGGATTACGTACGTATAAGCAAATATAAAAATATATTCGAAAAAGGATACACCCCTAATTTTAGTACAGAGATATTTCGAATCAAATCTATCCAGATTACGAATCCTGTCACATTCATCTTGGAAGACTATCAAGGAAATCCAATCAAAGGGGGTTTCTATGCAGAAGAAATTCGACGCGCTCGTTTTCCTAATACATATCTTGTAGAGAAGGTTTTAAAAACTCGGGGAGAAAAAGTATACGTTAAATGGTTGGGTTTCTCTAGCCAACACAATTCATGGATAAATAAAAATGAAATTTTATAAATAAAATAAATTTAATAAAATTACCAAAACGTTTTTTATTCAATATCTAGCGTTCATAATGTCAATAACACTCGCCTTAACTGGAAGGGCATCTGTTTTAACAGCTAATTACTTCCCACCAATTCAGTTGACTGAAGACTATGAATGTGCACTTATAGACTTTCATTCATACAATTCCATACCAAATGTTGACAATGACAATAATTTGTTTCATAGCGGAGATAAGATAATAGAAATTCCTGTAGGCTCTTACGAGCTTGAAGATATTGTCGACTACATAAAAGCTATATAGAAACATGATTGTCTCAAAGCTTTAGAAATCGCCGCAAATAATAACACCCTACAAATTGAAATATTTTCTTCTCATGACGTTATAGATTTTAATCAAGATCGCTCAATAGGATCCTTATTTGAATTCGAGGGAAAACTTTTGACTACGAACATGAGGCATAGCTCTCATCTCCCCGTAAATATTTTGAAAGTAAATGCGGTTCAAATTCAATGTAATATTACATCAGGTTCCTTTATGAATAATTTAATTTTACATGAGTTCGCCAGAAATGTCTCTCTCATGATCTAATACTTTTACGGAGTTCCAATGATGTCAGCGTCTGCCATTCATCGGATACAACGGAAACTCTAAACTTGACAATCACAAACATTACTTGGAGAATTCCACATGTACACCTGTCTGACACATCGAAAATACGAATAATGAAAACGATAAAGGATGGAACTTCATTGCCAATCGCTTTTCGTATTTGGGATTGTCATTTCAACCCCACATTTCAAGGTGCAAACAAATGTCATTGGAATGTAAAGCTTTCTGTGAACAGAGAAAGACCTCGCTTCATTCTGTTTGCATTTGAAAAAGATGGGGGGCTTATCCACTGCAATTTAACAAACATTAAAGTGCATTTGAATTCAGATACTTATCCATATGATGACTTAAATTTGAAATTTGATGAAAATCGTTATGCTATTCTATATGATATGTATGCAAAGTTTCAGCAAAATTATTATTTTCGAGAGTCTCAACCCAACATATCATGTGAAAAATTCAAAGACAAACCAATTGTTGTAGTTGACGTGAGCCATCAGAATGAAATTATTAAAACTGGACCTATTGATGTCAAATTAGAATTTGAAACCAGTAAATCAATTCCTGAAAACACTTCAGCATACTGCATAATACTCCACGAACGACTTCTAGAATACACACCCCTAACTGGCATCGGTCGAAAGATTATTTAAGTTTCATACTAGCGTTTTTTTATATACTTACACTTATCACCCAAACAAAAAAATTGTATGTATACATTTTACGAAATAAAAAAAAAAGATATTATTTTACATTTTAATTTAAAAAATTATTGTTTTTATTTATGTGAATAAATTAAAGAAAATATATTTTACATATTATTTTTAGAAATATTTTTTTTGTGAAATTTGCTACATTTATTTCATTAAAACTAGATACACAATCATATAATTTATTAAATTAATTTAAATTTTAGCTTAGTCTAAACTATTTTCTAACTTACTTATTTTGTAATGACCCCAGGCATATGTATTTACACCGTCAGGTCTTATTATACCCTACACCACACTGTGGCACAGGGTATTATAGTTTGTTTCACGGAAGATGTTTGTAACACCTGAAAATAACACAGCTAGACCCACCTTAAAGTATACCGATCGACTCAGAATCACTAGCTGAGTCGATTTAACGATGTCCGTCCGTCCGTCTGTCCATGTAAAGTTGTTCGCAATTTCACTCCGATCGTTGTGAAATTTTGCAGTTTAGAGTATTTCGCAGCTGTTAAGATCCCTATTGAATTTGGTTGAAATCGGTTCAGATTTAGATATAGCTCCCATATATATCTGTCGTCCGATTTGGCCCTTTAGTCCTATAGAAGCTGTATTTTACATCCAATCGTTCTGAAATTTAGAATGGTAGAGTTTCTTGATCCATGAACCAACACTACCGAATTTGAAGAAAATCGGTTACGATTTAGCTATAGCTCCCATATATATGTTTCGTCCGATTTGGCTCTTTAGTCCTATAGAAGCTGTATTTTACATCCAATCGTTTTGAAATTTAGAATGGTAGAGTTTCTTGATCCATGAACCAACACTACAGAATTTGAAGAAAATCGGTTAAGATTTAGCTATAGCTCCCATATATATGTTTCGTCCGATTTGGCCCTTTAGTCCTATAAAAGCTGTATTTTACATCCAATCGTTTTGAAATTTAGAATGGTAAAGTTTCTTGATCCATGAACCAACACTACCGAATTTGAAGAAAATCGTTTAAGATTTAGCTATAGCTCCCATATATATGTTTCGTCCGATTTGGCCCTTTAGTTCTATAGAAGCTGTATTTTACATCCAATCGTTTTGAAATTTAGAATGGTAGAGTTTCTTGATCCATGAACCAACATTACCGAATTTAAAGAAAATCGGTTAAGATTTAGCTATAGCTCCCATATATATGTTTCGGCCGATTTTGCTCTTTAGTCCTGTAGAAGCTGTATTTTACATCCAATCATTTTGAAATTTAGAATGGTAGAGTTTCTTGATCCATGAACTAACACTACCGAATTTGAAGAAAATCGGTTAAGATTTAGCTATAGCTCCCATATATATGTTTCGTCCGATTTGGTCCTTTAGTTCTATAGAAGCTATATTTTACATCCAATCGTTTTGAAATTTAGAATGGTAGAGTTTCTTGGTCCATGAACCAACATTGGCGAATTTGAAGAAAATCGGTAAAGATTTAGCTATAGCTCCCATATATATGTTTCATCCGATTTGGCTCTTTAGATCCAATCCAATCGATCCAAAAGTAAATTTATGTAAACAATTTATACATAAATTACAAAATTTATATATCAGAGTTATTTAATATTACGAGAGTGGTGTAGGGTATTATATAGTCGGCCCCGCCCGACTTTAGCCGTTCCTTACTGGTTTTTCTTTTGTCGTCATTACAACTAAGTGTTATTTTATTTATTTTTTGGGTGTAAATTATATGTTTCTTTGAAACAAGAGTAATCATATCATCATAATATGTTTTTTTATTATAAAGACAATCCCTATAGTTGTCTATGTTATACTTTTTTAGGACATATTTTTTGACACACTTAGACTTTTTGATTTGTCGTCTATCTTGGATACATACATTGCATACATTTTTGGTCTTAGACCAACAAATTCGGTCATTATCTTTCCACTATTCTCATCCTTCATCATACTTAATTCCTTTTTATTTATTAACGGGACTTTATATGGGTTATCAGCAGGCATATTTGATGTATCGAACCTTGCCTGTAATTCTTTAAAATCGATTTTTTGAAAAAAGTTCGTTCCACGAAATTCTAGTATAAAAGAATATGTATCAATGTAGGCTAATGAAACAGTTGAACCATATTTTTCAAGAAATCATAGAAAAATATATGCTTAATAACAAAATGAGCGTCGACAAGTTCGGCCACTTTTCCAATTCCGAAACACTAAGGAGAAATTTTCCGAAAATTTTTGGGATTGCTGTTGACCGGTATTATAACCTCGATATCCAAAATAAGAAAATTAAGAATTTGGCTCCGCCATCAGAAGACACAGACGCAGTTAACAACGTTTATTTACAAACACAAATCTCTCATTCACGAGAAATATTGAAACGTGAATTGAAAATAGAATTTGAAGATATTAGGGAGCAAATATCACAGCTAAAATGTCTATACGTATAACTTTAATATATAATAAACATAGCTAACCATGGAAAGAAGGACAATTGTTAACGAGATTCATTCTCCCGCACGTAAAAACTTCCCTCGTAGGAGAGTTATAATGAAGGGTATTGACGATTTATGGCAGGCTGATTTGGTTGAAATGGGGAGTTTTTCAACAATAAATAAAGGACAGAGATATTTGCTAACCGTTATTGATACCTTTTCAAAATATGCATGGGCAGAAGCAACAAAAACCAAAAACGCCTCTGATGTTTCGAATGCGTTTCAAAAAATATTAGACCAAGGCAGAATACCAAAAAATTTACAAAGAGATGATGGAAAAGAATTTTTTAACAAAGAATTTAAGACACTAATGGACAAATATTCTATTAACCACTATTCTACATATAGTGTAATGAAGGCTTCAATTGTTGAACTTTTTAATCGCACATTAAAAACTTTAATGTTTCGAGAATTTTCATATAATGGTAACTATCATTGGCTTGATATTTATAAGCAATTGATTGATGTGTAGAACAGAAAAAACCATCGTACTATAAAAATGGCACCCATAGATGTAAACCTTAAAAAAGAGAAAATGTTGTTGGATACGGTATACAGTCACCTAAAAATATTTAAGTCGACTAAATTCCACGTAGGGGATTACGTACGTATAAGCAAATATAAAAATATATTCGAAAAAGGATACACCCCTAATTTTAGTACAGAGATATTTCGAATCAAATCTATCCAGATTACGAATCCTGTCACATTCATCTTGGAAGACTATCAAGGAAATCCAATCAAAGGGGGTTTCTATGCAGAAGAAATTCGACGCGCTTTCCTAATACATATCCTGTAGAGAAGGTTTTCAAAACTCGGGGAGAAAAAGTATACGTTAAATGGTTGGGTTTCTCTAGCCAACACAATTCATGGATAAATAAAAATGAAATTTTATAAATAAAATAAATTTAAAAAATTACCAAAACGTTTTTTATTCAATATCTAGCGTTCATAATGTCAATAACACTCGCCTTAACTGGAAGGGCATCTGTTTTAACAGCTAATTACTTCCCACCAATTCAGTTGACTGAAGACTATGAATGTGCACTTATAGACTTCCATTCATACAATTCCATACCAAATGTTGACAATGACAATAATTTGTTTCATATCGGAGATAAGATAATAGAAATTCCTGTAGGCTCTTACGAGCTTGAAGATATTGTCGACTACATAAAAGCTATATATGGAAAACATGATGGTCTCAAAGCTTTAGAAATCGCCGCAAATAATAACACCCTACAAATTGAAATATTTTCTTCTCATGACGTTATAGATTTTAATCAAGATCGCTCAATAGGATCCTTATTTGGATTCGAGGGAAAAATTTTGACTGCGAACATGAGGCATAGCTCTCATCTCCCCGTAAATATTTTGAAAGTAAATGCGGTTCAAATTCAATGTAATATTACATCAGGTTCCTTTATGAATAATTTACCGGTACATACTATACATGAGTTCGCCATAAATGTCTCACCAGGATATAAATTGGATGAAATACCAAGGAATTTAATTTATTTACCTGTGAACGTCAAAGAAATCAGTTCTCTCAAAGTTTGGATTGTTGATCAAGAACAACGAATAATAAATTTTCGAGGTGAAGAAATTACACTTCGATTACATCTTAGACCGATATCATAATGATTATTTATAATAATAAATATAGTTCTGGAAAGCGATCTTCAAACATTCCAATTCAAACAGTCAAACCTACAAGACAGTCTCTGACCAAGGAAAATATACTTTTTTTAAAATCTTTAAAATTTCGTTTGAAAAATAATGGTGGAAATACATAATGTATCTGAAACCCCTTTCTCTGATGAGAGTATAATAAAAAAGGATTATCATAGTTATATACCATACATAAATTCCTTTAAAAATAATGACAAAATTAGAATAACAATTCAAAACCAAGACTTATACGTTTTACCAAGCGAAAGCTATATTTATATAGAAGGAGTCGTAACCAAACCTGGAGGTGAGAAAGCGACAAATGGTCGATTACACAACAATTGTGTGGCACACATATGCGACGAAATTCGTTATGAAATCAATGGTGTTGAAATTGATCGCACACGATACTTAGGAATAACAACTAACATAAAAAATTTTGTGTCATTAACCGATTTCGAGAGCAATATGATGCGAAATGCAGGTTGGAATAATGGTAATGACTTAGAGAAGAATGTGTTTAATTTTTATGTACCACTTAAAATGTTACTCGGATTTGCAGAAGATTTTACCAAAGTTATATTGAATAGTAAGCATGATCTAAGACTTTTACGGAGTTCCAATGATGTCAGCGTCTGCCATTCATCGGATACAACGGAAACTCTAAACTTGACAATCACAAACATTACTTGGAGAATTCCACATGTACACCTGTCTGAAGTCCTAGGATGTAATCTCTCGACCAAGCCTGCCAGAATCTCTGCTTGAGAAATGAAAGCATTCGCCATCTCTTCGAAAAATTCAGCTTGCTGTCTTTGACATCTTCTACGGATTCTGGCGGAAGCGAACGTAGACCCTCTCCTATGAGTAAATGTGCTGGGGTTAACGCTTCGCCGTCGTTGGGATCTGTGGATAGGGGTGCGATCGGGCGGCTGTTGAGTACCGCCTCCACTTCTGCTAGCATTGTACTCATTTCCTCTACATTAAGTGACGCATTGCCCACCGCTCGCAGTAGCAGATATTTCGCTTGCTTGACGGCGGCTTCCCAGAGGCCTCCGAAGTGAGGAGCTCTTGGAGGTATGAAGCTGAACTCTACGCTGCACGACGCTGCGTACGAAGATATTTCGCCTTTGTGCTTCTCGAACGCGTCTTGAAGCTCCTTGAGAGATCTGCTGGCTCCGACGAAATTGGTTGCGTTGTCGCAGTACACTTTCTTCGGCAGCCCTCGTCTGGCAACAAACCTTTTAAAACATAGAATAAACGCATCAGAGGACAAATCAGACACTAAATCTAAATGAACTGCCTTGGATGTAAAACAAACGTAAACTGCGATGTACATTTTTATTGGAGCTCTGCCACGAATTCTTAACGACACATTCACAGGACCACAAAAATCCACACCAGAAATCAAAAAAGGTCGTTGTGCTCTAACCCTGTCACTGGGTAAATTTCCCATTATTTGTTTCAATAGTTTGGGTTTGTATCGAAAGCAATGGACGCATTGACGAACTATTCTTGAACATTCTTCCCTGGCATTAATAAGTCAAATCGATTCTCGCGATAGCGCAATCAAAGCCTTTACCCCTGCGTGACAATTATCTAGATGTAGACTTCTCAAATACAATGTTTTCTTCGGCATTAAGAGAGGGCATTTTGTGCTGTAATGCAAAGTGGTGTTAATTAATCGACCTCCAACTCTAAGCAAGGAAAAGGTTCGATTTTTTTCCATAAATGTGTGAATGAATGGCGTCAACCGTTGAACATTAGATGGCAATAACTCGGATTTACCCAATTTTCGAATTTCGTCAGAAAATGAATCTTTTTGGACAATTTCCACAAGTTTGTAAAAAGAATACTTTAATTCTTTTGCATTTAGAGTTATAGATTCTGGTCTTTTAAACTTTTTGAGTCCATCTATTAGTCTGAGCACATATGCAAATACTCTGATGAGCCTTTTGTATGACGAATATTTCAGTATAAAAACTAACATATTGTTAGAGGTTTCCCCAACTGCCAAATGTACCATTGTCCTCCTCCTCTCCATTGTCTTTTCCTCCTCTGTTAACGAAAAATGACAATTAACAGGCCATAACGAAATGTCTTTGAGCAGAAATGAAGGGCCTTTAAACCATATTGTGTTTTGAATTTCCTCCACGTCGCAGCCTCTTGAAACTATATCGGCTGGATTTTCTTTCGTGGGTACATGTCTCCATATTGCACCGTTAGACCAATCCTGAATTTGGGCAACACGATTAGAAACAAATGTAGAGAGGGTAGATGGATGAGCTTTGATCCAATGAAGAGTTATTTCGGAATCGGTCCAGAAGTAAATACTTTCTACATTAAGAGACAATATATTTTTTAATTTCGACCACAGTTCAGATAGCAAATGAGCTGCACTGAACTCTAACCTTGGTAGAGTTTTAGTCTTGAGCGGAGCGACTCTGGACTTAGCCGTAAGAAGATGGCTATAAGTTGTACCCAATGCTTCACATCTGACATAAATACAGCACCCATAAGCTCGTATGGATGCATCAGCAAATCCATGAATTTGAACCTTTGCCTTTGGGAAAGTATTTACGTATCTTGGAATTTTAATTGAATCAATTTTTCTTAAATTTGTCTTAAAATCTTCCCACGCTGTATTTAACCGCATAGGGATAGATTCGTCCCAGTCTAACTGCTGGAGCCAAAGCTCCTGTAACAATATTTTCGACTTTGTAATTATTGGACATATTAAACCCAGTGGGTCGAACAATCGGGATGAAACAGACAAAATGTTCCGCTTAGTCGCCCGTAGTTCCTTCAAATCGTCATCTAACTGGAACTTGAGTATATCGTCTTTTTAAACCCAGTGTATTCCCAGTGCCTTTGTACAGTCAGAATCTGTTTTCAATAATTTATCCTCACCTACGCTATCACTAAAGTTCACATGATTTGAATTCCATTTAGTCAAATTAAATCCTGCTGACTCCAAAATGTAAGTCACCTGCTTTCGGATCTCGTGGATTTCTTGAAGAGTATCAGCGCCAGTAATTAGATCGTCAACATAGAAATCTCTTCGGATTATTTTAGATCCGAGAGGTAAAATTTCGTTGTATATATCGCTAAGATGTATCAAACACTTTACCGCCAAATAGGGTGCTGACGATGTTCCATACGTCACAGTGTTTAATCTATACACTTTCAACTCGTCTGTAGGGTGTGGTCTCCAGACAATTAATTGAAAGTATCTATCGGCCTCGTTTATCAAAACTTGGCGATACATTTTTTCGATGTCTGCTGTGACAACGAATCTATGCATACGAAAATGAATTAATGTGGAGTATAAACTAAATGTGCGACTGGAAGCATCGAATACCACACGAAGTTTAGTAGAAGTGCTTTGCGGCCGCAATACGCATTGATGCGGAATGAAATAGTGGGGCAAGTCTGGTATAACGTTGTCCGTAAGGGACATGTGACCTAACTCGATATATTGTTGCATAAAATCGTTATACATACACTTAATATTCTCATCTCTTTGAAGTCTTCGCTCTAAAGATAGGAAACGTCTTTTCGCGGTATCGTAAGATGAACCCAGTTGTTTAGGGTTTTCTTTAAAAGGTAGAGAAACTTTAAAACGACCTGATGGTAGACGCTGAATCGAATTTTTAAACTTTTCTTCACAGATCAGCTGTTCCTCGGTTAGATTACCTCTGGCATTTCTTGGCAGGTCCTCCATTTCCCAAAATTTTCGCACAATTGAGTCCACAGCTTCTTCATCTACAACTCGATTGACTACATGGCAATTCGTAAGTCTTGGACCCGCTGGTTGGGCATATTTACCTGCTACTACCCAACCAAGCAAAGTCTTCTGAACTATAGGAATGCTTGGATTGGACTTAATCTGTCCAACGCACAAAAGCTCAAAAAAGAGTTCACCACCAATTAGTAAGTCCACCTTTTGTGGTTTGAAAAAATGCGGATCGGCCAATTCTATATTTTTCGGAATGTTCCAATGGGCAGTGGCAATTTTACGATCTGGTTGAATATTTGTTATTGAGCCTAGAATCCAAAACTTGGACGAAAACTGCGATGAATTAACTCTTGATTTTACAGAGTTGAATATTATTTCTCGAAATAGAGTTTATTCCGGCGATGCCCGATAACTCAAGTCTACCGTGATCTCGTTTCAAATTCAGTCTCTGAGCAAGTTCTTCAGTCACTAAATTAGGCTGTGATCCTGAATCTAGCAAAGCTCTAGCCATTATAAACATTCCGGAATTAGACCTGACTTGAACTAGGGCTGTTGCCAAAATAACGTTATCATCTGCCATTGAATGATTTACGGAAGCATTTGATGTTGTTGGCTGTCCTGTGGAGAGTTCGCTGGAATTATATCGATGTAAAAGAGTGTGGTGCGAATCAGAACATACATTGCATTTTGAAGAATTACATCGAGCAACTGTATGACCCCTTTTAAGGCAGTTGATGCACGCGGGTACTGATTTGACGTACTCAAATCTTTGCATGACTGGCATCGCGGCAAACGATGCGCAATTTAGAACTGTATGTTGTGTTGCCTTACAAAAAATGCATTTCTCTTGTGACGATTTAGTCTTAGTGCATGACAATGTTGACTTAAATCTTCTTTTAGAGACAGTCTCAGTTTTGTTTTTAGAAGTATTGGGCCTCGCACTTGAGGCCTCATCAGCAGAAATATGTTGGTAGCGTTTATTAAGAGCAGCTTCACAATCTGACCACAATGGTAGACTTTCATAGTTAAGTTGCTCCTCCCACTTAATCTTAGTACCATTATCCACTTTTGACATCACTAAATGTATTAGAATTGCGTTAGCAATCTTTTTGTCATCTCCTATAGACAGTAATGAGTCATAGATTGCCGATACTGTATCGATCATACCTCGCAATGCAGACGCAGAAGGCTTTATTATTTCAGGAAGATCGAAAAGTTTGGAAATGTTGTCAAAGAATATTAAACACTCGTTGTCGTATACCTTCTTCAAACTGGCTAAAGCCTTGGGATAATTTTCTTCCGAGATCTGAAAGGCTTTTACAGTACCTAAAGCCTCTTCGGATAAACAAGATATCAGATGGTTAAATTTTTCTATGTCTGTTAAAGTTGGATCAGTATGTACCAAATTTTCAAAAAGACTGATGAAATTTTTATACTCGGAATATTTTCCGGTAAATTTAGGAAGCCGCATATTGGGCAACCTAGATTGATGAGAAGGAATACTGAACGATGTTTCAATCATACTGGGCTTTCTATTCTTCGACAGAATACCAAGGAATAGTGATTTAGTAGAAACGCAAATATCTTCTAGCTCAGCTCTTTCCATATTTTCAGGCTCTAATATATCCAAATCGGACTGGTATTTCATTGCCTGTTCTATGTAGGATTTTAAGATATCTAGTCTACACTCCAATTCTATGGGATTAAATGAAATAGTTTTATCTCTGAATGATTTACGAATTCGTTCAATATTTTCTATCACCTTTACTTTCTTCTTCTTTATCTGGTCAGCCGAATCTACCCTTGACGGAGAATCTTGTCTTTTCTTTCCCGTCATTTTCGTAATTACAACTTATGAGAACCAACTACGACAAACACTATAAGAGTCTCCTATGGAATTGCTAATTACATTATTTATCGCAAGCTTCACAGAAAGTCTTGGGGCACTTGAATTCAATTCAATGAAATATTTGATAAACAATAATATTTGTTGCACTTACTTGAAAGCGAGTATTAATATTTGGATGGAGCTTTTATGTGTTCCTCAGTGAAACTCATTTGATAATTTCCACCTGTATTTATGATTTCTCCTCACTCTCTGTATGATCCAGCAGATTTATTAGAAGACCCCTCCTCTCTTTGTGATAATATGTACTTCCATTGTAGGATATTGTTTTTATAATTTTTACTTTGCTTTGGTTTCTCTTTAATTAATAAAATTATTTCAATTCACACAATTTAGTTTTTCGTCGTCTTTCTTTATCTTCGTTTGTTTAATTATCGTTCAGATCGATAACATATCGATATTCTACTTAAATCAACGTGATTTATTATTTGTCGTGATACGCGATGGCAGAGCGCTGAGCTTACAGATTAAGATAGAGAGACGTAAAGCATGTGGATTTGGGTATTTAGAGTAATCACTATTCTCAACAAAGTAACGAGTGCTCTCTTCTATTTGTCATCGGCAAAACAGTGATGTTGAAAGCTCTTTAATATTTGAGACTTAAGAGAGGCAGAATATACCAAAGAACAAATAGCGTGTTGTATAATGTTTTACATTCAATGCGGTGGCTAATAGAAATGGTATTAATCTCTTAAGAAATCGTTTGCCTTATACAAATATTAAAGACGAGACATTCCGATTACCTTTCGGATGTCACTCCAATCGCGGTAATTTAGCGATGATATGGATGCAAATGATTTCTTAAGCAATTACCTCAGTATCGGATATTTCAGATTCTGAATTACTCCCCTGGTGACTGCTCCTACAAATACGGCAACGGCAGCTACAGCAAGGCATCGAAGGGCGATGATTATCGAAAGCACTATATTTCTAAAAACAGCAATATTCCACCAAAGACGTCGAGTACAAACCAGCACTTGATTTGTTAATTAAAAAATTATAGAATTATGGCCTTAATTGCCCCTGCTCGGGCGCCAAATGAAAATCCTCAATATTTTTTAAGGAATTGCAAGTTGAAACTATCTGTCGATTTAAATAAGTTACTCGCAGTCGAAAGGAAAGACGTCTTGTAGAGTTGATGGAATCCAAGAGAGAGATTTTTTATTTTACGAAAACGGATGTGCTGGCTTTCGTTCATGCACCAGCTGTTCAAACATAATCGCTTGTGCTTAGTATACCCTAAACATAGCTTACACAGATGTAAACTTATATTTACTAAAACTAAATCTATTACAAATTTGAATTCAGTTAATAATTCAATTTAATTAATTCAATTAATGTCAAACTTAATTTAGGTTATCAATCCAAATCAACATTAGGGTTTAACTCCATTCAATAAAATGGGGGTCAAAATTGTTTAGAAAACAGTCACACTTAAAAATCTTAATGATAAACATGTATTATTCAGAAAAAACTAATGTCTATAGTCATTTTAATCGTGAAGAGGAACGTTTAAAAACTTTTGAAATGTGGCCAATCGATTTTATTAACTGTTAAGAACTGGCTATGACTGGAATGTTTTATACGGGTGATGCTGACAAGACCAAATGTTATTTCTGTGAAGTTGAAATATATTCTTGGAAACATGATGATTCTCCGATTTCTGAACATCTACGATGGCCAAAAATATGTACACTGCTGAGGCGATTAAATACAAATAATGAGCCACTAGATACTGTGGAATTAGATCGTATTCTACCGAAATTGGGTTTTGATACATGTGGTGTGAATGATAATAAAAATGAGAAGCAGAACGACACTTATAAGGAGAAACCACAATGTTTTTTAAAAGTAGATTTTAAAAATATATACACACATTTTTTGTTATGTATACTTACGATTTATATTTATAAAGAAATAAAATCATTTTTAAGGAAATAAAATACATATTTTTCGTTTTTCATTCTAATCATTTTATTTTATTTGTTAATAATTTATTTCATCTAGAATAGAATCCTGAATTTGGTAATAATTTTTCTCAATAAATATGAACAGTTTAAGTAAATTATTTAGTGCACACATAAATCTATCATCTGTATGAATTGGACAAAAAGTATAGTAATTATTCAAATTTGATAGACATGTTTTATCCTCAAGATTAATAATAGTTGCATAAATATATTTTGATAAAAAGTCTTTTTTGGCTTTGCCAACAACAAAAATATACTTATAACTATTTAGAGGTACAAGAATATCGCCAACACTGCAGTAGTCCACTGAACCCATCGACCAATCCAGTCCATTTGCGAATTTCTTACAGTAGTTGTTTTTTCTGCGTCCTCCTTTATTTAATTCACGAAAATCAAAAGGTTGTTTGAACAGGAATTAATTCGGTACGACAGAGGAACCACCCATAACCGCCAGTTCCTTCATATATATACAGTTATCATTTCCATGACAGTATTGAAAATCCAAAATGGCAATTTCCGACCTTTTGATATTAAACATTGTGTAAACAGTTCTCGTAGTAAACTAATAGATGTAACATTTTGTTGAGGGGCTTTATATACGGTTTTACCTTTCAACAAAAATTGTAGTACAATTTACTCACTCAACGACAATGGAGCATACAATTAAAGAGGCGGACAAATTTCAAAACCACAATGTCGTCTTTGAAATGGAATATTTTGTGAATTTAAGTTTAAAAGTGAAATGTGGATTCTCAACTACATGGAAATTCGAACCCATAATATGGCTCCAAAATAAAAGAAAACATTTCATTGGGGTTTCTCGCGATATGTGGCTGCATATGATGACATACAAGGAGTATATCCAATTGAGACTAGACCAATTTGAATTTTTCGATGCATTCAACTTAATGAATGACCCACCCAAAGAAAATATAAATTTCGATTTTCGACAGAAGGATGGTCGAAGTTACCTAGTCCTGCAGCAGAATGGCAACAAAATCAAAATTGATGGTGACACATGGCGCTCTATAACCAGAATTGGAATTTTTCTAACAACATGTATATGTTGGAATGGCATACTTCAAAAGCAAATTGAATTTTTTTATAATAATTTTTACATTCCTACATGTGCCAATTTAAATAAAACCTATATCCAAATTACTGACATAACTGGATATTACGAAAAAGACGTTGAAATTGATTTAACTCGACTATGTTTTGAGTTTGGTAAAAAATGACAAGTATTATTAAGAAAGATGTACAAATTTATAAATTATATTCTAGAGCTGACTAATAAAATTAAAAATTATGAAAAAAAAAATAAAAATATTTATTTTTGTATGTTTTAAATTTAAAATTGAGATAGGAATTTTAGACACTAATGACCACAGTTGACAGTATTAAATCGCTGTTCTCTATTATAATTATAAGTTATGTTTTTTCCTAAATAACGTATTATTTCTAGTGGGGGTTGAAGTTTCCCAAAACTGTCATAGTAATCAATTTTGTTACGGTTTTTGTAGTATGCTACCCAATGAGTACCAGGACCCCTATATGAGTCTAGGTTAACTATTCCACACTCTCTAACATGAGGTTTTTTCGGGAGTTTATCCCTCATATAGACTCCTCTAAAATGAGGGATATATTTTACTCCAAACATTTTCAAATCGATATCAGTTAGAGGTTTAATGGGTAGCTGACTTATTTGCCATTTGTTTATTGTTATAAATGACCCCCATACCTTTCTTGTAAGGTTTTAGATAAAGACCCTTGCCCATGGCAATACTCTCTATTTTCCTATTATGTCTAGAATTCTCTTCAAGTTGTTGCTTAGCATTCTTTGCAGAATTTACAGCTTTAGCTATTGATGCCCCACCCGAAGCTAACACCCCCAAAGCGCTGTGTGCAGTTAATATTGGAATTAATGGAAGAAAGCCTCCTATTTTAGGAATTCTTATAACCCTAGGTATAATAACGTGATTTTTTCCCTTTAAATGATTGACCAATAGCTTTTCGAGCAATTGTTATAGCTGCTTCAATATCTTGTGGTTTTTGCTTCTTTAGAATTCTTGTCGCTTTCTTTATAGCCGTAGTAAACATTTTCTTCCCACATACACGTTTCTGAGGTTTCTTTGAGACCCCCATCCCCATTTTCACTTTTGCCTTCATAGCGTTGGAAACTAAATAAGCGTTTAATTTTTCACCCCAAGTGCTATCCCTAGCATTAACTCGTTCCCAAGCTCTTTCAGATAACTCTTTATCTGCTTTATGTCGTTGATGTATATTCGTGCTTTGTGTATACGCTATATCATGGGTTTTGCAAGCAGCATCCAAACCATTTATTCCTTTGTCACCTCTTTCCAACCGTTTTTCTAATTTTGTTCCGGGCCACAAAACCCAGGTAAATGAAGTTCAAATGGTAAAGAATCAATTAAATTATTCAGCAATCCTCTCCCTTGGACGGTTCTTTTATATAATTTTTATGTTTCTATAAAGATAAAAAATTGTATATAAATTTTAATGAGAAAGAGAAATTTTTACAGTTGCAAAAATGCGTTTAGTAAAACAGGATACTAATATTATTGTGCGAAATTTCGATTTCACACACAATAATTCTAATAAACTGAGACATAGTTCATTATTTCCAAATTCAATACGTGCATTAATTGTTGGTCCATCCAATTGCGGAAAAACTAATATTATGATAAATCTTATTGAGAGTCCAAATGGTTTAAAATTTGAAAATATTTACTTATACTCCAAATCATTGTATCAACCGAAATATGAATATTTAAAGGCGCTCATAGCCCCTATAAAAGGTATGGGTTTTTATACATTCTCCGACAATTCAGATGTAATAACGCCAGATCAAGCTAAAGCAAATTCCATAATGATATTTGACGATGTTGCATGTGATAAACAAAATAATATTCGAAATTATTTTTGTATGGGGAGACATAAAAATATAGACTCATTCTATTTGTGTCAAACATATACGTGTATACCTAAGCACTTAATCCGTGACAATGCTAATATAATTATTATGTTCAAACAGGTTGAAATGAATATGAAACACATATACAGTGACCATGGGGTTGTGACATGTCATTAAAAAAATTTTTCGATATATGTCGTGAATGTTGGCAAGATAAACACAGTTTTTTAATTATAAGTACAGATAATGATATTAATGATGGTCGATATAGAAAAGGATTTAATATCTATATTAAAATTTAGTAAATGCTAATACCCCTATAGGAATAGACATTATTGTTAAACCAGTTAAAAAAAAACAGATTTAAAAATATATATCCAGTCAGTTTAAAAAAGAAACAGAACAGTTTTAAAAACAAACAGAGCAGTTTGAGATAAAGAACTGGTCAGTTTTAAAAAGAAACAGAGCAGTTTTAAAAATCATACAGATCAGTTTAGATACATAACTGGTCAGTTTAGTTATAGAACTGGTCAGCTTAGATATAGAACTGGTCAGTTTAGATATAGAACTGGTCAGTTTAAAAAGGAAACAGAGCAGTTTAGATACATAACTGGTCAGTTTAGATATATAACTGGTCAGTTTAGATATATAACTGGTCAGTTTAGATATAGAACTGGTCAGTTTAAAAAGGAAACAGGTCAGTTTAGATATAGAACTGGTCAGTTTAAAAAGGAAACAGGTCAGTTTAGATATAGAACTGGTCAGTTTAGATATAGAACTGGTCAGTTTATATATAGAACTGGTCAGTTTAAAAAGGAAACAGATTAGTTTTAGATATAGAACTGGTTAGATTAAACAGAAAAACCTATCCGTTGAAAAAATAAAACTGTCCAGTTTACAAAACATAAGTTACCAATTTGTTAAAGCGAATAAAATACATCCTGAGCAAACATTTACAATGGATGAAAATGTGTTTAAGGAGGTAATTAAATCTAGAAAAATTTTGAAAAAGAAAATTCAAAGTATTAAAATGGGAGAACATGATAAAATTAGTCATCTAGAGAGTACATTAAAACCTATAACCACACCATTAACTCAGATTTTAAAACTATCAAATGAAAATACACCAATCAAAATTGAAAAGAATATGCTAAAGAAACAGTTTAAAGGTCAGGAGGAGGAGGGTGAGAACTTCGAAACAAAAAGTTCTAAAAAGAAATATAAACTTGAGTTTGATAGTGATAGTCCTCGAAAAGAATATGATGAAAATGACGATGAATTTTATTCACAATCTGAGGGGGAAGACCAAAGTGATGGAAATGATTTTGATCTAATCGCATTAAAAAAGGATAAAAAGCTTGATAGTATATATGGTATACACGAAAAAGTAATAATCGGAAATCAAACATGGGCTATTTTTAAAAAACCCTAAGAATTACGACTCATCTGAATTAAGTATATACAAAAAGATTTTGACCAACACAAATGCACATAGGAGAAATAATGAAGCAAATGGACAAATAAAAGGAAGCCGAGCCATTAAATGTACTAATATAATAAAAAAATGTTTCAAACTACTCACACAGGTGAAGGATTAATGAGTCTTAACATTGAAAAACCGAACTATATATATTGGGATGATCCGAATGAAATAGTTGAGCGATTAAAGCTTTTGATTGCATCTAAAACTGCCGGACACAATAATCAAAATAATAAAATAATGTCAATTATTGAAGAGCTATAGGAAGCAAATATAATATATTGACCCTATTAATATATACTTAATAACAAAATGAGCGTCGACAAGTTCGGCCACTTTTCCAATTCCGAAACACTAAGGAGAAATTTTCCGAAAATTTTGGGGATTGCTGTTGACCGGTATTATAACCTCGATATCCAAAATAAGAAAATTAAGAATTTGGCTCCGCCATCAGAAGACACAGACGCAGTCAACAAAGTTTATTTACAAACACAAATCTCTCATTCACGAGAAATATTGAATTGAAAATAGAATTTGAAGATATTAGGGAGCAAATATCACAGCTAAAAAAGAATCTTGAAGATGTCTTTGAGGCTATAACTAAAATGTCTATACCTACAACTTTAATATATAATAAACATAGCTAACCATGGAAAGAAGGACAATTGTTAACGAGATTCATTCTCCCGCACGTAAAAACTTCCCTCGTAGGAGAGTTATAATGAAGGGTATTGACGATTTATGGCAGGCTGATTTGGTTGAAATGGGGAGTTTTTCAACAATAAATAAAGGACAGAGATATTTGCTAACCGTTATTGATACCTTTTCAAAATATGCATGGGCAGAAGAAACAAAAACCAAAAACGCCTCTGATGTTTCGAATGCGTTTCAAAAAATATTAGACCAAGGCAGAATACCAAAAAATTTACAAACAGATTTAAGACACTAATGGACAAATATTCTATTAACCACTATTCTACATATAGTGTAATGAAGGCTTCAATTGTTGAACGTTTTAATCGCACATTAAAAACTTTAATGTTTCGAGAATTTTCATATAATGGTAACTATCATTGGCTTGATATTTATAAGCAATTGATTGATGTGTATAACAGAAAAAACCATCGTACTATAAAAATGGCACCCATAGATGTAAACCTTAAAAAAGAGAAAATGTTGTTGGATACGGTATACAGTCACCTAAAAATATTTAAGTCGACTAAATTCCACGTAGGGGATAACGTACGTATAAGCAAATATAAAAATATATTCGAAAAAGGATACACCCCTAATTTTAGTACAGAGATATTTCGAATCAAATCTATCCAGATTACGAATCCTGTCACATTCATCTTGGAAGACTATCAAGGAAATCCAATCAAAGGGGGTTTATATGCAGAAGAAATTCGACGCGCTCGTTTTCCTAATACATATCTTGTAGATAAGGTTTTAAAAACTCGGGGAGAAAAAGTATACGTTAAATGGTTGGGTTTCTCTAGCCAACACAATTCATGGATAAATAAAAATGAAATTTTATAAATAAAATAAATTTAATAAAATTACCAAAACGTTTTTTATTCAATATCTAGCGTTCATAATGTCAATAACACTCGTCTTAACTGGAAGGGCATCTGTTTTAACAGCTAATTACTTCCCACCAATTCAGTTGACTGAAGACTATGAATGTGCACTTATAGACTTTCATTCATACAATTCCATACCAAATGTTGACAATGACAATAATTTGTTTCATATCGGAGATAAGATAAGAGAAATTCCTGTAGGCTCTTACGAGCTTGAAGATATTGTCGACTACATAAAAGCTATATAGAAACATGATGGTCTCAAAGCTTTAGAAATCGCCGCAAATAATAACACCCTACAAATTGAAATATTTTCTTCTCATGACGTTATAGATTTTAATCAAGATCGCTCAATAGGATCCTTATTTGAATTCGAGGGAAAAATTTTGACTACGAACATGAGGCATAGCTCTCATCTCCCCGTAAATATTTTGAAAGTAAATGCGGTTCAAATTCAATGTAATATTACATCAGGTTCCTTTATGAATAATTTAATTTTACATGAGTTCGCCATAAATGTCTCACCAGGATATAAATTGGATGAAATACCAAGGAATTTAATTTATTTACCTGTGAACGTCAAAGAAATCAGTTCTCTAAAAGTTTGGATTGTTGATCAAGAACAACGAATAATAAATTTTCGAGGTGAAGAAATTACACTTCGATTACATCTTAGACCGATATCATAATGATTATTTATAATAATAAATATAATTCTGGAAAGCGATCTTCAAATATTCCGATTCAAACAGTCAAACCTACAAGACAGTCTCTGTCCAAGGAAAATATACTTTTTTTAAAATCTTTAAAATTTCGTTTGAAAAATAATGGTGGAAATACTTAATGTATCTGAAACCCCTTTCTCTGATGAGAGTATAATAAAAAAGGATTATCATAGTTATATACCATACATAAATTCCTTTAAAAATAATGACGAAATTAGAATAACAATTCAAAACCAAGACTTATACGTTTTACCAAGCGAAAGCTATATTTATATAGAAGGAGTCGTAACCAAACCCGGAGGTGAGAAAGCGACAAATGGCCGATTACACAACAATTGTGTGGCACACATGTTCGACGAAATTCGTTATGAAATTAATGGTGTTGAAATTGATCGCACACGATACTTAGGAATAACAACTAACATAAAAAATTTTGTGTCATTAACCGATTTCGAGAGCAATATGATGCGAAATGCAGGTTGGAATAATGGTAATGACTTAGAGATGAATGTGTTTAATTTTTATGTACCACTTAAGATGTTACTCGAATTTGCAGAAGATTTTACCAAAGTTATATTGAATAGTAAGCATGATCTAATACTTTTACGGAGTTCCAATGATGTCAGCGTCTGCCATTCATCGGATACAACGGAAACTCTAAACTTGACAATCACAAACATTACTTGGAGAATTCCACATGTACACCTGTCTGACACATCGAAAATACGAATAATGAAAACGATAAAGGATGGAACTTCATTGCCAATCGCTTTTCGTAGTTGGGATTGTCATTTCAACCCCACATTTCAAGGTCCAAAAAAATGTCATTGGAATGTAAAGCTTTCTGTGAACAGAGAAAGACCTCGCTTCATTCTGTTTGCATTTGAAAAAGATGGGGGGCTTATCCACTGCAATTTAACAAACATTAAAGTGCATTTGAATTCAGATACTTATCCATATGATGACTTAAATTTGAAATTTGATGAAAATCGTTATGCTATTCTATATGATATGTATGCAAAGTTTCAGCAAAATTATTATTTTCGAGAGTCTCAACCCATCATATCATGTGAAAAATTCAAAGACAAACCAATTGTTGTAGTTGACGTGAGCCATCAGAATGAAATTATTAAAACTGGACCTATTGATGTCAAATTAGAATTTGAAACCAGTTAATCAATTCCTGAAAACACTTCAGCATACTGCATAATACTTCACGAACGACTTCTAGAATACACACCTCTAACTGGCATCGTTCGAAAGATTATTTAAGTTTCATACTAGCGTTTTTTTTATATACTTACACTTATCACCCAAACAAAAAAATTGTATGTATACATTTTACGAAATAAAAAAAAAGATATTATTTTACATTTTAATTAAAAAAATTATTGTTTTTATTTATGTGAATAAATTAAAGAAAATATATTTTACATATTATTTTTAGAAATAATTTTTTTGTGAAATTTGCTACAATTTATTAAATTATTTTAAATTTTAGCTTAGTCTAAACTATTTTCTAAATTACTTATTTTGTAATGACCCCAGGCATATGTATTTACACCGTCAGGTCTTATTTTTCTTTTGTCGTCATTACAACTAAGTGTTATTTTATTTATTTTTTGGGTGTAAATTATATGTTTCTTTGAAACAAAAGTAATCATATCATCATAATATGTTTTTTTTTATAAAGACAATCCCTATAGTTGTCTATGTTATACTTTTTTAGGACATATTTTTTGACGCCCTTAGATTTTTTGATTTGTCGACTATCTTGGACCTTTATTGCATACATTTTTGGTCTTAGACCAACAAATTCGGTCATTATCTTTCCACTATTCTCATCCTTCATCATACCTAATTCCTTTTTATTTATTAACGGGACTTTATATGGGTTATCAGCAGGCATATTTGATGTATCAAACCTTGCCTGTAATTCTTTAAAATCGATTTTTTGAAAAAAGTTCGTTCCACGAAATTCTAGTATAAAAAAATCTGTATCAATGTAGGCTAATGAAAAAGTTGAACCATATTTTTTTTTCAAGAAATCATAGAAAAAGTCATACATTAACCATTTTGATAACTCCAAAACAGAGAACCCTAAATATATTGGCTTGTCATACGTTACTTTAACGCGGTCGAGCTGAATGGCTACCATGTTTTCCGAAAATATACTCAAACTATTGAAGTTAGGTTTTGCAATTAGGGTTTGTGCTCCCAACCTATTTCTTTCGGTTTTCCCCCAAGACTTGACTATTTTCACATCCTTTCTATTGTCAACGTTTTCCATGGTTTTGCCGTAAACTGCGTTGTTTAAAAGTTTGAAGAAATCTTTTTCAAAGTCGTTCAGAGCTAAAGCTCTTCTATCATTATTTTTCTTTATATACTTTGCTAACCAATCGGATTGGGTAAAAGAAATTATACGATTTACTTTTACCAATTCTAAACCATGTTCCAAACATTGTTGGAGTGTCCTATAGTGCATTTTATAAGACTTTTTTTCAGAAAAGTCTGTTATTAATTTTGCGCATTTAGAATCCCCAACTTTCTTATTTTCCGCACAGAAAGGTAAATCATTATGCGCGTCATGCAGTTTTTGTGGATATCTTAAGTTGACGTCAAACATATAACCAGTCGAAGAATTGTGCGGTATTTTTAAAATGTTTTCTTTTGAACACAAGCTTATAAATTCATTAGAGTTATTTTGTAACCATTTGAAATCTTTTTCGGGGAGGAATTCTGTCATCGCTTTTCCATATAGATTGTTCATTGTTCTTTTGAAGGATCATAATTTTCTATATGCTCATTATTGGCTACGGCGTGCCTTTTTACACACTAACAAATTCCCCCCTTATCGCATTTTTAAAAAAATATATACATATTAATATCGGTTAAAAGTTGTAATTTAACATCTGTACATAGAAGCATTGCGTCCCATGAAAGTGATGGTGCGGTATAATAATGACATGGGTCTAACAGGTGTATATCTATACACAATTTTCTAAAACTTTCAAATATATCTTGCAAGAGCAAAACATCAGTCATTAAATACAATTTCATATAGTCTTCCATGGTTTCACATTTGAAATGTCTCCAAACATCTTGCGCATGTTTATAATCATCTTCAGAACACTCGGTATCTGTTAGATTATTGAAAAATTCATTTCTCGAGGAATTCACATAATCATAAGGAAAAACCCCCTTCCTACGCATTAATTTAAATTCAGTATCGTTAGAATAATTTGCACGAACAGCGTGGAGGGAGCTATCTGGTAGATTTTTGGCTAATGTATCTAAGCTAGCGCATAAACCTAAAACTATCCAAAAATCTCAACTCTAACCTATTTTTATCATTCATTGGAATGAAATGTGACATGGCTATGTATAACTCCTTATTCAAGGGTAATACACGCGTTTCACCATCATAGTCTGCCAAGTCTTTAATACTAACATAAAAAATTTTGTGTCATTAACCGATTTCGAGAGCAATATGATGCGAAATGCAGGTTGGAATAATGGTAATGACTTAGAGAATAATGTGTTTAATTTTTATGTACCACTTAAAATGTTACTCGGATTTGCAGAAGATTTTACCAAAGTTATATTGAATAGTAAGCATGATCTAATACTTTTACGGAGTTCCAATGATGTCAGCGTCTGCCATTCATCGGATACAACGGAAACTCTAAACTTGACAATCACAAACATTACTTGGAGAATTCCACATGTACACCTGTCTGACACATCGAAAATACGAATAATGAAAACGATAAAGGATGGAACTTCATTGCCAATCGCTTTTCGTAGTTGGGATTGTCATTTCAACCCCACATTTCAAGGTCCAAAAAAATGTCATTGGAATGTAAAGCTTTCTGTGAACAGAGAAAGACCTCGCTTCATTCTGTTTGCATTTGAAAAAGATGGGGGGCTTATCCACTGCAATTTAACAAACATTAAAGTGCATTTGAATTCAGATACTTATCCATATGATGACTTAAATTTGAAATTTGATGAAAATCGTTATGCTATTCTATATGATATGTATGCAAAGTTTCAGCAAAATTATTATTTTCGAGAGTCTCAACCCATCATATCATGTGAAAAATTCAAAGACAAACCAATTGTTGTAGTTGACGTGAGCCATCAGAATGAAATTATTAAAACTGGACCTATTGATGTCAAATTAGAATTTGAAACCAGTTAATCAATTCCTGAAAACACTTCAGCATACTGCATAATACTTCACGAACGACTTCTAGAATACACACCTCTAACTGGCATCGTTCGAAAGATTATTTAAGTTTCATACTAGCGTTTTTTTTATATACTTACACTTATCACCCAAACAAAAAAATTGTATGTATACATTTTACGAAATAAAAAAAAAGATATTATTTTACATTTTAATTAAAAAAATTATTGTTTTTATTTATGTGAATAAATTAAAGAAAATATATTTTACATATTATTTTTAGAAATAATTTTTTTGTGAAATTTGCTACAATTTATTAAATTATTTTAAATTTTAGCTTAGTCTAAACTATTTTCTAAATTACTTATTTTGTAATGACCCCAGGCATATGTATTTACACCGTCAGGTCTTATTTTTCTTTTGTCGTCATTACAACTAAGTGTTATTCTATTTATTTTTTGGGTGTAAATTATATGTTTCTTTGAAACAAAAGTAATCATATCATCATAATATGTTTTTTTTTATAAAGACAATCCCTATAGTTGTCTATGTTATACTTTTTTAGGACATATTTTTTGACGCCCTTAGATTTTTTGATTTGTCGACTATCTTGGACCTTTATTGCATACATTTTTGGTCTTAGACCAACAAATTCGGTCATTATCTTTCCACTATTCTCATCCTTCATCATACCTAATTCCTTTTTATTTATTAACGGGACTTTATATGGGTTATCAGCAGGCATATTTGATGTATCAAACCTTGCCTGTAATTCTTTAAAATCGATTTTTTGAAAAAAGTTCGTTCCACGAAATTCTAGTATAAAAAAATCTGTATCAATGTAGGCTAATGAAAAAGTTGAACCATATTTTTTTTTCAAGAAATCATAGAAAAAGTCATACATTAACCATTTTGATAACTCCAAAACAGAGAACCCTAAATATATTGGCTTGTCATACGTTACTTTAACGCGGTCGAGCTGAATGGCTACCATGTTTTCCGAAAATATACTCAAACTATTGAAGTTAGGTTTTGCAATTAGGGTTTGTGCTCCCAACCTATTTCTTTCGGTTTTCCCCCAAGACTTGACTATTTTCACATCCTTTCTATTGTCAACGTTTTCCATGGTTTTGCCGTAAACTGCGTTGTTTAAAAGTTTGAAGAAATCTTTTTCAAAGTCGTTCAGAGCTAAAGCTCTTCTATCATTATTTTTCTTTATATACTTTGCTAACCAATCGGATTGGGTAAAAGAAATTATACGATTTACTTTTACCAATTCTAAACCATGTTCCAAACATTGTTGGAGTGTCCTATAGTGCATTTTATAAGACTTTTTTTCAGAAAAGTCTGTTATTAATTTTGCGCATTTAGAATCCCCAACTTTCTTATTTTCCGCACAGAAAGGTAAATCATTATGCGCGTCATGCAGTTTTTGTGGATATCTTAAGTTGACGTCAAACATATAACCAGTCGAAGAATTGTGCGGTATTTTTAAAATGTTTTCTTTTGAACACAAGCTTATAAATTCATTAGAGTTATTTTGTAACCATTTGAAATCTTTTTCGGGGAGGAATTCTGTCATCGCTTTTCCATATAGATTGTTCATTGTTCTTTTGAAGGATCATAATTTTCTATATGCTCATTATTGGCTACGGCGTGCCTTTTTACACACTAACAAATTCCCCCCTTATCGCATTTTTAAAAAAATATATACATATTAATATTGGTTAAAAGTTGTAATTTAACATCTGTACATAGAAGCATTGCGTCCCATGAAAGTGATGGTGCGGTATAATAATGACATGGGTCTAACAGGTGTATATCTATACACAATTTTCTAAAACTTTCAAATATATCTTGCAAGAGCAAAACATCAGTCATTAAATACAATTTCATATAGTCTTCCATGGTTTCACATTTGAAATGTCTCCAAACATCTTGCGCATGTTTATAATCATCTTCAGAACACTCGGTATCTGTTAGATTATTGAAAAATTCATTTCTCGGGGGGAGTTGTTTTTCTTTCAATTTTGCGAAGGAATTCACATAATCATAAGGAAAAACCCCCTTCCTACGCATTAATTTAAATTCAGTATCGTTAGAATAATTTGCACGAACAGCGTGGAGGGAGCTATCTGGTGGATTTTTGGCTAATGTATCTAAGCTAGCGCATAAACCTAAAACTATCCAAAAATCTCAACTCTAACCTATTTTTATCATTCATTGGAATGAAATGTGACATGGCTATGTATAACTCCTTATTCAAGGGTAATACACGCGTTTCACCATCATAGTCTGCCAAGTCTTTAATAAAAAGATGTGAGTCATAAGACGAAAAATTGTGGAAAAATGTGGGAATGTATTTCGCAACCCTATGCTGAAGATTACATTCGTTGTGAGCAGGACCTCTATATTGCCCATTTAAATGGCAGTGATCTCTAACTCGATCTTCAAGTAACTTTTTATTACAAATGTGGCAGTCTGATGCCGATGAGAAGTCGCTCTCTTCTAAGGGTGTCAAAGGTGACATAGGTTTAACCACACTTAAATAGTTATTATAAATGTATTTACAATCCCTAATATACCACTCCAAAAATATTTTTGAAGCATCCTCACCTACATATGTCCTGAATATACTTAAATTACTATCATAACTACAAATTATAGCATAACTAAATGCACATGGTATGTGCTTTTTAAGTGACTGCGTTTTTTTAGTTTTAATACTCACATCGTTCTCGGTTATAGCCTCGAAATCGGCATATCCGACGAATGGTGCAAGAAGTTTTTTAAAGTGATTTTTAAATTGTAAAATAGCGTTTTGTGATGTAGGGGATGATGGATACCAAGCAACGGCTCTGACTGGCTATAACATGGCAAAGCCCAGGCCTATCTTGGTCCCTCCCTCATCTCAAATGTGGACACTGACCTCCCCGTGGTGTCACCTGGGGTAGCTACCTTCAACATCCGTCAAAGGTAGTGAGCTAATATGTGCCGCGCGTTCCCATAAGAACGATAAAAACATGGTTGAGGCGTCGGGTTAGTAACCCACCCTCAAAAAAAAACCCAGCTACTATGAACAAACGAAGAAAAAGATTAATGAACCCCCCTAATGTTGACGACCCCCGCAAACGTTTTAAGGACCACGATATGCGAATCTGCACCTGGAATGTCCGAACTCTCTACAGAGAAGGTGCAGTGTACGCACTGGCGGATGTACTAGAAAAGTACAAGGCCGATATTACCGCCCTACAGGAAGTGCGATGGAATGGGAAAGGCGTCACAACAACACCGAAAGGAGACGCACTGTATTATAGCTGCCATGAAACAAGACATGAGTTCGGCTGTGGATTCGTGGTTAGCCGGAGACTCAAACACCTCGTCTCCAGATTCACTCCGGTGGATGAGAGGCTAGCCACAATTCGAGTAAAAGCCAAGTTTTTCAACATCAGTCTTATTTGCGCCCATGCCCCGACCGAAGATAAGGACGAACAGACCAAAGATATATTCTACGAGCGCCTAGAGAGAGCATATGACCGCTGCCCCGACCATGACATTAAAATTGTCCTAGGAGATTTTAATGCAAAAATAGGAAAGGAGAATATCTTTGGTCCAACAGTCGGAAAATTTAGCCTCCACGAGGAAACATCCGATAACGGAATGAGGCTAACAGACTTCGCCGCGGCAAAAACATGGTAGTTAGCAGCACCAGATTTCGACATCTCGATATACATAAGGCCACGTGGCTGTCGCCAGATCAAAAAACGAGAAACCAGATTGATCATGTTGTGATAGATGGAAGGCATTCATCCAGTGTGTTAGACGTACGATCGATCCGAGGTGCAAACATCGATTCGGATCACTACCTTGTTGCAGCAAAGGTACGAACCCGCCTAAATGTGGCGAGAAACGTACGATCTGACACAGCGCGGAAACTGGACGTCGGAAAGCTGCAGACACAACAGACAGCAACGGCATACTCCACTCGACTGACCCAATTGCTTGCAGAAAGCACTCCTTGTCCCGATAATATTGCTGCGCAATGGCAAAACATTGCACACTCTATGGAAAACGCCGCAAAATCCGTACTTGGGTACCAGAAGCCTCCCCCAAGGAACCCATGGTACGACCAAGAGTGTCGCAATGCTACTGAAGCGAAGAATGCGGCATACAGGGCAGCTCTGCAGTCAGTGGCAACGCGCCAAGCAATGGAGAGGTATCGGGAGAAAAGGAGAGAGGAGAAGCGTCTATTCCGCAGGAAAAAGAGAGAAATGGAAAGGCGTGAGTGTGAGAGAATCGAGATGCACAGGAGTCAGAATGAAGTCCGAAAATTCTACCAAAGAGTGAAACACCAGACAGAGGGCTTTGGTACATGCACATCCTCCTGCAAAGACAAAGAAGGTAATCTGGTGACAGAGGCAGATAATGTGCTGAGGATATGGAAAGAACATTTTTCCCAACTGTTGGTATCCGATAGTAGCGGCGACGAAGATGCCCCAGAACCAATCCCAGACGACGGTATTGAGTGTATACCGCATAGCCAGAATGAGGTCAGAATAGCTGTATCCCGGCTGAAGAATAATAAGGCAGCAGGAGCCGATGGATTGCCAGCTGAACTATTTAAGACCGGTGGTGACATGCTGATAAGGCGTATGCATCAGCTTGTCTGTAGAATCTGGGTAGAAGAACGCATACCCGATGATTGGAACCTCAACATATTATGTCCCGTGCACAAAAAAGGAGACAAGACAGTATGTGCCAATTACAGAGGAATAAGTTTCCTTCCCATCGCATACAAAATACTGTCCAGCGTAGTGTGTGAGAGATTAAAAACTAAAGTCAATGAGATAATTGGGCCATATCAATGCGGCTTTAGACCTGGCAAGTCCACCATAGACCAGATATTCACACTACGCCAAATCCTGGAAAAGACCCAAGAAAAACAAATCGACACTTACCATCTATTTGTCGACTACAAGGCCGCTTTCGACAGCCCTATACGACCAAAGGTGTTTTAAGCCATGTCTGAGTTTGGTATCCCTACAAAACTAATACGGCTTTGCAGGATGACATTAACTGATACGCGATCCTCAGTTAAAATAGGAAAGAACCTCTCCGAGCCGTTCAGTACCAAACGAGGTTTCAGACAAGGAGATAGTCTGTCGTGTGACCTTTTTAACATCCTGCTGGAAAAGGTTATGCGAGACGCAGATGTGAATAGGACTGGCACGCTATTCACGAAACAACACATGCTGCTCGCCTATGCCGACGATATCGACATCATGGGTCGAACATTGCGAGCAGTAACTGCCAGCTTTGAAAAAATCGAAAAGGAATCTGCCAAAGTGGGTCTGGCAGTAAACGCCGATAAAACCAAGTTGATGGTATCTACCACCAAAACTTCCAGCAGACTCGGACGAACAGTGGAAGTTAAAAACCACAACTTTGAGATTGTCAGCGACTTTATCTACCTCGGTACCGCCATAAACAAAACAAACAACATCAGTTTTGAGATAAAACGAAGAACAATCCTGGCTAATAGATGCTACTTCGGACTAAGTAAGCAGTTCAAGAACAAAGCCATCTCTCGACAAACAAAAATCACACTCTACAAGTCGCTGATACTACCCGTGCTGTTATATGGTTCTGAAGCATGGGTACTTGCGAAAGCAGACGAGGCAGTACTTGGAGTATTCGAGAGAAAAATTCTTCGTAAAATCTATGGACCAATCTGCGTTGACGGAGAATATCGGTGTCGTATGAACCACGAGCTGTACGAGCTATTTGCCGACATTGACATAGTTAAGCGTATTAAATTACAGAGATTACGTTGGCTAGGTCATGTGGTGAGAATGAATGAAGATGCTCCAGCAAAAAAGTCATTTCAATACGAACCTGATGACGGTTCACGCAGAAGGGGAAGGCCAAAACTCCGATGGAAAGATCAGGTGGAGGAAGACATCTCGAAACTTGGTGTCACAAATTGGAGAAGAAGCGCAGAAGATCGAAGCGCTTGGAAATCTATTCTACGTTCGGCTTCAGGAACTAATGTTCTGTAATAGCCGATTAAGTAAGTAAGTAAGTAAGTAAAATAGCGTTTTTGTGGTCTGGTAAGTAAGTAACTATACCGTTGCACTCCTGTCTGTGTTGGTTGTATCTAACTAGGCTTACAAAATGTTGTACACATCCATTGCATACATATATTCTCTCCTTACATTTTGTTACCTGAGCTTTTAAAAGTCTGTAAAGAAACAAATATTAATGATAAATAGATAGACAAATATTATTTTTTTTTGTTTACCTCGACATACTCCTTATCAAAATGTAATGGTATCCTCCATCATCATCATTCAGCAGCAATAAATTTATATGGTTTCTTTTTTCACTTTTGGTTAAATAGTATGGTCCTACTACTTCACCATTCTCGTATCCGAAAATATTGAGGTGTAAAGCTGTTTCTCTGATAAAGATGCTCCCTGATGTGAATGGAGTTGTTGGTTTTGTTGTAGTATAGCATATTGGTCGAGTTGTTGTTGTAATTGTTGGTTTTGTTGTATATTAATATTGGTCGAGTTGTTGTTGTAGTTGATGTTTTTGCTGTTTTGAAAATTGATATTCTTGCCCACACTGCTGTAGTGTACCATATTTTTTGATTTGTTGTTGTAGTTGTTGCAGTTCGTGCTGTTGTAGTGGTTGTTGTTGTTCTGTAGGTTCTGATGACGTGCATGCCACTCTTGTAGTAAATTAAAGGGTTGGAATTTGTGATGGTTGGCAGATTGTTGACTCCATTCATTTTTAATGTTCTCAGTAACCTGCTGATCATTATTGTGTACTTTGTTTTGATGGTATCTCATGCTGTAAACATTATCGATGAAAACATGGCACGATGGACAATGTTTTTTTAAATGTCTATCAAGACAATTCTTGCGTTTGAAAGACATATGATTACAAATGAAGTGAGCCATTATGTTGCTTGTTCTTTTTTTTTTTTTTTGTTTATAAATGTTTGTTTAAATAAATTAGTATTGTCTCTCGACGATCTTTTTATTTTCTTGTTTATATTTTTTTGTCACTAAAATGTTGTTCTCCAAAGTAGAAAATATAATTTTCCAAACTTTTTTGAATAGTTTTTTTTTTAAATCGATACGTCTTATGGACACTGAGGATAAATACACACTAAATTTAACAAAATAATTTTGATTTTTCTTGTCTTCACAGTGAATACAATGAAAAAATAAAAAACAAGTTTTTATAATGAATGTCTCTTCCGAAACTAAGTTGTATCAACGGTGGAAGATACAAATCGATTTCCATAGGAAACACACTGTTAACACTTTCCACGAAACTCATACCACACAACAATACCGCTGCATTTAAAACTCTTTATCGGGTGTTGTTACAAAACCATAGTGGCGCCACCAAAAATGCATTTGTATACACCAATGACTAGAAATACAAATAGAACTAAAGGAAGTGCCTTTCCAACACAACACACATTTCACTCGAAACAGTTTACTACCACCCCAAACAGAACTCATCCCAATTGTATGCCTCACTTTTCCGCCCCTTTTTTTGGATAGCACACCTCGAACTCGTCTTGTTAACCTTTACACAACCATTTTGTAACAATCGCTCCACGGATATATTAATATCTTTTTTCATTTATGAATATATTAACTCATTCACACCACATTTACTGAAAATGTACGATGAATGACTTGTAATGATACATAATATTTACACCGTCCTATAGTGGTCTCACACATTATGATTATCCAATCTACGAGTATGCCACCATAACCAGAAATATATACAGAACTAAAGCAAATGACATTTGATGCATATGACACAATTATGCCCACTTCATTGAACCAAAAATCTTCACCGTACACCATGTGAAACTCAACCAGAACATTTCTGAGTAACTGACTACAATGGCTAGAAATACAGATCGAACTATAACAACTGCCTTACCACCACATTTTACTAACTTTAGGCTGCATAGGACAAATTTATGTCAGTTTCATTTCTCCAAACCGAACCCCTCGTAATTATATGAACCAAATAAAACTATACCATACACCAAGTGAAACACAACCACAAAATTTCTGAGCAATTGAAAAATACGCTCGCTCCAACCCGCCAAAGCTTGGATTGACGCACATTTTTTTTCCTCTTCCGCTTTTCCTTCTACAGACCTTCGCTTTTCCCTTATAAGGGCTTTTTTATGACTTTCTGTACCTTTTCAACTTGGTCAAACAGAAAATCGAAGTCGCCAAAGCTTGGATTGACGCACATTTTTTCCTCTTCCGCTTTTCCTTCCCACAGACCTTCGCTTTTCCCTTATAAGGGCTTTTTATGACTTTCTGTACCTTTTCAACTTGGTCAAACAGAAAATCGAAGTCGCCAAAGCTTGGATTGACGCACATTTCTTTTCCTCTTCCGCTTTTCCTTCCTACAGACCTTCGCTTTTCCCTTATAAGGGCTTCTTTATGACTTTCTGTACCGCTTTTCCCTTATAAGGGCTTTTTTATGACTTTCTGTACCTTTTTAACTAGGTCAATGCGTACGTGAAATATAGAAACCCTAATTCCACTCTACTATACTCCATTGTTTTGTTCCGAAAATATGTGTTTCTCTATGTGAACGTAATCTAATAAAAATAAAAAATCTTATTATTTCCTTTAAAAAATAATTTTTATAATTATTTTTCTATTACTATCAATATTCTCATTTTTAATACATGTTAAGCTGCCTCATGTGACAATAAACGAATCAAAACGAAAATCACTTTCCATATCGTCCCCCCAATAAATGAATAGGGTATAATTTATTTGTCGTTTCGAGAAAATCATATTTGAAGTTTTTGTGATACAATTCTGTAATACTCCATTGTTTTTTTCGAAAATATTTGTTTCTCTATGTGTACGCAATCTAATGATAAATAAAAAATCTTATTATTTCCTTTAAAAAATAATTTTTATAATTATTTTTTAAAGGAAATAATAAGATTTTGAAGAGTATTAATTAAGGTCCTTAATGTTCTTGATACTAAAGGGTCAAACTATTACGAACTGACCCAAAAACACGAAAGGAGCCTTGATTGACCTTAAAAATAATATTTAATATTTTAATGTTAGAATGTTTCTTGCATTTCTGTCGGACTAGTGTAACTTCTAAACGTTTAAAATAATTATGCATGACATCTATATATATTGCAATGCAGTAATAAATGGTAGTCATTTAAAAGTTTATAAATATTTTCAAGAAAGTGTTTCGTTTACTAAGGACTTTGAATTGCCAAGAAATTGTAACATAATCAAATCTATCAATTACAAATTCGTTCTCTCGTATAAATTCTTACCAACTTACAGCACTTATTATACCCTCACTTTAGTGTGACGAGGGTATATATCATTTGCTACGAAAAAAGGTGTAACACATCGAAGGAGTGATCTAAGACCCTAAGTATGTTCGGCGGATATTCGTTTTGGGTCATTTTAAGTCGAATGAGCAATGTCCGTCCGTCTGTCTGTCTGCTGGCTGGTGCGCACGATAACTCTCGAAAGGAGTAACCGATTGACTTCAAATTTAATACGTGGTAATATTTTTTCTATCTCCGGCTAAGTTCGAAGATGGGCCATATTGGTCCAATCCTTCAAGTACCTCCCCCACAAATGGTTAAAATATTGTGAAATATTGCATCTTTACTAACTGCTATAATGCTTATTTAAGTCGCTATCAGCTCGAGAAAAATGCTACGCCCCTTTTGGTACCTCCCACACAAGTACACCATTTTGCATCAACAGTTAACAGCTTATAACATTAATAGAGGTTTATAAAAATACTTGAAATTTTGTACAGTGTAATGCTTTTATAGTGCCTACGGTCCAGTGAAAAATTGCTATTATTGCCACGCACCTTTTGGTACCTCCCACACAAAGGTACCATTTTGTACCAAAAGTTAACAGCTTACAGCGTGAGTACCAATGCACGAAAATGCAACAACATGTTGCACAGGGTAACACTTTTGAAGTGCCTATAGCCCAGTAAAAAATCTACTATTCAGCGAAAAATAGGTGCATTTGTTAAAAACCTTCTGGTACCTCCCACACAAATTGACAGAATAATTCGTTCAATATTCCATATTACATTACTCACAAAGTGAGGGTATACCTTAGTCGGTTTACCCGACTGAAACTTTCTTACTTGTTGAGTTTAGATTGAAAACTTAATTATTAATGGCGATTTCTTTTCTGCAAAAAAGTGCAACATTTCCGTTGCCCTTTTCCCGAAATCTGGAGATTTATACCACATTTTGGAATTTTGAAATAAAAGCTAAGTTTATTTCGAGAGACTGCATATGTTCCACCCATAACATATGCATTTCGAGTCGACGGGGCAACATTATTTTCAGAATCGACATCACCATAAGAAAATCTTTATATTGCATCAAATAAACCATAACAAAATTTACAAAAATCCCCTAACAAAAACCCCATCCCCAAATTATTTATTTTATCCCAATTTCCATTGACTAAATCCCAGTATTGGGATCACAACCCCAGTTCTGGCAACCCTGATGTACCTTCGCAAAATTTTCTGAATTGAAATTTTGGTTGTTCAGCGTTGTAGTTGTTGTCAATGTATTGCAGCAACTTAGCGGCTCGGCAGTAGACCTTCTCGCGACTCTGTTGAATAGTGGTGGTTCATTGTGGCGGCGGCTTGACCAAAAATGGTTCGACGGCGGCAACTTAACGGCTCGACGTTGGCATTTGATTTATTGTACATCGTAAAATAAACAAATTTATTGTACAACTTCGTTGGAACTTAAATGGCAATTTAAAGTACATGGGTAATAATATATTTGTAAAGTCGTGAACAAATAGCTACGGTGGCGATTTTAAGCCGGTATGAGCCTACTACAACGGCGGCGATTTTAAGCCAATTTTAACAGGCTGCAGCGTTCCAAACAAAAATGGTCGCCTACGGCAGTTTACGTCTGCACTGCACGACTGTTGTTTTTGTTCGAATCGACGCGCTGGCGCTGTTTTTTCCCACTGGGGTTTGTTGCCTTATTTTCTTTGGGATTAAAATTTATGTTTGAGAGTCAAATACGCACACTCAGTTCTTGTGTGTTTATTAAAAATCTGCGTCTGAAGTATTTTCACATACAGATTCTTGTATTGTTTTTGTCCAGAAGAACCATCATATCCCCATTTGTAAAAGAGTGTTAACTTGCAGTTCCCATATTTCATCAAATCATGTCCTTTAAATCATTGTAGCAAGCGTTAAGCTGTATGATTAAGTAGGTCTTGAAGTTTTACCTCTGCCGATCTCGATGTGATTTTAATATCGTCGATTGGTGGCAAACAGTCCTTTTTAGCAGCAAGTATGTGATGATATGATGGATACAAATTTTAGCCTTTTTCAATCGCACGCAACCTGAGCTGTGTATATTGAGGTTTTGTTAACTTCAAATCCAAAAATAATGCTAATACCTCTTCATTTGAGAACTGTTTTTCATCGTTTGGAGTTGGAATACTCTTAATAATCCGTTTTGTTCTCAGAGGACTAGCGTTTAAAACCTTTTTCAACAATTTCAGCTTTTGTGCGTTGTTTTTGTGATCGCAATTGATGTAACAAGCTTTCTGCAATAGCTTCACATCCGATTTCTCCGTTTCCGCCTTTTAGACCTATCGCTACAGTTGCCGAGTGATTTTGGTGATCTCCCACAATTGTCTTGATTTTTACTTTCTGAAGATACTTGGACACTAAGTTCGCCCTCTAAACACATTGCAAAGGTCTTATAAAATTAATTTCTATTCTATCTAACTTGCTTGTAGCGCTTAGTTAAGCTGTTGATGAAAATACTCGTATTTACTTTATTTTGCAGTTCCAATTGTATTTCGATACTTGAGGAATTTACTTTGCTTTGAACGTAACGTAAAACATATTCCTTCTTTTTGTTTCCAAAGTAGTTCTCCATTTTTTTAATATTGTAAAATTTTATCGTTTCTGCTTGTAAATAATTTTGCAACTGATTTTGTATTCGAATACCACTTGATTTTATCCATTTCTTACATGTATAATGTCATACTCTGTTCATAAGTAGCATAAACATAGGTAAAATAAAAAACGACTCAAAAAACTAAAAAGGGTTAAGATCCCAGCAAAAAATAAAAGAAGTACTTCCAAAGGAATAACATTATAAGTACTTCCAAATCATAAGTATTAACATTTTTTCGGCATTTAATGAAGTTCTTCTAAACAACTAACCAAAATGTAATTTCGGAATACAAATTAATAACCCTAGAATGCATAATTTCAAAACGATTGGATGTAAAATAAAGCTTCTGAAGTGATAAAAGTCCAGATCGGAAGGAACATATATATGAGGGCTATGAAATATATGTAAAATACTGCTTTTATAGTTCTAAAGGGAAGAAATATATATTTATATGGCGGCTATATCAGAATTAGTGAATGGTTCTGGAAGCTAGTCGACTTTCGACTTTTTCGTCAACCAAATTTCGTTTCAATCGACTAAAATCGGACCTAAAAGTCGACTTTTTCATAGTCGATTAAAATAACATAAAGTCATTTCAAAGTATGCTGATTTTCTTCTAGTGACCGTTTATTTCTCGGATTAAAAAATCCTTCAAATAGTAGAGAGATTTTTGATCGTTCGCCGTAAAAGAAAGAAAATAAATTACAGAAACAGGACCTATATCAAAATACGGATTGTCTTTCAATTTCAATACGAATTGTCTTGTCCCAAAATAAAGATATGTGCAAAATTTCTTTGAGATCGGACTATATTTGTGACCTGCACATTGATTACAAGAATGCATGCACAGACTGACATAGCGAAATCGGTTCAGAAAGTGATTCTAAGTCGATTGGTTAACGATTGTTCTATATATCTCTTCTCATTTTGGGTGTTAGAAACAAATGCATAACATTATAATAAATTGAACAACAGTGTGGTGTAGGTTATAATTAAATAATTTTAAAAGAAATTATGGTAATTAAAAATACTATACTTACTGTACCACACTGTGGTACTTTACTACTATCTGAACCGGGAAAATATATAGCGCCGCACAAATGTGCTATGTATTACAGTTTAAAATAAAAATACTTTTTTATTAGTGAGAATGTTGATCATTTGCGAAAATGTTACGAATGACCCCATAGTGTACTATGGGGTCATTCGGTCACACTTTTCAAGAGCCAGCTACAACATGCAGATTACAAACATCATGAAATGTCCTAAACATACTTACATATATATGATCCTTTATCTCTTTGGCCAATAGTATATTATTTATACGTTCCCTTCCCATGTCAACATTTGTATTCCTTTAAAATAAGAGATCTCTGGACCCAAAGATGTTAATAAGAACGACATACATTCATGAAATAAATACAACACCAAAAAAGCAAATCTTGCAGTGCTTTAAAAGGCGTTGTGCAAAAGTGGTGACAAAGAAGTACTTCCCCGGCGCGACAACCCCTTGTTAAATTCATTGGTGAAAATCCAAATTAGAACAACTTCCGGATCATAAGTTGGGGATTTTTATTGCTTCTTTGGATGCTCTTTTTTTGCTGGGATGTCATAAATATGGCAAATATGTCATAAAACACACACAACCTGGCTTCGTGTACCTTCAACATAGTCATATGAACAGGTAAAATAAAAAGAACAATTATTTTTTTCCCGAGTAATTTCATTAAAATTAGAGCACTATTCTACCTACGTAACAAAAAAATTAGCCCTCTATCGATAATAGTTTGCGAGAAATTAAAATTTCCTTCTACAAAAATTACGTTTTTTTTTTTTCAAAATTACATATTAAAGTCTTACAAATTTTAGAAATCGGCGATGACAAAAAATTTGACTTTTGGCCAGTAAAATTCAATTCTGAACCACAGTGCGGCGTTAACCTATTAACGATGAAAACCAAATCAATATACCCCCCAAATATGTTTTACGTTACGTTCAAAGCAAAGTAAATTCCTCAAGTATCGAAATACAAGTGGAACTGCAAAATAAAGTAAATACGAGTATTTTCATCAACAACTTAACTAAGCGCTATAAGCAATTTAGATAGAATACAAATTAATTTTATAAGACCTTTGCAATGTGTTTAGAGGGCGAACTTAGTGTCCAAGTATCTTCAGAAAGTAAAAATCAAGACAATTGTGGGTGATCACCAAAATCGGCAACTGTAGCGATAGATCTAAAAGGCGGAAACTTAAGGATATCAATGAAGAAATCGGATGTGAAACTATTGCAGAAAGCTTGTTACATCAACTGCGATCACAAAAACAACGCACAAAAGCTGAAATTGTTGAAAAAGTTTTAAACGCTAGTCCTCTGAGAACAAAAAGGATTATTAAAAGTATTCCAACTCCAAGCGATAAAAAACAGTTCTCAAATAAAGAGGTATTAGCATCATTTTTGGATTTGAAGTTAACAAAACCTCAATATTCACAGCTCAGGTTGCGTGCGATTGAAAAAGGCTAAAATTTGTATCCATCATATCATCATCCATTTGCCACCAAGCGACGATATTAAAATCACATCGAGATCGGCAGAGGTAAAACTTCAAGACCTACTTAATCATACAGCTTAACGCTTGCTGCAATGATTTAAAGGACATGATTTGATGAAATATGGGAACTGCAAGTTAACACTCTTTTACAAATGGGGATGTGATGGTTCTTCTGGACAAAAACAATACAAGCAATCTGTATGTGAAAATACTTCAGACGCAGATTTTTAATAAACACACAAGAACTGAGTGTGCGTGTTTGACTCTCAAACATAAATTTTAATCCGAAAGAAAATAAGGCAACAAACCCCAGTGGGAAAAAACAGCGCCAGCGCGCCGAGTCGAACAAAAACAACAGTCGTGCAGTGCAGAGATAAACTGCCGTAGGCGACCATTTTCGTTTGGAACGCTGCAGCCTGTTAAAATTGGCTTAAAATCGCCGCCGTTGTAGTAGGCTCATACCGGCTTAAAATCGCCACCGTAGCTATTTGTTCACGACTTTACAAATATATTATTGCCCATGTACTTTAAATTGCCATTTAAGTTCCAAAGAAGTTGCACAATAAATTTGTTTATTTTACGTTGTACAATAAATCAAATGCCAACGTCGAGCCGTTAAGTTGCCGCCGTCGAACCATTTTTGGTCAAGCCGCCGCCACACGAATTTGCCTCGGCGTCGTTCTATGGTACAGCGGAACGACAAACCGCCACCATTCGTTGTCGAGAGGGATAGAAGGCTACTGCCGAGCTACAAAAAGCAGCAACAGCGCGATTATGCTTGCACTGCAACAATGAACCACCACTATTTATTTATTTAGCGTATGGAAAATCATTACAATCGAAAGAATAGCATATATAAAATGTGTACCAAGTTAGATAACTCATCAAAGATCCAGCGATTCTAGCCACGATACAGCGTCTGGTGTTAAATTTATGATGTCGCTTATTTGGCCTTCATATCCTAGGGTAGGACACTCTCTAAGGATGTGATCGATGGTTTGTCGAGGGGCCCCGCATGTGCAAATAGGGTCATTTACAAGACCCCATGTGTATAGGGTATTTTGGGTTCTGCCAGTGCCAGTTCTGAGTCTGTTGAGGTTTCCGTGAAAGTTGCAGGTCGTTGTTACTGCTACGCCCATTAAAGAGCGGACTGGACCTTCCTGAGTTGGACCAGTCATTTTCCCAAACCATGTCAATCTCAAAATTTTCATCTTTTAACATTTTGGCTAGCTTCATGGGTGCGTTTCTTGATATAAGTCGTTGTCGTGGGGGATTATTTAAATCAGTTATTAGCGGAATATGATCCTTGCTAAGAATTTTATTGTATTCTCGTAGTAAAGCTTGTCTTAGCTGTTGTGGAGCGATATTACAGAGCTTTGGCAACCATTCAGTAGGTGTTGGGCGTAATGTTCCTGATATCAGCCTCATAGTTATATTCAATTGAGTGTCGATTTTTTGAGTATGACGGCTGTTTAGCCGTTGAATTATGTTGTTTCGGGTTTTTATCTTTTGAGGCGTTTTGGTGAGATGAGCATTATATGAAAGGGTCCTGTCCAGAGTTATTCCAAGGTATTTTGCATTATGGTTGTGATTTAGGAATTTGTTGTTTAATTGTACGTTTAAATCACGACAGGCTTCTTGGTGGTTCAGGTGGAAGCAGCTCACTTCCGTTTTGGCAATGCTTGGCGAAAGTCGCCATTTGGCACAGTATTGTGAAAGCAATTTAAGATCTGCTGTTAGAGAGTCTTCTATATGAGCGAATATAGAATATATAAATTTCCTCGATATAGAGATAGGCAGATCATGTATGTACAGGTTGAACAACGTCGGGGCTAAGACAGATCCCTGGGGGAGACCATTGTTAAGTTTTCGTGTTTTACTGTATTTATCATTAAGGTTGACATTGAACAGACGGTCACTGAGCATTGAGCAAATAAGATTACATATCCGACTACAGGGGATAACCTTCATCAATTTATACAGCAAGCCTTTTTTCCACACGGTATCATACGCTGATGTCAAATCAACAAAAACTGCGCCAGTTTTATGTTGGTTTTGGAAACCGCATTCAATGTAGTTTGTAAGCGACAATACCTGGTCAGTACAGCTTCGATGTTTTCGGAAACCAGCTTGTTCTTGAGGAATGACACGGTCTATTTCCGGACCAATACGATTTAAAATAAGACGCTCGAGCAGCTTAAAACTGATTGACAAAAGGGACACGGGACGGTAACTTTGTGGTAGATCTGCTGGTTTATGGGGTTTGAGTAATGATATTACTTTGGAGTTTTTAAACGCTGGTGGTCATTTGTTTGATGACAATATGTTTGAATAAAATAACGTAAGCCATCTTCTGGTATTGGAACCACTATTTTTAAGGAATTCTGGATATATTCCATCCACTCCAGCCGCAGTTCCAAGTTTAATTGAATTCAAGGCATCGTTCACTTCTTGCTCTGTAAAGGGTCTTGAAAACTATCATTTGGGATAGTGGATAATTTGAGAGTTCTATATTCGTATTCTATAGTCCTTACAAAACCTTTTTCATCACACTTAGCTTTTGATAGCTGCACTATATGTGAGGCTATGATATTTGGATTTATTGTTGGTTCGTTTGGTGGAGGAGGTTGAGCGCCAAGTTTACGCAACAATCCCCATGCCTTACGGTTGGAATGTTTAAAGTCCATGTTTGTGATAGATCTTGACCATTCCTCTTTTCTCGCTTCGTCAAGGCTTAATAATAATTCGTCTGCTATTTCCTGATTTTCCGTTAAGCAGAATTCATTATACAACCTATCACTATCTTCATTCCAACAAGGATTGTATTCCTTACGGAAACCTCTCGGGATTGCTTTCTTTGCTGTAGCAATAACTAGACCAATAAATCGGTCATAATTCGATGGTAAGGGTGGAATAAATCGAATTGCATCATCGATTAGTTTTGAAAATGTGCTCCAGTTTGCTCTCCGAAAGTTCCACCTTGGCTTCGGGATGCTTTTAACAATTGGGATCTTAGTACCTATATCGATGATAACTGGACGGTGCTGACTTTGTGGGAAGCTACTTAGGACGGTTCGAGTCGCAGGTACAGGATTTGAACGTGATGAAGAGACGAAGCACAGATCTGGGTTATAATCACGGTTCCATCGTGCAGAGTGGAAAGTACCTCTGTCTTTAGCATCGAAAATTAAGTGGAGATTTAGTGTTTCAGCGCAATCTATAAGCCATAGACCATTGTCATCGTCAGTGTGGTACCGCCACAAACTGTGGTGGCTGTTAAAGTCGCCTGCATATACCACAGGGTGGTTATATTTTGGTATAGCATTTATTGGCCACTGAGAGATAGGTGGTTTATATATGTTGATAATACTTATACCGTTTAGTATGACTGAGATGATGAAAATATTATTATTATTTCTGCATTCGAGAACTCCTGCATCGGATATGTTATTTTTTACATATGTTGCTATGCCATATGAGCGGTGGTGGATTGCGGCAAGGAGCTTAAATCCATGTATTGTACCCTTATTAACCAGGGATTCATGTGACGCTACGTCTCTTGAAGGAGTATTACGTCTATGTTCTCAGCTGTCATAATCCTTGACAGGTAGTCAAACTTAGAGCTAGTTATACCTTCTATATAAAGTTGGCAGATTCTTACTGCAGGTCCAATAGTCCTAACGGACTGATTTATTTGCATTTTAATTGATCTGTGTGCGCTTAGTTTCTGTAGTTTCGTAAAGATTATTTGTTTGTATGATTTGTTTATATTCTTTCTTTGTATGTATAGCCAGGAGATCAATCAGATATTTGTGTTGACAAAGTTTGGCTTCCAATCGCTGTAGTTCAGTTAGCGTTACCCAGGGTGCACCACGAGGAGGCGAACTACTTTACACCCCCAGAACTGGGGTTTTGATCCCAATACTGAGGTTTAGTCAATGGAAATTGGGATAAAATAAATAATTTGGGGATTGTTATGGTTTATTTGATGCAATATAAAGATTTTCTTATGGTGATGATGTCGATTCTGAAAAAATGTTGCCCCGTCGACTCGAAATGCATATGTTATGGGTGGAACATATGCAGTCTCTCGAAATAAACTTAGCTTTTATTTCAAAATTCCAAAATGTGGTATAAAACTCCAGATTTCGGAAAAAGGGCAACGGAAATGTTGCACTTTTTTGCAGGAAAGAAATCGCCATTAATCATTAAGTTTTCAATCGAAAACTCAACAAGTAAGAAAGTTTCAGTCGGGTAAACCGGCTAAGGTATACCCTCACTTTGTGAGTAATGTAATATGGAATATTGAACGAATTATTCTGTTAATTTGTGTGGGAGGTACCAGAAGGTTTTTAACAAATGCACCTATTTTTCGCTGAATAGTAGATACTTTAAATACATTGCACTGTGCCGAATTATAAGCGTTTATTTGCAGTGGTATATTAACGTTATCAGATATTAAATTTTGGTATGATTTGGCCATTTTGTGTGGGAGGTACAAAAAGGGGCGTGTTGATGACGCCCATTTTTTACTGGGCTATAGGCACTTCAAAAGTGTTACCCTGTGCAAAATGTTGTTGCATTTTCGTGCATTGGTACTCACGCTGTAAGCTGTTAACTTTTGGTGCAAAATGGTACGTTTGTGTAGGAGGTACCAAAAGGGGCGTGGCAATAAGAGCCATTTTTCACTGGACCGTAGGCACTATAAAAGCATTACACTGTACAAAATTGCAAGTATTTTTATACACTTCTATTGATGTTATAAGCTGTTAACTGTTGGTGCAAAATGGTGTACTTGTGTGGGAGGTACCAAAAAGGGCGCAGCAACATGGCCCATTTTTCTCGAGTTGATAGCGACTAATAAACTAATGCTATGTGTGGAATTTCAGAAAATTCGAATATGCATTATAGCAGTTATTAAAGATGCAATATTTCACAACATTTTAACCCTTTGTGGGGGAGGTACTTGAAGGATTGGACCAATATGGCCCATCTTCGAACTTAGCCGGAGATAGAAACAAATATTACCACGTACCAAATTTGAAGTCAATCGGTTACTCCGTTCGAGAGTTGTCGTGGCCACCAGCCAGTAGACAGACGGACGGACATTGCTCATTCGACTTAAAATGACCCAAAACGAATATCCGCCGAACATACATAATTATTTTAAATGTTTAGAAGTTACACTAGTCCGACAGAAATGCAAGAAACATTCTAACATTAAAATATTAAATATTATTTTTAAGGTCAATCAAGACTCCTTTCGTGTTTTTGGGTCAGTTCGTAATAGTTTGACCCTTTAGTATCAAGAACATTAAGGACCTCAATTAATACTCTTCAAGGATTAGGGATGTTTTCTATATTCTGACCTCCTGTCACCACAAACAGATACGTGAAGCCGTTAAGAAGATATGTCAATTTTAACAAATGGTATTTTTAGAAAAAATCCCGAGATCTGTACCATAAAAACTACAATGAATTTTGAAAAACTAAAAACGCAAAAAAGTAGAGTAAAGTTTAAAGTTTATTAAAATCAAAAGAGGTAGTTTTTAAAATTTGTTTTTTTTATTCATTTAGATTTTTTATATGTTTGCCTTGTTTTCAATAAAAAATAGTTTTATGTGGGGTTAAGTTGGGGATTTTCTTGTGATTATTTGGGGACAACACCAATTTTTTTCTGGCAACCCTGAGGTAAATTGTAATTTTATGTATGTGTTGTATTTTATAGTTGTGAGAGGGTTGTTTTGAGAGAGATCGGTGCAGAGGAGTACACAAAAATAGACGTTAAACCCCTCTTATACATGGTGATGTTTAAAGTGTGTATGTAGAGACGTTTTTGCGTACATGGTGTATAAGCCCTACAGAGAAATTAGAAACAGTCTCTGAAAACGACCGATTCTGAGATGGTCCAAAACGGACTAGATCCAGACTAGAGCAAAAGTAATTAATCGAGAAACAGTTGAGCGCAAAAACCACAAGAGAATTCAAAGAGATCTGCCTAGGCAGCGCTGCTTTTGATTTGCTTTTGTGAACATTTGTTTGTGTTTTTTCGTTCGCATTGAAATAATTCTAAGTGTTTACCGTTAGGAATTTATGGCGGTGCTTGTCATTTCAGCTTTGTGTGCCTTGTTAAGAGGGAATTTGACCAAGTAAGCCGTAATAATAATTATAATAATTATAACTATTTCAAATTTTCTTTTTCTGTGAATAAAAATAATGTAATTCCTTTTTTCAATGAATTTTTATAAATATATTTGAATTTGAAATTAATTTTTATAAATATAATAAAAATAAAAACCACTCAATATATATTTTCTTTTTATTTCTTAAATTTTATTTCATAATAAAGGCAAGCTGAGAAGTAGTTCTAGAATAGTCCATAACCAAGAGCGCATGAACTAATTCTTCATAATATCATTTGTCCAGCAAGCAACTGTTTCTTTTTACATGGGCTTGTCCTAGGAAGAATCAATTGTCTAGGGCTGCATTCGTTTGGAGCAGTTCTGGAGTAGTTTAGATATATTCCTGAATAACTATATCAGATCTAGTTCCTTAGAATTAATTCTAAACTATTACATATTGAGCTATATCAGAACTGTTCCAAACGAATGCAGCTGGAGACAATTGATTCTTCCTAGGACAAGCCCATGTAAAAAGAAACAGTTGCTTGCTGGGCAATGGATATTATGTAGAACTAGTTCATATATTCTCGTGGACCAGTCAAGAACTATTCATGAACTGGTTCGCTTCGCTGCAGGGAGATTATTGATGTAGTCCTGTTTAGTTGTTTTGATTTTTTGAGAACCACAGCTGAGTGTTTGGTACGAGGGTTGTTGTATAAGTTGATGAATTTTTATATCTATCTTTATTTTGACGACATTCATATTATTACGGACCTTTTATGATATCTTTTGTGTTTGAACACTAATTTGGATCGAATTTTATATTCTACGGCACTAACGAAATTGAAGGCGTAGGTGGACAAGTTAGGATTGACGAAGAAGGAGAACAAGGCCGATTTGCAGGCTAGGTTGTTCGATCACTAGGAGGATGCTAAGGATGTAAGGCTGTGTCGGAGTATGGTAGGGCTTCCTCTGGTATTAGACGTACGTTTGACGGCGCCAGTATTTTCTCGTTAAGCCAATCTGGCTTCTGATTGGGACTCCCTGAAGAAGGCTTTGCATGCCGAATTTGGAAAGAAACTATCTACGATCAAAGTTCATAGAATTCAGAGTGCGCGTTAGAAGAAGCGGGATGAAACGTATGGAAGTTGATGCGGTTGATCCTGAGAGCCATGCGCCGGCTTGTTTCCAACACAAGGTTTAGATACTTGTGTATTTGTCGTAGTCTTGTATTCGAATTTTGTATTCGAATACCACTGGATTTTCTTACATGTATAATGTCATACTCTGTTCATAAGCAGCATAAACATAGGTAAAATAAAAAACGAGTCAAAAAACTAAAAAGGGTTAAGATGTCATAAATATGGTAAATATGTCATAAAACACACACAACTTGGCTTCGTGTACCTACAACATAGTCATATGAACAGGTAAAATAAAAAGAACAATTATTTTTTTCCCGAGTAATTTCATTAAACTTAGAGCAATATTCTACCTTCGTAACAAAATCGATAATAGTTTGCGAGAAATGAAAATTTCCTTCTACAAAAATTACGTTTTCTTTTTTTCAAAATTACATATTAAAGTCTCAATATGTTTGCTATTGAATGGTATACAAATTTTAGAAATCGGCGATGACAAAAAATTTGACTTTTGGCCAGTAAAATTCAATTCTGAACCACAGTGCGGCGTTAACATATTAATGATGAAAACCAAATCAATATAACCCCCAAAACGAGAATTTTTTAAATCGGTTATCGCAGAAAACAGGGTTTTTAAGATGTAGCATGTTTTATACTTACGTTGCATTTGCAAATCAACTGTTGCTTGTGCGCTAAGTGCTGAATTAATTCTAGGTAGATTTCGCGAATTAGCAGGACAACTAAAATTCTTATAATCTGAACAAGGATCAAAGTTCCAGTTAATATTGGAATGTATATTATGTCCAGCTATTTTACAAATAGGATCAATACACTCTGGAGGTGGTGATGTTGTATGTAAACACTTTTCATCCTCGGTATAGCAATCGCGCGGTAGCTGTGATGGTGCCGTACTGATTAAGAAAAGAATCGGCGATGCAACAAGTAGAGATGTAACTAGTAAAGTTGCTGTCGTAATTGCTATTTTATGCACAGCAGTTGAAGATCGTAACCACGTACAGGGCGCACAGCATACCCAGCTTAGGTTTGAGTTCTGAAAAAAAGCAATAACAAATGTGTAAATTTTTGCAGGTAGCGGGGTTAAAGAGTTACAAAATCCAATAACTAGAGCATTAGTGAAGTTGTAACAGGTTAATCATTAGGATAGGTTGAAAAACTAAACGATGTTAAGTATCATTCCTAGGATGTTCATATCTTCTAGAAAGTTGTTTTTTGAGATCTTAGGTAAATTTTTGTAGTTGATTGATTCTTTGAATTTTGAACGGGTTGCTACATATGGACCTGAACAGGGGATTTTGACCTTGAAGACATTCTTTATGACAAGAGCTATAACTTTGCCTCAGAGGGTAAATCAAAATTACGAACGGTTTGAAAAATGTGAGCCTGAGAAAATTATCACTTTTGCATGACCTTGGGCAAAACTGAGAGACACGGGTCTTTTTTTGGTCTTTTATCACGTAATGGTGTCCATATGGTTATATTTCCATGACTTAAAAAATTACACGCAGTGTATTCAATCTTAAGTTTTTGTAAAAAAATAATTGAGCTCGATGTCTAGTTAATTGTTTCTTTTATATATTCATATTTCGACCCCCTTCGTGGATCATCATCAGGAATTCTACAAACATAATAACATATTTTTATACATTTTAATAAACCTTCAACAAATACGACTTACGAAAAATATAAATAATCTCTTAAAAAATATAGCATCGATACCAGAAGGTTGACACCCTTTCTACTCGTCATCTCGTTTCGCACTATCGTGGCTGAATGTTTTTATTTCTTATTTTACCAGTAATAAGTTTATAGCTATGAGCGAGATTGTGCACTGTCTAACATCTCGAGAGTTGTAGTTTTTTCGCAGTGTAATATTTGTGTGCTCTCGAGGTCTGCTGCGAAACACAGTGGCAGAGAACGAACCCAGCCAGGGTTTAACCGATAAGCCGCCGTAGGCGTCCATTTTTTGCCGAGCCGCGTCGCCGCCGATAGATCGGCTTAAATTGGCTTAAAATCGCCACGGTTGATATTTGTTTGCGCCTTCACAAATATATTTACCCATGTACTTTTAATTGCCGTTTAAGTTCCAACGAAGTTGTACAATAAATTTGTTTATTTTACGTTGCACAATAAAACACAAGCCAACGTTTAGTCGATAAACCGCCGCCGACCCGTTTTTGGGTCTCTATGTTATTATGCTGTGTCCTAATTTTATATTGGATCGGTGGCCAGATTATCGTGTTCTCAGTTTGTATTTGGTAGTACCTATGTATATTTTGTTGCAGTTGTTGGCGTTGTGTCCGTTGCACTTTATTTATTTCGTTTTCACATACAACAGGACGCTACGTTCCTATAAATTTTAGTATGTGAATTACAATTGTTACAGTATGATTTAATTTAACTTAATAACAATAATAATTGCAATAATAATAACGTTTTACGGATAAAAAACATTGAATGGAAAATAAAATAAATTACTGGAAATGAGCATATAGTGAAAGTTTAAAGGACGTTGCATTGCCTATAAGTTGTATGGGAAATGGAAGCGAGTTCCAAAGACGAATAGCATATCGTCATCAGAAACGAGAAAGGGCCAATCATCATATTTGAAAATTTTACAGGAGAAGCAAAAAACTAAATAAAATGAAAAACATTTTCGTTATAAAAACTATGTTTTCAGGATAATACCTAAACATAATGATGCATATATAAATTCACACAAATATGATTTATAACTTTTTTGTGAAAATTGCGTGAAATAGCAATTTTTAACTATGAGAAATTAAATAATTTGTAAGGCCCTTTTCAATTTCGTTAATAAATTCACCATTTTTGAGAGTAGGTCACTACAGATTTGTCAGGATGTGTATTTTGATGCAGTGTACCGAAGTCAATTAAAAACTTAATTTCAATTTTTCTTGTTGTTACGCCCTTTTTCGTTTCTGATGACGATATATAAACAGTATATTAAGTTTGACTTATCCATATTATCTGTCTTAAATTTTAGATTTGTAAACAACTGTTGGATAGTGTTCATGAACGATATGCAACATACTTTTGTCCAACATTGCAATGCAAGTATTGCTATAAATTTGAGCTGTATTTTCTCTAACTTAGGTACATATGTATGTACGCACATATGTCCAAAATACTTAAACCAAAGGTACCCAAATCAATATCGATGATATTGCTGTACTTCTTTTTTGTCTCCGCTGATTGGGATCTTACACATCGTATGACTTTACCCAACATTCACATACATATGTCTTCTCTGTTGACGCTTGGTATTTCTGGTTAGAGACAGGACATCAATTTATTCATTCTTCTTTCATATTTCTATACGCATATGCTCGTACATCTAAATATACATATTTACGCATACACATATCTATGCATATTCATATCTACGCATATATACTCGTATATAAGCTTGTAAATAATGCACTTTACCAAACTAAACATTGTAATTTCAATGCAAAATTTCTTTAGCTTCGCCCTTTGGAGAAACAAGTGATTAGCTTCGCGAATAAAGTGAACCATTTATTACAAATAATAAATGTTACCTTATGGTGAAATAAAATTCAAACTGAATTGTTTTATTCCTCGCCATAAGTGTTGGTCCTTCCTGGAACCGTATAAACCGACCTATCCAAAAAAATTAATCAAATCTTAATTGATTATAAAAAGTAAAAGTTAAAATCGTGTTCATTGGTTATTGCTCTTCGCATATTATGGCCGATGCAATGAATAAGTTGGTAGCACATAGGGGACGGGTAAAGGGGTTTTTAACGTGAGCTCTTGCCTTTGCACTAGCACTGTCAATAGCGATGCCATAGAAAAGCTAGCTGATCAACAAGCCGCGTTTCTGGAAAAATTTTCAACGACTACTACACCCAAAGAAAATGAGTTGCCCCGAATAAATATTCCTGTTTTTCTGGTTCTCACAAAGATTGACCAAGCTTTAAGGATCTCTTCGAATGTACAGTTGCCTCAAACTCGTCTTTAACAAACACCCAAAAGTTGCATTATCTCAAGTCGTTACTTAAAGACGAAGCTGCTCGATTGATACAACATATCCCTGTAACAGAAGCTGCTTATCAAGCATCATGGATAGGACTTAACGATAAGTATGATCGCCCTAAGCACATCATAATTTTTTTATAGAATCGTTTATGGCTCTTCCATCTGTCTCTACTGAAAATGGCGTTATTTTGGGGAAGATTTCTGATGATGCCAATGAAATCGTTCGAGGTCTCAGCGCCATACGCAAGGATGATCGAGACTGTTGGCTTATTTACTTGTTGCTGGCAAAACTTGACCCTGAATCAAAAGGTCGTTGGATACATGATAGCAGCGACAATTCGAGTCCGACTATAAATGATTTCTTAGAATTTTTGGACAACCGGTGTGAGAAAGTGGAACTTTGCCAACGTAAATCGCCCTCACAGGTTAAACAAGGTCATTCTAGTATGTCACAGACTAATTACCAAAGTGTCTGGTGAGTACAAATGGCAAATCAAATAACTGTTTTAAATGCAAATTCTCTGAGCACTTAAGTTTTAAATGTCTTATATTTCTCCAACATGGTCTCAATGAGCGCCGTAATTTTGTGAAGGATTCATCCTTGTGCTACAATTGCCTCAGGCCCGGACATGCCGTTTTTAATTGCTCCTCAAAAAATAGATGCAAACAGTGTCGACGACGCCATCACTTATTTCTACATGTGCCTGGTGAAATGTCTCACTCCTCGCCACTTACTGCGCCATGTGATATGCCTTGTGTATCTTCGTCTGCGGCAAATCCGCGGACAACACAAGAAGATAGTACTTCAGCTGCTGTTGCTTCTGGACTCTGGTCTACTATTGCCAATGTTGCGTGCCCTATCTCAATACCATCGTCCTCCCCTTGTTTCAACGCCACAATAAAAAGAAATGTACCGAATTCATTATGCCTACTGCCTTAGTACTTGTTAAGAATCGGCAAGGAAATTTCGTATCATGCCGTGCATTATGGATTCCGCCTCTAAGCTGTCTTATATTACCGAAAGTTGTGCTCAGCGATTAGGACTCGCACGGTCTCCCTCTAGAATTTTAGTTAACGGGATTTCATCTGTGGAGGCTGAAACTACTCGTGGATTTCATGTTTTGTTTTGTCGCTACAGTTCATGTTTTGTCGACAATTACTACTTCCCTTCCAAGTTACTCTTTTGAAAATAAATCTGTATACCTTCTCAAAAATTTACCTCTCGCTGACCCCGACTACAATGTTTCGTCAGAAATTGTTTTATTATTTGGGCTCGAAAACATCTTCACATTCAGCAAGCGTTTAGATCCAAAAGGAAACACCATTGCAATTTCAAAAATTTTTGGATGGGTTGTTACATGTGCAGCAAAGGTGGTGATAAGGATATGAAGAATAGCACAAAAACTCAAAACAAAGAGGGAGCGACAAAAAACAACACCGCCTTCCAAAAAGAGGTCGATAACATTACCAAATTGTCGATAATATCAACAATTTTGCAGAATGTTCCCAGCAATAGTGGTGATAGGAATAGGTACATAAAGAATCAAAACAAAGAGGGAACGACAAAAAGTAACACCGCCTCCCAAAGAGGTCTACTTGAAGAGTGTGTAATAGGTAGTAAACGAAAGGAGGAGAAAGACTCACTACCAAATAAAGAGGGAGTGCAACCAAATAGGATAGACGACTCCCAAAGGAAATTTTTACTGGAAAGACAATGATTGAGGTCATCCAGATAAACCTCCACCGAAGCGAAGTGGCATCCATTGCTCTGATGGACATAATAAATAAAGGCAGGGTTCATGTTGCTTTGGTCCAGGAACCGTGGACTACTAGTAACAAAGTTACTGGATTAAACCATATGAACTACAATCTTTTCTACGCTAACACAGGTACTCGTCCAAGGACTTGTATTCTGTGCCATAAAAACTTATATTATCTATTCTCTCCAGAGCTGTCAACATCGGACGCAACTGTGCTGATACAAGGTAATGGAAGTATGTACCTGGCGTCAGTATACCTGCCATTCGATGCGCCGACATTGCCACCTACGTCGGAATTACAACGTCTGGTAAGGGAATCCAAAAATACAAGTAATGTGTTACTAGCTGGTTGTGATGCCAACTCACACCATATTGCTTGGGGTAGTAGTGACACCAACAAAAGGGGACAAGCCCTTATAGAATTTTTGAATACTAACTAAGTATTAGATATAACGATATGCTCGGAAAACCTCATTGATGAGATCCATGAGTGGAGGGTTTCGGATGAACACTCCTAATCGGACCACCGTTATATAAGGTTTAAAATTGCACGGCCACCGCCTAGCCCAATAAGTTTCCGTAATAAGGCTAAAACCGACTGGACCAAATTCGGCAATCTACTTAGAAATCGATTGGGCCTGCCTATCGTAGCGAACGGACGTGTTATCGCAGAGCGGATAGTTTTTAACCTATTACGCAATACCTATTCACCTACCTATTACGCAACCAGGAGGTTTGTTGTTTATAAAGCGTAGGTTGAATTGGATGCATCGGTCTCTGGACAGATATTTCTGAGCTCAGTCTGGAAGGCCTATACCGACGTACCTATTACGGGCTAATACTGGCTATGGGGGTGTCCCCCCAACCAATTTATGATTAAACCAAAAAAGACGAAGGAGATTACGGCGCAGGGGAGGGAAAACCCAGTGCCGGCGACAAGCGTTGATTCACTCACGAGTCATGTGTCGTCGTTATCGAACAATCGTGAGCAAGCAACTTCTACGAGCTTTGGTGCCTTGGATCCCGTAGTCGAAAATGAAACAAGAGCACATCCAGCCGCAGGCAAAACAAATGATAAGACAGATGAAGCAGAACCCAGCCGGGGCTTTAAGCAACCCCAGCCTTTAAAAGCCATTGGGGACTCTGACTCTGAATCATCAAATGAAAACAATATCACTATTGTTGCTAACTCAAAGAGACTGTCAGGGGCACAAAGAAGGAAACTGAATAAGTTGAACCGACAGAACCTATTACGGGATGAACCTGACAATTCTACCTCCAATACAAACATGGAGGCCGCTAAAAGAGTCAGGTCTCCCGAAGAACATAGCGCTGTGAAAGTGACTGAGAAGAAAAAGGGCTCGCCGTCTTCCAGTAATTCGGATAAGCCTAACGTAACCACACAAAAGGAGGTCTCTAGTCTGGGTCCTTCGATTGTGGGCGGTAAAGTTGACCCAATAACGCAGTTCAAGTCAACCAAATCATCCGTTAAGGATGAGGCTTTAACCAAAAAGACTCTACAGACACGGAAAAATCAATTGGCCATAAAGAAGGGTAAGAAGCCACCGTCTTATTCTAATATAGCTAAACAACATTTTCGAGACGATCTATGCTACGCCATAATTGATAGCAGTAGTGCATCTGGCAGAATCCCCGAAGACCAAAAGAGTAACTTCGAAGATTTGGTCTATACGAGGGTAGCGGAATACGTCCTCGAATCTAAGGATGAACCATCAATCGAAGTAATGAGTTGCAAGTTTGAGAGGGGTGTTTTGATGCTAAGGCTGGCATCACAACGCTGCGCTGGTGTCCTCGTAAAACTTGTGGATAGCTTCCCCTCACCTTGGGACGGCGCAAAGCTAAAATTGGTAAGGAAAAGCGACATTCCTGAACTTATAAAAACGACCCTATATGTTAAGGGATGTCCCAGTAAGTTCTCATCAGAGTACATACTCGACATCATTGGCAAACAGAATTCAAAACTTTCCGTGAGAAAGTGGGAAGTCTTCTATAGGAAGGATGATACCGAGGGTACTCTCCTCGTGTTAGGCATAGACCCAGAATCCAAGAACAATCTTATCATGGCGAAGGGCATGGCGTACTTCTTGATCTGGACAGTCTTTTTCAAAATTGGAAAGGTCCCGATTGGCAGGACAAATGAATCGAGTCCAAATATACTGTCTGAAGAGGCAAACACTGGTATTGAACGGATGGAGACAAGTGAGACACTGCCAAAAACTGATGTGGAAGTAGTCAATAACACCACCAGTTCACCAATAGTACCGCCACTTTTGCAGGAAGTTCCCAGCAAAGGTGGTGATCAAAATAAAAAGAGCCACAAAACGATTCAAACCAATGAGGGAGCGACAAAAAATAACACCGCCTCCCAAAATTGTCGACTGGAAGATGGTGTAATAGGTAGTGAACGAAAGGAGGAGAATGACCACTACCAAATAATGAGGGGGTGCCACCAGATAGGATAGACTCCCAAAAGAAACTTTTACTGGAAGGACAATGATTGAGGTCATCCAGATAAACCTCCACCGGAGCGAGACAGCATCCAACGCTCTGATGGACATCATAAATAAAGGCAGGGTTCATATTGCTTTGATCCAGGAACCATGGACAACTAGCAACAAGGTTACTGAATTAAGCCATGTGAACTACAACCTTTTCTACGCTAACACAGGCACTCGTCCAAGGACTTGTATTCTGTGCCATAAAAACTTATGTTTTATTTTCTCTCCAGAGTTGTCAACATCGGACGCAACGGTGCTGAGGCAAGGTAATGGAAATATGTACCTGGCGTCAATATATCTGCCATTCGGAATTACAACGTCTGGTGAGGGAATCCAAACACACAAGTAATGAGTTATTAGCTGGATGTGACGCCAACTCCCATCATATCGCTTGGGGTAGTACTAACACCAATAAAAGGGGACACGCCCTTATCGAATTTTTGAATACAAATGACCTCATATCTCTTAACATAGGAAACACTGCAACCTTTGTTAACAAAATATATAACGATATGTTCAGAAAATCTTATTGATGAGATTCATGAGTGGAGGGTTTCGGATGAACACTCCTATTCAGACCACCGTTATATAAGGTTTAAAATTGCACGACCACCGCCAAACCCCATAAGTTTCCGTAATAAGGCTAAGACCGACTGGACTAAATTCGGAAATCTACTTAGAAATCGATTGGGGCAGCCTACACGCGATTATCTATGTGCAGAAGACATTGATATCAATGTTAAGAAGATTACCGAGGCTCTTGTAAAATCTTTCGAAGATAGTTGCCCACTTCGAGAAAGGAAATCTGCCTTTGAGAAACCCTGGATGACAGGACAAATTCGCTCGATTGGCAAAGATGTCCGCAGACTTTACAATAGAGCTCGACGTAAAAAACAATCAGTATATTGGGACGACTACCACAGAAGACTCAAAGAATACAATAAAATCGTTAGATCGGCGAAACGTAACTCCTGGAGGCTTTTCTGTGAACAGGTAGACAGCGTTAACAGCATGTCTAAAATGAAAAAGTTCCTCTCAAAAACTCATGTCCAAACCGAAACACTGGTGGATGAAACGGGTAGAAGGATGGAAACTATAGAGGATACCGTAAGGCTCTTGATGAAAACTCATTTTCCGACTGGTAATGCTGGACCAACAGAGGAACAGTTACAGAATGAAAATGTATTGCATCAAGTACCTATTACGGATATAACAGATGGTATGGTTAAAGAAGCGATAAAAAGTTTATCTCCCTTTAAGGCTGCGGGACCTGATGGAATATTTCCAGCACTTCTGCAGAATGAGGTGGATCTGGTATCAACTCATCTTGCTGGAGTGTTCACTGCATGCCTAACCCATTCGTATACCCCAAAAAACTGGCAGGAATCAAGGGTGGTCTTCATACCAAAGCCTGGCAAGGCGAGTTACACGACCCCAAAGGCTTATCGACCCATTAGCCTTACTTCTTTCCTGTTAAAAACAATGGAGCGAATAATTGATGAAATAGTCAAAGGTAAAATAGCGGATGACAGGCTAAAATTCAAACAACACGCCTATGTCAAAGGAAGATCAGTGGAAACAGCTCTGCATGAGGTAGTGCACCACATAGAAGAGTCCTTCAGTAAAGAAATGTATACACTTGCTGTTTGCATAGACATTGAGGGCGCATTTAACAATGTACAGACCGATACACTTATCCAGTCCTTAGACGAGTTTCAGGTTGACCGGGCGCTGAAAAACTGGATCAACAACATGCTAAGGAATAAGTGGATTATTTGTGGGTCATATGACATAAAAATTAGAGACAAGGTAAATCGTGGTATACCTCAGGGGGGCATTTTATCGCCTCTTCTATGGGTTACGACGATACACAGTCTCCTAAAAGCCCTCACCAATGAAGGACTTAAACCAGTCTGTTATGCAGACGACGTTGTAATACTTCTAAGGGGCTTTCATCCAAATCTATTATGCAGAAGAGCTGAAGAGGCACTTAACATAGCATATAACTGGGCACAACCAAGGGGATTAAATGTTAACCCAGACAAAACAGAAATATGTCTATTTACAAGGAAAACGAAGATCCCACGTTTTACCCCGCCTCGATTCCTAAATAAGACAATTGCTATAACTAAAAAGGTAAAATACTTGGGAGTAATCTTGGATCAGAAACTGTACTGGAAAGATCATCTTGAAGAAAGAGTTACAAAGGCACACAGATGTTGGTAGTTGTGCAGAAGAGCTATAGGTTTAAAATGGGAACTACGTCCAAATATGACTCACTGGCTTTACATGAGCGTGATTAGACCAATAATCACCTACGCCTCTGTAGTGTGGTGGACATCAATGGACAAGAAGTGCAACGTAATACCTTTGCAAAAAATTCAACGTATGTGCTGTCTAGGCATAAGCGGGGCATTTAGAACTGCACCAACAAAAGCGTTGGAGACTATACTGCACATCCAACCAATAGACATCCGTGTAAAGTATGAGGCAGCCCTCACAGCAAGACGTCTACAAGTGATGGGTGAATGGATAAATCCACAAGGACTGGATAAGTGTATCGGTCTGTACATTGTTAAATGCGCCCTGAATGTCTATGCAAACAGCAAGTGTATACATTTCTTTACTGAAGGAGACCACAAGTCGTACCATCAGAAGATTTTAGAATATTTAGTTGGTCACATTCAAACGCCAGAAATCTCGGACCGCATTCCTGAAGTGCGGCTTACAGCTACCTGTGATACGTTTGTGCCAGACAGACGCTCCTGGGAAAATGGAACTTTGGCCCATGTGCCAGTGGGAACTAGCTGCTACACGGATGGGTCCAAGCGAGGAGGAAGGACGGGTCTGGGACTTTTTATTGATGAACCAGAAGTCGAACTTCACTTCCGCCTCCCTGACCATACCACGGTATTTCAAGCAGAAGTTCGAGCAATCACGGAGTGTGTGAACTGGCTCAGTAACACGACAAAGCCTAAATATGCCAACATCTTCACAGATAGCCAAATGGCGATTCAAGCAATAACATCGGAAAGGGTCAAATCCTGAACTGTGTTGGACTGTAAGAGAACGATAAATGATTACTCAGCCCATGGTCAATTGCGTATTTGCTGGGTACCAGGACACAACGGAGTGATTGGAAATGAACGGGCAAACAACTTGGCTTCAAAGGGCAGAGAACTTCGAGTAATAAACTTGAAAAATTGGAAACCTTTCGAAGCCACGAAAATTGAATTGAAGCACTGGGCAGTGATGGCTCATAAAACTGTGTGGAATAGCGCAACAGTAGGAGCAACTGCAAAGATACTGTGGGGTGACCCAAATGAAAAGAAAACAAGAAGTCTTCTGAAACTAAACAAGATCGATATTAGTAAGATGATGAGTGTTCTAACGGGACACTCAAGCTTACAAGCACATCTTCATCGCATAGGACTAGCAGGAAACGACGAATGCAGGGCATGCAGAGAAAACATCGAAACGATGGAACATTTTCTGTGTCACTGCCCGGCTTTCACACATGCAAGATCCCAACATTTCGGGTCCGACATATTACCAGACTTGACTCATCTCAGAGAATATGACTGGAAGATACTGGGAAAATTCGTGTCTAGTACCGATTTTCTGTAACTCGTGAGGTATAAAAAGATCATAAATGAGGAGCGCACAACAGGCCGAACCACTGGCTTAAGTGTATGTCCATGGACATGAGACGTTTAAACGTCTCCTCTCTTCAACCTAACCTAACCTAACCTAAACACGATTATCCAAGTACAGAAGACATTGATATCAATGTGAGGAGGATTACGGAGGCTCTTGTAAAATCATTCGAAGATAGTTGCCCGCTTCGAGAAAGGAAATCTGCCTATGAGAAACCCTGGATGACAGGGCAAATTCGCTCGATTGGCAAGGATGTCCGCAGACTTTACAACAGAGCTCGACGTAAAAAGCTATCAGTATATTGGGATGACTACCACAGAAAGCTCAAAGAATACAATAAAATCATTAGACTGGCGAAACGTAACTCCTGGAGACTTTTCTGTGAGCAGGTAGACAGCGTTAACAGTATGTCCAAAATAAAAAAGTTGCTCTCAAAAACTCATATCCAAACCGAAACACTGGTGGATGAAACGGGTAAAAAGATGGAAACTATAGATGATACCGTAAGGCTTTTGATGAAAACTCATTTTCCGAGTGGTAATGCTGGGCCAATAGAGGAACAGTTACAGACCGAAAATGTAATGCACCAAGTACCTATTACGGATGCTATGGTTAAAGAAGCAATAAAAAGCTTCTCTCCTTATAAGGCTGCGGGACCGGACGGAATATTTCCAGCGCTTCTTCAGAATGAGGTGGATCTGGTATCAACTCATCTTGTTGGAGTTTGCACTGCATGCCTAACTCATGCATATACCCCAAAAAATTGGCAGGAGTCAAGGGTGGTCTTCATACCTAAGCCTGGCAAGGCGAGTTATACGATCCCAAAGGCTTATCGACCTATTAGCCTAACTTCTTTCCTCTTAAAAACAATGGAGCGAATAATTGACGACATGATCAAAAGTAAGATAGCCGATGACAAGCTAAAATTCAAGCAACACGCATATGTTAAAGGAAGATCAGTGGAAACAGCTCTACATGAGGTAGTACACCACATAGAGAAGTCCTTCAGTGAAAAATTCTACACACTTGCCGTTTGTATAGACATTGAGGGCGCTTTTAACAACGTTCAGACCGATACACTTATCCAGTCCTTAGACGAGTTTCAGGTTGACCGGGCGTTGATAAACTGGATCAACAATATGCTAAGGAATAGGTGGATTATTTGTGGGTCATATGACGTAAAAATCAGAGACAATGTAAATCGTGGTATACCTCAGGGGGCATTTTATCGCCTCTCCTATGGGTTACGACGATACACAGTCTCCTTAAAGCCCTTACCAATGAAGGACTTAAACCAGTCTGTTATGCAGACGACGTTATAATACTTCTAAGGGGCACACATCCAAACCAACTATGCAGAAGAGCTGAAGAGGCACTTAACATAGCATATAACTGGGCACAACCAAGGGGACTAAATGTCAATCCAGACAAAACTGAAATATGTATATTTACAAGGAAAAGGAAGATTCATCCTTTTACCGTGCCTCGTTTCCTGGATAAGAATATTGCCATATCTAAAAAGATAAAATACTTGGGAGTAATCTTGGATCAGAAACTGTACTGGAAAGATCATATTGAAGAAAGAATTACAAAGGCCCACAGATGTTGGTCGTTGTGCAGAAGAGCTATAGGTTCAAAATGGGGACTACGTCCAAATATGACACACTGGCTTTACATGAGCGTGATTAGACCAATAATCACCTACGCCTCTGTAGTGTGGTGGACATCAATGGACAAAAACTACAACGTAATACCATTGCAAAAAGTGCAACGTATGTGCTGTCTAGGCATAAGCGGAGCAATTAGAACCGCACCAACATCAGAAGATATTACAATCACTGGTCGGTCATATTCAAACAACGGAAATCTCCGACCGCATTACTGAAGTGCGGCTTACAGCTACCTGTGAATCGTTCGTGCCAGACAGACGCTCCTGGGAAAACGGAACACTTGCTCATGCGCCAGTGGGAACCTAGGACTAGGAGGAAGGACGGGTCTGGGACTTTTGCCAACATATTCACAACATATTCACAGATAGCCAAATGGCGATCAAAGCAATAACATCGGAAAAGGTCAAACCCAGAACAGTGTTAGACTGTAAAAGAACGATAAATAATTACTCAGTCCATGGTCAACTGCGTATTTTCTGGGTACCGGGACACAACGGAGTGATTGGAAATGAACGAGCAAGCAGCTTGGCTTCAAAGGGCAGAGAACTTCGAGTAATAAACTTGGAAAATTGGAAACCTTTCGAAGCCACGAAGGATGAGTTGAAGCATTGGGCAGTGATGGGTCACAAAACTGTGTGGAATAGAGCAACTGTAGGAGCAACTGCAAAGATACTGTGGGGTGACCCAAATGAGAAGAAAACCAGTAGTTTTCTGAAACTAAACAAGATCGAGATTGGTAAGATGATAAGTGTTCTAACGGGACACTCAAGCTTACAGGCACATCTTCATCGCATAGGACTAGCAGAAAACGACGAGTGCAGGGCATGCAGGGAAAACATCGAAACAATAGAACATTTTCTGTGTCACTGCCCAGCTTTCACACATGCAAGATCCCGATATTTCGGTTCCGACATATTGCCAGACTTGACTCATCTCAGAGGATATGACTGGAAGATACTGAGAAAATACGTGTCTAGTACCGATTTTCTGTAATCCGTGGGGTATGAAAATCATAAATAAGGAGCGCACAACAGGCCGAACCACTGGCTTAAGTGTATGTCCATGGACATGAGACGTTTTAAACGTCTCCTCTATTCAACCTAACCTAACCTAACCTACATGTGCAGAAATCAATCAGGTTTGTACCCCAACTGTATCTTTGGCGCCACCGTAGATATCGATCGATGCCTCCGAAGTTTTTGGGAAATATAAGAATCAGAATATCATGCGAAGGTCAATCATGATGATGTCTACGTCGAGTCTCACTTTGAAGCAACACACACTAGAGCTAGCGACGGTAAATATCGACTGCAACTTCCATTCAAAATTGTTCGAGAATTTGTAATGTCGTCCCTTTCCTAGCAAGTTCATCGGCTTTGCAGTTCCCCGGGATATCCCTATGCCCACGCACCCATATGAGGTGTATATTAAACTGCTCAGCCATCTCGTTAAGAAATCTGCGGCAGTCGAGGGCTGTTTGTGAATTTAGGGATGTTGCCTCCAGTGAATTGATGGCAGCCTGGCTGTCCGAGTAAATGACAACGCCAGTGTTGGTTACTATGTTGCGACTCAGCCACTTGGCGACTTCCCATATTGCCATTATTTCGGCTTGATAGACACTGCAGGTATCTGGTAGTCTGCGAGCTGTATCCAGACTAAGTTCTTCACAGTGTACTCCGAAGCCAACCGTTTCATCAAGCTTCGAACCATCCGTGTAAAAGTGGAGATGGTTTCTTTTACCTGATATTCTGCCGACCCATTCATCTCTGGCGGGAATCATAGTGATGTAATTTCTCTCGAAGGTGTACACAGTTGGTATATAGTCCACTCGGTCGGTTACCATAGCACTACACTTTGATATCCTCATGTGACCATAGTTCTTGTACCTCCACATTGATAGGCAGTTTAATCTTATTGCCGGTTTGGTTGCAACTTCTCTCGCCACGATATTAATCGGCAGTATATGGAGTAGGGCTTGTAGAGACTCGGTCGCTGTAGTCCTTAAGGCTCCGCTTATGCTCAGGCAGGCAGTTCTCTGAACCTTTGTTAGTAAGTTGTTGATGGTTAGTTTGTCAGTTGCCGTCCACCATACCACAATACCGTATAACAGTATTGGACGAACTACTGCTATATATATTCAGTGGACGATTTTAGGAGAGAGTCCCCACCGCGACCCTACAGCCTTTTTGCAGGAATATAAGCCGACGTTGGCCTTCCTTACATGTTCCAATACGTTAAGTCTAAATAACATTTTCCTATCTAGAATTATTCCTGTCGGCGTCTATGTCGCCAGGTGTTGCGATCTAGAGTCCACCAAGAATTACCACGTAATGTTGAATGTTGGCGTATTCCTACTGGAGATTGAGGGTTCCCAACTCTGTTGGTTTGCCGACGGCAAACCTTCAGGCACGGTTATGGGGGTTTATCTTCTCTGCACTCGGCACACACCAACGGACAAACCTTTAAGTGGTGGTTGCTTATTTTATTGCCTCAGTAAAACCTCGACTTGTACACGTTATAATATTGTTTATTAATTATGCCTCGATGGGCTATTTATACAAAGAAATTATGACTTCAATGTCGATATTTCACTTACGGATTAATGTGTACTGTAAGTTATAACGGCGGTAGGTAAGTGACACTCGGGCATGTTTCTTATGAACTCCAAACCACAATTCCAAAAAAGGCAAAGAGAAGAAAAAGAAAAGAACGAAAGTAATAGCCTCGAACTCAAAGGAGGCAGAGAAAAACAAACAAGAATACCGTCACTGGAAGGTGACGTTCGGGTCGGAGCGTTCGCGTATGAACGGCCGTACATATTCCACTATGAGTGTTGGCACCATAGGCGCGTTCCTACGCGAACATTCCGCCCACCTTGCGCCTATGGCGCAAAACACTGCCTAAGTGTCCACACCTCCGATTAATAGTTACTTCATTATTAACAAAATTAAATTCAATTCAGTCTTATAACTTGACTTAGAGGTAAATTAATTAAATTCAGAATATTTAAACTTAGAACTAATATTTAAACTTAGACCATCCGTCCACGACGTATGGGACTCGGCCGAAGAAGGCCCATCCAAAAATGGTTTTCAGCTCGTATGGTTGGTCTCCTTCTAATATGGGATGACCCATGCAAACCTTGTCAGATACGTCTGCTCCTAGTACCACGCAGACGCCGTACGGGAGATGGGCGGATGTATCTGCCAAACTTTCCATCGGGTATGTCTTCATCTTGTAACCAATATCCACTTGCACCCGCGGATAAAACATCGTCTCCACAAATCGCTTCTTTAACGTGGTGGTGACTGTTATCGCGCTATTGCGATGTCCACTCAATCGCGCGTTGATCCTCTCAGGGCATTTGTCTAGAGGCAAAGGAAACGTAATGTTCGGAATGTAAAAACTATCCGGAGAAGATAAGTCGAGAAGAATGCGGACTGCAGCCGGATGGTTCATGATGCCAGGAATGCTTAACCGTCCCCAGGCAGTTATTTTGAGCCATACCTCTCGTCGCTCATCGAGCTTGTGTAACATCGTGTGATGACCTTCACGACAGATTTTACACCCGAGCTTACAGGGACACTGTAGTATTTCGTGGGATAAACCGAGACAATTTATACAAAACCGATGTTCTCGAATGTAGTTCTCCTTTTCATACGGAGACATTACGAGGAAGCGGCGGCAACGCTTGAGTGAGTGTCGAGTGTCACACATAGGACACATGTAGTCGTCCTGAAATTGCATGGCTGTAGGGAGAGGGACAAATACAGATAGCATTACTTTAAGAAGATAAGAAACAATGACAAAAAAAAGCGAAGAGATCGACAGAGGCAAAATGTTTTAGTGTGATTTTGGAAGCAATAATAATTTACGGACTGGACGTGTTATCACCCCAGATTGGGTTTTCAAGTCAACGACTCGAACTCTCGCATCACGCCCGGTATAGACTTTGACAACTCTGCCGAGGCGCCACTCGTTGGGGCAAAGTGACTCATTTCGTACCACCACGAGATCGTTAATCTGTAAGTGGTTGTCTCCTGTGGTTGTCTCCATTTCGTTCTTTTGTGGAGCTCCTTCAAGTATTCTACCTTCCATCGTCTACAGAATTCCTGATTTACAATTTTGAGACGTCGCCAACGGTTTAGCAGGGCAGTTTTAGTGGGAATTTCTTCCGGCTCCGCAGGAGACAATAACGAAGTTCCAACAAGAAAATGTCCTGGAGTCAGAGCAGATAAATCATCATGGTGGTCAGATAATGGAGTCAGCGGGCGCGAGTTAAGACAGGCTTCTATACTGGCTAATATAGTCGCGAATTCTTCAAAAGTATGCCTTAATTGACCCGATATTTTTTGTAGGTGAGATTTACAGCTTTTGACACCCGCTTCCCAGAGACCTCCCATATGAGGGGCGCCAGCTGGGATAAAATGCCACTCAATATTTTGATGGCCATATTTGATCATCGCCTCTTCTTTAAACGAAACAATGGTTTTATGGAAGTTTTCCTTTATTTCCCTAGCGGCACCTACGAAATTCCGACCATTGTCAGAATACACCCGTTGGGGACAACTACGTCGCGAGACAAAGCGTGAAAGTGCAGCTAAAAAGGCTGGCGTGGAGAGGTCACTCACTGGCTCCAAATGGATAGCTTTAGTAGCGAAACACACGAAGAGGCAAATGTATCCTTTCGTGATCCGGCAGCCACGACCGGCGAAATTCTTAATTTCACATGGTCCCGCGAAGTCAACTCCAGTATTCGTAAATAGGCGACCTAATGTCGCTTTTTCTGGGCCACAACACACTCCTTGCAACTACGGATGTGTGTTTTTACCAACGTCTTGGCTCTGATGATCCAGCAGTTAAGTCTGACGGTGGCTAAAGTGAGTTGAATACCACCGTGTAGAGTCAATTTATGGATGAAAGTGACGTAGAGACGAGCGAACCTACTCTGATAAGCTAATAAGACGGGATGCCTTTCGTTATATGAAAGCGATGTGGTGAAACCCAGGCGGCCATTTGCCCGAATGAGTCCATCCTTGTCCAGAAACGGAGTCATTGTGAGGAGGGGACTACCAGAGTCTAATTTCTGCTTCCGAGAGAGGCAAGTGTACTCGTTAGAGAAGTAAATTCGTTGAGACATAGACATTAGCCGAATTTTGGCAAATTGCAACTCCGTCGAAGACAACCGTAGACTAGTAAAATTTGGTCTTTCTGTTAGGCCTGGTTTTGTTTGCTTGAAGAAACGAAAGATATATGCCACAACGTGAATTGCCCTCGAGAGACAGGAGAAGGTTTTTAGAAGATCCTCCTCTAATGCTGATCTAGCAACATGAACCCTAACTGGTTTGGACTCCAACGAGGTATCGGGACTCTGCACACTCGGAGGCCAATTTTGAGGAACATCCCTAAGCCATTTTGGACCGTACCACCAAAGACAACTTTCCTTTAGTTCTAAAGGAGTCAGCCCCCGGGTTGCTAGATCCGCTGGATTGTCAAATGTAGGAACGTGACGCCAATTGCTTCCAATCTTCTCTTGTATTGTCGCAACCCTATTTGCCACAAACGTCGTCCAATTATATGACGGCTTTCTGAGCCAAGCTAACACTATCGTCGAATCCGACCAAGCAAAAAATTTATTTTCATCTATTTTGAGCCGAGACAAAACTGAATCGGTTAAATTAGCTAACAATAGAGCCCCACATAGTTCTAATCTTGGCAATGACATCTTTTTAACCGGCGAGACTTTCGCTTTCGAGACAAGTAAATTGGTAAAAATTCTATTACCTCCTTCCACTTTCATATACAGTGCCGCAGAGTACGCCAACTCCGATGAGTCACAGAAACCGTGAATCTCAACCCGACATTCTGGTGAATACTGCACCCATCGAGGAACTTGTATTGCATTAATTTCCGAAAATTTCGAGACAAATGATTTCCATTTGGGGCCGTTCAAGTATTACGTAAGCAGATTTATTGCAATTATTTAACCCCCCCCCCCTCCCCCTTGTCATCAAAAGTAAGCAAAGCTCTTATCCCCCCATGCTTACGTAAACATTGTTATATGCATTTTTCATTTAATGTATTCTATTTTTGTTATTCATTCATGAGCAGCAGTTAAAATTCTAGAAATAAGAAAAAAGGCTTAGGATAGAGGACTTTAACGCACATAATATTCATTTAAACAAACTTTATTGATACGGTATTCAACATAGAGTAAAGTACAAATATTATAATCTTATTAAGTAATATTACGAACTAAACAAAATTCTTTTAAATTTTTGGTGTACATATTAATTCCAATTAACAGTCTTCAGTCCATGACACCCGAATCCATGATTCTAAGTTTTCGATGACATTGGATGTTTGCTGCTCAATGTTGTGTGTCTGCTCACTTTCATTCGATTTTGGAATGTCTACGTCGTTTTCATCGAGCCATTCAACATCTTGGTGCTCTAAATTTTGAATAATGCACATCAGTTCATTAGCACGACGAGCAGCCACTCTTAAAGGCCTAACTTTCATATCAGTGTGCGTGTTTACTTTTTTATGGATCTTCTCGATGTGACGATTTAGTGACTTGACGGAAGTATGATAAAGACCACACGTTTTGCATGTTCGACTTAATAGCTTCAATTTTACCGTCGGACAAAAATAATCGTATGGCATTTGTAGGAAATCTTTGAGTGAAGAACTTAAGCGTAGAGCTAAATTGACTGGAAGATTGAGAAATTGCCCTCCATCATCCAAAACCAAGTCATCAACTGTTTGTTTTACTTTTACTGGTGGTGGAAGAAACCTGTTGTCTAGTAATCTAAATAGGCCACTTCTTGGACGACAGCATTCTATGTTTCTACATTTTACAATTTGAAGTAAGTATTGGCTTTCACGCACATGTTCTGAATACCATTCAATATCTGGCAAATCAGGCAGATCTTGTTCGCCCGGCCCAACATATTGTGCAGTAACATGATAGCCATCAATTTCCATTGAACTCCATATCTCAGCTAACACATTTCCTGCAAACTCGAAATTGGATCTTTCTAAATGTTCATTAATTGTAACACCACGTGCATCCAAATGTGACCCAAAATGGTCATGAGGCAATATCAAACCAGCCAGTTCCCGACTAAGAGGAGCCATTCTGCGCTCTACTCTGTTATACGCACTTCTGCCAGGAGCATTGGTAGCTAAAAACAATGCATCGAGATCATGTCGCTTAAAGTGTTTAATAGCAAACCCTATAACTTTTGTATAACGCGGATTTTCATCTGGCCCTCCATCAACCGTCATGATTACTACTGGTTTTACCAACCCATGGTCAGTTTTAGCTAATGCTTGAAACTCTTCAAGTTCGAGAAGCGTCTCGAAATCATGAGCATGAGTATTTGCAGTAGATGAACTATGCTTTCCACTTCGAATAGCGATGTATGTTGGTCCAGAATATCCAACGGCTTGCGGTTGTCCTAGCATACTGGAAGTGATTTTGATACCAGCATAAACTGATGGTATTAATTTATGCCGCTCAGCGATTACCCAGTCGTGATCAGGCAATTTGATTCTATATTCCATGTGCATTAGAAGAGGTGCTTGCTTATTTGCCGCAGTTACACCAATAGGGACTTGAGCTTTATCATCTTGAGATATGAAAAATACTTGATCTGGTCCAAGTATGGATGCTATGTTCTCCAAATAATGGATTGATGTTTCAGCGAAATTGCTATCTAAGTGGCTTTTGTGCTGATCAGTCTGATCCCGAGTGAGCTTTACAGGGACTGTCGATACATGTCTTCGTCCCTCTGCAGAATTAGATTTTCTGGGAATCAAACGAAGATATGTCCCACTTCGACTAATGTCAAATCCTATTTTTCGTAATTCTTGTGTTAATTCGTCAAGAGTTTTTACACTGCGAATAGATTCTGTTCGTCTTCTATCATCTGCTGCACTGCCAAATAAAGCAATATCCGCAATTGTTTTCAATAATAATGGTTGATCATTTTCTAGGCTAGGCCGTCCCACTGAATCCCTCATGGATAGTTTTTTTTTATTTCTGGATTTGCATGAGAAATATCTTCTAACTTTCTTTTCATACCATCTCTGTGTTTCTTCTGGGCAACTTCGTTTTGAATCTTCCTGTTTAAAGACATTTTCGCTGTTTTTAATTCTTCGCGCAACTTATTGATTTGTTTATCAACTTCAACACGGCTTGGCATACTATCTCTGGCAGAATACAAAGCATTCAGATTTTTTTCGAGTAGAGCAATCTTATTTTTCATAGCTTCCTGCGAAGGTTTTGCTCTCGGCTGTTTATCTGTATTTTCTGTGTTTTCGCATTGCTGTTGTGATTCCACTCCGGGGTTTATGTCGTCTTTTTGTTCTTTAGAATTTGAAGCTGGCTGTATAATTTGTGGTTTTTCTGCAGGCTTACAGGTATTCGTTGCCTAAAAATTAAAACATTTTATAGGTACTGCTAATGTTTGTCTTATTAATACATACACACTATAGTGAGTAGATTTAATATTCACCCCTATCGTGAATAAAATTCCATGTGAAAAGTTTTGCTCCCCAGAAAAATTGAAGGGATATAATCAAAATGGAAAGTGAAAATAATTCCACTTGAATAGACTTTTAAGACGAGTAGTTATCATTTTCTTCATTGCAAATCTCTTTAACGCAGAATAATATACCTATAGACTTCAATTTCTACTTTGTATTTTCTAGGGATCAAAACATTTCACGTAAAATTTTTTCTGCGATAGGGGTGATTGTTTAATTTACATTAACTTCATCACTCACCTTGGAAAAAAATCGTAGTAGATTGGATTTATTCTTAGTCGCTGCTTGCAATTCTTCTTCAATTCTCTTAGAGACAATAATATCAAGTTCCTTGTCCGATTTTGCTTGTAACTTATAATTACGCCACACTTCGTTAACTAACTTCTGTACTTTTTGTAGTTTTGTATTTGTATGAGATTTTTTAAAACTTTCAAACAATTGTTGGTATAACTTGGATTTGTCTATTTGAAACGACATCTTAAACAATTCCACTTTGGCGAAAGTGGATCAACGGTAACACAAATATTTACTTGCTTTGCTTTGCTTACACCACGTCAAATCGTCAATCGTACCGAAACGAAACTGATTGAAGAAATTCTAAGCGAGTACCTAAATGTACTCATTATTTATGGGAATCCCCGAATATGGGTTTTGTTTTCGAGCATAGACATTGTGTGGGTTGCCATATGTGTAAAAAAGTAAATAACTACTGCTGAAGTAATCACAATCTGTGTGGGTTGTCATATGTGGAAAAAAGTAAAGAACTACTGCTGACGTAATCACCATCTCCAACACCCCCCCCCCCTGTGACATCAAAAATAAGCAAAGCAAAGACCTCCCCACCCCCCTATAGTGCTTACGTAATACTTGAACGGCCCCTTTAACCAAAGTCAACGGTTTCAATTGGTCGTCCCAACCAATTTCATCGAGCCACAGCTGTTGCATAAGCATCTTCGCAGTTACTATAACTGGAGCGAGCCATCCTAAAGGGTCGAAGAGCCTCGCTATGGCAGACAGCACTTCTCTTTTTGTGTATAACTCTTTATTTTGAAGTTTCTCTGCGGAGAAATAGAAACAGTCAGAGCACGCATTCCACCTAATTCCAAGGGCCTTAGCCGTGCTCTTGTCATCTAGATTGAGAAACTCTTCATTATTCATATCATATTCGGATGGAAGCCCACTTAAGATTTCCCTACAATTGGAAGTCCATTTCCTAAGCTCGAATCCTGCGGAGAGCAAAATGGCGATCAATTGGTCCCTGGCGTCTAATCCCTCAGATATAGAATGTACACCGACTAATGCGTCGTCCACATACATGTCCTCACGTAATATTTTCGAGCCAATAGGAAATCGAAGTTTTTCATCCTCTGCCAATTGCAGAAGGGTCCTTAAGGCCAAAAAAGGGGCACAATTGACGCCAAAGTTCACGGTTTTTAACTGGAAGTCCTGTACCTCCTCATTTGGGGAAGGTCTGTACAGGATTCGCTGGTAATTTCTATGTTTCGGATTTACCCAGACCTGCCTATACATCTTCGATATATCTGCGTTGAAAACGAATTTAAATAAACGCCAGTTCAAAACTAATGAGACAATATCTTTTTGGAGAACTGGCCCAACATACAATGTGTCATTTAGACTCTTCCTATTCGCCGATGGACACGAGGCATTAAAAACGACTCTCAACTTTGTCGTTGTACTGTCCGGTTTAAACACGCCATGGTGAGGCAAATAAAAACAATTGTCCGAAGCATCTACTGTAGACTCGATCTTCTCCATATGGCCTAGAGACAAATATTCTGCGATGACTTCGTCATACATTGTCTTCAACTCTGGCTTTCGAGACAGTGATTTTTCGTTTCTCAGAAACTGACTTAGCGCTATATAGCGGTTTGGACCAATATTAGGCAAGTCTGCCTTGAATGGCAAGTCAACTATATATCTTCCGTCAGAAGCTCGTTTTGTAGTAGACTTGTATATCTCCTCACATGCTCTATCCTCTTCCGAAATCTCAGGCTCCCTGAAAACTTCCTCGACTTCCCAAAACTTCGCCAATTGTTCGTTTACACACACCCTAGTACAATGCGAGAAGCGAGCAATATTTTTTGAGAACATATTGTTTGTTGGGCCGGTTATCACCCAACCGAAAACCGTCTCCTGGGCAACAAGCGACCCCAGAACTCCATGCTGTACCCCATCGAGCAATATAATGGGGTATAGATTGCCCCCAAGAAGAACATCCACTGGTCCACTTTCGTAAAAAGTTGGATCAGCTAACTCTAAATTTGGAAGTTGTCTCACAACCGCTGAATCAAAAGAATGTGTTGGCACGTTACCCGTTACATCTGGGACAATTAATGCATCAGTAGCGAGAGAAAACGTTGGCCTTAACTATGAACTATAGTGAAAAAGGCTATCTTTGAACATTTCGTTATATGTTCACCACCTAATCCTGAGATATCTGCCGGCACCGCCCTCGTAGGCAAATTTAATAATTTTTGTATCCGCTTCGAGACAAAAGTATCATCGGATCATGGATCAATAAGTGCCCTAACTCTATAAGGCAATCCTTCTTTCATAATATTAATCCACGCAGTTGCCAACATGGTTTTCTTCGAGACAGAAGTATGGTACGACTGTATATTCGCTGAGGTTGACGGTGAGTCGTTGGACTGTATAATTTGATTCTGATTATTTTGACTTACGTTCGCTGTCGTCGATGAAATGTTTTGATTTTGTTGTGTCGATTTGTGTAACATTGTGTGATGTTTCGAGCAAGTATTTCTGCTCGTACATTGTATTGCTATGTGACCTTGGGACAAACAATTTATACAGCGCTTATCTCTTTTTACTGCGGATAGTCTTTCCTTAAAACCCATGTTTATAAACTTGGGGCACGAGCTTAAAACATGACTCCCTTTACACAAAATGCATTTGGCACTATTCACTTTCGTATGGTGGACTTTGTACTGCTTTGATTTCTCAAAATTGTTGTACCTGGGACGAGTGCCTGGAGACGAGTTTGGGTTGGTAGGGCCAATCATGTCAGAAACACTTTCCAACGCCTGAAACCTTTCAGTTAGAAATCTGTTTAATTCGTCCCATTTTGGCATCTCATTCTTTTTCGACAGGGACTGTTCCCATAGAGAGAAAGTTTCGGTAACTTTGACGAACATTGATATACAAAAATTGGATCCCATGAGGCAATATCTATTTTGTATAATTCTCGTTGAAGCTTTTTGAGGCAACTCGCAGACTCTTGGATGCATGGAGGCAAATTAAACAAAGTTCTCAGCTGATTGTTTATGAGAATTCTTTTATTCTCGTACTGATTTTTTAAATTGTCCCATGCAATCGTGAAACCATCTGCAGTAAGAGGAATATTTCTGTTTATCTCTCTTGCTTCCCCACTTGTTTTTTGAAACAAGTGGTATAATTTTTCTACCGAACTAAGCTTCTTATTGTTTACGTAAATGGCAGTAAACAAATCTCTAAAACTGGGCCAAGATATGTAGTCTCCATGGAACACCTTCGTATCGCACGGTGGGACAGAAATAGAAGTGCTTGATTTCTGCACTGTGGGGCCAGAGACAGGAACTAATTGTTCCTTCCACTCTCCTATCATAGACATACAACTAATATAACTACCATGAGCGACTTTCTTTTTATTTCTAATAACCTCCTTGTTTTTTTTGTTGCATTCGGGGTCCGCGAGACAATTTTTATATATCTCTCTCCATTCTGTCCATAAAGTTTGGACTTCTTTTTGTTCTGCCTCAAGAGCACACTCATTGTGCTTGGCACCTGTAGACTCTTTTAATTGTTGTTCATGTGCAACTATCTCATCACACTAAGTCAAAAAATCCTCTAAGAGAGACATTATCTCTAATTAAGATAATTTGAAATAAAACAAGAATTTATTTGTCTGTAGGGAATAAGAACGATCACTTAGACTGCTCTTCTGAAAAAGTATTCCAAAATGTCCACAAAAATTTGCACAGGGCACAAAAATTACCAAAAAACTGAGACAAAGTAAGACTCTTTTCTCGACTACGTAATAAATCAAAGACGTCCACTCAAATTCCAAGTGCAAACTGAGACAAAGAAAACAGTAAGACCAATTGTCTTTTTCTTAACGCACGCCTTAATTGCTTCAATCGCTGAAGAAAGTATGGAAATAGCTCTAAATACCACAAATTTAAATGTTACTTTTGAGCCAAATCTACGTTGTAATCTAAATACGTTCCCAGTACATTTACATCCGAACCGATTTTAAAACTGTATACCAACAGCCATACCCAGTATCAGTTTTGCTGACACAACGACAGAATTGACGATGTACAAAAATGCGAGAAATCAGTTTTCTTGTACGTTGCTCCGTTAAATCAATTGTCAATTGACAATTTTTAAGCCCAAATTCACAAACCAGCTAACATAAATACCTATGTATCGATGTATCAGGCTTAGTCTCAAATTGCATTAAATGAAGTGGACGCAATATACTGTATGCATTTCGCTTCTCTAGGGACCGTTAAAGGATACCAAATTGCACTCTGTCGTTCAAAAAATTGCATCCCAGTGTGCAAAATAATGTATAATTTAAATCAATTATTTTAATAATCGATAAATTTTAATTTCATAAAAATCTACTTTTATTAAGTCTTGGACCACTGTGCTTCGACTCCACTGTCGAAAGAGACTAATTTTGCTTTCAAAATATATTAATTCCAAATTACTTTGGGTCACAGTTCTCAATAATTTGTTCAGCTAAATATACGGAAACAGGAGCCCAATTATGTATTATTTCAAATATGTAATTCTCCAAAATAAGTTATCGCTGCATCATTTCACCCCTTTATATATATCCCACTGATAAAAGTGCCCAACAATATGAATCTTCTGTTTATATTTATATTCAATAATATTTTTGTTCATAATCAGACAAACTGAGACAAATTCTGATTATTTAACATTTGTTTATGTGTACATGTTTTCAACGGGGGACAAATAATCTTTATTTTTAAAATAATTACTTTGAAATACTGTTCAGGAACTTCATTCAACCATATGCGTTTTCGTATTTGCCTCTTCTATCATCTTGGTTCAATAACTTGTGTTAAAGTTCTTCACTGCTGTAACTATTGCTTCGTAGCAACGGCGATGTCCAAATTCTCTGCTGCTGCGTTCCAGACAAAAGTACCAAAAAATACCAAAAAATTCTTCGAAACAGCAAATATTCATTCGCAACTACACCGATATCCAAATTCTCTACTGCTGCGTTTGAGTCAACGGCAAACGACAAAATATCAACCGAAGCTGTATGCATATACCCACCATGCACGATTCAATGACGATGAAAACAAAGAGACTACAAAATTCTCTTTGCACAAATTCTAACTGCACTGACCTACCACCACTTGTTTCTCTTAAAATGCGCAAATTCTAACACAAGGATCAACCGATTGAATTTGAAAATCAATTTGATCGCCAACAACAATTCGGACAGCAATTCTTATTGCTCTGTGTTTCAGAGGTGGAAGCAGAGACAATGAAACAATTTCGATGAAAATCGACACAAATGTCGAGTTGTTGTATATATGTATGTACTGACAATGCAACGAGTAACGGAACAATTTTTGTATTTCTTATATGCCTGAGTCTGCGGACAACCATTTAACCTCCAAATACTATGTTACATAACCAACACGTTGAGACATTTAAACAAACGTTATGCAACCATCTTTTCGAGACTTTGTTAATATTTATTTATTTGCTGTTTTGGAACTCGAGCCAATCTCTTTCGCAGCGAAATACACTCAATTATCACATTAACATACCTTGATTCCTTCTTGGTACTGTGGGATTGGAGCGACTGTTTCCTCAGGTATATGGGTCTTCTTCCAAGGTTACGAAGGACCAAATGTCGGCGTCTATGTCGCCAGGTGTTGCGATTCTTACCCACTCTAGAGTCCACCAAGAATTACCACGTAATGTTGAATGTTGGCGTATTCCTACTGGAGATTGAGGGTTCCCAACTCTGTTGTTTTGCCGACGGCAAACCTTCAGGCACGGTTATGGGGGTTTATCTTCTCAGCACTCGGCACACACCAACGGATAAACCTTTAAGTGGTGGTTGCTTATTTTATTGCCTCAGTAAAACCTCGACTTGTACACGTTATAATATTGTTTATTAATTATGCCTCGATGGGCTATTTATACAAAGAAATTATGACTTCAATGTCGATATTTCACTTATGGATTAATGTGTACTGTAAGTTATAACGGCGGTAGGTAAGTGACACTCGGGCATGTTTCTTATGAACTCCAAACCACAATTCCAAAAAAGGCAAAGAGAAGAAAAAGAAAAGAACGAAAGTAATAGCCTCGAACTCAAAGGAGGCAGAGAAAAACAAACAAGAATACCGTCACTGGAAGGTGACGATCGGGTCGGAGCGTTCGCGTATGAACGGCCGTACATATTCCACTATGAGTGTTGGCACCATAGGCGCGTTCCTACGCGAACAATTCCTAATAATTTTGCACTTTCAGAAAAGACTGTTCCATTTATCCGAGGTGGAGGGTCCACATGTGGGACATTATTCATCCTAGTAAAGAGAACCAATTCTGTCTTGTTGGGGTTAACGCCCAAACCGCTGCTTCTGGCCCATCTAGCCAACTTGTTCAGAGCCACCTGTAGGATGTCTCTGAGGACGTTTACGAATTTGCCACTCACTGCGATTGCCACGTCGTCCGCATATGCCACGACATTGCAGCCACAACGTTCTAGATCTAGCAGCATTTCATTCACCGCTAGGTTCCAAATTAGTGGTGACAGTACTCCTCCTTGCGGGGTCCCTTGTTAGAGTTGTGGACCCTAGACATGCTGTTATGCGTCTTCTGGTGAGCAGACTTTGAATTAGTCTAATCAAACTAGAGTTTACTTTTAGATGTGAGAGTGCCGCAATTACCGCATCTGAGTGAATGTTGTTAAAAGCCCCTTCTATGTCAAGAAATGCCACCATGGTGAATTCCTTGAAATGCAGGGACGATTCGATAGTGCTCACAAGTTCGGACAGGGCTGATTCTGTAGACTTGCCCTTATAGTAAGCATGTTGGTTCCCCGACAGGAGTTTTGTATCCAGGTTTTCCCCAATGAAATGATCTAAAAGTCTTTCCAGACCTTTCAATAGGAAGGAGGATAGGCTAATTGGTCTGAAGTCTTTTGGCCTAGTGTGTGATATCTTTCCCGCTTTAGGTATGAATACCACTTTGGTATCCCTCCATCGATTCGGGACGTATAAAAGCCTGATACAGCCTACATAAATTTTCTCCAGGCAGGGGATAATGTACTTTAACATTTTCTGCATTTCTGCTGGAGTGATGCCATCTGGTCCAGGTGACTTGAAGGGCTCAAAGCTATTAATAGCCAGCGACGCTCGCAGTCCACTCGCACTCTTGTTGATCCTGCTGATCCTCGGGTTCTGTTACAGAGTTCCCCGGGAAATGTGTGTCGAGCAGTACATTGAGCGACTGCTCGCTGTTTTAGGTCCAGTTATTTGCCTCATCCTGTAAATATCCCACTGTACAGGGTGAAGCAGATAATATCTTCCTCAGCCTAGCGGCGTCGGAGACCTTTTCCACTTCACCACAGAAGGTATACCAAGAGCGCCTTTGCGCCTTTCTAAGCTCCTTCTCATAGATCTTGAGTTGCTCTTTATAGGCATCCCAATCATAAGTGACCCCAGTAGATTTAGCCTTATTGAATAGCCTGTTGCAGATCTTTTTCATAGCCGTTAGCTCAGAAGTCCACCTTTGGGGTTTAGTTTTACCCTTGTACCTTGTTTTTGGGCAGGCTTCTTCAAGGGATCTATTGAATGATATGGTGATATGATCGACCAGATTATCCAGGCCGGCTTTGTCATTCGGTTCGTACAGAAGTTTAGAGTTGAGGACTTTCTTGAAATTCTTCTCATACAAGTGCCTCTTTGTCGTCCTTACATTTCTGTGGACGGCAGGTTTAGGCGCTTTTTCCGCGAGTTTGAACTCAATATAATGGTGATCAGAGAATGAGTGGTCGTCCAGTACATTCCACCCAATAATTTTGTCTGACAGCCGGTCAGTAACAAACGTTACGTCGAGTACTTCTTGTCTGTCTTAATTGTAAAGGTCGGTTTATTACCTTTGTTACAAATACTAAGGTTGGTGTCAAGTCAAGAAGCGAATCACCCCTATTGTTTAGATCCGTACTGCCCCAGATAGTATGATGAGCGTTCGTGTCTGCGCCAATAATCAGCTCGAGCTCGTCAGACGTTGCTTCTTCTACTACTTCCCTGAATAGAGCAGTCGGTACTACAGATTCATAGGGCAAGCAGCTGGAGACCACCCAATATATGCGATTACCGATCTCCAGGCAGTTTAAAGTTGGGTGTCCTAATACCGCACACCCTTTCTCCCACTATGTAGGGCTCCTGTATCAGGACGATGTCTACTGCGCCTGTGGACAGGCGCATCAATAGAGCCGCTGAGGCTGCTTTAGCGTGATGGAGATTAATCTGTAGAATTCTTACCATCAATTCTTCTTACAAGGGTGAATTCTTACAAGGGTGTTATCGAACTCTTCGTCCGTATCGTCGAGAAGCATGTCCCCGCCAGATGCGTCAAAGAGTCCGGAGACTCCCCTCAGCCTCTCTGTGTCCGAAGTAGATATTTTGTCCTCAGAGAAGGACGTTACAGATCTTCTGTTAGAGTTGGAGTCGCCAGAAATAATAGGCGTGGGTACCTCCGCAGTGGGAGCTATATCCTGCTTGTATATTTTCAAGACTATAGTCTCGAAGCCATATTGTAGGGTTGCACTCGCACTTTGTATATGGGAGGTGGATTCAGCGTTTTTCAGCCTCACCCACCTTGCTGATTCTCCAATTATGGGCCGGCAGACCAGGATTGAAATCTTGTATTATTTCTAAGATGTCATCCGGGTTAGAGGGCTCTTCTGTAACCCAGGTGATGGCTCTAGGGTGACTAGGGATGTTGTTTTTTTCGACAACATCCAACTGGGCAAAAATAAATATAAAATTTAATTTAATTGTTTTAAATAAAACTCGAGCTCGAGGTCTTTGTTTTTATAAATTTATTTTCTTTTATTCAATATTAAATAATTGTATGAGAGAAATTAAATAATTGTATGAGTATTGATCTGACGTCGTTGTCAGTATGACATACCTTTGGGTATGTCCAAAGACGGTCACGCGAACTTTGAACATACGCCTGAGGAGAAAATCTTTAACCCCGGTCGAAGCCGCAAATACTACGCTTACCGCAGATCATCTTGGTCCGCGTATCCGACGATTCAAAGTTGTTTTACAAAAAATGCTCATGATACATTTTACTTTGACAAGCGTGATGGACATTTGAAAATACTTATATGTAAATGTGTTTGTATACTTTGGGCGTTATGAAATGAAATTTTTTTTGGGCGAAAAAAAAAATAAAAAAATTACCTACTGTTGAAAATGTTTTGCCCAATGTCGATGTCATATTGCCCAAAAACCAAAATTTTCTACAACAACAAATAATATTGCATTTTTTTGGGTGCTATGACATACATGGTTTTGGGCGATATGACGCTACGCCATTTGGAAATGATGCTGTCCATTTTTTTTAATCAAAAAAAAAAACACTTTCCGGTCGACCTACGATCTTGACACCCATGAGCAATATTTTAGCTCTCGTTAGGAGCTATCTTTTTGCCCTTGATCGATTGTGGCTACGTGCCACACAGCAAATGAAACAATTGAATTGTTGCGAGAAAAGTTTGGAGATTCGATTATTTCAAGATATTGTGATATTGAATGGCCTCCAAGAAATTGTGATTTAACACCATTAGACTATTTATTGTTGGGTTATTTGAAGTCATTGGTCTTTCGAAATAAACCAGACTCTCTTCAAGCTTTACAAGTCAATATTGAACGTGCCATTCATGACATACGACTTGATTTAGTGGAAAAAGTGCTCGAAAATTGGGTTCATCGAATTCGATCTTGCAGAAGAAGTCGTGGAGGCCATTTGAATGACGTTTTATTTAGAACTTAATTGTAGCGATTGTACTTCACATTAAATAAAAAGCTTTTGAATTTCTTTAACAATAAGTGTGTTTTAGGTGTGAGGAATGGAAAATTTCTAACCGTGTGATAATAACACAGTGCGACAGTCCAAAAACGCTGGGACGATTTATAATTTTTCTTGTGTCGAGTAAAACAACATTTGTTCTGTGAAATTTGCAGGACATCCCCAAAATTTGAGTTTCGAATAAAAAATGGGTTCCGTTATTGTGCGCACCTTTCCTGTAACTTTGTAAAGATTTTGCATTAATGAAACTTTAATAACTCAGGGTTTTTTTTTCATCCTTATAAAATATACTATTTATGTAAGTCAAATAATCGTGCTGTTATCTCACGAAATAATTTGTAAAAACTTTGTCGAAATTATAAAATAACGAAAAAATATGGCAAAGATCGCGTGTTCCGTCCGACAAAACTAATTTTAGCCGAGCAGCCCAGCACCTAAAAATTCGCTTAAGTGATTGTATCGGAAACTACCTCAAAGATCCCAGTCCCTTGTACAACATGAGTACAACTTATTTAAAGCGAACACAAAAACGGAATATTCCCATAAAAAGACCTAACGGATCCTGATGCAGATCCGACCTTGAAACTGCCAAGGCTCATAAAGAATTCCTTGAGGAAACACTTAAAACCGTTTTCATTCTGCAGTGCTACTGATAGTCAGAAAATCTATGACTTTCTTGATATCTCATGTCAAATGTCAAAAGTCAGCTGGATATGACAACATTAACTCTAAAATTTTGAAATCTCTGCCAAAAAATGTATTGTATTTATCACGATTCTATTCAACTCCATTGTAAGAAAGTCACATTTTCCATCTCAGTGGAAACATGCACAAACTATAATGGTGAGAAAGCCAAATAAATCCGAGAATATGCTTAGTTCATCTCGGCCAATATGTTTACTTACCATACCTTCCAAAGTATTAGAGAGGCTTTTTCAGAAGAGATTGTTTCCTATTTTGGATGCCCTAAATGCTATACCTGACCATCAGTTTGGTTGTAAACGCGATAATGGTACTCCAGAACAATGCCATCGAATCGTGAATGTCATAAGGGATTCTTTAGAGAAAAAGATGTATTGCTCATCTGCGTTTTTGGATGTCAAGCAAGCATTCGACAGAGTCTGGCACAGCGGATTGCTTTTTAAACTGAAAACTTTATTTCCAGCTCCTTACTATTTACTGCTCAAATCGTACTTAAATCAATGAAGCTTTTATGTATCTGTCAATGGTGATGAATCTGAAATTGGAATAATACAATCTCTAGTACCTCAAGGCAATGTTGTAACGTGACGAAATTTAATGCATTTCGTACGTACATATTCTCCCCTTATTCATCTAATACTCTAATTAAACATGTTGTATGGTAGTAATTCCCATTAACTCTGTGTAGTCGGGAATACTTAGTGTCGACTTTATACGACCCAAGTATGGATCCCCATCGCTAAAAGACGAGCATAAGTAGATGTGTGACACGACCGCAGTCGAAAATACCCTACTTAATTGCGATTCACCTATCCAGTATTCTAGAACATACTTTTAAGCGTAGTTTACCGCGATTCGTTCGCTCCATATATAGTAATTTAAGAGTAGTTAGCTGCGGTTCGTCCGCTCCCGCGATTCGTTCGCTCCCGCGATCCGTTCGCTCCATATAGTAATTTAAGAGTAGTTAGCTGCGGTTCGTCCGCTCCCGCGATTCGTTCGCTCCCGCGATTCGTTCGCTCGTAGCTAGTTTAACCATGTTTGATTCTCCCAGAATACGCGACCTATAAAACCGAAGCGAAGACTAAAGCCGAAGTGAAGACCGAAGCCGAAGCGAAGACTAAAGCCGAAGTGAAGACCGAAGCCGAAGCGAAGACTAAAGCCGAAGTGAAGACCGAAGCCGAAGCGAAGACAGAAACCGAAGCGAAGACCGAGACCGAAGCAAAGCTAAGACCGAGGCCGAAGCCAATACCAAAGCCGACGGAGAAGAACGAAGCGGAAGCGTGAACTGAGCCCGACGCTCCAGACTCCAACCGATCGACTCACCCGAAACCGATTTTGTCTTCAGAAACCGCCGACCAGACTGAAGCTAAAACGAAGTACCCGAATACGAAGCCGAAATACTCCGAGCCGCCCGCATTTCTTTTACGTTCACATACACTCCCTATTATTGTACGAAAAACATCAATAAAGGTGATTACAAGCCCAAGTGGGTTAAATACTCGTCTTATTACTTAAGGTTCGTGGGTTCTTAGGGCGAACTCTGGCAACCACTAAGCTCACCTCAGCAAATACAAAACCCTCGTTATAATGTGATGGGTCCGGTACTTTACACTATATATACGTCCGACATGCCAGTTAATTCCGATGTTACAGTGGCATCATACGCTGATGATACTGCAATTTTAGCTACGAATTCCAACCCCATAAAAGCTTCAAAATCAGTACAAAAACAACTGGATAATCATCAGATTTGGTTAAGTATGTGGATCATTAAAGTCAACCCGAAAAGTCAGCAAATGTCACTTTCGCTCTCCGATCAGGGGATTGCCCACCTCTTACTCTAAATGGAGTCATAGTTCCTAGTTCAAGCAGTGTGAAATATCTTGGACTTTGTATACATAAATCGGCGAGTAAAAATACAAAAACAGCTACAAACGTATGGCTCTCGAGATGTTACAAATACAATGTACGCAAACAACACGACGAATGAACGCGAAAATCAATCTTGACATTCGCACACAGAGCTACTCGCACAAGTCGTGTTTGTTGATTGTGTATTACAATATATAAAACAAGTAAGAAAGTTTCAGTCGGGTAAACCGACTAAGGTATACCCTCACTTTGTGAGTAATGTAATATTGAATATAACTCGAATTATTCTGTCAATTTGTGTGGGAGGTACCAGAAGGAGTTTATCAAATACACCTTTTTTGCTGAACATTAGATACTTTAAATTCATTGCACGGTGCCGACTTATTAACATTTATGTGCACTGGTATAAACGTTATGAGACATTAAATTGTGGTATGATTTGGGCATTTTGTGTGGGAGGTACAAAGAGGGGCGTAGAAATAACGCCCATTTTTCACAGGGCTATAGACACTATAAAAACATTACACTGTACAAAATTTCAAGTATTTTTATACACTGGTTTTAATGTTATAAGCTGTTAACTTTTGGTGCAAAAAGGTACCTTTGTGTGGGAGGTACCAAAAGGGGCGTGACAACAACACCCATTTTTCCCTGGACTGTAGGCAATATAAAAGCATAATACTGTACAAAATTTCAAGTATTTTTATACACTGTTATTAATGTTATAAGCTGTTAACTTTTGGTGCAAAATGGTGCATTTGTGTGGGAGGTACCAAAAGGGACGTGGCGACTTCGCCCATTTTTCTCGAGTTGATAACGACTAATAGGCTAACACTATGTGTGGAATTTCAAAAGATTCGAATAAGTAGTATAGCAGTTATTAAAGAATCAATATTTCACAACATTTTAACCCTTTGTGGGGGAGGTACTAGAAGGAGTGGACCAATATGGCCCATCTTCGAACTTAGCCGGAGATAGAAAAAAATATTACCACATACCAAATTTGAGGTCAATCGGTTACTCCTTTCGAGAGTTATCGTGCGCACCAGCCAGCAGACAGACAGACACACTGGACAAAAAGTAGGAAGCAGTCTTAGCAGACCCACATTTCCCGGGGAACTCACCAACAGTACTCGAAGAACAGCCAGAGAAACAAGGGAGCGAGTCGGATGCAAGCGTCGTAAGGTTGTTGACTGAGGAATCCAGAATTTTCTGGGCGATTAACAGCTTTGATCCCTTTAAATCAGCTGGACCAGGCGGCATTGCCCCATCAGATATGCAGATAATGTTGAAGTACATTATCTATGAAGGTTGTATCAGGCTCACATGTAGTGAAAATCGATGAGTGGATACAAAATTGGTATTCATACCCAAAGCGGGAAAGATATTGCACACTAGGCCAAAGGACTTCAGACCAATTTGCCTATCCTCCTTACTATTGAAAAGTCTGGAAAAACTTTTCGATTCTTTCATTATTGAAAACCTGGATACGAAACTCTTATCGGAAACCAACATTCCTACAACAAGGGAAAATCTACAGAATCTGCTCTGCACGAACTTGTGGGCACTATCGAATCGTCCCTACATTTCAAGAAATGCAATATTGTGACCTTACTTGACATCGAAGGGGCTTTTAACAATATTCACTCAGATGAGGCAATTGCAGCACTGTCACATTTAAGGGTAAGCTCTAGCTGGATTAGACAAATCCAAAGTCTGTTCAGTAAAAGACGCATAACAGCGACGCAAACAGAGGGACCCCACAAAACTAATGAGGATTAATAGGCGATGGACTGTACTTATATACTTGCCAAAAACAACCTTAATATTTTTCTTCTCCCTTTTTTTATTAGCGAAGGCATAGTAGCAGTCAGTGTTGAGTTTTAATACTCCCGTGTTTGGTTGATTTCCGTTTATATTTAAAATAACACTGAGACGCAACCCTGTGCCTTAAAATCTTCATAAGTGAAAAGTACTGACATCAACAAAAGAGGCTAATAATCACTTATCGAATCTATATATGTGGAAAAACACGTCAAAAGGCCCACTTTTTTCAATTTTATTCCGATCGCGTCAAAACTTTGTGGAATGAACCGTGGCTTATATGACAGCTATTTAGAAACGCACAATTAGTACATTGATAACACTATGCAAAAAAAAAATTTTCCAAGGGATGTGGATAACAGTTTCTGATGTAGTTTGGTGTAGCAAACACGAAAAAAATATTTAAAAAAATGTTTATGGTAATTTTTTTTTTAAATTCCAACTTTCATGGAAAGTGCATTTAGTATTTGGTGTTATGCGTTACATTAAAGGGAATTATGAGGGCTACATATGCTGCAAATATCACTTTCACGTATAATCTTTGGTTTAGTAACAGTCGTCAAAAATATGAGGAAAAAAAATTATTTTAAAAAAAAAACATTTTTTCCTGGTACAAAAAAAAAACCATAAAAAATTTCAAAAAAAAAGCATGCTATCGAAATACACTGTCTATTTGGAAAAAATCTATGGATAGATGTAAAAGTTATGAGCCATTTTGTAAATGTTAGGGAAATTCAAAAAAAACTTGTTTCATATTTTTTTGTTTTTAAATGATGTTTTTGCTTATATTGAATTCGCCATATGTGAGAGAGACATATAAGAGACATTGCACTTGCATTTTATTTTATGAGGATTGATGTCAGACATTATAAAATTAGAGAGGACGAGGTTTTATGGCCGTTCGTAACCCTCCATAAAACATGATATGCAATGTGAGAGCTATATTGGATGAGATCAGCAAAGGTAGAGGGTCATACAACAATAATTGTGTTTTTTTATTTATGAGGTTTCCATTCAGTTACGCCTTTTAGGGCCATGGACATCGAAGTCGTATATACAGGTAGTAAAATCATATGTACGCAATACAAAGTAGTACGCGGCAGTCTTGAAAATATTGGGTTTCTACGTTCGAAACAAACTATATGTCAGCTACAGGTACTGCTACTTATGAACCTTAAACCCGGAATTTATGAATGAAATTTCTTATTAATAAATAAGTGTAATTCAGCGCAATAAAAAGATGTCGAAGTATGAGTAAAAGGCAAAGAACTTTTAATGTGTAAATGATCCCGACAATTTCCGCTACATCTGCGGAAAATATGTAATTAAAAAAATCGACGTGCGTTTAGTAAAATAAAATAGTAAAAAAATAATTTTTTAAAAAAATGTATCCATAAAAAAATTTTTGGCTTTGATTTTATATAACAGTATGTCACAAGCTATACAAAAAAAATAATTTGTAGGTCTGGGACACAAAAAAAAAATTTGTTGTTGCATAGTGTAATTATTTGCAAATGTTAATTTTTCATACTTTTTTCTCGCGACTTATGTTTTCCTCAAGATTTTAATTGCGTTCCGTGGATGAGATTCTATATCTTTAAACTACAAAAACGAAGCCCATTCTGTGTACTATATTAATACGAATTTTCGTAATGGGATGACAACCACAACAGAAGCTGTGACATTTTAAATGTCAAACCTACTATTTTTTTTATGATTTCTTTCCTATTATAAAGTGAGTTTTCTTTTAAATGTCGACCAGAAACGAGATAAATAAAATGTAATGGTGGAATTCTATAGCAAGATATACCAGAACAACAAAAAAACTTGTTTCGTAAAAAATAGACGTTGCATTTTTTATACTGACCTACAATATTGCACTGGTCAAATCGAGTCCTAGGGAGCAGATATCGGACCCGATCTCGAACGATTTTGACGTTCTAAATCCGAATATAAAATCAAAAATGCAATATATATTTGCGTTTTTGAGAGAGGATATTAATTATTTGATAAAAATGCTTTGATAAAATTGTCGACATCTAAAATTAAACTCACTTTATAATAGGAAAGAAATCATCAAAAATTAGGAGGTTTGACATTTAAAATGTCCACAGCTTTTGTTGTCATCGCATTTTGAAAATGCGTATTGATGTAGTAACCAGAATGGTCTTCGTTCGCGAGAAAAAAGGTATGAAAATTAAATATTTTCAAACAATTATCAATGTACTTTTTGTGCGTTTCTAAATAGCTGTCATATAAGCCACGGATCATTCAAATCGGTCTACGTAGACAGGAGTATGGTGATCAAAACCGGTCTAAAATAAACCGACCCACCGGTTTTTTTGCTTCCACCATCCCCGGTTTTTCTCAAAATCATGAATTTGGAGCAACCGGTTTTTTCGTCTGTTTTCACCGGTTTTTCGGGTTTTTTATTATATTAAAAATTATTTACAACTATACATACCAAATATCGAAAATTAAGATAGATATATAAAATATCTACTTATATGGCGCCAAAAACTCGGCCACTTTGAAAATAAATGATTCATACGCACAGAAGTTATGTGATAAGCGATCGAATTTGTCCCACTTCAAAACCGAAACAAATACAAGGAAAAAATTTCAATTGGATAAACCGAATAAGGTACAAACCATCCTTCACTTAGGTGGGGATATAAATATGTACACTATTCTATTTAACATCTGAAAATAGTTGTATGTAGTATTTCATGTCAAGTGAGTGCATTTTTAAAACCGATGTCTTCTGATCGAGATGAAACTTGCACCATGTTTAGTCCTATAGGGTAGTAGTTATGACACAAAATTTCAACGAGATCGGTTGAGGACTGTCCGAGTTAGAGGGTGTTTAATATTGGTATTTTGGTCAAACGGGTTTTTTCTTTTGTATTTCAGAAAATTTTTCTCAAAACTTTGGTTGAGAAAATTAAAAAATTCGGATTTTTTTTTTTGCAAAATTAGGACTTGTTTTGGCATTTTTCTAAAATCAAATATTTTTAATTTTAATTTTCGTTAAAAAATATTAAAAATATGGCAGCGACAGCATTTATGCGGAAGCGTCTCGAAAAAGAGTTGAATTGCGGTGCCCCTCATAACTCCATACCGGATTGTTAGAAATTAAAAAATTAAATTTATTTAGTTAGATAATCGTTAAAGCCAGGCAACGCTGTCGTGTTTTTTTTCGAAATTTTAAATTTTTGGGAACTCTTTGAAGTGAAAAATTCGATTTTTGCGAGAAAAAATCGACTAATTGGTTACTGTTAAATATAAAAAATTAACAAAATTAAAAAAAAAAATCGACAGCGTTACCTCGTAAATTATGTAAAGAAATAGTGTTAATAATTTCAAAAAGATCGGTTCAGTAGTTTTTGAGTTATGACGGGCACCGTCTTTGAAAACATGGGTTGTGGTAAAAACGCTATAAAGTTTTTCTGATGTACTGAGTCACATTTGAGGCGCGGTTGCTTTGACTGCTTACTTTTGTTCCTTTTGCTCCGATTCACCTCAAATTTTCACACAATAATTTATAAACGTTACCCTCCCTTAACACCAATGCGATGAAAATAAAAGAAATGTGGTACAAAAATGCGCAAATTATGCAATATTGTATGAGGTTATGTTTAATGGCCGGAATTTCTTTCGTCTACGGTCAATAGTTTCAGAGATAATACATGCTTAACTAATGCTACGCCCACTTTTGCCACACCCACTTATCCTATCCCGCCATTTTCTGCTGAAGATTTAGATAATTACTCCACTAAAGTGTGTTCCAAATTTCGTTCTCCTACCATCTACACATTCTGAGTTATTCGAATTTTATGTAATGCCACGCCCACTTATTGTATCCCGCCCACTTTTGGTGAAAGTACTAATATTGACTCCAACAACTTACAATCCAAATCTCGTTCTTATAGGGTCAATAGTTTCTGAAATAATAAACGTTTAACTAATGCTACACCCACTTTTGCCACACCCACTGATCCGACCCTGCCAATTTTTGTTAAAGTTTTAGATAATAACCCCACTAATGTGTGTTTAAAATTTCGTTCTTCTACGAAGAACATATTCAGAGATATTCGAATTGTATATAATGCCACGTCCACTTATTATATCCCGCCCACTTTATTTGAAGTAACTACTATTGACTCCAATAACTTACAATCCAAATTTCGTTACCTACGGTCATAGTTTCTGAGATAACAAATGTTTAACTAATGCTACGCCCACTTTTGCAACACCCACTAATCCGATTCCTCCCTTTTTTGTTGCTGTTCTAGAAAATAACTCCACTAACGTGTGTTCCAAATTTTTCCAAAAAAAAATTTCCTAAACCATCTCTTACAAAGAACCTTTCAAACAAAAGAAAACAATTTAAAATCGCTCCAGTGGTTTAAGCATCTATAAAACACATACATACATACAAACATTTTTCCATTTTTATATATAGATAGATCTAACCTGTAACACATCGAAGAAGTGACCTAAGACCCCAAATATGTTCGGCGGAAATCCGCTTTGGGTCATTTTAAGTCGAATGAGCAATGTCCGTCTGTCCGCCTGTCTGCTGGCTGGTGCGCACGATAACTCTCGAAAGGGGTAACCGATTGGCTTCAAGTTTGGTATGTGGTAATATTTTTTTCTATCTCCGGCTAAGTTCGAAGAAGGGCCATATTGGTCCACTCCCCCCACAAAGGGGGGGAGGTTATTCTTTAATAACTGCTATACTACGTATTCGAATCTCCTAAAATTCCACACATCGTATTAGTTTATTAGTCGCTATCAATTTAAGAAAAATGGGCGAAGTGGCCACGCCCCTTTTGGTAGCTCCCACACAAATGCACCATTTTGCACCAAAAGTTAACAACTTATAACATTAATACCAGTGTATAAAAATACTTGAAATTGTGTACAGTGTAATTCTTTTATAGTGCCTACAGTCCAGTCAAAAATGGGCGTTATTGTGACGCCCCTTTTGGTACCTCCCACACAAAGATACCATTTTGCACCAAAAATTAGAAGCTTATAACACTAATACCAGTGTATAAAAATACTAGAAATTTTGTATAGTGTAATGCTTTTATAGTGCCTATAGCCATATGAAAAATGGCCGTTATCACCACGCCCCTTTTTGTACCTCCTACACAAAATGGCCAAATCATACCACAATTTAATATCTTTTAACGTTAATATACCAGTGCACATAAAGGCTTATAATTCGGCACAGTGCAATGTATTTAAAGTATCTACTGTTCAGTGAAAAATAGGTGTAATTGTTAAACCCCTTCTGGTACCTCCCAAACAAATTGCCAGAATAATTCGTGTAATATTCAATAATACATTACTCACAAAAGTGAGGGTATACCTTAGCCGGTTTACCCGACTGAAACTTTGTTACTTGTTTTATTATTTAATCGTAAAGTCTGTTTGACCCAAATGTCAATATTCAACACCATTCAGCTCGGACAGCCCTTAACCGATCTCGTTGAAATTGTATATCATAACAACTATAATAACAGACTAAACTTGGTGCAAGTTTCATCCTGATCAAAAGACATCGCTTTAAAAAATTTACTCACTTGACATGAGATTCCAAAAAAATATTAGTAAATTTATTTATTTTTTGTTTTAATTAAATTATTATCAATTTAAATTGCATTTAACAACTTTAAAGAATGTACTAGATTAAAGTTAAAAGCTGATTCCATTTAGTACAAAATGGTCCATTTGTGTGGGAGGTACCAAAAGGGCATGCCAATTACGGCCACTATTCTCTAGACTATAGGTTAGGGCGGAGTGAAAAACACATTTTTTCGAATTTGATAACTAACGGCTTAGCCAGAAAAAGTTGACCTGGCATTGCACAAGTTCGATGGCAAAATATTAGATTTCTACCATCACGTCTTGGGGTGCCTCACCGGGGACAAAGGTTTGGGAAAAGGGGGAAAAATGCACAAAAAGCCCCAAAACTGCCCAAGAGTAGCCCCTAGAGGGGGGACAAGTAAGACCGATATATTTTGCTCCCCAACATTTTCTTCACACATACCTACCCCCTATCTCCACTCCTTAAGGGTGCTCCCATAGAAAAACTTCATTTTTATATAATTTGCTCCCACCGCTCTAACTGACTCAAGGAGGCACCCAGTGGAGTCAAAAGTATGACCGACCCCCAATATTTTTGCAACCCCATCATTTTGTCAGAATATCTATCTTCCCTCTATCTTCAACCCTTAAGGTCGTCTCCATACAAATTTTTTATTTTTTATAATTTTTCTATGAAAGAAGGGCTCCCAGGAGTAGCCTTCAATAGGGGGGGGCAAGTAAGACCGACCTCCACTGATTTTTGCGCTCCAACGTTAACATGCTTACTCATATCTCCACTCCTTAAGGGGGCTCCCATACAAAAACTATATTTTTATAAAATTTGCTCCCACCTGCCCCAAGGAGGCCCCTAGTGAGAGTTTTTATTTTTAATACATTTTTCATTTTATTTCAGTAAAATAACTTAACATAAAGTAATTCATATTCACATAATTTATAATTCACATTGGGCCATCACTTTCATAATAAAATTTGCCAGTATTTGCTAACTTTCCGTCTTTTCATTCGTTGACACATAAAGTCGTAAAATTCTATTTGCTGCTGTGAGCTATCTAGAGTGGTTTCAGCGCAAATCGAACCAGACGAGATTGCTGTCATAATTTCCAAAAGATACTTTTGATCTGTGCTTAAATAATTTTTGTTTGTACATTGTGGCAGAGTTGTTTCAATCGGGTCGAATGGAGTTATTGGCAAATTTTCGCAATTTTGTAATTGCTTGCCTATTTGTCCCGAAAATCCACGTGGACTTTTCGTTTCGCCGTCCAAATGAAGTAGCAAATGTCTAAAGGGCATCTCGTTGCCGTGGATTTGGCATATAAACCACTACAAAGGCTTCTTAAATTCCTCTTCCAAAATACGTATAACACCGCAATTTCTTCCGGTGTTTACAGCTGTACCGTCACAACCAACAACTGAGATCTGTGTCAAATCAATTTTTTCTTTGTTAGGTAACTTACTATGCTATTTTTTATGCCCAATGCAGATCCCGAATTGCACGTTACATGTCCAAGATAAAGGGTAGAGCGCGGCAATTTGCATATTTGGGAATGAAATAAAAAAGTTATGAACCTTAGAAAAATGTATTTTATATTTTAATTATATTTAACAGTAAGGGAATTTTATCTGGCAAATGTCGACCTTCGCTATCCACACACTGCTGCATACGTTTTCATGAACTCTAACAAGCATGTCGACTTGTATTCTGCCAATTTCAACCTCAATATTATTAATTAGGTCTTCCAAGGTGTTGGGACGGTTGATATACACCTGCATTGAAAGAATCGAATGGGGCTAAGTCTGGTGAGCGTGCCGGCCAGTTCTCATCACCTCGAGTGATTCACTTTCACCCCGACAAAAAATGACCTCTCCTCACGTGTCCAATGCATGATAGCGACTAAAAGGCAGACGAATACAAATCTCCCGTCAGCCACTATAAGCCACGCACACTCTCCACTCTCTTCGACCAACAGTGCCGCTACAGCCTGCAGTGCAAAAAAGGAAATTCCCGCGCTCCAACCTGTAGTTGCTGGTTGGTTCCGAAACAAGAGCATAATGTTCTTCAAGACCGGTAATTTGGTAATTTTTGTTTCCTTTTTTTATTGCTTTTAAAGTTTGGTTCTTGCTACCATCAAAATACAAAGCTGCCACAGATGTTGTATTTTTTGCATCCTGCAGACCTTGTCGACACTTCAAACGTTCACGTCGAACTTTGGACCGATCCACAACAAAGTCTTTATATTCGGGGAATATTAATCCGACATCCTGCAGCACAGCACATGCTATAATTGCAGACGACCTATCAGAAATTCCTGTTCGATCACATGCGACAGCTACTGAAATTCCTGTTCGATCACATGCGACAGCTACTGACTTTCATACGCATTTGTAGAGTGGGTTTTACGGGAGGCTTTGATATTGACGCTATAATTATGTGGGGTAGCTCTCTCTCTGATATTGTTAGCAGATGCATGATGTGGGTTATCCATAGACTGCTTCTCTAGATAACCTTCATATCTTGACTTTCTTACATGTTTTTCCTGTTGGTTCTTTATTGTTAGCAGATCAATGGAACCTATAAACATCTTTCTTTCGTTTCTTTGGTCTAAAAGAAAGTCCCATTAATTTTTAGGAACTCGACGGTTTTTATTGCAAGTACAAGCATTAATGTTTTCACATTTGCAGCTGCATATATCAAACAGTTTTTGTGAATTTGTTTTAAATTCGTCAATCATCAATCTGTAGTTTGCTGAACTTTGTCGATTCATAAAATTTCTCATTATTTTCCTGAATTTTTCGTTATAAGAATAAATAATCTCACAAATTATTTTGTATGTAACGGTTGGAATTGATGCCTTTATCCACAGTTTTTGAATTTCGGTAGCAACTTTGTCTGAGATTTGTCTTACAGATGGATCTCTAGATTTGAGTGTGGACTTTAATTGTTTCCTTACTAGCAAGTAGAATTTCATGACATCATTATTAGTTGGTAGCTGGTTTTGATTCAATTCAAATGAAAATAAAAAATTTGTATGGGGTCCACCTTAAGGGTTGAAGATAGAGGGTAGGTATATTCTGACAAAATGGGGGGGTTGAAAAAATATTAGGGGTCGGTCATACAAAAAATGAAGTTTTTGTATTGGAGCCCCCTTAAGGAGCAGAGATAGGGGGTAGGTATGTATGGAGAAAATGTTGGAGAGCGGTCTTACTTGTCCCCCCTCTAGGGGCTACTCCTGGGCAGTTTTTGTGAATTTTTTCGTCTTTTCCCCCATCTTTGACCCCGATGAGGCACCCCAAGACGTGATTGTAGAAATCCAATATTTTGCTATCGGACTTGTGTAATGCCGGGTCAACTTTTTCTGGCTATGCTGTTATCAAATTCCAAAAAATGTTTTTTTCACTCCGCCCTACTCTAGGTACTATAAAAGCAGTGCACTGTACGAAATTTCAAGCATTTGTATTCACTGGTATCAAAGTTAAAAGCAGTTAACTTTTGGTTCAAATTGTCCATTTGTGTGGGAGGTACCAAAAGGGGCGTGGCAACTTCGCCCATTTTTCTCGAGGTAATAGTGACTAATAAACTAATACTATGTGTAGAATTTCAGAGTATTCCAATAAGTAGAATATAATAATCAATATTTCACTAAATGTTAACCCTTTGCGGGGGAAGTTGTAGAAGGAATGGACCAATATGGCCCATCTTCGAACTTAGCCGGAGATAGAGAAAAATATTACCTCCTTTCGAGAGTTATCGTGCGCACCAGCTAGCAGACAGACACACAGACTGACAGACGGACGGACATTGCTCAAATGACTTAAAATGACCCAAAACGGATTTCCGCCGAACATACATGTGTTACACTTTTGGTTCGAAGCAAATGATATATACCCTCCTCTCTAAGGTGAGGGGATAAAAGGAAATGTTATTCATCAGGGCTGTGGAGTCGGAGTCTGGGAAATTTGCCCGGAGTCGAAAAATTATGGTCGACTCCGAGATGTATTGTGCAAAATGTACCAATTATGTGATAGAACTTTTGCACACAAAAAATTTTTGGAAAACTATTTGGTAAAAAAGGATAAAATATTCAAAGCATTTAACCAAATACTTAATCAAACTATCGAGTTTTATGTAAAACAGTTTTAGGAAAGCTCTGATTATATTTAGCTAAAAAAATAAGTATTTTTGCAAGGCTATACACTAGGGCGGGTCGATTTAAAAATCAGAATTCGTTTTAGAGGTATGGTTCCTTCGGCAAAGTTTCTTATTTTGATCCCTAGAATACGATTTTCACTGAGCAATGGCGAGTTTTTTTGTCTCCCCACAAATCGACCCGGCCTACTATACACTATTCCTAAGCGAGTACAATACAAGTAAGGAAAGGCCGAGCGAAGCCAACTATATAAGTATGATACCCTACAACACCTTGTTAGAGCAAAATAAGCTCAGATATTGTAAATAAAAATATGAGATAATTACCTTATAAATCTAAACAGAATTTGTTAAAATTCGACGATGTGCGTTCTTGGATAAATAAATTCTCCCCCAACACTTGAAAATTATTGAAAGTGAAATACAGCTAGAGTTAAAAGGCCAAATCTAAAGAAACAATTATGTATATATGGGGGAAATATCGATCTGAACCGATTTTCGCCAATTCCAATAGGTTTCCTCCCTAGTGTGAAAGAGTTCTTACTGCCAAATTTTAGCAGGATCGTAGTGAAATCTCGAAAAACTTGGGATGGTCAGACGGACAGCCAGTCATTCTGAGTAGAACGGTATATTTTAATGTGTTTTTTAATGTGTAGTATTTTTTACAAATCTGCCAACAAAAACAAATTTATAACCTCCTGTACCATAGTTTGGTGTAGGGTATATTAACTCACGAATAAACTCTTGCCTGAATCGAACATAATTTTCAAAAATTGCTTTATATTAAAACAGAGACAGTGATTGATGAACATTTTGTCATGATTCCATGTTGAAAGAATTGTCATATTAGTTGCAACTTGCATGTCAAGCGTCGATAAATAAATAATAAAATTTTATTTAATAACTTGTATTGAATACCTGAAAAAGTCAAAGGTGGCTTAGATTTTTAAAACTTAAATTTTGCTAGGAAACAAAATTACAAAAACGTTTGTTTTGAAAGTGGCGTAACTCCATAATAAGGAGCGCACAACAGGCCCCACTGGCTTAAGTGTATGTCCATGGACATGAGACGTTTAAACGTCTCCTCTATTCAAACGTCTCCTCTATTCTAACCTAACTCCAATAACAGTGGATATTCAAACAAACCGTGGATAGTATTCCAGAACTCATGATATATTATTAAACCAGTAAGGAAAGGCAGAAAGTCGGGCGGGGCCGACTATATAATACCCTACACCTCCCTAACAATGCGATAAGGGTCATTGCCATAATACTTTGGAATAATTGGTAAATGGGTAGAAACATATTATCTAATTCTGAAACGATAATCGCTAAATTAAGCAATATTCGTTCCTAAATTGAGAAACATCTTTCTGGAAAATTTTAATGATCGGAAGTAAAATACAACTTCTATAGCGGTTTGATACCAAATCAGGAGGAACAATCAATATAAATCTGCACCGATCTTCCCTGAATACTCATTCATATAAAAAGACCTCCTTCTGTCGAATTTCGTACTGATCGCATATAAAATACAGTCTCTGCAGCGCCTACATGTCAAATCGGGGGTAACGTATATATGGGGGCTATATCTAAATCTGAACCGATTTCTTCCAAATTTAACAGTGTTCATTCATATAATAAGAAACCTCTTTCTGCCGAATTTAATACTGATCGGATATAAAATAACATTTTTACAGCGCTTACAAGTCAAATCGGGGGTAACGTATATATGGGGGCTATATCTAAATCTGAACCGATTTTCTCCGAATTTAGCAGTATTCCTTCATGTAATAAGAAACCTCTTTCTGCCAAATTTTGCACTTATCGGATTTAAAATACAGTTCTTACAGCGCTTACATGTCAAATCGGGGATAACATATATATGGGGGCTATATCTGAATCTGAACCGATTTTCTCCGAATTTAGCAGTATTCCTTCATGTAATAAGAAACCTCTCTTTGCCGAATTTCGCACTGATCGGATATAAAATAACATTTTTACAGCGCTTATATGTCAAATCGGGAGTAATGTATATATGGGGATTATATCTAAATCTGAACCGATTTCTTCCAAATTTAACAGAGTTCATTCATGTAATAAGAAACCTTTTCCTGCCGAATTTCATACTGATCGGATATAAAATAAAGTTTTTACAGCGCTTAAATATCAAATCGGGGCTAACATATATATGGGGGCTATATCTAATTCTAAACCGATTTTAACCAAATTCAATAGGGATCGTCCTTGGGCCAAAAAAAAGATATGTGTAAAGTTTCGTCGAGATCGGACCATAATTGCGACCTGTACTTTGATTACAAGAATACATGCACAGACGGACAGACAGACAGACAGACAGACAGACGGACAGACAGACAGACAGACAGACGGACAGACGGACATAGCTAAATCGACTCAGAAAGTGATTCTAAGTCGATCGGTATAATAAACGATGGGTCTATTTCTTCTCCTTTTGGGTGTTACAAACAAATGCACAAAGTTATAATACCCTGTACCACAGTGTGGTGTAGGGTATAAATACGGATAAAATACTACAATAAAATGCAGTTTCATCTTACAAATTTTACAAAAAATCTTCGGTTAACATTTTAATTGTATCTACCTTTTCATCATAAAAATGATTGAAAATAAATTAATAAAAAAGTAATATTGTACTTGACCGCGAGGTTGTTAATTGCAGATCATTCCTATTAGTTGTTAAAAACAATTCTTCTGGAAGATTTCTCTATTTTGCAACAAATGATCGATATTTCGGTTCCGACAGATTACCAGATTTGACTCATCTCAGAAAAAAGGCGGAAGATACTAAGAAAATTTGTGTCTAGTACCGTTTTTTGTAATCATGAGGTGTAAAAATGTTATAAATAAGTAGCGCACAACAGGCCGAACCACTGGATATGAGACGGACGTGTATGTCAATGGACATGAGGAGTTGAACGTCTCCTCGATTAAACAAACCTACAGCAAATGATGCAACGAAATCATCAATTTGAATTGAAAGATCAAAATTCGCACCAAATCTTCTAATATCAATGAATGAAAACATTACTTTGAGTGTATGCATTTATTTTTTCTAAGCTATGTACTAGTAAATCTTTTGAGCATACTCTGCTATTATTAGTAGTGAAATAATAAAAATTTGTTTCGAAAAGAACATTTTTATATAGGAAATATGGCGTTTGCGACACTTTTTATACAAAACAAACATTTTGTAAAAAAGTTTGTTTTGAAAGTGACTTAACTACACTCACCATTGCACAGTGTGTTATTTAATCAATCTAGGTGGACAAAAGTCGAAAAAAATTTTAACTGAATATCACAATCTTTATATATCGCTCACTCACTTCAAGAGTGGCATAACTAAAAATTTTAAATTTTTGAGGTTGCCTTACAAAAATCCGAATTTTGCAAATGTTCATAAATTAATCTCAGCGAAATTTGGTCTATAAGTAAACAACCATATTTCGGATTATTCAAGCGTATTAAAACATCTTATTTCATGTTACTTATCTTTTTATACGGACTTAAAGTTACACATTTTGGCAATTTTCAATTTTGAGTTATGTCACTCTTGAAGTAAGTGAGCGATATGTCATTAAAAAGAGGTCCACTATTACAGAAATAATTATAAGAAAACACAATAACTTACTGTTATTAAGATAACGGTAAAAGAAAGTGAGATATTGTCGTATGTAGAAAATCAATGTGGGAATCTATACATTTTAGTTTGTGATCAGTGACGTGTGATAACATTTTTCTTAGCTCGATTAAAAAAAATGCTGGAAATATAAAAATTTGTTATATTTTAATAAATTTTGTGTATTTCATTACTTCAAGTCATTTTAATCAGAGCTATTTTGTTAAACAGTGAGTATTTGAACTCCCTTTAATATCCAATTCGTTATAAAGAAAAGGACATAACAAAATTTCTCCTCAAAACACATCGTCCAAACTTTCAGGTTTTTAAATATAGTGTGTATACTACAGAAAAACCAAAAAATATCTTGCTCAAATTTGCACAATTTTATAATATTTGCCTTAATTTAAGAATGACCTTAAAAACTTTGGTTGATCTATGAATTGAAACACAGTGCGGCGAAAAAGCTATTACATCGTTAATATATACATTAGACGTGGTAAATTATTCTGCAACTAATTAATTTTATACAAGTCAATCAAAGTTGAAGAATACGCTACAACAACTAGAAAAATGCTCTTTGAAAAATATCCATGACGTGGTGTTTTCACTTAAGTTTTTTTAATGTTTTTAGTTTTTTTAACGAATACTAAGGTTTAACTAATACTAAGGTTTAGTAATATTAATTTAATATCCTTTTTCTATACAAAAAACTAAAAAAAATACTTTGGCCACCCAGATTGCTCAAATTACACACTGTGCATTGTAAATAGCGGGTTAAAAGGCCTCAAAAGCGAAAATTGTACACCTTGTAGAAACTTTTAATACTTGTGATGGGCTGTATGCAGATATTTTATTTCAATTATTCACCCAGATTTTTCAACGAACTGAAACCCAAAACCCTTTATATCTCTTTAAAAAACAAATGGATTTACTCCACTTTCAAAACAAACAGTTCATATCTTATTTTCAATAACATGAACTCACGTCTTAGTAGAAAAATAATTTCAGAAATTTGTGTTATTTAACTGCCGGAGTCGGAGCTGGAGTCTGAGTCAAGTGATTTTAGAATTCGACTCCCGGAGTCTGAGTCCAGTAGTTTTGGCTCGACTCCACACCCTAGTTTTCATACTTTTATGTTATGCAGAAAAAAACCGATTTCACCGGTTTCCCTGGTTTTCAAAGTCGAAAAAACGGTCCACCGGTTTTTTTTAAATTTAAATAAACCTTCCACCGGCATCTTATTTTTTCAATAACCCGCTTTTTTGATCACTCTAGTCAGGAAATACAATGGTCACAATTTCAAACTTTGACACCCTGTATCTTCGTAACCTATCACGCTAGGAAGTTGTATGTTTGGCACATTTCATACCCATAGTACTTCTGTAACCCCTCAAAGTTTTGACGCGATCGGAATAAAATTGAACAGTGGGCTTTTTGACGTGTTTTCCCCATATATAAAAATGGATGTGTTGGTATGTTTCGCATGGACTCCAAAATGGCTGGACCGATTTTGATGAAATTTTCAGGGGATTTAGGCCAATCTGAGCCTAGCGGGTGTCATAGGCTATATTAGTTCTTGATTTAGGGGGTGTGGCCCCGCCCATATTAGCCAATCTGTGTTTGAAATTGAGATATCTTGCACAATTTGTTAGAGAGAGTGCTGTAATTGTGTGCATATGTATCTGGTGAGTCTACGCGAATGTTCCAAAAATGGGAGGAATCGGATCAATGGGCGTGGCCTCGCCCATATAAGCAACCTTTTGAAATTGAGGTATCTTGCACAATCTGTCTGCGAGAGTGCAGTAATTTTGTGTATATGTGTCTGGTGGAAGACAACTTGATTGGTCTAAAAATGAGCGGGATTAGACCAAAGGTCGTGGCCCCACCCATATAACCCAAAGTTGAGCTATCTTGCACAATTTAGTAGTGATATTACTGTAATTACGTTTATATGTATCTGGTGGTAGTCTACGTGATTGTTCCAAAAATGGCTGGGATCGGACGAATGGGCGTGACCCCGCCCATAGAAGCCACATTTTGAAATTGAGATATCTTGCACAATTTGTTATCGAGACTGCTGTAATTTTGTGAATATGTATCTGGTGGTAGACTACGTGATTGGTCCAAAAATGAAGGAGATCGGCATAAGTGGCGAGGCCCCGCCCATATAAGCCAAATCTTGAAATTAAGATATCTTGCACAATTTTTTATCGAGAGTGCTATAAGTAAGTATCTGGTGGTAGTCTACGCGATTGGTCCAAAACTGGGCGGAATCGGATCAATGGGCGTGGCCGAGCCCGTGTAAGCAACCTTTTGAAATTGAAGTATCTTGCACAATCTATTTGCGAGAGTGCTGTTATTTTGTGTATATGTGTCTGGAGGAAGTCTATGTGATTGTTCTAAAAATGAGCGGGATCAGACCAAAGGGCGTGGCTCCGCCAATATAAGCCAATTTTGAAATTGAGATATTTTGCACAATTTGTTAGCCATAGTACTGTAAATCTGTTTATATGTATCTGGTGGCAGTCTACGTGATTAGTGCAAAAATGGGCGGCATCAAACCAATGGGCCAAAACCAAATTTTGAAATTGAGATATCTTCACAATTTCTTAGCGAGAGTGCTCTTATTTTATGGAGATGTTTTTGGTGGCAGTATTCGTGATTGGTTCAAAAATGGACGGGATCGGAAATCTAAATCTGGGGCAACGAAGTGGACCGGGTCCAGCTATATATATTTAAATGGATGTGTGTGTGTTACGTATGGACTCCAAAGCGGCTGGATCGGTTTTGATGAAACTTTCAGGGATAGTTCAGATAAGCCTAGAGGGTGACATAGGCTTTATAAGTTCTTGATTGAGAAGGCGTGGGTCCGCCCATATAAGCCAATTTTTTAAATGATTCCTACTGTCCGTACCTACGAATAGATTAAATAGATTCCTACTGCCCCTATCTACATGAGCTATGTTTTGATAAATGGACGGGATCGGAAATGTGAAGTCTGGGGCAACGTTGTGGACCGGGTCCAGCTAGTGTGTTATATACATAAATATAGAAAAGTATATTTCTTACCAATTTTTTCATAATTTTTTACCAAATCGTTAATCATTGTTTCATATTGCAGGCTTTTATTGGATCCAAAGAAATTTGAAACCACAAGCTTAAACGACCTCCATGCTGCAATTTCATCCGACGTCAAATATGATTCGAAATTTACATCTTTCATCAGCTAATGTGTTTTCTTGTTGGCCTTTTTTTCTTCTGTAATGATCTTCGCGAGCACGGCTATCCGAGAGGCGTAACATACCAACTACTTTTAAATCGCAACAAATTTTCCAGTCATGTTCTGGTTTTATGTATTTTATCAATTATGATTATGATTCCTTAGTGTTGACAGCATGAGCAATGGAAACCGACGGTTTCTGATTTCCGTTGTGCAAAAGTACTGCTTTCAAACTTTCTTTACTGCTGTCAACAAATAACCGCCATTCCTTTGAATTGTATGTTTGATTAAGTTCCTCGAACAATCCGGGAATGTTCTTGCAAAAGCATCTGTTATCCACAGTGCTGTTACTGTTTCATCCGAGATGCAAGTATCTTTGGTCAGTTCCAAATCCCTCACTAGATCAATGAGTTGAAACTGAGTTAAAAGCGATGACATCTGACTCAAACTTGAATCGCTCAGAATCTTGAATCCACTCAGTTGAACTTGATGATGTTTCCGAATTAGGCTGTTATCTATACTTGGACACTTGGGAATTGGTATTGTTTCCGAATGTGCAACTGGCAAAGTGACTGATGTTACTTTAGCGTCAATCCGTCTCGTGAATGAATGGTTGTTTCCAAATAATTGGCATTCAAAATTGCACGTGATGTCTAAAATTAAAACGTTTTGTTCCACAAAACATTGTAAAACATTAGGGGCCGTTCAAGTATTAGGTAAGCAGATTTATTGCAATTATTTACCCCCCTCCCCCTTGTCATCAAAAGTAAGCAAAGCTCTTATCCCCCCCCCCATGCTTACGTAAACATTGTTATATGCATTTTTCATTTAATGTATTCTATTTTTGTTATTCATTCATGAGCAGCAGTTAAAATTCTAGAAATAAGAAAATAGGCTTAGGATAGAGGACTTTAACGCACATAATATTCATTTAAACAAACTTTATTGATACGGTATTCAACATAGAGTAAAGTACAAATATTATAATCTTATTAAGTAATATTACGAACTAAACAAAATTCTTTTAAATTTTTGGTGTACATATTAATTCCAATTAACAGTCTTCAGTCCATGACACCCGAATCCATGATTCTAAGTTTTCGATGACATTGGATGTTTGCTGCTCAATGTTGTGTGTCTGCTCACTTTCATTCGATTTTGGAATGTCTACGTCGTTTTCATCGAGCCATTCAACATCTTGGTGCTCTAAATTTTGAATAATGCACATCAGTTCATTAGCACGACGAGCAGCCACTCTTAAAGGCCTAACTTTCATATCAGTGTGCGTGTTTACTTTTTTATGGATCTTCTCGATGTGACGATTTAGTGACTTGACGGAAGTATGATAAAGACCACACGTTTTGCATGATCGACTTAATAGCTTCAATTTTACCTTCGGACAAAAATAATCGTATGGCATTTGTAGGAAATCTTTGAGTGAAGAATTTAAGCGTAGAGCTAAATTGACTGGAAGATTGAGAAATTGCCCTCCATCATCCAAAACCAAGTCATCAACTGTTTGTTTTACTTTTACTGGTGGTGGAAGAAACCTGTTGTCTAGTAATCTAAATAGGCCACTTCTTGGACGACAGCATTCTATGTTTCTACATTTTACAATTTGAAATAAGTATTGGCTTTCACGCACATGTTCTGAATACCATTCAATATCTGGCAAATCAGGCAGATCTTGTTCGCCCGGCCCAACATACTGTGCAGTAACATGATAGCCATCAATTTCCATTGAACTCCATATCTCAGCTAACACATTTCCTGCAAACTCGAAATTGGATCTTTCTAAATGTTCATTAATTGTAACACCACGTGCATCCAAATGTGACCCAAAATGGTCATGAGGCAATATCAAACCAGCCAGTTCCCGACTAAGAGGAGCCATTCTGCGCTCTACTCTGTTATACGCACTTCTGCCAGGAGCATTGGTAGCTAAAAACAATGCATCGAGATCATGTCGCTTAAAGTGTTTAATAGCAAACCCTATAACTTTTGTATAACGCGGATTTTCATCTGGCCCTCCATCAACCGTCATGATTACTACTGGTTTTACCAACCCATGGTCAGTTTTAGCTAATGCTTGAAACTCTTCAAGTTCGAGAAGCGTCTCGAAATCATGAGCATGAGTATTTGCAGTAGATGAACTATGCTTTCCACTTCGAATAGCGATGTATGTTGGTCCAGAATATCCAACGGCTTGCGGTTGTCCTAGCATACTGGAAGTGATTTTGATACCAGCATAAACTGATGGTATTAATTTATGCCGCTCAGCGATTACCCAGTCGTGATCAGGCAATTTGATTCTATATTCCATGTGCATTAGAAGAGGTGCTTGCTTATTTGCCGCAGTTACACCAATAGGGACCCGAGCTTTATCATCTTGAGATATGAAAAATACTTGATCTGGTCCAAGTATGGATGCTATGTTCTCCAAATAATGGATTGATGTTTCAGCGAAATTGCTATCTAAGTGGCTTTTGTGCTGATCAGTCTGAGCCCGAGTGAGCTTTACAGGGACTGTCGATACATGTCTTCGTCCCTCTGCAGAATTAGATTTTCTGGGAATCAAACGAAGATATGTCCCACTTCGACTAATGTCAAATCCTATTTTTCGTAATTCTTGTGTTAATTCGTCAAGAGTTTTTACACTGCGAATAGATTCTGTTCGTCTTCTATCATCTGCTGCACTGCCAAATAAAGCAATATCCGCAATTGTTTTCAATAATAATGGTTGATCATTTTCTAGGCTAGGCCGTCCCACTGAATCCCTCATGGATAGTTTTTTTTTATTTCTGGATTTGCATGAGAAATATCTTCTAACTTTCTTTTCATACCATCTCTGTGTTTCTTCTGGGCAACTTCGTTTTGAATCTTCCTGTTTAAAGACATTTTCGCTGTTTTTAATTCTTCGCGCAACTTATTGATTTGTTTATCAACTTCAACACGGCTTGGCATACTATCTCTGGCAGAATACAAAGCATTCAGATTTTTTTCGAGTAGAGCAATCTTATTTTTCATAGCTTCCTGCGAAGGTTTTGCTCTCGGCTGTTTATCTGTATTTTCTGTGTTTTCGCATTGCTGTTGTGATTCCACTCCGGGGTTTATGTCGTCTTTTTGTTCTTTAGAATTTGAAGCTGGCTGTATAATTTGTGGTTTTTCTGCAGGCTTACAGGTATTCGTTGCCTAAAAATTAAAACATTTTATAGGTACTGCTAATGTTTGTCTTATTAATACATACACACTATAGTGAGTAGATTTAATATTCACCCCTATCGTGAATAAAATTCCATGTGAAAAGTTTTGCTCCCCAGAAAAATTGAAGGGATATAATCAAAATGGAAAGTGAAAATAATTCCACTTGAATAGACTTTTAAGACGAGTAGTTATCATTTTCTTCATTGCAAATCTCTTTAACGCAGAATAATATACCTATAGACTTCAATTTCTACTTTGTATTTTCTAGGGATCAAAACATTTCACGTAAAATTTTTTCTGCGATAGGGGTGATTGTTTAATTTACATTAACTTCATCACTCACCTTGGAAAAAAATCGTAGTAGATTGGATTTATTCTTAGTCGCTGCTTGCAATTCTTCTTCAATTCTCTTAGAGACAATAATATCAAGTTCCTTGTCCGATTTTGCTTGTAACTTATAATTACGCCACACTTCGTTAACTAACTTCTGTACTTTTTGTAGTTTTGTATTTGTATGAGATTTTTTAAAACTTTCAAACAATTGTTGGTATAACTTGGATTTGTCTATTTGAAACGACATCTTAAACAATTCCACTTTGGCGAAAGTGGATCAACGGTAACACAAATATTTACTTGCTTTGCTTTGCTTACACCACGTCAAATCGTCAATCGTACCGAAACGAAACTGATTGAAGAAATTCTAAGCGAGTACCTAAATGTACTCATTATTTATGGGAATCCCCGAATATGGGTTTTGTTTTCGAGCATAGACATTGTGTGGGTTGCCATATGTGTAAAAAAGTAAATAACTACTGCTGAAGTAATCACAATCTGTGTGGGTTGTCATATGTGGAAAAAAGTAAAGAACTACTGCTGACGTAATCACCATCTCCAACACCCCCCCCCCCCCCAATGTCATCAAAAATAAGCAAAGCAAAGACCCCCCCACCCCCCTATAGTGCTTACGTAATACTTGAACGGCCCCTTAATTGTAAACTACCTACCGCATGCTTTCACTACTCCATCGAGTAAGATTTACATGGCACGAATTACACAAAATATTAGGTGTTCCACGGTCCGTTCATATTTTTAACTCGTATACCAAAATATTGCACATATCGCACCAGTTCCACAAAAGGGTATCAACTGAAAAATTTTAAATTTAGCTTCTTTGTAAGAAAACAACGTACAGTGGCAATTTCTACCCACTGCAAAAAATGTCCGTTAATTTTTCTTCTTTTTCATAATAAAAAACCGTTATGACTCTCTCTGTGTTTACAGAATAACGTCTTTAGATTCAACTAAAGAGTTACATTTTGAATTATCTCCAAGTGTTTATGCAAATGTGACCGTTGATTTATCATCTAAAGAGTAATATTTTTAGTTGTGCCCTTTTCGACTTATAATCCGAGTAAGATTTTTCAGTTAAAAAGGTACAACTCAAAATAATACCACTATTTATATAAAAACTTTTTTCATGAAAAGAGTAACAACTCAAAAAAGTTGTTATTTTTCTAAAATCAATAAAAAACAAAAAGGAAGGAACAAAAGGCGTTATTATTTTTTTCTATGATATTTTATTGCAACGACATATTATTTTTTTGTAATATACCATTAATATTAAAGGAAACAGTTTTTGGCCTCTACTGAATTTTTTTAAATTTTGAGTTGTTACCCTTTTGTGGAACAGGTGCGATATATTTCTTCTATTATTTTACTAAACGCACGTCGATTTTTTTATTACATATTTTCCGAAGATGTAGCAGAAATTGTCGGGATCATTTACACATTGAAAAGTTCTTTGCCTTTTACTCATACTTCGAAATATAACTTTGTAAGTCAATCTTAGCTCCATTTGACCATTGTAAATACCGAGGTATTCTTAATTTGGCGAGTTCGGGTAATGATGAACGATATTTCAAGCATTGATTTCGAATAAAGTCAGGGATTAGCCAAGCTAGTGGACCATACAGGCTTGCTGTTTCTGAGAGAATAGATCGTTTTGTAATTGACTCAGTGTCAGGAAACTTTACTTTAAATGAAAAAGAATCATCTTCTGTATTCCACTGGATTCCAAGAGTTAATTGAGTGACGGATCTATACAATCCTCACTCTACTCTATTTGCAGATATAGCGTCAGCAGAACCAGAGAAAACCCGTCCAATATAAGTATTTTGAAAAAATAAATCATTATGAACAAATGATTCGGTTGGGACTTTGATTTTATCGCAAATGTCAGAACCAAGTATCATATCTGCCTGATCTGCATTATAGAAAAATAGATCAGCTAGATGCTCAGGTCGAATATCAGGTAACAGTAAATGCCTTGAAGAAGGAGATGGAGTATATGATGAAAGATTGTACAACACTAAAGCACAACAACTTGTCACCGGCTTATTCACCCGTGAAAATAAGTCAACATTAACCGTGAATTTGGATACATTAGTACGACCGTCACCAATTCCTATTTCCTTACAATGTGATCTGTGTGTTTTTCAACCCTAAAAGTTGAACAACTTTCAAAAGGAAATATCCACGATTGGTACGAACTAATAGCCGAGTCGTATATAGCAAAACAGACTGAAAAGAACTCGCACTGTTGGAAGAAACTTGAGCAACAATATCACGATTTGCACCAGAGGAAGAAGGCAAATTGTTCAATTGATTTTGATTTCCGACTCAGTCGGGATGAAGCACAGTATGGTGCTGTTGTTTGAAATGGTGATGGACAATTATTATAGTTGTGTCCGAAAGAAAGACAATTTCTACACACATTGTTTGTGGCAATAAAATTAGTCTTCAAAACTAACGAAAGTGCTAGAAATTTGAAGCATTTAGAAAGGGAGTGATGTTTATCACAATAGGGGCATTTAATTTGATTCGGTTTTGAAAAGTTCCTTGAATGGACCGAAGCTTTCTTATTTTGAGAAAATGTTTTCTTATTCTTTGGGATTTTTTCTTTGCCCACTGATGGATAACTATCATTTATGGACTCAAGAGTTCTAAAAGTCCTTTCCAAAAACTCGAACATTTCATCACGAGTCCTTTCTCATTTGAACATCAAGTTTTTGAGCTATTATATGGATTAAAATCGGATCCCAACTACGAGTTTTTATTCCCAAATTTTTAAGAGAAGATAAACATTCTTTCGCAGGATCAAGTATTGATTTAATAGACTGAAATCCACCGTCTGATTTCTCAATGTTAAAAAGTTTCCCCACTAAATGTCCCACAGTCATTCTTTTGTTGTGATATCGGGATTCTAAAGTCTCCCAGACAGAATCGTAATTTGCCTCAGTGGCAGAAATTGTTTTTATTAAATTTGCAGCTTCTCCTGCAAGTGTGCCTTTCAAGTAATAAAACTTTTTCATTTTTGTGAGGGATTCATTGTTGTGAACCAACCCAGCAAAATTTTGGTAAGTACCTGTCATTATTCTCTGCATTACCAAATAATGATATCTTATTATTCGCTGCATTACTTTCGGCTTATTAATAATGACTTACCAATAATAACAGAAATAAGTGATTTTTTTGTCAAAATCATTTTGGCAAATTTTGCTGTAATGCAATTTTGGCTATATGTGGGTTATTGTACAATATTTATTTATTTTTCAACATGTTTTCAAATAATACTTGTAGATTTGAATGAAAATACCATACAAATTAACGCATATCGTATGATGTTAGACCATTGAAGAATTTTTCACATGGGGGTTTGGGTTCAGAAATTCGAATCTAGCATGAGGAAATTGTTTGTTTCGAGAAATACGCGCCACAAGACGCAAAAAATCACTTTAGGTAGCCATCTCTACATATCTACTACTAATTTTATAACTTATTGGTAATGCATTATTCAAGAACCTAAAATCGTGAAAATATAAGCACATATTTATGTGGTATGCCAATGCTACAAATAAGTACTTATTATGGTACTTTATTGTATGCTTTTGGGAAGTACTTTCCTCCAATGACATCCCCATGTTAAAATAATGAGAAAAGTGGCTAAATAATAAGTACTTACCATTATCGAACTTTGCTTACTCGTCGGATTATTTTGTAATGAGAAATTTTGCTGGGAAAGAGATCATCAAAAAGATCATCAATTAGCTGACCAAGAGAATGCAAAAAACCAGGGGTTATTTCTGAAACACTCTTAGAATCAAAACGAGATTGATATTTCACTAAGATTTCAAGTGAATTACGTTGCAATTTAATTTGCTTATCAAGAGTACACATGTTTGAACAGTATCAAGTTTCTTTTATTTAGAAAAGATTATTTAATAGGAATTTCCTGAAATGCATAAAAGCATAAGTTCAGACAGGAGCGAAAAAAGGAGAGAGCGAAGAAATGCTTTCTTCATTTGCATCAACCAAACAAAATTTACATATTAAATTACTGAGTGATTTGAAAATCAATACCTAATTTTAATGTTTGCACACAAACATTGCCGAGTGAGTGCAGGCATTGGTGTACCAAAGTGAGTATCTGTGGGTTAACGCTCAGCAAGCAGCAATAACCAAGCAGCTTAGGCAGTGGCTTAAGCAGTTGTTCCGTTGGCATACACCAGTTGCTGGCATACACCAGTTGCTGGCTCAACTCAAACTCACTCATATTAAATTACTGAGTGATTTGAAAATCAATACCTAATTGTAATGTTTGCACACAAACATTGCCGAGTGAGTGCAGGCATTGGTGTACCAAAGTGAGTATCTGTGGGTTAACGCTCAGCAAGCAGCAATAACCAAGCAGCTTAGGCAGTGGCTTAAGCAGTTAGTTCCGTTGGCATGCTGGCTCAACTCAAACTAACATGCGGAGAGTCATTGCAATTATTGAGTGGGAGAGTGTTAGAGGTAATCTCATCTCTCAAACCAGAACAGTAATAATTAAAGTATGCTGAAAACGAAAGATACAGTGAGTAAACGAAAGATGCAATGAGCAAATGAAAGATTCAAATGAGAAACAAGAGATATCACTGAGAGAAGTAAAGATGCAAACGAGATTTGTAGAAAGTCAACTTAAAACAGACAACGATGCTAATGATATGAGATCGCTGCTACCGTCGCCAATTTCAGATGTGTATGTACTTAACATTATCAATGTAAAATACAAGAAAGAAAAAAAGGAAAATGTAAAACGAGTTGAACTGTTAATATGTATCTACATATGGCAAGATACATCCACATCTGTTGCCGATGACAAAGTAAAATATTTTGATATACATGTTACTTTACAGTATTGTTGAAATGTTAATGCTATTTAATCTTAAAGTACATGCAGTATGTAATGATATATGTATATTTAAGTTGGTGAAAGGATGTTTTCGCCAACAATGGGCGAGATCGGTACAATGGGCGTGGCACCGCTCTTATAAGCCAAATTTTGAAATTGAGATATCTTGCACAATTTGTGAGCGAGAGTGCTGTACGAACTGATCAACGTTAGAGCAGAAAATAATAGCGTTGAGATATGGTTTTGGTTTTGTTTTTATATGATTTCTTCATCCCCCTCACCCTCATCATTTAACAAGATGTTTGATCCCATAGCGATTGATTTTTTTGCTTGTTTTAAGACCGATATTTTTGTAATTATGTATCACAATTAAAACATTAATATTGATTGATAAGTGCAAAAAACTTAAGAAGTGCGTTTAATTTTCTATTTCTCCTCGTAACTCAAGAAACTTTATACAAACGCGAAGGACCATCTTGTTGATTTGCATTCCCTCCGCATTACGTTGGAATTTGTATAACGGCATACTTCGTTTTGTTGTTGTTCTTTCATTTGATGTATTTATGCACGTTGGACGACGGACCACTCGCTCTTGCATTCCCTCTGCCTTCTTTTTAGAAGGCCTTCTTCAGGCTACTCAATGGGAAGACTCTATGTTGGGATTTGCATAACGTTTATTATTTGTTTTTTGGTATTTTATTTGTTTATAACTCTGGACGACGAACCACTAGCGCTTTTTATTTCCTCTGCATTCTTTTAAAAGGTCTGTAACATGCCTGATATTGGCATGCCTAAAAGTGATCACAAATCATACCTTTCGCAGGCCTTACATAGGGAAGTCCTTGCCAAATATTGCCTTTCGCATGTCTTATATATGGAAGGCCTCACAATTTCCGACGCTGGGTTCTTATTTTTTTTTAAAGAGTGGAAGAATTAATTTTTATTCGATTCTGCTATTTTTTATGTTCGTTAAAATATTGAATTCCACTTTAATAAATTAATAAAATGTTATATTATTTATTTTTTTCTGCAAACATTTGTTGTTTTAAAAGACCGAATTCATGTTTATGTAATATATTAATTTATCATAGAAAGGTTGTAATAAATCTTATTTCAATATGAATTAATTTCATAATTTTTCACTCAATCATTTTAAAGCATAAAAACAAACTTTTCTTCTGAGGGCTATAGCCCTCCCCAGCAGAAATCAATTGCTACGTCAATACTTACGTCCCTGTGGTAGGTTAGGTTGAAGAGATGAGACGTTTAAACGTCTCATGTCCATGGACATACACTTAAGCCAGTGGTTCGGCCTGTTGTGCGCTCCTTATATATGATCTTTTTATACCTCACGAGTTACAGAAAATCGGTACTAGACACGAATTTTCTTAGTATCTTCCAGATGAGTCAAGTCTGGTTATATATCGGACCCGAAATGTTGGGATCTTGCATGTGTGAAAGCCGGGCAGTGACACAGAAAATGTTCCATCGTTTCGATGTTTTCCCTGCATGCCCTGCATTCGTCGTTTCCCGCTAGTCCTATGCGATGAAGATGTGCTTGTAAGCTTGAGTGTCCCGTTAGAACACTCATCATCTTACTAATATCGATCTTGTTTAGTTTCAGAAGACTTCTTGTTTTCTTTTCATTTGGGTCACCCCACAGTATCTTTGCAGTTGCTCCTACTGTTGCGCTATACCACACATTTTTGTGAGCCATCACTGCCCACTGCTTCAACTCATTTTTCGTGGCTTCGAAAGGTTTCCAATTTTCTAAGTTTATTACTCGAAGTTCCCTGCCCTTTGAAGCCAAGCTGTTTTCCCGTTCATTTCCAATCACTCCGTTGTGTCCTGGTACCCAGCAAATGCGCAATTGACCATCATTTATCGCTCTTTTACAGTCCAACACAGTTCTGGATTTGGCCAAAAGCAATAACATCGCCATTTGGCTATCTGTGAAGATGTTGGCATATTTAGGCCTTGTCGTGTTACTGAGCCAGTTCACACACTCCGTGAATGCTCGAACTTCTGCTTGAAATACCGTGTTCTGGTCAGGGAGGCGGAAGCGAAGTTCGACTTCTGGTTCATCAACAAAAAGTCCCAGACCCGTCCTTCCTCCTCGCTTGGACCCATCCGAGTAGCAGCTGGTTCCCACTGGCACATGGGCCAAAGTTCCATTTTCCAAGGAGCGTCTGTCTGGCACAAACGTATCACAGGTAGCTGTAAGCCGCACAGCCGGAGATTTCTGGCGTTTGAATGTGACCAACTAGAGATTCTAAAATCTTCTGATGGTACGACTTGTGGTCTCGATTTATCCATTCACCCATCACTTGTAGACGTCTTGCTGTGAGGGCTGCCACATACTTCATACGGATGTCTATTGGTTGGATGTGCAGTATAGTCTCCAACGCGTTTGTTGGTGCAGTTCTAAATGCCCCGCTTATGCCTAGACAGCACATACGTTGAATTTTTTGCAAAGGTATTACGTTGCACTTCTTGTACATTGATGTCCACCACACTACACAGGCGTAGGTGATTATTGGTCTAATCACGCTCGTGTAAAGCCAATGAGTCATATTTGGACGTAGTCCCCATTTTAAACCTATAGCTCTTCTGCACAACGAACAACATCTGTGGGCATTTATAACTCTTTCTTTAGGATGATCTTTCCAGTACAGTTTCTGATCCAATATTACTCCCAAGAATTTTACCTTATTAGTTATAGCAATTGTCTTATTCAGGAATCGAGGCCGGGTAAAATGTGGGATCTTCGTTTTCCTTGTAAATAGACATATTTCTGTTTTGTCTGGGTTAACATTTAATCCCCTTGGTTGTGCCAAGTTATATGCTATGTTAAGTGCCTCTTCAGCTCTTCTGCATAATAGATTTGGATGAAAGCCCCTTAGAAGTATTACAACTGCATAACAGACTGATTTAAGTCCTTCATTGGTGAGGACTTTTAGGAGACTGTGTATCGTCGTAACCCATAGAAGAGCCGATAAAATACCCCCTGAGGTATACCACGATTTACCTTGTCTCTAATTTTTACGTCATATGACCCACAAATAATCCACCTATTCCTTAGCATATTGTTGATCCAGTTTTTCAGCGCCCGGTCAACCTGAAACTCGTCTAAGGACTGGATAAGTGTATCGGTCTGTACATTGTTAAATGCGCTTTCAATGTCTATGCAAACAGCAAGTGTGTACATTTCTTTACTGAAGGACTCTTCTATGTGGTGCACTACCTCATGCAGAGCTGTTTCCACTGATCTTCCTTTGACATAGGCGTGTTGTTCCAATTTTAGCCTGTCATCCGCTATTTTACTTTTGACCATGTTATCAATTATTCGCTCAATTGTTTTTAACAGGAAAGAAGTCAGGCTAATGGTTCGATAAGCCTTTGGGGTCGTATAACTCGCCTTGCCAGGCGTTGGTATGAATACCACCCTTGATTCCTGCCAGTTTTTTGGGGTATAAGAATGCGTTAGGCATGCAGTAAACACTCCAGCCAGTTGACACCAGATCCACCTCATTCTGCAGATGTGCTGGAAATATTCCATCCGGTCCCGCAGCCTTAAAGGGAGAGAAACTTTTTATCGCTTCTTTAACCATAACATCTGTTATATCCGTAATAGGTACTTGATGCAATACTGTTGCTCTGTAGGTCCATCTTCTTGACATTGATATCAATGTCTTCTGCACATAGATAATTCCGTGTAGGCTGCCCCAATCGATTTCTAAGTAGATTTCCGTAATTAGTCCAGTCGGTTTTAGCCTTAATACGGAAACTTATTGGGCTTGGCGGTGGCCGTGCAATTTTAAACCTTATATAACGGTTGTCTGAATAGGAGTGTTCATCCGAAACCCTCCACTCATGGATTTCATCAATAAGATTTTCTGAACATATCGTTATATCTAATACTTCTTCTATAATTTTGTTAACAAAGGTTGCAGTGTTTCCTATGTTAAGAGTTATGAGGTCATTTGTATTCAAAAATTCGATAAGGGCGTGTCCCCTTTTATTGGTGTTAGTACTACCCCAAGCGATATGATGGAAGTTGGCGTCACATCCAGCTAATAACTCATTACTTGTGTGTTTGGATTCCCTCACCAGACGTTGTAATTCCGACGTAGGTGGCAATGTCGGCGCATCGAATGGCAGATATATTGATGCCAGGTACATATGTATTTCCATTACCTTGCCTTAGTACCGTTGCGTCCGATGTTGACAACTCTGGAGAGAAAATAAAACATACGTTTTTATGGCACAAAATACAATTCCTTGGACGAGTTCCTTTGTAGCGTAGAAAAGGTTATAGTTCAGATGGTTTAATCCAGTAACCTTGTTGCTAGTTGTCCATGGTTCCTGCATCAAAGCAATATGAACCCTGCCTTTATTTATGATGTCCATCAGAGCGTTGGATGCTGTCTCGCTCCGGTGGAGGTTTATCTGGATGACCTCAATCATTGTATTTCCAGTAAAAGTTTTTTTTGGGAGTCTATCCTATCTGGTAGTGGGTCATTCTCCTCCTTTCGTTCACTACCTATTACACCATCTTCCAGTCGACAATTTTGGGAGGCCGTGTTATTTTTTGTCGCTCCCTCATAGTTATGAATCGTTTTGTGGCTATTTTTATTTTGATCACCACCTTTGCTGGGAACTTCCTGCAAAAGTGGCAGTACTATTGGTGAACTGGTGGTGTTTTTGACTACTTCCACATCAGTTTTTGGCAGTGCCTCACTTGTCTCCATCCGTTCACTACCAGTGTTTGCCTCTTCAGACAGTATATTTGGACTCAATTCATCTGTCCTGCCAATCGGGACCTTTCCAATTTTGAAAAAGACTGTCCAGATCAAGAAGTATGCCATGCCCTTCGCCATGACAAGATTGTTCTTCGATTCTGGGTCTATGCCCAACACGAGGAGAGTACCCTCGGTATCATCCTTCCTATAGAAGACTTCCCACTTTCTCACGGAAAGTTTTGAATTCTGTTTGCCAACGCTTTACCTTACCAATTTGAGCTTTGCGCCGTTCCAGGGTGAGGGGAAGCTATCCACAAGTTTTACGAGAACACCAGCGCAGCGTTGTGATACCAGCCTTAGCATCAAAACACTCCTCTCAAACTTGCAACTCATTACTTCGATAGGTGGTTCATCCTTAGATTCGAGGACGTACACCGCTACCCTCGTATAGACCAAATCTTCGAAGTTACTCTTTTGGTCTTCGGGGATTCTGCCTGATGCACTACTGCTATCAATTATGGCATAGCATAGATCGTCTCGAAAATGTTGTTTAACTATACTAGAATAAGATGGTGGCTTCTTACCCTTCTTTAAGGCCAATTGATTTTTCCGTCTCTGTAGAGTCTTTTTGTTTAAAGCCTCATCCTTAACGGATGATTTGGTTGACTTGACCTGCGTTACTGGATTTACCGCCCACGATTGAAGGACCCCGACTAGATACTTCCCTTTGTGTGGTTACGTTGGGTTTCTCTGGCTAAGAAGAAAAACGGCTAGCCCTTTTTCTTCTTAGTCACTTTCACAGCGTTATGTTCTTCGGGAGACCTGACTCTTTTAGCGGCCTCCATGTTTGTGTTGCAGGTAGAATTGTCAGGTTCATCCCGTAATAGGTTCTGTCGGTTCAACTTATTCAGTTTCCTTCTTTGTGCCCCTGACAGTCTCTTTGAGTTAGCAACAATAGTGATATTGTTTTAATTTGATGATTCAGAGTCAGAGTCCCCACTGGCTTTTAAAGGCTGGGGTTGCTTAGAGCCCCAGCTGGGATATGCTTCATCTGTCTTATCATTTGTTTTGCCTGCGGCTGGATGTGCTCTTGTTTCATTTTCGACTACGGGATCCAAGGCACCAAAGCTCGTAGAAGTTGCATGCTCACGATTGTTCGATAACGACGACACATGACTCGTGAGTGAATCAACGCTTGTCGCCGGTACTGGGTTTCCCTCCCCTGCGCCGTAATCTCCTTTGTCTTTTTTGGTTGAATCATAAATTGTTTAGGGGAGACACCCCCATAGCCAGTATTAGCCCGTAATAGGTACGTCGATATAGGCCTTCCAGACTGAGCTCAGAAATTTCTGTCCAGAGACCGATGCATCCAATTCAACCTACGCTTTAAAAACAACAAAGCACGTGGTTGCATGTTAGGTAGGTGAATAGGTATTGCGTAATAGGTTAAAAACTATCCGCTATGCGATAACACGTTCGTTCGCTACGACAGGCGGCGACTGAATCCCTGTGGTAACACAATGGACTGTATAGTCTAAGAGAGTCTGTTTTACAGGCTGCCACTCTTAACATAATCCTTTGCTTCCGACATAATATTAGAAAGGAAGATTGGAGAAAAATTAGGGACGCATTTAACTCTTCCAAGATACTGAGAAAATAGGTGTCTAGTACCGATTTTCTGTAATCCGTGGGGTATGAAAATCATAAATAAGGAGCGCACAACAGGCCGAACCACTGGCATAAGTGTATGTCCATGGACATGAGACGTTTTAAACGTCTCCTCTATTCAACCTAACCTAACTCTTCCAAAAACACCTAAAATGAAGATGCAAGCTGTAGAAGATACAAGCATAGAAGAAGCAGTGAAATGAATCGCTGAATTATTAATAGCTGGTTACAAACCTCATGTCCCTAACAAAGCTGTAGAAGATACAAGCATAGAAGAAGCAGTGAAATGAATCGCTGAATTATTAATAGCTGGTTACAAACCTCATGTCCCTAACAAAAGTCATTGGGAAAACAACGATCACCGTGATGGTCATCTCGACTGCCGTTGGAATTACCCTAGAGGGAATTGCCGAGTGCTCTTAGATATGTCATAAAACAGGCCATTCATACAAAGGCAAGATAGGCTTTCGATATTGGTCTTGATGTGAACCCGACCAAGACAGAACTAATTCTTCTCAGCAGCAGATTGATGGTACCAACTCGTCGGTGCGCCGACGAAAACTCCTATGTGTAATTTTTCGATTTTTTTTATTGTCGAATTAGAATTTCCTAGAGGTCATACGACTACTCACCATAGCATTTTGCGTTATCTTCGCAGGTTCAGAAGCTACCAAAAACTCCTATGTGTATCCCTTCAGAATCATCCCCTTTATTTGACAATGAATAGATCAAAATTGGATCTGCTTCCATTCGCGAGTTATCGGGAAACCGTACTTTTACCAAAATAAAGTTAATAGCTGTAAAGAAAAACGCGGAAATTTAGAACTGTAACACAATTTTCTTTAAATATGATAATTTGTAAGACGCCTTGTAACGTCCACATATTTGCAATGTTTTTATATTGCGAATTTGTATAATCTATAAAATCGACTTACACCGCCAAATATTTCCAAAACTATTATACCGAATTGAATAAGATTAATTTATTTGCATTCTATGATCTCTGAGGAATTTTTGGATTACAAAAATTTCGCTATATAATAATATTTCTAATATCGTGGACATTACAAAGCGTCTTACAAATGTTCATATCTATGGGAAATTATCTCATAGTTTTAAATTTCCGCGATTCAATGTAATTATGTTCGGTTTTTTGGTTAAAAATTGTTTTTATCGCGATAACTCGAGAAAGGAAGCAGATCAGATTGTGATCTCTTCTTATTTGAGTAGAGGGGATGATTCTGTATAAAACCTCTGTTAGCGTACGGCGCAAAAAAGGGGGTTGCAAAAATAAATAAAAGAAATAAAAACACAATCGAATTTCAGTATTAAGTTTAATTCAAATATGGGGGATCTTTATTTTTTCTAATAACAATTGGGGGGTGAGTATTACCGTGTTCGAGTGTCAGTACAGGAGGTAACGCGAGCGCTCGGCTTGAGTACAAAACGACAAGTGAGCATAAATACGACAGCCTAGAAGAAGCAAGGTGTCGACAGCAACAACCTCTGCTTGCGGGAAGTTCCTCTCTACATCCGTACATGCGAATATCGTCCCGGGAGAGGCGGAGAGAGATACAGCGCTGGAAGTTTCTCCTTACAATCCGTGCCATGCGAATATCGTCTTGGGAGAGTGTGTAGAGAGATTCTTTTAATCCTTCTACGATCCGTACTGAGCGAATTCGTCCCAAGAGAGTCGAAGGAGAGCACCGGACGCTGAAAAGCCCTCTCACAATCCGTACAAGCGAATATCGTCCCGGGAGAGTTGTAGCAGAGACCTCTTCTCCTTCAACCCGACAGGGTTGCCAATCAACGAAGGAAATGCACAAGCTGGGGAAGTTGCGCGGCAAGTTCGCGAACTTAAACATTGCCGGCCACCTTGCAACATCTAGGTCTGTTGCATAACTTCATCTACGAGTTCTAATACTAGCTAATGGAGGACGTAAATTCAGTTTCTAAGTGACTCTCCGATTTTTGGGCGTAATGAAATCTGCGGGGTAACCCCACATGTTAGTTTTTCCACCCTGGCAGTGACGTACTGCGCCGTCGAATCATCGTACGATGACGTAACCACGTCATTAAAAACGGAAACCGGCCACCGAAGGTGCTCAACCAGTGACTCGCAAATCTGACTGACTCTGCAGCAAGGGTCCAACAACGCCCGAACCGGGATGCTAGAGTCACTCAAACGTAGACGGACAATTAGAGTTGCGGCTAAAGATATTATCCTCCCAATGGGAAGAAGAGACATGGGGGCGATGTACATTGATGCAGCGGACGGAGTAGATGACGTTGTGGGGCTGCTCGAAGCGAGAACCGGTTGAAGCCCGGACGCATTTGGCTGGGTCACTGTTTGGGCCGAGGTAGACGGAGCTTTGGCACCAGAAGCACGCGAGCGCCCATGCAATAGCGAGTGATGAAGCTCATTGCACCAGTGATCTGCTCGGAGGCAATTAAAACAATATTGATTGGCGACCACGATTCGTAATCGCTTCTCAATGGGCATCTTCCGAAAGGCTATGCACCTAAATAAGTGATGGAACTTCGGACAAAGTCGGCACTGCTTAGGTCCCGAGGAACGAGATTTAGCCGAAGTTAGAGGGGTCACCGGGTTTGGGGGGATCGGAACGGTCACCGGGTTTGGGGCCGCCGCTACAGATACTACCGACGACGTAACCGGGGCAATATTTGTTGTAGGCACGATCGCCGCATTCGGTTCGATTTGCTGGACGTCCGGATTGTCCGATAGCGGTGAAACAGCTGGGGGTTCCGCAGGGGTCTTCATGGGCGTATCGTTGACGGCGCGCTCCTCATCGGACAACATTACCTCATCGTAGTCAGATAGGTGAACCTCAGGGAAAATTTCAGAGGCTAATTCCATTTCTGGATACAAAACAAAGAGGCACGCGGTAAGACAACGATAATTAATTAAGGCGGAAAAAAGGGGGATAATTAATGTGGTAAAATTACTAACTTAGCGACGGGTCGCCTAACCATCCCTAGCTCAGTCCGAATATCGACGACACGCACATTAACATCATCGCCGGGATGAATTTGAACCACTCGACCTAAACGCCAGGATGTTGGAGCTAATTGTTCGTGGCGAATCACGACAAGATCATCGACCTGAATATTACGCTGCGGAAATTGCCATTTATACCGCTTGCTCAAACTATACAAGTATTCTTCTTTCCATCGAATGCAGAATTGATGGGTGAGGGCTTTAAGTTTCCGAAAACGATTAACCAAACTCAAGGGGGCTGCTTCAAGTAATGGTTCGGGGGGAGACAGCAAGGGCGCGCCAATGAGAAAGTGTCCGGGTGTGAGGGCGACCATTTCCTCAGAGTTATCGGACATGGCACATAGAGGTCTGGAATTTAAACAAGCCTCAACACGGGATAATACCGTCGAAAGCTCCTCAAACGTATATTTGAGATCCCTAGCATGCCGACGAAAATGCATTTTGAAGCTCTTTACAGCTGCCTCCCAGAGACCACCCATATGGGGAGCGCCTGCTGGAATGAACTGCCAGTTGAGCTCTTGCAAACCCATAGATGATGCAAACCCGAGTCTCGCGAAGAATATTCTTGAAATCTTTTTCAATTTCGCGGGAGGCGCCAACAAAATTAGTACCATTGTCAGAAAATATTGATCTCGGACAGCCACGGGGGGCTACAAAGCGCTGAAACGCAGCCAGGAATGTGGCTGAGGACAGATCGGAGGTGGCCTCTAAATGAACCGCCTTAGTCGAAAAACAAACAAAAACACAAACGTAGCCCTTTGTGATACGACATGCTCGGCCCGTGAAAGACCTGATATCAAAGGGACCAGCGAAATCCACCCCAGTGGTGGTAAAGGCCCTAGACACTACAGTTCTTTCGGGAGGTAACGCAGCCATAATCTGTGTACATGACCGTTTCTTTTCTAGGATACATATTTTACAACGGTTAATCACCGCCCGAATCAGAGTCTTAATTCGAGGAATCCAATATTCAATTCGAATTAGACGCAGCATAAGCTGATTTTCTCCGTGAATAGATATTGAATGTATATAGTCTACGAGAAGGCGAGTGAACCGACTAGCATATGGCAAGCTTATCGGATGTTTTTCTGTATATGAAAGTGTGGGGGATTTAACTAAACGACCGTTGAGACGCATCATGCCGTCTTCATCTAGAACCGGATTCAATGAAAGGAGAGAACTACGACAGGGCAAGGGTGTCCGTTCTAAAATACATTTATATTCTTCGGCGAAATGAACTTTCTGAGAAATGATAGCTAGACGTTTTTTCATAGCTTTTATTTCTTCCGGCGCAATATGCGAATTGACGCGGACAAATCGTCTTCTATGAGCGGGGTGGGTCCTATGATAAAAGCGGAATACGTAGGAAAGCACGCGTAAGGCCCTATCGAGCGAAAAATCTATCGAGAACTTCATTATAGGCTGAGAAAAATGAAGCATGCGCCCTAATACCTCGAACCTCCAGATCCGTTTCCAGGGGGGTGGAGCTCGAATGTTTCCACTGAGATGGATTTAACGATAACCATTGGGGACCTTGCCACCAAAGGGACGAATTCGACAGTTCGGAGGGAGGAACCCCGCGACTACCCAAATCAGCAGGATTATCTTCAGACCTTACATGGTACCATATATCATTACCAGCGTTCTGTTGAATCCTACACACCCTGTTGGCAACGAACGTTGTCCAAGTACTAGGAGTTTTACACAACCATGACAGAACAATCGTCGAATCAGTCCAACAATATACCTTATGAATTGGGATATCTATCTCACTTATGACTGCCTTAAGGAGCTCTGACGCCAACACTGTCCCACAAAGTTCCAGTCGGTGTAACGAGATAGACTTAAGAGGGGCTACCTTCGTCTTTGAAGACAAAAGGTTAAAGTTAACCACGCCTTGTGCGGTCTGGGTGCGTATATAAATTACCCCCGCGTATGCCTTTTCCGAGGCATCAGAGAATGCGTGTAGTTCAGCAAAGCTACCAAGACCATAGTGGACCCATCGAGGTATACTAATAGAATTGACAGCGGGATAGCTATCAACAAAGTTCATCCACAAATCTTTTGTTGCGTCACGAAGAGAATCGTCCCAATTAATGTTGTCGAGCCACACCTTCTGTATTATAATTTTTGCCACGACAATTACGGGGGATAACCAACCAACGGGGTCAAACAACTTGGCTATAGTTCTCTCGCTTCGAATAATGGGTCTTTTTGGGAATGGGATCAACACAGAAGTAAAAGGCGTCTAGGCTAGCATTCCACCTAATGCCCAACGGTTTCGAACTACTAGACTCCACAAAGTAGAGAACCTGGGCGTCGACTAAGTGATCGTTAGGAAATCGATCAAGAATGGACCAATCATTAGATGTCCACTTCCTCAATTCAAAGTTGGCCGTAGATAACGCATCGATAAGTTGATCTCTAGCGATCAACGCCGTATCTACGTCGTGTGCACCAGCCGTACATCATCTACATACATGCACTTGCGCAGAATATGTGCCGCTAGGGGATACTCAGTCTCAGTGTCGTCAGCCAGCTGAAGCAGAGTTCGAAGTGCGAGGATGGGGGCGCAATTGACACCAAACGTAACAGTTTGCAACTCAAAATCGAGAATTGGGTCCGAAGGAACATTTCGGAATAGAATACGCTGGAATGGAACGTGATTCGGATCTACGCGTATTTGACAATACATTTGGGTGATGTCACAATTGAACACATACCGGAATATACGCCATCGTAAAATCAACAAAACCAGGTCAGCCTGAAGTGTTGGCCCGACATGAAGAACATCGTTAAGGCTATTCCCACTCGAAGTTTTATTTGAGGCATTGAAAACGACGCGCAATTTAGTCGTCTGTTTATCGGGATTTATCACTGGGTGATGCGGAAGATCACATACGCAAGTGTCTGCGGGTTTCGAAGGCGAAATAAGCCGCATATGATCCAGCTCAAGATATTCCCGAACAACTTGATCGTAAACCATTTTAACCGTCGGGTTTCGAAGTAGGGAACATTCATTTCGATAGAACTGTCGAAGTACATTGTGACGTGAATCACCTAGTTGCAATGTCTGAGGGAATTCGGCCCGGAAGGGCAGAGTGACCACGTAACGTCCCTCCGAATTCCTCGTGGTGGTGGACTTATAATTGTCCTCACAAAATTTGTCCGATGGAGATAGAAGTTTCCGCTTAGGGGTCTCTTCTAATTCCCAAAATCGGAGCAACGTCTTGTTGAGCGTATCTGCTTCCATATATTCGAACGTGGTCGTAAAGACCTTCACGGGTGAAGAAGGCACAGGACCGGTAATGATCCAACCGAATATGGTGTTTTCCGCTAAGAGGGAGCCTAAAATATTTGGATGAGTGCCTTGCCGCAAAATACGGGGGTACAAATCGGCACCAAGTAACACATCTACAGGTCGACAGTTAAAAAGATGGGGGTCAGCCAAACGGAGATCAGGTAAATTTAATGCGAGGTCGGGGTTAACTGGGAAGGAGGGGAGATTTCCGGAAATCTGGGGGAGAACAAAGGCGACCGTCTCTAAAATAATCGACGAATCCACCGGCGAACCTAAACTGAAGAACAATTATTCCGAGCAGTAGCAGACACGGAACCATTTACTCCAGAAACCCTAGCGAGTATGGAGTGAGCGGACAATTTGAGGCGATTCTGTAAACGCTCAGTAACGAACGAAGCTTCGGACCCCGGGTCGATTAGCGCTCGAACTGTGTATGCAACCCCGTGATTTATTATATTGACCATCGCGGTGCCTAACAAGACCTGGCGATTTTGCGATGTATGAAATACCTGACGATTCATAATGGTGGGGTTTGTCCCAGTGGACGTGGAAGCCACATTATCCAGAATGGGATTAGGAGAGGAATCACTAGCAGTATGGGTGGAGGTGGACGACAAAATAGTTGATGGGACCGAATTGTTATGGCGATGCAGAAGGGTTTGGTGTCTTCCATTACACACATTACAGTTATGTGTGCTGGGACAATCTTTAAAGCCATGGCCCCTTGAAAGGCAATTAAGGCAACGACCTTGTTTCTTCACTGCCGAAAATTTCTGATCATGGGGGAGCTTCTTGAACCGAGGGCAAGACAGGATTGGATGGTTTTCTTTTGGGCAAAAATTAAAATTTTGGGAGGGAGGTTTAGAATTTTTGGAAGTCGCCGCCTTAGTAAAATGCGTCCTAATCTTTCCAGAATTATGGACCTTTGACGAATCGACACCTTTTATGTCTCGAAGACAAGCGAGAGTTTGTATTCGTTCTGTCAGGAACGAATCTAATTCCTCCCAGGAGGACAGCGAAGATTTAACCCGAATGCTTTGCTCCCATAGAGTGAGCGTCAGCTTTGGCAACCTCTGGATACATATGAAGACTAATATAGGGTCCCAGTGGACCGTGACAATGTCATATACGGCCATTGCCGATAGACAACCGTTGATACCTCGCTGCAGAGTCTTCAAACCCGAACTTGTCTCATTGTCTAAGATCGGAAGATCAAATAAAAGCTTGAGGTGATTATTCACCAGGATACGTTTATTGTCGTATGTATCTGTCAACGTTTTCCAAGCTAGATCGAAGCTACGATGGGTGAGGGGAAATTTCTCAACAATTTCTCTGGCCTCACCGCTCGTTTTCCGATGCAAATGACAAAGTCGTTCAATATCGCTAAGCCGAGAGTTATTCACATAAACCGCCGTAAATAAACCTCGAAACGTGGGCCACGAAAGAAAATCGCCCTCAAAAACGTCTGTATCACAAGGCGGTATCGAAATAGTATGCATGACGTCACTAATTGGCTGAATTATGCCCGCATGCCTAGTACTATTTCCCAGATCTAAATTATTCGACGAATCGACCTGGGTACCCATATCACGAGACACGTGCGTGGAGGTACTCACGTTGTGCATCGTGTCAGTATTGCGCGTGTCCCCGAAAGGTTGTTGTGCCAATGAGACCACTGAACCACTCATAGTCGAACTAAGTGAAGTTCGCCGAGAGCGCTTGAATATGGACAACTTCCGCTTTATAGCGGCGAGACACTGTATATATGTCTGATGGGACACGTCATACTTGGCGTTCGCCAAGTCCATAGCATCTTTCCCCGCGACGGGAGAGGATTGCAAATAGTTCCGACATTTCTGAAACATTTCGCGCGTTGTAGTCCATATGTTATTTCACTCGGTACTACAAATCTCAAGCTCATAAACATCGTGGTCCTCTTCATTCAAACCACGGAATGAAGAATCAAATTTCAGTACAGCCTCGGAAGCGCTGATGAAAAAATCAAGGGGATTGAGCATCTTAAAAGAGAAGGTTTTTCGAACACAAGCTAAAAATTCGCGAAAACAAGGAAGAAAATCACGCAAGGGAAATCAACAACGGACAGAAGTTCAATTGAAATGAACCGAGTAAAAATGCCAAGAAATGTGAACGTAATCTCAGAAAAAGCCACAAACTAAATATTCAAAGTAGTGAGGAGGCACTCAAACACAAAATTTTTTTGAACTTTTCGAAAGCTGAAAACGAATCCAAAATTTGACCACACGCGCCAATATAGCAAACCAAAAACTCAAATTTAAGGTTGCGCACAGCAATATATCAATAAATATGAATATATTTAAAAAATATTTAAAAAGTAAGATTCAAAAATTTCTCGCGGTATACCGAACGAAGTTTCCCGGTCACAATTCGTAAGACCGAAAACGAAAATTCCAAAGAAAAAAAATATTTAAAAATTTATATATAACGACTTTACCGAAAGTAGGGTGCACGAAGTCTAATTGTACCGAACAATGTTCTAATGAGTAGTGCCACCAACCACAATAGTCACCGAGACTAAAATTTGAAACCAAAATATTTTTTACGGATCGTCCGCTATTCACAATAACACTCCCGGCAGACGATCAATCACAATAAACTCACTTCAGCTGTTCAACAAACCACAACAAAGCAAATAAACACAGCATCAGTGGAAACGTCAACGATATGAGAATAGTGGTATGGGGTTAGGTACGTACGTGTAAATAAATGAAAATTGATTGTGGATTCTATGTGGTTATTGACCGACGCGGAACGATGAGAACTGCGATTGAAGGGTAACAACGTTTTTGTTGTAATGTCAAACGTAGCGGCGAACGAAAGCAAAGGGAAACGAACAGGCAGATGACCAAATGCACACCAATAAATATAGATCGGGTATGAGTAAATAAATCGTATTTATTTACCAAAATTAGCAGAACACCGGTACACTAATAAAAATAATTTTTTTCGCGTAAATTCGAATTTTTAAAAATTAATTTTGTATAAGTACACGGCAACCGAGTGGACTGTATTAAAGATTTTTTTAAAACGAAATTCGGTAGGGAACTGGGAAGGCGACCACTAAAACTTTTTATTTTCACTTTTATATTCTTTGCTTAGACGACACAAATCGCGAAGCTCACAATACAGAAACTGAAATTACGCACCTGTTATTTTGATGATGATGATAAGGATGGTGATGTTAATGTGGATGAAGATGACGATGCGGTTTTTTGGTGATGAAGGTGGTGAGGGGGTTGTGGTGACAAATTCCTTCAAACAAAGAAAAAAAGCCAAACGATTAATCCACGACACTGTTAGCGTACGGCGCAAAAAAGGGGGTTGCAAAAATAAATAAAAACACAATCGAATTTCAGTATTAAGTTTAATTCAAATATGGGGGATCTTTATTTTTTCTAATAACAATTGGTGATAGTATTACCGTGTTCGAGTGTTAGTACAGGAGGTAACGCGAGCGCTCGGCTTGAGTACAAAACGACAAGTGAGCATTAATACGAGAGCCTAGATGAAGCAAGGTGTCGATAGCAACAACCTCTGCTTGCGGGAAGTCCCTCTCTACATCCGTACATGCGAATATCGTCCCGGGAGAGGCGGAGAGAGATACAGCGCTGGAAGTTTCTCCTTACAATCCGTGCCATGCGAATATCGTCTTGAGAGAGTGTGTAGAGAGATTATTTTAATCCCTCTACGATCCGTACTGAGCGAATTCGTCCCAAGAGAGTCGAAGGAGAGCACCAGACGCTGAAAAGCCCTCTCACAATCCGTACAAGCGAATATCGTCCCGGGAGAGTTGTAGCAGAGACTTCTTCTCCTTCAACCCGACAGGGTTGCCAATCAACGAAGGAAATGCACAAGCTGGGGAAGTTGCGCGGCAAGTTCGCGAACTTAAACAACCTCATTAGCCGTTTTTGGCCACAATCCAGGCCAACTTTCGATTGCTTGAGGCACGCTGTAAACATTCAAATTTCAAAACTCCAATGTGTATTTTTTTTGTTTTATAAATATTTAAAATGCTCCAAAATTTCCTATATGTCGATTTTCTTGAAAACCATTTACCACGGCATGGCCTTTTCAGGCCAAAATCAAAAATCTGAGATATCAAAAATCTGAGATATCAAAAATATCGTGATTTGACGAAATAGCTACGTTTTTTGTCTCTCCTGAAAGCTAGTAAAAAACACAGGAGTTTTCGTCGGCGCACCGACGAACTATCTCCTTGGGGTATTGAAACAGACAGGAGGTGCTCGATGTCTCCCCTGTCTCCGAGAATTTAAGCAAAATAATTTCTGATTGGAAAGTTGTAGACTTTCGTAGCTTTTCAGACCATAGATAGATATTCATATTATCTTCGAAGGTCTAGCATAAATGATGCAGTGGAGACGAAGAGGCGTAGGAATCAATAGAACATCTTCTGTGTCTGTGCCCCGCTCTCTCTAGAAGGCGGCATACAACCTTAGGCCCTTTTTATTTCTGAGGAGTTAGCAGTCAAATTGGTTCAACGGTAGGGGCTAGGGATAACTTATGTTTTCCCGTCCATAAGCGTAGAAAGGGGGTCGCTGGGATGGTCTAGTACCACCCCAGACGCTTTTTGCAATAGAAAATATTTTCAAACAACAAATACAAGGCTCGGAGAGGCCTACTGAACGGTTATGGAAACTATATGTACTTCTACAGACTATACCATATATTTAACAAATTTTCGAATGAATAGTTGCCAACAAAAATTACATCCCATTAGAGCTTTATTTCAAGACGAAGAAAACAAAACGCATGACAAGGTTTTTTCGGTTAATTCAAAATTAAAACATTCAACATTAAATGACCAATATGTAGATTTGCCTGTTGATACGATAATATTTTAATATTGGAGAACAGGTTTAAGTCTTCCTTTTAATATCCATTCAATTTTGAATGGATATTCTAAATTTATTGACGATTACACTATTCAACAAATGAACACTTTTTGAAAAATACACGGACTTGACAGTATAGGTTCGATTCAGAGGGTAGTATAGGTTTAGGTTAGGGTGGCAGCCGTATTTTTTTATACAAGCTCACATAGACCAGTTTAGGTCGCTAGTGTTACCACGGGCTGAAATGCCCCTCATCGAAACCAACCTGTTTGATATACAAATTTGTCGATAGTACGAATATCGGTACTGGAAAGATCTGTTAGGCTGCCTAGAAAAGCCGACCCCAGTATGTTCAGTCGTCGTTTACTCAGAGCGGGGCAGTCGCATAGCAAGTGCTCAATGCTCTCCACTTCTTCCTCATCTCCACAGCTTCTGCAGAAGTCATTAGAGTCAATACCCAATCTTTTGGCGTGTTCGCCGATCAAGCACTGTCCCGTCAGAACTGATACTAACGTAGACAATCTTTGCCTCTCCAGTGCGAGGAGATATTTTGATCTTCTCAGGTCATACCTTGGCCAGATTTGTCTAGCTACTCTGCAGGTGCCGATTTCTGTCCATCTTTCGTTGGACTGCCTTATTGCCTCTTGCCTAAGCCAAAGCTTGCACGTGGATAGTGGCGCACCAATATATGCAAATTCTTCGAGAATTTGTAATGTCGTCCCTTTCATAGCAAGTTCATCGGCTTTGCTGGGATCTGCTTCATCTGTCTTATCATTTGTTTTGCCTACGGCTGGATGTGCTCTTGTTTCATTTTCGACTACGGGATCCAAGGCACCAAAGCTCGTAGAAGTTGCATGCTCACGATTGTTCGATAACGACGACACATGACTCGTGAGTGAATCAACGCTTGTCGCCGGTACTGGGTTTCCCTCCCCTGCGCCGTAATCTCCTTCGTCTTTTTTGGTTTAATCATAAATTGTTTAGGGGAGACACCCCCATAGCCAGTATTAGGCCGTAATAGGTACGTCGATATAGGCCTTCCAGACTGAGATCAGAAATTTCTGTCCAGAGACCGATGCATACAATTCAACCTACGCTTTAAAAACAACACACAACGTGGTTGCGTGTTAGGTAGGCGAATAGGTATTGCGTAATAGGTTAAAAACTATCCGCTCTGCGATAACACGTCCGTCCGCTACGACAGGCGCCGACTGAATCCCTGTGGTAACACAATGGACTGTATAGTCTAAGAGAGTCTGTTTTACAGGCTGCCACTCTTAACATAATCCGTTGCTTCCGACATAATATTAGAAAGGAAGATTGGAGAAAAATTATGGACGCATTTAACTCTTCCAAGATACTGAGAAAATACGTGTCTAGTACCGATTTTCTGTAATCCGTGGGGTATGAAAATCATAAATAAGGAGCGCACAACAGGCCGAACCACTGGCTTAAGTGTATGTCCATGGACATGAAACGTTTTAAACTCTATGAAGATGCAAGCTGTAGAAGATACAAGCATAGAAGAAGCAGTGAAATGAATCGCTGAATTATTAATAGCTGGTTACAAACCTCATGTCCCTAACAAAGCTGTAGAAGATACAAACATAGAAGAAGCAGTGAAATGAATCGCTGAATTGTTAATAGCTGGTTACAAACCTCATGTCCCTAACAAAAGTCATTGGGAAAACAACGATCACCGTGATGGTCATCTCGACTGCCGTTGGAATTACCCTAGAGGGAATTGCCGAGTACTCTTAGATATGTCATAAAACAGGTCATTCATACAAACGCAAGATAGGCTTTCGGTATTGGTCTTGATGTGAACGCGACCAAGACAGAACTAATTCTTCTCAGCAGCAGATTGATGGTACCAACTCGTCGGTGCGCCGACGAAAACTCCTATGTATAATTTTTCGATTTTTTTTATTGTCGAATTAGAATTTCCTAGAGGTCATACGACTACTTACCATAGCATTTTGCGTTATCTTCGCCGGTTCAGAAGCTACCAAAAACTCCTATGTGTATCCCTTCAGAATCATCCCCTTTATTTGACAATGAATAGATCAAAATTGGATCTGCTTCCGTTCGCGAGTTATCGGGAAACCGTACTTTTACCAAAATAATAGCTGTGATTTGTAAAGAAAAACGCGAACATTTAGAACTGTAACACAATTTTCTTTAAATATGATAATTTGTAAGACGCCTTGTAACGTCCACATATTTGCAATGTTTTTATATTGCGAATATTTATAATCCATAAAATCGACTTACACCGCCAAATATTTCCAAAACTATTATACCGAATTGAATAAGATTAATTTATTTGCATTCTATGATCTCTGAGGAATAGATCATCAGCATTTTCGCGAAAAATATCCCTCGACGAATAACTATTGTACAAAAAAAATAAGTTCGGAATTATTTTACTATATAGGTCAAAGGAAGTTTGGGAGATAAGCGATAGGCCTATAACTCTTCCTTCAACAAAAAAATACGAGTATATAGCAATTTGGTAAGGATTTACAATGTGTTAAAACTTTGGAATGCTTTTCCCTTTATATGAAGCATATTTTGATTTGACACATTGTAAATCCCTACCAAATTATTGTATTTTTTTTAAAGAAAGAGCTGTAATCGTTTTTCATATCTCCCAAACTCTCTTTGACAACTTCTTACTAGGACTGACCGTTCGCGTAATAATAGCATTATATACACGGCGGAAAATCGTCATTTTTGATATGTTTTAATTGAAAGAAAATATACTTGGAAAGGATTTTTTTAAATATTATATATTTGTTAACAAATAAATTTTATTTGAAAATCAGAACATTTTGTTTGGAACGCATATATTAATATATTAGAACATAATTTATTTGCAACCTGAATTTCACAAATAAAATATGTGTTTACACACAAACAAACTTATTGTTTAAGAAGTTTTCCAAATATATTTTATTTAAAAAGATTTTTTAAACTTTACTGACTTATTCGGATTTTAGTTAGCTTTTTTCTAGTTTTCGAGTACAACTTTATAGCTAAAAATGTCGTAATTTATAAATATTCCAATTCATCACTTTTTGCCAATCCATCAATGCAATTTATATTTACGAAAGATTATTCGATTTAAGTTTTAATTAAATTTTACAAACATATACAAATTATAAAAACAAATGTTCTTTGAACATCTGAAAAACAAAAAAAATTGTCTTAAATTAAGGCACTGATACATTGCTAAAATAAATAATTAAAAATTTATCTTAGTTTCGGAAATACTAGTTCCAAATAAAAAAATATTTGAATGGGAGCATATTTTTGTTTAGAACAATATTCTCCCAAACATATAATAGTTGTATGTGTCAAATATTATATATTTGGAGTGTACCCTAAACATATGTATATTTCAAGCCGAATATGTTTGGGACAATATACTATAGACGCGATTTTTTTTCAGCGTGTAGTAAAATAATTCTGAACTTAAATGTTTTTTGTTCGAAATTTATTCCTCGTGGGATGTTTGTGGCGAAAATGCTGGTGCCAATATATCCCTCAGAAATCGTGGAATGTAAATATAAAGTCGAATTTTTGGATTACAAAAATTTCGCTACATAATAATATTTCAAATATCGTGGACATTACAAAGCGTCTTTTTTTTTTATTTCAATAACATTTTATTTAATATAAAAATGTTCATATCTACACGGGGGCAAATCGTCATTTTTCATATGTTTGAATTGAAAGAAAATATAATTGGAAACGATGTTTTTAAATATTATATATTTGTTAACAAATAAATTTTATTTGAAAATCAAGAAATTTTGTTTGGAACGCATATATTAATATATTAGAACGTAATATATTTGCAAACTGACTTTCACAAATAAAATATGTGTTTACACACAAACAAAGTTATTGTTTAAGAAGTTTTCCAAACATATTTTATTTAAAAACGATTTTTAAAACTTTGCTGACTTTTTAGAATTTTAGTTATTTTTTCGTAGTTTTCATGTTAAACTGTATAATTAAAAATTTCCTTTAATTTATAAATATTCCAGTTCATCACTTTTTGTCGATCCATCAATGCAATTTATATTTACGAAAGATTATACGATTTAAGTTTTAATTAAATTTTAAAAACATATACAATTTATACAAAAAATGTCTGTATATAACATCTGAAAAACAGAAAACTTGTCTTTAAATTAAGGCATTGATACATTGCCAAAATACCTAAATACAAATTAATCTTTGTTTCGGATATACTAGTTCCAAATAAAAAAAGATTAGGATGGGAACATATTTTTGTTTGGAACAATATCTTCCCAAACATATAACATTTGTGTGTGTCAAATATTATATATTTGTTGTCTACCGTAAACATATGTATATTTCAAGCCGAATATGTTTGGGACAATATACTTCAGAAGCAATTTTTTTTCAGCTTGTACACGGAGGAAAATCTCCATTTTTGATATGTTTGAATTCAAAGAAAAAAAAATACTTGGAAACAAAATTTTGAAATAATATATATTTTTGAACAAATATATTTTATTTGAATATCAAGAAATTTTGTTTAGAACGCATATATTAATATATTACAACAAAATATATTTGCGAACTTACTGTCACAAATAAAATATGTGTTTACAAACAAACAAAGATATTGTTTAAGAATTTATCCAAATACATTATATTTAAAAAAATTTTAAAACTTTGTTGACTTTGGCAATTTATAATTTTATTTTTTCCTAGATTTTGTGTTATACTTTATAGGTAAAAATGTTGCAAGCAGCATTTTCCTTTATTCTACAGCACTAATTTTTAATTTATAAATAGTCCAATTGTCAATCCATTAATGCTATTTGTCGTAACCCAAAATTATACGATTTAAATTTTTCAAACATATAAAAACTCTAAAAAAATTAAACCTTAACTTTCTACAAAACTGAAAACTTTCCTTTAAATTAAGGCATCGAAACATTGCCAAAATACTTAAATACAAATTAATCATTGTTTTGGAAATATTTTTTCCAATTAAAAAAATATTAGGACGCAAACATAATTTTGTTTAGAACAACATCATCACAAACATATAATATTTGTGAGTGTCAAATATTATATATTTGGAGTCTACCGTAAACATATGTATGTTTCCAGCAGAATATGTTTGGAACAATATACTACAGAAGCGATTTTTTTTCAGCGTGTATGGGAAATTATCTTATAGTTTTAAATTTCCGCGATTCAATGTAATTAAATTCGGGTTTTTGGTTAAAAATTGTTTTTATCGCGATAACTCGAGAAAGGAAGCAGATCAGATTGTGATCTCTTCTTATTTGAGTAGAGGGGATGATTCTGTATAAAACCTCATTAGCCGTTTTTGGCCACAATCCAGGCCAACTTTCGATTGCTTGAGGCACGCTGTAAACATTCAAATTTCAAAACTCCAATGTGTATTTTTTTGTTTTATAAATATTTAAAATGCTCCAAAATTTCCTATATGTTGATTTTCTTGAAAACCATTTACCGCGGCATGGCCTTTTCAGGCCAAAATCAAAAATCTGAGATATCAAAAATACCGCGATTTGACGAAATAGCTACGTTTTTTGTCTCTCCTGAAAACTAGTAAAAAAACACATAGGAGTTTTCGTCGGCGCACCGACGAACTGTCTCCTTGGGGTATTGAAACAGACAGGAGGTGCTCGATGTCTCCCCTGTCTCCGAGAATTTAAGCAAAATAGTTTCTGATTGGAAAGTTGTTGACTTTCGTAGCTTTTCAGACCATAGATAGGAAGGTCTAGCATAAATAATGCAGTGGAGACGAAGAGGCGTAGGAATCAATAGAACATCTTCTGTGTCTGTGCCCAGCTCTCTCTAGAAGGCGGCATACAACCTTAGGCCGTTTTTGTTTCTGAGGAGTTAGCAGTCAAATTGGTTCAACGGTAGGGGCTAGGGATAACTTATGTTTTCCCGTCCATAAGCGTAGAAAGGGGGTCGCTGAGATGGTCTAATACCACCCCAGACGTTTTTTGCAATAGAAAATATTTTCAAACAACAAATACAAGGCTCGGAGAGGCCTACTGAACGGTTATGGAAACTATATGTACTTCTACAGACTATAACCATATATTTAACAAATTTGCGAAAGAATAGGTTTCAACAAAAATTACATCCCATTAGAGCTTTATTTCCAGAAGAAGAAAACAAAACGCATGACAAGGTTTTTTCGGTTAATTCAAAATTAAAACATTCAACATTAAATGACCAATATGTAGATTTGCCTGATGATACGATAATATTTTAATATTGGAGAACAGGTTTAAGTCTTCCTTTTAATATACATTCAATTTTGAATGGATTTTCTAAATTTATTGATGATTACACTATGCAACAAATGAACACTTTTGGAAAAATACACGGACTTGACAGTATAGGATCGATTCAGAGGGTAGTATAGGTTTAGGTTAGGGTGGCAGCCATATTTTTTTATACAAGCTCACATAGGCCAGTTTAGGTCCCTAGTGTTACCACAGGCTGAAATGCCCCTCATCGAAACACACCTGTTTGATATTCAAATTTGTCGATAGTACGAATATCGGTACTGGAAAGATCTGTTAGGCTGCCTAGAAAAGCCGACCCCAGTATGTTCAGTCGTCGTTTACTCAGAGCGGGTCAGTCGCATAGCAAGTGCTCAATGCTCTCCACTTCTTCCTCATCTCCACAGCTTCTGCAGAAGTCATTAGAGTCAATACCCAATCTTTTGGCGTGTTCGCCGAAACGTAGACAATCTTTGCCTCTCTAGTGCGAGGAGATATTTTGATCTTCTCAGGTCATACCTTGGCCAGATTTGTCTAGCTACTCTGCAGGTGCCGATTTCTGTCCATCTTTCGTTGGACTGCCTTATTGCCTCTTGCCTAAGCCAAAGCTTGCACGTGGATAGTGGCGCACCAATATATGCAAATTCTTCGAGAATTTGTAATGTCGTCCCTTTCCTAGCAAGTTCATCGGCTTTGCAGTTCCCCGGGATATCCCTATATCCCTATGCCCAGGCACCCATATGAGGTGCATATTAAACTGCTCAGCCATCTCATTAAGAGATCTGCGGCAGTCGAGGGCTGTTTGTGAATTTAGGGATGTTGCCTCCAGAGAATTAATGGCGGCAGTCCGAGTAAATTACAACTCCAGTGTTTGTTACTATGTTGCGACTCAGCCACTTGGCGACTTCCCATATTGCCATTGTTTCGGCTTGATAGACACTGCAGGTATCTGGTAGCCTGTGAGCTATATCCAATCTAAGCTCTGCACAGTGTACTCCGTGTACTCAAGCTTCGAACCATCTGTGTAAAAGTGGAGATGGTTTCTATTACCTGGTATTCTTCCAACCCATTCATCTCTGGCGGGAATCATAGTGATGTAATTTCTCTCGAATGTGTACACAGTTTGTATATAGTCCACTCGGTCGGTTACCATAGCAATACACTTTGATATCCTCATGTGACCGTAGTTTTTATACCTCCACATTGATAGGCAGTTTAATCTTATTGCCGCTTTGGTTGCAACTTCTCTCGCCACAATATTAATCGGCAGTATATGGAGTAGGGCTTGTAGAGATTCGGTCGCTGTAGTCCTTAAGGCTCCGCTTATGCTCAGGCAGGCTGTTCTGTGAGCCTTTGTTAGTAGGTTGGTGATGGTTAGTTTGTCAGTTGTCGTCCACCATACCACAATGCCGTATAGCAGTATAGGACGAACAACTGCTATATATATCCAGTGGACGATTTTAGGAAAGAGTAACAGTTTTCTATCTAGAATTATTCCTAAAAATTTTGCACTTTCAGAAAAGACTAGATCTGTTCCGTTTATCCGAGGTGGAGGGTCCACATGTGGGACTTTATTCATCCTAGTAAAGAGAACCAATTCTGTCTTATTTGAGTTTACGCCCAAACCGCTGCTTCTGGCCCATCTAGCCAATTTGTTCAGAGCCACCTGTAGAAAGTCTCGGAGGACGTTTTCGAATTTGCCACTCACTGCGATTGCAACGTCGTCCGCATATGCCACGACCTTGCAGCCACAACGTTCTAGATCTAGCAGGATTTCATTCACCGCTAGGTTCCAAATTAGTGGAAACAATACTCCTCCTTGTGCGGTCCCTCTGTTTACATACCTTGTTAGAGTTGTCGACATAAGACATGCTGTTATGCGTCTTCTGTTGAGCAGACTTTGAATTAGTCTAATCAAACTAGAGTTAACTTTTAGAAGTGACAGTGCCGCAATTACTGCATCTGAGTGAATGTCGTTAAAAACCCCTTCTATGTCAAGAAATGCCACCATGGTGAATTCCTTGAAATGCAGGGACGATTCGATAGTACTCACAAGTTCGTGCAGGGCTGATTCTGTAGACTTCCTCTTATTGTAAGCACCACTTTGGTATCCCTCCATCGATTCGGGATGTATTAAAGCCTGATACAGGCCACATAAATTTTCTCCAGCCAGGGGATAATGTACTTCAACATTTTCTGCATTTCTGCTGGAGTGATGCCGTCTGGTCCAGGTGACTTGAAGGGCTCACAGCTATTAACAGCCCAGGGTAGTATAACCCTATACTCGGTTTGACGAAATTGGTGACCAATTTTTTTTTATGGGCCTCCAAAATTTCTGAAAATCAGTGGGCCCCTAGATGAAGGTGTAATCAGTTTTTGTCCAACAACTGATTCAGACTTGGAGATACCGCTTAAGTATATTTGGCAATAATGTAGCTAAGAATATGCTGAACAAAGTTTCTTATAATTTTTTGCGAGAAACATTTTTTTTCTGGTAATTTTTTTGACAAAGTGAAGGGAAAAAATATTTTTTTTCACTATTCCAGGGACTCGTAATTTTTTAGTAACAATGCTTGGCAAAATTGTAGCTAACGTAAATCTGAAGAACTTTTGTAAACATATCAATACAATCTGAACGTGTCTAGGCACCCTAAATAGCTCAAAAAACCACACTGTACCCCAAAAATTTTAGTATTTCACTATTATGTAACAAAAATATATTTTTTTGGTATAGGGTATGTTAGCAACTTTATAGAAAATATTAAGGCCAATACTTTTGTGGAACATATTAACCCTCTAGCTCCCCCACATAATTGTAATTTTTGGCCCCATTTTAACAAATCGTAAAAATATCCCTTAACATAGGGAGGGCGTGGATGAAATGTTCTACAAAAATGTTGGCCATAAAATTTTACTATATGTGTCAGAACACACCAAAGCCCAAAACTTTACACAAAAACCAAATTTAAAGTAAAGGGTACTAAATTTAAAGTAAAGGGTTTTACAACAAGAGGTGTTATTTTGGTATTCAAAAAATTCAATTTTTGAGATAAATGATCGGATGGTTATTTCATAATAAAGAGGAAGGTATGCCGTTAATAATGAAAAACAACATCAGCCAAATGGCCACCACGACCACGCTTATCCTTTTCATGAAATTTTTCATAACCAAATCGCAAAGTGGCTGCCCTATGTCCTCGATTGCCTCACGAATTCTATCTTTGAGGTCTTGAATCGACGCTGGGCTGTTGGCGTAGACCTTTTCTTTCACGTGGTCCCAAAGGAAGAAGTCGCAAGGTGTTAAATCACAAAATCTCGGTGGCCAATTGTGATCACTTCTTAGCAATGGTTTCGCTGCTTATGTGGCATGTAGCGCCGTCTTGTTGAAAGTAAACGTTGTCCAGATCAATACCATCCAACTCCGACCATAAAAAATCATTAATCATCTCTCGATAGCGCAATCCATTCACTCCAATGACCCCGCCGGACCTTAACCGCACCAAATAGTCAGACGTTGAGGATGGAGAGGCTTCTCAATAATAACTCTTGGGTTTTCCGAGCCGCAGATGCGACAATTTTGCTTGTTGACCTGGCCACCGAGGTGGAAATGGGCCTCATCAGTCAAGATGATTTTTCGATGATTTTCGAATTTTAATAATTTCAATGCGTTGTTGAATCGTGTATCGTTTTATTTGTAGTAATGGCGTAGTTTCTACTTGTCAAATGTCAAAGAATAAAAGCTTAAAAAATGACAGCTACCGAAATACCGGGTGATTCAAAATAACACCTCTTGTTAGAAAACCCTGTATTTGTTCTAATATAAACATATATTAAAGCTATAAGCAGTTAGGTTGGTTAGGTTAGGTTGAAGAGAGGAGACGTTTAAACGTCTCATGTCCATGGACATACACTTAAGCCAGTGGTTCGGCCTGTTGTGCGCTCCTTATTTATGATCTTTTTATACCTCACGAGTTACAGAAAATCGGTACTAGACACGAATTTTCTCAGTATCTTCCAGTCATATTCTCTGAGATGAGTCAAGTCTGGTAATATGTCGGACCCGAAATGTTGGGATCTTGCATGTGTGAAAGCCGGGCAGTGACACAGAAAATGTTCCATCGTTTCGATGCTTTCTCTGCATGCCCTGCATTCGTCGTTTCCTGCTAGTCCTATGCGATGAAGATGTGCTTGTAAGCTTGAGTGTCCCGTTAGAACACTCATAATCTTACTAATATCGATCTTGTTTAGTTTCAGAAGACTTCTTGTTTTCTTTTCATTTGGGTCACCCCACAGTATCTTTGCAGTTGCTCCTACTGTTGCGCTATTCCACACAGTTTTATGAGCCATCACTGCCCAGTGCTTCAACTCATTTTTCGTGGCTTCGAAAGGTTTCCAATTTTTCAAGTTTATTTCTCGAAGTTCTCTGCCCTTTGAAGCCAAGTTGTTTGCCCGTTCATTTCCAATCACTCCGTTGTGTCCTGGTACCCAGCAAATACGCAATTGACCATGGGCTGAGTAATCATTTATCGTTCTTTTACAGTCCAACACAGTTCTGGATTTGACCCTTTCCGATGTTATTGCTTGAATCGCCATTTGGCTATCTGTGAAGATGTTGGCATATTTAGGCTTTGTCGTGTTACTGAGCCAGTTCACACACTCCGTGATTGCTCGAACTTCTGCTTGAAATACCGTGTTATGGTCAGGGAGGCGGAAGTGAAGTTCGACTTCTGGTTCATCAATAAAAAGTCCCAGACCCGTCCTTCCTCCTCGCTGGGACCCATCCGTGTAGCAGCTGGTTCCCACTGGCACATGGGCCAAAGTTCCATTTTCCCAGGAGCGTCTGTCTGGCACAAACGTATCACAGGTAGCTGTAAGCCGCACTTCAGGAATGCGGTCCGAGATTTCTGGCGTTTGAATGTGACCAACTAGATATTCTAAAATCTTCTGATGGTACGACTTGTGGTCTCGATTTATCCATTCACCCATCATTTGTAGACGTCTTGCTGTGAGGGCTGCCTCATACTTTATACGGATGTCTATTGGTTGGATGTGCAGTATAGTCTCCAACGCTTTTGTTGGTGCAGTTCTAAATGCCCCGCTTATGCCTAGACAGCACATACGTTGAATTTTTTGCAAAGGTATTACGTTGCACTTCATGTCCATTGATGTCCACCACACTACAGAGGCGTAGGTGATTATTGGTCTAGTCACGCTCATGTAAAGCCAGTGAGTCATATTTGGACGTAGTCCCCATTTTAAACCTATAGCTCTTCTGCACAACGACCAACATCTGTGTGCCTTTGTAACTCTTTCTTCAAGATGATCTTTCCAGTACAGTTTCTGATCCAAGATTACTCCCAAGTATTTTACCTTTTTAGTTATAGCAATTGTCTAATTCAGGAATCGAGGCGGGGTAAAACGTGGGATCTTCGTTTTCCTTGTAAATAGACATATTTCTGTTTTGTCTGGGTTAACATTTAATCCCCTTGGTTGTGCCCAGTTATATGCTATGTTAAGTGCTTCTTCAGCTCTTCTGCATAATAGATTTGGATGAAAGCCCCTTAGAAGTATTACAACGTCGTCTGCATAACAGACTGGTTTAAGTCCTTCATTGGTGAGGGCTTTTAGGAGACTGTGTATCATCGTAACCCATAGAAGAGGCGATAAAATGCACCCCTGAGGTATACCACGATTTACCTTGTCTCTAATTTTTACGTCATATAACCCACAAATAATCCTTAGCATATTGTTGATCCAGTTTTTCAGCGCCCGGTCAACCTGAAACTCGTCTAAGGACTGGATAAGTGTATCGGTCTGTACATTAAATGTTAAATGCGCCCTCAATGTCTATGCAAACAGCAAGTGTATACATTTCTTTACTGAAGGACTCTTCTATGTGGTGCACTACCTCATGCAGAGCTGTTTCCACTGATCTTCCTTTGACATAGGCGTGTTGTTTGAATTTTAGCCTGTCATCCGCTATTTTACCTTTGACCATGTCATCAATTATTCGCTCCATTGTTTTTAACAGGAAAGAAGTAAGGCTAATGGGTCGATAAGCCTTTGGGGTCGTGTAACACGCCTTGCCAGGCTTTGGTATGAAGACCACCCTTGATTCCTGCCAGTTTTTTGGGGTGTACGAATGGGTTAGGCATGCAGTGAACACTCCAGCCAGATGAGTTGATACCAGATCCACCTCATTCTGCAGAAGTGCTGGAAATATTCCATCCGGTCCCGCAGCCTTAAAGGGAGAGAAACTTTTTATCGCTTCTTTAACCATACCATCTGTTATATCCGTAATAGGTACTTGATGCAATACATTTTCATTCTGTAACTGTTCCGCTGTTGGTCCAGCATTACCAGTCGGAAAATGAGTTTTCATCAAGAGCCTTACGGTATCCTCTATAGTTTTCATCCTTTTATCCGTTTCATCCACCAGTGTTTCGGTTTGGACATGAGTTTTTGAGAGGAACTTTTTCATTTTAGACATGCTGTTAACGCTGTCTACCTGTTCACAGAAAAGCCTCCAGGAGTTACGTTTCGCCGATCTAACGATTTTATTGTATTTTTGAGTCTTCTGTGGTAGTCGTCCCAATATACTGATTGTTTTTTACGTCGAGCTCTATTGTATAGTCTGCGGACATCTTTGCCAATCGAGCGAATTTGTCCTGTCATCCAGGGTTTCAAAGGCAGATTTCCTTTCTCGAAGTGGACAACTATCTTCGAATGATTTTACAAGAGCCTCGGTAATCTTCTTAACATTGATATCAATGTCTTCTGCACATAGATAATCGCGTGTAGGCTGCCCCAATCGATTTCTAAGTAGATTTCCGAATTTAGTCCAGTCGGTCTTAGCCTTATTACTGAAACTTATGGGGTTTTGCGGTGGCCGTGCAATTTTAAACCTTATATAACAGTGGTCTGAATAGGAGTGTTCATCCGAAACCCTCCACTCATGAATCTCATCAATAAGATTTTCTGAACATATCGTTATATCTAATACTTCTTCCCTAATTTTGTCGTGGGCGTGTCCCCTTTTATTGGTGTTAGTACTACCCCAAGCGATATGATGGGAGTTGGCGTCACATCCAGCTAATAACTCATTACTTGTGTGTTTGGATTCCCTCACCAGACGTTGTAATTCCGACGTAGGTGGCAATGTCGGCGCATCGAATGGCAGATATATTGACGCCAGGTACATATTTCCATTACCTTGCCTCAGCACCGTTGCGTCCGATGTTGACAACTCTGGAGAGAAAATAAAACATAAGTTTTTATGGCACAGAATACAAGTCCTTGGACGAGTACCTGTGTTAGCGTAGACAAGGTTATAGTTCACATGGTTTTATCCAGTAACCTTGTTGCTAGTTGTCCATGGTTCCTGGATCAAAGCAATATGAACCCTGCCTTTATTTATGATGTCCATCAGAGCGTTGGATGCTGTCTCGCTCCGGTGGAGGTTTATCTGGATGACCTCAATCATTGTCCTTCGAGTAAAAGTTTCTTTTGGGAGTCTATCCTATCTGGTGGCACCCCCTCATTATTTGGTAGTGGTCATTCTCCTCCTTTCGTTCACTACCTATTACACCATCTTCCAGTCGACAATTTTGGGAGGCGGTGTTATTTTTTGTCGCTCCCTCATTGGTTTGAATCGTTTTGTGGCTCTTTTTATTTTGATCACCACCTTTGCTGGGAACTTCCTGCAAAAGTGGCGGTACTATTGGTGAACTGGTGGTGTTATTGACTACTTCCACATCAGTTTTTGGCAGTGTCTCACTTGTCTCCATCCGTTCAATACCAGTGTTTGCCTCTTCAGACAGTATATTTGGACTCGATTCATTTGTCCTGCCAATCGGGACATTTCCAATTTTGAAAAAGACTGTCCAGATCAAGAAGTACGCCATGCCCTTCGCCATGACAAGATTGTTCTTGGATTCTGGGTCTATGCCTAACACGAGGAGAGTACCCTCGGTATCATCCTTCCTATAGAAGACTTCCCACTTTCTCACGGAAAGTTTTGAATTCTGTTTGCCAATGATGTCGAGTATGTACTCTGATGAGAACTTACTGGGACATCCCTTAACATATAGGGTCGTTTTTATGAGTTCAGGAATGTCGCTTTTCCTTACCAATTTTAGCTTTGCGCCGTCCCAAGGTGAGAAGAAGCTATCCACAAGTTTTACGAGGACACCAGCGAAGCGTTGTGATGCCAGCCTTAGCATCAAAACATCCCTCTCAAACTTGCAACTCATTACATCGATTGGTGGTTCATCCTTAGATTCGAGGACGTATTCCGCTACCCTCGTATAGACCAACTCTTCGAAGTTACTCTTTTGGTCTTCAGGGATTCTGCCAGATGCACTACTGCTATCAATTATGGCGTAGCATAGATCGTCTCGAAAATGTTGTTTAGCTATATTAGAATAAGACGGTGGCTTCTTATCCTTCTTTATGGCCAATTGATTTTTCCGTGTCTGTAGAGTCTTTTTGGTTAAAGCCTCATCCTTAACGGATGATTTGGTTGACTTGAACTGCGTTATTGGGTCAACTTTACCGCCCACAATCGAAGGACCCAGACTAGAGACCTCCTTTTGTGTGGTTACGTTAGGCTTATCCGAATTACTGGAAGACGGCGAGCCCTTTTTCTTCTTAGTAACTTTCACAGCGCTATGTTCTTCGGGAGACCTGACTTTTTTAGCGGCCTCCATGTTTGTATTGGAGGTAGAATTGTCAGGTTCATCCCGTAATAGGTTCTGTAGGTTCAACTTATTCAGTTTCCTTCTTTGTGCCCCTGACAGTCTCTTTGAGTTAGCAACAATAGTGATATTGTTTTCATTTGATGATTCAGAGTCAGAGTCCCCAATGGCTTTTAAAGGCTGGGGTTGCTTAAAGCCCCGGCTGGGTTCTGCTTCATCTGTCTTATCATTTGTTTTGCCTGCGGCTGGATGTGCTCTTGTTTCATTTTCGACTACGGGATCCAAGGCACCAAAGCTCGTAGAAGTTGCTTGTTCACGATTGTTCGATAACGACGACACATGACTCGTGAGTGAATCAACCCTTGTCGCCGGCACTGGGTTTTCCCTCCCCTGCGCCGTAATCTCCTTCGTCTTTTTTGGTTTAATCATAAATTGGTTGGGGGAGACACCCCCATAGCCAGTATTAGCCCGTAATAGGTACGTCGGTATAGGCCTTCCAGACTGAGCTCAGAAATATCTGTCCAGAGACCGATGCATCCAATTCAACCTACGCTTTATAAACAACAAACCTCCTGGTTGCGTAGTAGGTAGGTGAATAGGTATTGCGTAATAGGTTAAAAACTATCCGCTCTGCGATAACACGTCCGTTCGCTACGACAGGCGGCGACTGATAAGCAGTTAAATTGTGGTGAAAAATGGTCCATTTGTGTGGGAGGTGCATGACAACTTCGACTATTTTCGACTAATAATCTTATACTATGTGTGAAATTTCAGAACATTCAAGTAAGTAGAGTAGAAGTTATTAAAGTATCAATATTCCGCTAAATGTTAACGTTTTGTGGCGGAGGTACTAGAAGGAGTGGACCAACATGGCCCATCTTCGAACTTAGCCGGAGATAGAAGAAAATATTACCACATACCAAATTTGAAGTCAATCGGTTACTCCTTTCGAGAGTTATCGTGCGCACCAGCCAGCAGACAGACGGACGGACATTGCTCAGAGGATCAGCAGGACCAACACGAGTGCGAGTGGACTGCGAGCGTCGCTAGCTTGTTGACTGAGAGATCCAGAATAAGCTGGGCTATTAATAGCTTTGAGCCCTTCAAGTCACCTGGACCAGACGGCATCACTCCAGCAGAAATGCAGAAAATGTTGAAATACATTATCCCCTGGCTGGAGAAAATTTATGTAGGCTGTATCAGGCTTTCATACATCCCGAATCGATGGAGGGATACCAAAGTGGTATTCATACCAAAAGCGGGGAAGATATCACACACTAGGCCAAAAGACTTCAGACCAATTAGCCTATCCTCCTTCCTATTGAAAGGTCTGGAAAGACTTTTAGATTATTTCATTAGGGAAAACCTGGATACAAAACTCCTGTCAGTGAACCAACATGCTTACGATAAGGGGAAGTCTACAGAATCAGCCCTGCACGAACTTGTGAGCACTATCGAATCGTCCCTGCATTTCAAGGAATTCACCATGGTGGTATTTCTTGACATAGAAGGGGCTTTTAACAACATTCACTCAGATTCAGTAATTGCGGCACTGTCACATCTTAATGTTAACTCTAGTATCATCAGACTAATTCAAAGTCTGCTCAACAGAAGACGCATAACAGCATGTCTTGGGTCCACAACTCTAACAAGGTTTGTAAACAGAGGGACCCCACAAGGAGGAGTACTGTCTCCACTAATTTGGAACCTAGCGGTGAATGAAATCCTGCTAGATCTAGAACGTTGTGGCTGCAAGGTCGTGGCATATGCGGACGACGTTGCAATCGCAGATGGGCCAGAAGCAGCGGTTTGGGCATAAACCCAAACAAGACAGAATTGGTTCTCTTTACTAGGATGAATAAAGTCCCACATGTGCACCCTCCACCTCGGATAAATGGAACAGATCTAGTCTTTTCTGAAAGTGCAAAATTTTTAGGAATAATTCTAGATATAAAACTGTTATTTAGACTTAATGTATTGGAACGTTTAAGGAAGGCTAACGTCGCCTTATATTCCTGCAAAAAGGCTGTAGGTTCGCGGTGGGGCCTCTCTCCTAAAATCGTCCACTGGATATATATAGCGGTAGTTCGTCCTATACTGCTATACGGCATTGTGGACGGCAACTGACAAACTAACCATCACCAACCTACTAACAAAGGTTCAGAGAACAGCCTGCCTGAGCATAAGCGGAGCCTTAAGGACTACAGCGACCGAGTCTCTACAAGCCCTACTCCATATACTGCCGATTAATATTGTGGCGAGTGAAGTTGCAACCAAAGCGGCAATAAGATTAAACTGCCTATCAATGTGGAGGTACAAAAACTACGGTCACATGAGAATATCAAAGTGTAGTGCTATGGTATCCGACCGAGTGGACTATATACCAACGGTGTACACCTTCGAGAGAAATTACATCACTATGATTCCCGCGAGAGATGAATGGGTTGGAAGAAAACCAGGTAATAGAAACCATCTCCACTTTTACACGGATGGTTCGAAGCTTGATGAAAAGGTTGGCTTCGGAGTACACTGTGCAGAGCTTAGATTGGATATAGCTCACAGACTACCAGATACCTGCAGTGTCTATCAAGCCGAAATAATGGCAATATGGGAAGTAGCAAAGTGGCTGAGTCGCAACATAGTAACCAACACTGACGTTGTAATTTACTCGGACAGCCAGGCTGCCATCAATTCTCTGGAGGCAACATCCCTAAATTCACGACTGCCGCAGATCTCTTAACGTGATGGCTGAGCAGTTTAACGTACACCTCGTATGGGTGCCTGGGCATAGTTATATCCCGGGGAACTGCAAAGCCGATGAGAGTTATCGTGCGCACCAGCCAGCAGACAGACGGACGGACATTGCTCAGAGGATCAGCAGGACCAACACGAGTGCGAGTGGACTGCGAGCGTCGCTAGCTTGTTGACTGAGAGATCCAGAATAAGCTGGGCTATTAATAGCTTTGAGCCCTTCAAGTCACCTGGACCAGACGGCATCACTCCAGCAGAAATGCAGAAAATGTTGAAATACATTATCCCCTGGCTGGAGAAAATTTATGTAGGCTGTATCAGGCTTTCATACATCCCGAATCGATGGAGGGATACCAAAGTGGTATTCATACCAAAAGCGGGGAAGATATCACACACTAGGCCAAAAGACTTCAGACCAATTAGCCTATCCTCCTTCCTATTGAAAGGTCTGGAAAGACTTTTAGATTATTTCATTAGGGAAAACCTGGATACAAAACTCCTGTCAGTGAACCAACATGCTTACGATAAGGGGAAGTCTACAGAATCAGCCCTGCACGAACTTGTGAGCACTATCGAATCGTCCCTGCATTTCAAGGAATTCACCATGGTGGTATTTCTTGACATAGAAGGGGCTTTTAACAACATTCACTCAGATTCAGTAATTGCGGCACTGTCACATCTTAATGTTAACTCTAGTATCATCAGACTAATTCAAAGTCTGCTCAACAGAAGACGCATAACAGCATGTCTTGGGTCCACAACTCTAACAAGGTTTGTAAACAGAGGGACCCCACAAGGAGGAGTACTGTCTCCACTAATTTGGAACCTAGCGGTGAATGAAATCCTGCTAGATCTAGAACGTTGTGGCTGCAAGGTCGTGGCATATGCGGACGACGTTGCAATCGCAGATGGGCCAGAAGCAGCGGTTTGGGCATAAACCCAAACAAGACAGAATTGGTTCTCTTTACTAGGATGAATAAAGTCCCACATGTGCACCCTCCACCTCGGATAAATGGAACAGATCTAGTCTTTTCTGAAAGTGCAAAATTTTTAGGAATAATTCTAGATATAAAACTGTTATTTAGACTTAATGTATTGGAACGTTTAAGGAAGGCTAACGTCGCCTTATATTCCTGCAAAAAGGCTGTAGGTTCGCGGTGGGGCCTCTCTCCTAAAATCGTCCACTGGATATATATAGCGGTAGTTCGTCCTATACTGCTATACGGCATTGTGGACGGCAACTGACAAACTAACCATCACCAACCTACTAACAAAGGTTCAGAGAACAGCCTGCCTGAGCATAAGCGGAGCCTTAAGGACTACAGCGACCGAGTCTCTACAAGCCCTACTCCATATACTGCCGATTAATATTGTGGCGAGTGAAGTTGCAACCAAAGCGGCAATAAGATTAAACTGCCTATCAATGTGGAGGTACAAAAACTACGGTCACATGAGAATATCAAAGTGTAGTGCTATGGTATCCGACCGAGTGGACTATATACCAACGGTGTACACCTTCGAGAGAAATTACATCACTATGATTCCCGCGAGAGATGAATGGGTTGGAAGAAAACCAGGTAATAGAAACCATCTCCACTTTTACACGGATGGTTCGAAGCTTGATGAAAAGGTTGGCTTCGGAGTACACTGTGCAGAGCTTAGATTGGATATAGCTCACAGACTACCAGATACCTGCAGTGTCTATCAAGCCGAAATAATGGCAATATGGGAAGTAGCAAAGTGGCTGAGTCGCAACATAGTAACCAACACTGACGTTGTAATTTACTCGGACAGCCAGGCTGCCATCAATTCTCTGGAGGCAACATCCCTAAATTCACGACTGCCGCAGATCTCTTAACGTGATGGCTGAGCAGTTTAACGTACACCTCGTATGGGTGCCTGGGCATAGTTATATCCCGGGGAACTGCAAAGCCGATGAACTTGCTAGGAAAGGGACGACATTACAAATTCTCGAAGAATGTGCATATATTGGTGCGCCACTATCCACGTGCAAGCTTTGGCTTAGGCAAGAGGCAATCAGGCAGTCCAACGAAAGATGGACAGAAATCGGTACTTGCAGAGTAGCTAGACAAATCTGGCCAAGGTATGACCTGAGAAGATCAAAATATCTCCTAGCACTAGAGAGGCAAAGATTGTCTACGTTAGTATCAGTTGTGACGGGTCACTGGTTGATCGGCGAACACGCCAAAAGATTGGGTATTGACTCTAATGACTTCTGCAGAAGCTGTGGAGATGAGGAAGAAGTGGAGAGCATTGAGCACTTGCTATGCGACTGTCCCGCTCTGAGTAAACGACGACTGGACATACTGGGGTCGGCTTTTCTAGGCAGCCTAACAGATCTTTCCAGTAGCGATATTCGTAATATCGACAAATTTGTATATCAAACAGGTTGGTTTCGATGAGGGGCATTTCAGCCCGAGGTAACACTAGGGACCTAAACTGGTCTATGTGAGCTTGTATAAAAAATACGGCTGCCACCCTAACCTAAACCTTGCTCATTCTTTAATACCAGTGCATATAAATATAACTTTAATACCACTGCATATAAATACTTGAAATTTCGTACAGTGCAATGCTTTTATAGTACCAAGAGTCTAGAGAAAAGTGGACGTAATTGGCACGCCCCTTTTGGTACCTCCCAGACAAATGGGCAATTTTTGTCTGACACCAAAAGTTGCAGCTTAATACTAGTGCATATAAATACTTGAAATTTTGTACATAGAAGAAGCATTACATATAGTACCCAGACAAAAGCGACCGTTATTGGGAGGTCCCTTTTGGATCCTGCCAAACAAATGGACCATTTTGTACCAAAAGTAAACAGCTTTTAACTTTAATACCAGTACATACTTTAAAGATATTAAATTCAATTTAGATTGATAATAATTTAATTAAAACAAAAAAAAATAAATATATTTACTAACATATTTTTGGGACTCAAGGTGAGGGGATTCATAAGTCGGTTTACCCGACTGAACTTTCTTACAGTGAAATGAGACAGTGCAATTATTAATAGCTGGTTACAAGCTTCATGTCCCTAACAAAAGTCATAGGGCAAACAACGATCACCGTGATGGTCGTCTCAACCGCTTAAGCTGAGGAAAAGGTTGCAAGAGCCAGACAGAACTAGGAAACATGTAAGGATTAACACAAGCAGTAGGAGTTGAGAAAGGCTCAAAATAAATGCTGGCTTGGTATCTGCAATGGTGCGAAATCGCATCCGAGGCCTCAAGGTTACGGAAAACGGTGATTGTAACCACCGAATCTGGTATTATTTGGTCTATCAAAAGCTTTTTGTTTTTTTTATCCCAGAAACGGGAAAGATGTCCCATGCAGGAGCTAAGTATTTCCGGTCGATTACTCTATCACCATTTCGCTTTAAAACCCTGGAGACAATAAAAGATAGTTACATTATGACAAAAATGTATCACATGCTACATTCCGACCAATAGCATGCATCCAGCAAAGAAAATCCACCATAATCGCACTACATGATCTAGTCAGCTTTATTGAAGAATATCTCTCGGTAAAGAAATGTACTATGTTAGCTTTCTTAGATATAGAATCTAGCTACAACAATTGCGTCTCCAGCAACCCGACCTTATATTTAAGAGACACATTTCTGTTAGCTTTAGGTTAGGGTGGCAGCTGTATTTTTTTATACAAGCTCACATAGACCAGTTTAGGTCCCTAGCGTTACCACGGGCTAAAATACCCCTCATCGAAACCAACCTGTTTGATATATAAATTTATCAATAGTACGAATATCGGCGAGGAGATATTTTGATCTTCTCAGTTCATACCTTGGCCAGATTTCTCTAGCTAACCTGCAGGTGCCGATTTCTGTCCAGCTTTCGTTGGATTGCCTGATTGCCTCTTGCTTAAGCCAAAGCTTGCCAATGGATAGTGGCACACCAATATATGCAAATTCTTCGAGAATTTGAAATGTCGTCCCTTTCCTAGCAAGTTCATCGGCTTTGCAGTTCCCCGGGATATACCTATGCCCAGGCACACATATGAGGTGTATATTAAGCTGTTTGTGAATTTAGCGATGTTGCCTCCAGAGACTTGATGGCGGCCTGGCTGTCCGAGTAAATGACAACGCCAGTGTTGGTTACTATGTTGCCACTTGGATACTTCGCATATTGCCATTATTTCGGCTTGATAGACACTGCAGGTATCTGGTAGTCTGTGAGCTATATCCAAACTAAGCTCTGCACACAGTGTACTTCTGTTAGCTTAGGGTCAACCGACCTCAGTAGAGTTGTCAGCAGGTGAACTCCCCAAGTGGATGTTTTATCGACATGAACAATATTCTGTTTCTCAGAAGCAGATGAGAGTTACGATTATTTCCTATGCAGAAGACGTGGCAAAAGGTGTTTGAGGGAATTGCCGAGTACTCTTAGAGGTATCATAAAACAGACCATTCATACAAACGCAAGATAGACTTCCGATAATGGTCTTGATGTGAACCCGACCAAGACAGAACTAATTCTTTTCAACAGCAGATTTAAGGTACAAACTGTCTCCTTGGGATATTAAAATTCCCTTCTCTGAAAACACAAAATATTGAGGAATTTTGTAAGTCGGAAATGTTCAGAATTATTGTACTATATAATGCTATTATTAAGCGAACGGTCAGTCCTAGGAAAAAGTGGTCAAAGAAAGTTTGGGAGATCACATTGTTGTTAAAGAAAGAGTTATAGGCCTTTCGCTTATCTCCACAAACTTCCTTTGACCTATGTAATAAAATAATTCCGAACTTATTTTTTTTTTGTACAAAATTTGGGTCTCTTTGGACCCAACCAGTGGAAGCAGCCATCTTCCTCGGCCTAGAAACAAATACAGCAGAACCCACTATACAAGGCGAATATGAACAACAACTAAGGGACAACAAACACATATACTGCTACCCACTTCGCACGTCTATTGGCAAGCGAATGCAATTTTTGGTTTTTGAACACTTCGGTTTGAATGTAAACAAAGAAGCTTTCTATTATCACCAACATTTTGGTTCTTATAAGACAACAGCGAGCGAAACGAAATGTCAAATTAGACGATCAGAAAAAATCAATCGTGTCGGCTATTGTTTTTCAGTTTCAAGAAATAAAAGGCATGAAGAGGAAAAAAAGAAATAAAAGGCATGATTTCATCAAAAGTTGATTATTCCACTTCAAACTGACATTACCCATTTCAAATATGCATTTTTGGAACAAAATATGATTAATCCAGAAGTTAATTATCGATTTTTGTCTAAATTGAAACATAACATGTTTTATCCCAAATTTTTCAGTCAGAACTTAAAGATCTTAAAGTACAAAACCCGTGCCCACAATGTGTCCGTAAGAACTAAACTGTACTTAACTGGTAGGTGGAATTTTTTCAAATTGGAAAAACTCAAAAAGTGGAACAGTCAAGTTTTGAAAAGTACTTCCTCAGTTAATATAGAAAATATGTAATATTTATAGTAATAATAATAATTTACAGCATAAAAAAGACGAACCCTGGTCAGTTCCGAAAATTGGTAAATTGGAAACCAGAGAGCTACGTTTCACTCCTTTTAAATTTACAACACATTACGACTTTTTTAACAGAATAGCGACTCTAGTTTTCATTTTTTGTTAAAGGAAGTTTGGGAGATAAGCGAAAGGCCTATAACTCTTCCTTTAACAAAAAAATACGAGTATATAGCAATTTGGTAAGGATTTACAATGTGTTAAAACTTTGGAATGCTTTTCCCTTTATATGAAGCATATTTTGATTTGACACATTGTAAATCCCTACCAAATTATTGTATTTTTAAAGAAAGAGCTGTAATCGGTTTTCATATCTCCCAAACTCTCTTTGACAACTTCTTACTAGGACTGACCGTTCGCGTAATAATAGCATTACATAGTAAAATAATTCTGAACTTAAATGTTGTTTGTTCGAAATTTATTCCTCGTGGGATGTTTGTGGCGAAAATGCGGGTGCCAATATATCCCTCAGAAATCATGGAATGTAAATATATTGATTTTATTAAATTCGCAATAATATTTGTAAAAATTTAGCAGAGTCGAATTTTTGGATTACAAAAATGTTGCTATATAATAATATTTCAAATATCGTGGACATTACAAAGCGTCTTACAAATGTTCATATCTCTGGGAAATTATCTTTAAATTTATTATAGTTTTAAATTTCCGCGATTCAATGTAATTAAGTTCGGTTTTTTGGTTAAAAATTGTTTTTATCGCTATAACTCGAGAAAGGAAGCATATCAGATTGTGATCTCTTCTTATTTGAGTAGAGGGGATGATTCTGTATAAAACCTCATTAGCCGTTTTTGGCCACAATCCAGGCCAACTTGAGGCACGCTGTAAACATTTAAATTTCAAAACTCCAATGTATATTTTTTTTGTTTTATAAATATTTAAAATGCTCCAAAATTTTCTATATGTCGATTTTCTTGAAAACCATTTAACACGGCATGGCCTTTTCAGGCCAAAATTCAAAAATCTGAGATATGAAAAATATCGCGATTTGACGAAATAGCTACGTTTTTTGTCTCTCCTGAAAACTAGTAAAAAAACACATAGGAGTTTTCGTCGGCGCACCGACGAACTGTCTCCTTGGGGTATTGAAACAGACAGGAGGTGCTCGATGTCTCCCCTGTTTCCGAGAATTTAAGCAAAATAATTTCTGATTGGAAAGTTGTAGACATTCGTATCTTTTCAGACCATAGATAGATATTCATATTATCTTCGAAGGTCTAGCATAAATGATGCAGTGGAGACGAAGGGGCGTAGGAATCAATAGAACATCTTCTGTGTATGTGCCCCGCTCTCTCTAGAAGGCGGCATACAACCTTAGTCCCTTTTTATTTATGAGGAGTTAGCAGTCAAATTGGTTCAACGGTAGGGGCTAGGGATAACTTATGTTTTCCCGTCCATAAGCGTAGAAAGGGGGTCGCTGAGATGGTCTAATACCACCCCAGACGTCTTTTGCAATAGAAAATATTTTCAAACAACAAATACAAGACTCGAAGAGGCCTACTGAACGGTTATGGAAACTATATGTACTTTTACAGATTATAACAATATATTTAACAAATTTTGGAAAGAATAGTTGCCAACAAAAATTACATCCCATTAGAGCTTTATTTCAAGAAGAAGAAAACAAAACGCATGACAAGGTTTTTTCGGTTAATTCAAAATTAAAACATTCAACATTAAATGACCAATATGTAGATTTGCCTGATGATACGATAATATTTTAATATTGGAGAACAGGTTTAAGTCTTCCTTTCAATATCCATTCAATTTTGAATGGATTTTCTAAATTTATTGATGATTACACTATGCAACAAATCAACAATTTTTGAAAAATACACGGACTTGACAGTATAGGTTCGATTCAGAGGGTAGTATAACCCTATACTCGGTTTGGCGAAATTGGTGACCAATTTTTTTTATGGGCCTCCAAAGTTTCTGAAAATCAGTGGGCCCCTCGATAAAGGTGTAATCAGTTTTTGTACAACAACTGATTCAGACTTGGTGATACCTCTTAAGTATATTTGGCAATAATGTAGCTAAGAATAGGCTGAACAAAGTTTCTTATAATTTTTTTGCGAGAAAAATTTTTTTTCTGGTAATTTTTTTGACAATGTGAAGGGAAAAAATTTTTTTTTTCACTATTTTCAGCATAACTTCCAGGGACTCGTAATTTTTTAGTAACAATGCTTGGCAAAATTGTAGCCAACGTAAACCTGAAGAACTTTTGTGATTATATCAATACAATCTGAACGTGTCTAGGCACCCTAAATAGCTCAAAAAACCACACTGTACCCCAAAAATGTTAGTAGTTAACTATTATGTAACAAAAATATATTTTTTTGGTATAGGGTATGTTCAGCATCTTTATAGAAAATATTAATGCCAATATTTTTGTGGAACATATTAACCCTCTAGCTCCCCCACATAATTGTAATTTTTGGCCCAATTTTAACAAGTCGTAAAAAATACCCCTTAACATGGGGTGGGCGGGGATGAAATGTTCTACAAAAATGTTGGCCATAAAATTTTACTATATGTGTCAGAACACACCAAAGCCCAAAACTTTACATATTTTCTATAAAGTTGCTAACATACCCTATACCAAAAAAATATATTTTTGTTACATAATAGTGAAATACTAAAATTATTGATGTACAAAGTGGTTTTTTGAGCTATTTAGTGTGCCTAGACACGTTCAGATTGTATTGATATAATCACAAAAGTTCTTCAGATTTACGTTGGCTACAATTTTGCCAAGCATTGTTACTAAAAAATTACGATATGTTCACAAAAGTTCTTCAGATTTACGTTGGCTACAATTTTGCCAAGCATTGTTACTAAAAAATAACGAGTCCCTGGAAGTTATGCTGAAAAATGTGAAAAAAAAAATATTTTTTCCTTCACTTTTTCCAAAAAAAAAGTAGCGGAAAAATTTTTTTTTTTCGCAAAATATTTAAAGAAACTTTGTTCAGCACATTCTTAGCTACATTATTGCCCAATATACTTAAGCGGTATCACCAAGTCTGAATCAGTTGTTGGACAAAAACTGATTAGGCCTTTTTCGAGGGGCCCACTGATTTTCAGAAACTTTGCAGGCCCATAAAAAAAATTGGTCACCAATTTCGCCAAACCGAGTATAGGGTTATACTACACTTTGATAGTAGAATCCAACCTATACATACTGTCAAGTCCGTGTATTTTTTCACAGTTGCACAGTTTTATAAAAGTTTCCTGCAAATTGATAAGGAATCGCTAACTGCAGAAACTATTGTGCTAAAAATATCTTCAAGACCCTATATGACAATTAGTCATTCAAAGAAAGATAAGGTTCAAAACAAGTAAGAAAGATCAGTCGGGTAAACAGGCTTACGGCCTTGTCCCCAGAAATATTCGTAAATTTGTTTTTTATTATATTTTTATTTTTTACTTTTTATTTTATTTATATTTATTTATCAATTTAAATTGCATTTAATAATTTTTTAATAATACAATTTTAGTACTAGTATGCACCGGTACTAAATTTAAAGCTGTTAACTTTTGATGCAGAATGGTATATTTGTGTAGGAGGTACCAAAAGGAGCGCGCTAATAAGCTAAAGTGGGAAGTACCAAAACGGGCGTGCCAATGACGCCCAAATGCATTACACTGTACACAATTTCAAGTAAAGGGTTTTCCAACAAGAGGTGTTATTTTGGTATTCAAAGAAAAATGCAATTTTTCTTGAAGGTATGCCGTTAATAATGAAAAACAACATCAGCCAAATGGCCACCACGACCACGCTTATCCTTTTCATGAAATTTTTCATAACCAAATCGCAAAGTGGCTGCCCTATGTCCTCGATAGCCTCACGAATTCTATCTTTGAGGTCTTGAATCGACGCTGGGCTGTTGGCGTAGACCTTTTCTTTCACGTGGCCCAAAGGAAGAAGTCGCAAGGTGTTAAATCACAAAATCTCGGTGGCCAATTGTGATCACTTCTTCGAGAGATAACACGGTCCGGAAACTTTTCCCGTAACAGAGCAATGGTTTCGCTGCTTATGTGGCATGTAGCGCCGTCTTGTTGAATGTAAACGTTGTCCAGATCAATACCATCCAACTCCGACCATAAAAAATCATTAATCATCTCTCGATAGCGCAATCCATTCACTGTAACTGTTGATCCAACCTCATTTTCGAAAAAGTAAGGTCCAATGACCCAGCCGGACCATAAACCGCAGCAAACAGTCAGACGTTGAGGATGGAGAGGCTTCTCAACAATAACTCTTGGGTTTTCCGAGCCCCAGATGCGCCAATTTTGCTTGTTGACCTGGCCACCGAGGTGGAAATGGGCCTCGTCAGTCAAGATGATTTTTCGATGATTTTCGAATTTTTATAATTTCAATGCGTTGTTGAATCGTGTATCGTTCCATTTGTAGTAATGGCGTAGTTTCTACTTGTCAAATGTCAAAGAATAAAAGCTTAAAAAATGACAGCTACCGAAATACCGGGTGATTCAAAACAACACCTCTTGTTGGAAAACCCTGTATTTGTACTATAAACATATATTAAAGCTATAAGCAGTTAAATTGTGGTGAAAAATGGTCCATTTGTGTGGGAGGTGCATGGCAACTTCGCCTATTTTCGACTAATAATCTTATACTATGTGTGAAATTTCAGAAGATTAAAGTAAGTAGTGTAGAAGTAAATGTTAGTGTAGAAGTAAATGTTAACGCTTTGTGGCGGAGGTACTAGAAGGAGTGGACCACTATGGCCCATCTTCTAACTTAGCCGGAGGTAGAGGAAAATATTACCGCATTCCAAATTAGAAGTCAATCGGTTAATACTTTCGAGAGATATCCTGTGCAACAGCCAGCAGATAGACCTACATACGGACGGACGGACATGATCTTCTGGTTGTGAAGGGTCGAATTACAACATGGCTAAGATCTACAATGAACTAAGACCGATTTTGAAATTGGCAATATTAAATATCTAAAACGAAGAAGTGAAATTGTTAGTGACATTCTTTATCCCCGCACCTTACAGAGGAGGGTATATATCATTTTCTACGAGCCAAAAGTGTAACACATCGAAGGAGTGACCTAAGACCCTAAGAATGAGCAATGTCCGTCCGTCTGTCTGCTGGCTGTTGCGCACGATAACTCTCAAAAGGAGTAACCGATTGACTTCAAATTTGGTATGTGGTAATATTTTCTTCTATCTCCGGCTAAGTTCGAAGATGGGCCATATTGGTCCACTACTTCTAGTACCTCCCCCACAAAGGGTTAACATTTAGTGAAAAATTGAGTATTTAATAACTTCTATACTTCTTATTTGAATCTTCTAAAATTCTACATATAGTATTAGCTTATTAGTGACTATTACCTCGATAAAATGGGCGAAGTTGCCACGCCCCTTTTGGTACCTCCCACACAAATAATCGATTTTGTACCAAAAGGTACTAGCTTATAACTTTAATACCAGTGCATATAAATACTTGAAATTTTGTACAGTATAACGCTTTTATAGTACCTAGAGTCCAGAGAAAAATGGGCGTTATTGGCACGTCCCTTTTGGTACCTCCCACACAAATGGACCTTTTTGTACCAAAAGTAAACAGCTTTTAACTTAAATACCAGTGCATACAAATACTTGAAATTTCGTACAGTGCAATGCTTTTATAGTACCAAGAGTCTAGAGAAAAGTGGACGTAATTGGCACGCCCCTTTTGGTACGTCCCAGACAAATGGACAATTTTTGTCTGACACCAAAAGTTGCAACTTAATACTAGTGCATATAAATACTTGAAAGTTTGTACATAGAAGAAGCATTACATATAGTACCCAGACAAAAGCGACCGTTATTAAGAAGTCCCTTTTGGATCCTGCCAAACAAATGGACCATTTTGTACCAAAAGTAAACAGCTTTTAACTTTAATACCAGTACAAGATATTAAATTCAATTTAAATTGATAATAATTTAATTAAAACAAAAAAAAATAAATATATTTACTAATATATTTTTGGAACTCAAGGTGAGGGGATTCATAAGTCGGATTACCCGACTGAACTTTCTTACAGTGAAATGAGTCAGTGCAATTATTAATAGCTGGTTACAAGCTTCGTGTCCCTAACAAAAGTCATGGGGCAAACAACGATCACCGTGATGGTCGTCTCAACCGCTTAAGCTGAGGAAAAGGTTGCAAGAGCCAGACAGAACTAGGAGACATGTAAGGATTAACACAAGCAGTACAAAAAGGAGTTGAGAAAGGCTCAAAATAAATGCTGGATTGGTTTCTGCAATGGTGCGAAATCGCATCCGAAGCCTCAAGGTTTACGGAAAACGGTGATTGTAACCACCGAATCTAGTATTATTTGGTCTATCAAAAGCTTTTAGCTTTTTGTTTTTTTATCCCAGAAACGGGAAAGATGTCCCATGCAGGAGCTAAGTATTTCCGGTCGATTACTCTATCACCATTTCGCTTTAAAACCCTGGAGACAATAAAAGATAGTTACATTATGACAAAAATGTATCACATGCTACATTCCGACCAATAGCATGCATCCAGCAAAGAAAATCCACCATAATCGCACTACATGATCTAGTCAGCTTTATTGAAGAATATCTCTCGGTAAAGGAATGTACTATGTTAGCTTTCTTAGATATAAAATCTAGCTACAACAATTGCGACTCCAGCAACCCGACCTTATATTTAAGAGACACATTTCTGTTAGCTTTAGGTTTAGGTTAGGGTGGCAGCCGTATTTTTTTATACAAGCTCACATAGACCAGTCCTAGTGTTACCACGGGTTAAAATGCCCCTCATCGAAACCAACCTGTTTGATATACAAATTTTAACGATAGTACGAATATCGGTACTGGAAAGATCTGTTAGGCTGCCTAGAAAGGCCGACCCCAGTATGTCCAGTCGTCGTTTACTCAGAGCGGGGCAGTCGCATAGCAAGTGCTCAATGCTCTCCACTTTTTCCTCATCTCCACAGCTTCTGCAGAAGTCATTAGAATCAATACGTGTTCGCCGATCAAGCAGTGTCCCGTCAGAACTGACACTAACGTAGACAATCTTTGCCTCTCTAGTGCGAGGAGATATTTTGATCTTCTCTGGTCATACCTTGGCCAGATTTGTCTAGCTAACCTGCAGGTGCCGATTTCTGTCCAGCTTTCGTTGGATTGCCTGATTGCCTCTTGCCTAAGCCAAAGCTTGCACGTGGATAGTGGCGCACCAATATATGCAAATTCTTCGAGAATTTGTAATGTCGTCCCTTTCCTAGCAAGTTCATCGGCTTTGCAGTTCCCGGGATATCCCTATGCCCAGGCACCCATTTGAGGTGTATATTAAACTGCTCAGCCATCTCGTTAAGAGATCTGCGGCAGTCGAGGGCTGTTTGTGAATTTAGGGATGTTGCCTCCAGAGACTTGATGGCAGCCTGGCTGTCCGAGTAAATGACAACGCCAGTGTTGGTTACTATGTTGCCACTTGGATACTTCGCATATTGCCATTATTTCGGCTTGATAGACACTGCAGGTATCTGCTAGTCTGTGAGCTATATCCAAACTAAGCCCTGCACACAGTGCACTTCTGTTAGCTTAGGGTCAACCGACCTCAGTAGAGTTGTCAGCAGATGAACTCCCCAAGTGGATGTTTTATCGACATGAACAATATTCTGTTTCTCAGGAGCAGATGAGAGTTACGATTATTTCCTATGCAGATGACGTGGCAAAAGGTGTTTGAGGGAATTGCCGAGTACTCTTAGAGGTATCATAAAACAGACCATTCATACAAACGCAAGATAGACTTCCGATAATGGTCTTGATGTGAACACGATCAAGACAGAACTAATTCTTTTCAGCAGCAGATTTACACCCCTATTCTCGAACGAGTGACAAGAAAATTTTTGTGATAGTAACCACATTTGTGATAGTAAAAACAATTTGCTATTCTGGGTTTCAAATGGAAGCTCTTTTTGTTATAATTTTCAATGATAGCAGTCACAAACCCAATAGCACATGATAAGAAATAATTTGTGTATAAAAATCTGTTTTCAGCGTTTTCTTATTAGTGTTGTTATCGGAAAGGGAAGACGAGGTCTGGATGCGGTATATTTGTATCTCAGACAATTTGCCTGGCCCTGCGCTATGATTTTCTTCCTTTAAAGAAACATATCTATTTGTTTAATTATTATGCAATGTGGGGATATACATGATGAGGATTAATTAGGTATGGGTCCAGAAAAAACACAACTCATCTAACAAACATATTTCATACTATTGTATATTTTGTGCCTGAAAACATTTGGGGATGATTTTTCCATTTTCAAATTATTTTTGAATTTTTTTCTATGTCATAATAAAAAATCATACCATATTGGAAAATTTTGAATTTCAGTAGATTTATTCGTACACAAAAGCTTTTAATAATGTATTTTTTTCATTGGGCAGCAATGCCAACAAATTTAAAATTATAAAGCTTTCATTTTGTCACAGGAATTCCAGAATAGGTATTTCAAATTCCTATGATAAGAAATGTGACAGTAAAAACTCATGAATGATTATTGTTATGATTTCGAGAATAGCACCGTTAAGGTACAAACTGTCTCCTTGGGATATTAAAATTCCCTTCTCTGAAAACACAAAATATTGAGGAATTTTGTAAGTCGGGAACGTTCAGAATTATTTTACTATAAAATGCTATTATTACGCGAACGGTCAGTCCTAGGAAAAAGTGGTCACAGGAAGTTTGGGAGATATGAAAAACGATTACAGCTCTTTCTTTAAAAAAAATTACAATAATTTGGTAGGTATTTACAATGTGTCAAATCAACATATGCCTCATAAAAAGGAAAAGCATACAAAAGTTTTAACACATTGTTGTTAAAGAAAGAGTTATAGGCCTTTCGCTTATCTCCACAAACTTCCTTTGACCTATGTAATAAAATAATTCCGAACTTATTTTTTTTTACAAAATTTATTCATCGAGGGATATTTTTCGCCCACCCCCCAGGCAGATCAGGAAAGACCTTCATGATCTAGAACGCGAGGTCCAACGCTACAAGAGATAACCTCTGGATCAAAGAGCTTACCAGGCAGGTCTGGCTGACACTGACGCAGTCGCTGAAGCCGTAAATAATTACAGAGTCAATGTCGTGCTAGGAGACCACCCTCCATCAGTGGCCTTAATTAAGATCTGGCTGATGTAGCCGCTTCAATTCATACTGGACAAGGATTGATGGCAAAACGTCGAACTCATGTGCCGCTTGTAACCAGGGACCACACGACACACTACATATTTTAACTGCCCTGCCAAGCGTACTCAACTTGTTCCCAGGTCTCTTTGGACCCAACCAGTGGAAGCAGCCATCTTCCTCGGCCTAGAAACAAATACAGCAGAACCCACTATACAAGGCGAATAAGAACAACCACTAATGGACAACAAACACATATACTGCTACCCACTTCGCACGTATATTGGCAAGGGAATGCAATTTTTGGTTTTTGAACACTTCGTTTTGAATGTAAACATAGAAGCTTTCAATTATCGCCAACATTTTGGTTCTTATAAGACAACAGCGAACGAAACGAAATGTCAAATTAGACGATCTGAAAAAATCAATCGTGTCGGCTATTGTTTTTCGGTTTCAATTGAAAATGGATACATCAACCAACAAAAGTAGGTTTTATTAGTTGAGGAGGTACTTTTCAAAATATGACTATTCCACTTTTTAGAGAAATGATTTTTTTTTTTGCTTGACAGCATTAATTTTAATACTCAGCGAAAATAAAATTTTGCGAAGTATCGATATTTACACCGGAAAAAAAGAAATAAAAGGCATGATTTCATCAAATATGCATTTTTGGAACAAAATATGATTAATCCAGAAGTTAATTACCGATTTTTGTCTAAATTGAAACATAACATGTTTTATCCCAAATTTTTCAGTCAGAACTTAAAGTTCTTAAAGTACAAAACCCGTGCCCACAATGTGTCCGTAAGAACTAAACTGTACTTAACTGGTAGGTGGAATTTTTTCAAATTGGAAAAACTCAAAAAGTGGAACAGTCAAGTTTTGAAAAATACCTCCTCAGTTAATATAGAAAATATGTAATATTTATAGTAATAATAATACTTTACAGCATAAAAAAGACGAACCCTGGTCAGTTCCGAAAATTGGTAAATTGGAAACCAGAGAGCTACGCTTCACTCCTTTTAAATTTACAACACGACTTTACAATTACAATTACGACTTTTTTTAATGGAACAGAATAGCGACTCTAGTTTTCATTTTTCACAGGAAACTCTTGGATGAGTGTCTTGTGTCTAGGTGGCGGACAAGATGGACAGAAAGTGATAAGGGGCGGGCGACGTACGCTTTTATTCGTGACGCGACGTTTGTTAGGGAGCGGCCAGACTTTGGCTTCGGTCTGAGTCTCGGCTTTTTACTGACGGGACATGGCTCTCTCAGTGCATTTTTGCATGCGAGAGGCCTGTCCGATAGTCCGGATTGTGGTTGTGGGAGGGGACCTGAAGACTGGCGGCATGTGCTTACGGAATGCTCTCACTACGATGATGTTAGGGATTTAGCTTGCATGGGAATCTTCCACTCCCAGGGGGTGTGGGATTTCAGTAGGGTCGTAGAGGACAGTCGAACGCTAAGGGCAATGGGCAATTTTGCTCGTATTGTCTTTAATAGGAGAAGACTTCGAGACATTTAGTGGATGTGACTGGTTGCACTACTGTCGGCATAGCCTGCCTGATCGGCTGTTACTGCTCTGTTGACTGCGAAGCGCGGCACAGATTCCTCCATCTGCGGCCTGATGCCTGCCGATGCTCCTGGTGTTGCTTTGGTGTGGTTGTTTGTTGTTGTCGTTCATCCGTGAGGGTGTTCGTGTTTATTGTTGTTTTATGTTTTGTGGGTCACTGCATTTCAGTGGCTGTGTGTTTGTCCGGAGCGGCGTCACGACGGTGAACGATGAATCATCCGTGAGGATGACTGTGTTAATTGTTGTCCTGTATGTGTTGTTCATCATTTGTTTATTTGTAGCTTGAAAAACAAATTTTGACTCATAGGTTAGGTTAGGTTGAATAGAGGAGACGTTTAAAACGTCTCTTGTCCATGGACATACACTTAAGCCAGTGGATCGGCCTGTTGTGCGCTCCTTATTTATGATTTTCATACCCCACGGATTACAGAAAATCGGTACTAGACACGTATTTTCTCAGTATCTTCCAGTCATATCCTCTGAGATGAGTCAAGTCTGGCAATATGTCGGAACCGAAATATCGGGATCTTGCATGTGTGAAAGCTGGGCAGTGACACAGAAAATGTTCTATCGTTTCGATGTTTTCCCTGCATGCCCTGCTCTCGTCGTTTTCTGCTAGTCCTATGCGATGAAGATGTGCCTGTAAGCTTGAGTGTCCCGTTAGAACACTTATCATCTTACTAATCTCGATCTCGTTTAGTTTCAGAAAACTACTGGTTTTCTTCTCATTTGGGTCACCCCACAGTATCTTTGCAGTTGCTCCTACAGTTGCTCTATTCCACACAGTTTTGTGAGCCATCACTGCCCAGTGCTTCAACTCATCCTTCGTGGCTTCGAAAGGTTTCCAATTTTCCAAGTTTGCTACTCGAAGTTCTCTGCCCTTTGAAGCCAAGCTGTTTGCTCGTTCATTTCCAATCACTCCGTTGTGTCCCGGTACCCAAAAAATACGCAGTTGACCATGGACTGAGTAATTATTTATCGTTCTTTTACAGTCTAACACTGTTCTGGATTTGACCTTTTCCGATGTTATTGCTTTGATCGCTATTTGGCTATCTGTGAATATGTTGGCATATTTAGGCTTTGTGGTATTACTGAGCCAGTTAACACACTCCGTGATTGCTTGAACTTCTTTCTTGTTCACACTACAGAGGCGTAGGTTATTATTGGTCTAATCACGCTCATGTAAAGCCATTTCGTCATATTTGGACGTAGTCCCCATTTTGAACCTGCAGAAGAGCTGCACAACGACCAACATCTGTGGGCCTTTGTAACTCTTTCTTCAATATGATCTTTCCAGTGCAGTTTCTGATCCAAGATTACTCCCAAGTATTTCATCTTTTTCGATATGGCAATGTTCTTATCCAGGAAACGAGGCACGGTAAAAGGATGAATCTTCCTTTTCCTTGTAAATAGACATATTTCTGTTTTGTTTGGAATGACATTTAATCCTTGGTTGTGCCCAGTTATATGCTATATTAAGTGCCTCCTCAGCTCTTCTGCATAGTTGGTTTGGATGTGTGCCCCTTAGAAGTATTATAACGTCGTCTGCATAACAGACTGGTTTAAGTCCTTCATTGGTGAGGGCTTTAAGGAGACTGTGTATCGTCGTAACCCATAGGAGAGGCGATAAAATGCCCCCCTGAGGTATACCACGTTTTACCTTGTCTCTGATTTTTACGTCATATGACCCACATATAATCCACCTATTCCTTAGCATATTGTCGATCCAGTTTATCAACGCCAGGCCAACTTGAAACTCGTCTAAGGACTGGATAAGTGTATCTGTCTGAACGTTGTTAAAAGCGCCCTCAATGTCTATACAAACGGCAAGTGTGTGCAATTTTTCACTGAAGGACTGTTCTATGTGGTGTACTACCTCATGTAGAGCTGTTTCCACTGATCTTCCTTTAACATATGCGTGTTGCTTGAAGTTTAGCTTGTCATCGGCTATCTTACGAAGCTTTTTATTCCTTCTTTACCCATAGCATCCGTAATAGGTACTTGGTGCATTACATTTTCGGTCTGTAACTGTTCCTCTGTTGGCCCACCATTACCACTCGGAAAATGAGTTTTCACCAAAAGCCTTACGGTATCATCTATAGTTTCCATACTTTTACCCGTTTCATCCACCAGTGTTTCGGTTTGGATATGAGTTTTTGAGAGGAACTTTTTTATTTTGGACATGCTGTCTACCTGCTCACAGAAAAGCCTCCAGGAGTTACGTTTCGCCAGTCTAATGATTTTATTGTATTCTTTGAACTTTCTGTGGTAGTCATCCCAATATACTGATAGCTTTTTACGTCGAGCTCTGTTGTGAAGTCTGCGGACATCCTTGCCAATCGAGCGAATTTGCCCAATCATCCAGGGTTTCTCATAGGCAGATTTCCTTTCTCGAAGCGGCCAACTATCTTCGAATGATTTTACAAGAGCCTCCGTAATCCTCCTCACATTGACATCAATGTCTTCTGTACTTGGATAATCGTGTTTAGGCTGGCCCAATCGATTTCTAAGTAGATTGCCGAATTTGGTCCAGTCGGTTTTAGCTTTCTTACGGAAACTTATTGGGTTAGGCGGTGGCCGTGCAATTTTAAACCGTATATAACGGTGGTCCGAATAGGAGTGTTCATCCGAAACCCTCCACTCATGGATCTCATCAATGGGGTTTTCCGAGCATATCGTTATATCTAATACTTCTTCCCTAATTTTGTTAACAAAGGTCGCCTTGTTCCCTATGTTGAGAGTTAGGAGATCGTTAGTATTCAAAAATTCTATAAGGGCTTGTCCACTTTTATTGGTGTCAGTACTACCCCAAGCAATATGGTGTGAGTTGGCATCACAACCAGCTAGTAACCCATTACTTGTATTTTTGGATTCCCTTACCAGGCGTTGTAATTCCGAAGTAGGTGGCAATGTCGGCGCATCGAATGGCAGGTATACTGACGCCAGGTACATACTTCCATTACCTTGCATCAGCACAGTTGCGTCCGATGTTGACAACTCTGGAGAGAAAAGATAGCATAAGTTTTTATGGCACAGAATACAAGTCCTTGGACGAGTACCTGTGTTAGCGTAGAAAAGATTGTAGTTCATATGGTTTAATCCAGTAACTTTGTTACTAGTAGTCCACGGTTCCTGGACCAAAGCAACATGAACCTTGCCTTTATTTATTATGTTCATCAGAGCGATGGATGCCGTTTCGCTCCGGTGGAGGTTTATCTGGATGACCTCAATCATTGTCTTTCCAGTAAAAGTTTCCTTTGGGAGTCGTCTAACCTATTTGGTTGCACTCCCTCTTTATTGTGAGGGAGTGAGTCTTTCTCCTCCTTTCATTTACTACCTATTACACACTCTTCAAGTAGACCTCTTTGGGAGGCGGTGTTACTTTTTGTCGTTCCCTCTTTGTTTTGATTCTTTATGTACCTATTCCTATCACCACTATTGCTGGGAACATTCTGCAAAATTGGTGATATTATCGGCGCTTTGGTAATGTTATCGACCTCTTTTTGAACACCGCCGTTTTTTGTCGCTCCCTCTTTGTTTTGAGGTTTTGTGGTCATCTTCATATCCATATCATCACCTTTGCTGGGAACTTTCTGCAAAATTGATGATGTTAACCACCAAAATTTCCCATTACCAAATAACCTGACGGGTAAGCTAAATTCAAATCTAGTAACTGCTTATAATTTGGCCTCCATTCGAAATATTTTTACACATGCATGTCATTGGAGGAAAGTGCTTCCACTCAAGCATACCAGAAGCTGAAAAATAACCACTTACCCCCACGCTTACAATTATTAAAAATTAAGCGTGGACGTAAGTAATACTTTTATGAGTGTGTTTGTGGGTCGTGGATATTTCTGAGTTGCTACTGCTTGTTCACCACCATCAGTGGTGGCATGCGGTGAGAAAGTAGAAGAGCGTAAAATTGGGAAGAGCGTAACATTGTGATGAGCGCAACATTGGGTAGAGCGTATAACTGTGAGGGAGTAATTACCAATTGTTGTCGTCATATGACGAACAATTTCATTTGCGGGAGGTGGGATTGAACTCGCGACCTCCTGGTTTCGTAGTTTAGCATCACAACCACTTGCCTACCTCGCGATTCGTAGACAAATCGCTTAATAATCAAGTACAAAAATATAACCCATCAAAATCTTGGTAAGTAAATGTCGTTACCACTTGATATCTCAGGTAATGATATCTCAATATCGCATTACTTTCGGTAAATAAATAACAACTAACTAAATTAAAACAAAAATAAGGTCAGCTGATGACTTAAATGATCTCTTTCGCACATCTCAGCAATCAACTGTGCTCTCAAACAATCAGCTGTCGCATAATGTCATTCACGGCAACGGCGTTGCCAACCCCGAAGCCATCTGATACACTTAGAAAAATTATGGCAGTCATTTATATTTTCATATTCAATTTTACTTATATTATGTATAACATTCTGTTAACGTCATGCATGTGTGTTATTACACATCACTTAAAAACTATAATTAACTTTTGTTTAATCTCCTTTTATTTCACAAATATTATTATTTTGTTTTCTACAAATCTAAAATCAATGCGGCAGGAAAATGTTGCTTATTTAACTGTTATTAATGGTACTTGATATTGGATGTAATTCCAAAGACGCAACACTTAATTTAATTCGAATACTAGCGAAGCAAAAATCTGGTCTCAACGTTGTGCATTTTAATGCCCAAAGTTTGAATAACAAAATGGATGAATTAAACCATATTTTCATATCGTCGGAGGTCGACATAATTTGCGTGTCGGAAACCTGGTTTCATTGTAATATCCAAGACAGTTTATATAATATTTCTGGATACACTCTATATCGTGCTGACAGAAAAACATTTGCTGGTGGAACATGTATTTATGTCAGAAATGGAATAAAATGCAAATTTAAAACTAAGTCTAGTGAAAATAGCCCCATCGAATACATTTTTTTGGAGATAAATCCAAGGAATAATCAAAAAATACTAATTGGTAGTGTGTATAGGCCAAATAAAAACATCCCAATAGACGACTTAATGTCAAAAATATCCGATTTATCTATGGCATATAATGACGTAATTATCTCTGGCGACTTTAACAGCAATCTACTCATTGAAAATGAACTGACAGATGCCTTTCAATCACTTGGTTTATTTCCTACGAACACAACAATTCCAACTCACTTTCACCCCTCATCGAATAGCCTGCTTGATGTCATATTTGTGAATCAAACATCAAACATTCACCTATATGACCAAATCTCAGCTCCTGTTTTTTCAAAGCACGACCTTCTCTTTATGATTTATGGCCAGCAGGTGAATACTAATCCTGAATGTATTACATACCGAGACTCCAAAAATATTAATTATAATGTGTTATATCAATTTGTTGCAAATGTACACTGGGAGACTATATACAATATTGAAGGTGTCGATGAGCAGGTATCATTTATTCAGGATAATTTGAATGCAATTTCAAATGCTTGTATTCCTCTCAAGTGCAAAATAGTAAAAAACAGTAAAAAAACCATGGTTTAATAATCGCATTAAAGAAATAATTCTTAAAAGAGATTCTTTGTACAAGCGATGGAAGCGATACAAAACTCCTGAGCTGTATGACTTATTTAAAATTATGAGGCGCCAAGTTGCCCATGAAATCCAGAGTGCAAAATCATCATTCTATAAACAAAAATTTTCAGCAGCAGTTGATAGCCATTCAAAATGGAAAGAAATTCGGAAAATCGGTATAGGACAAAAACCTACAAATAACGTGGATGTTGATGTTAATGAATTGAACAAAAAGTTTGTGGGTGAGAATCTTACATATAACACTACAAATATTCTTACATATAACGAGCTACTGCAATGTTCGCAGAGAAAATGATTTTACATTTCGATGCGTTAACCAGGATGAAGTTCTTACCAGCTTTTTGAAAATAAAATCTAATGCTGCCGGTATGGATGGACTTGAACCAAAGCTTCTTAAGCACATTTTGCCTTATTTGTTACCATACTTTACTTACATCTTTAATACTGCTCTCTCGAAATCTATGTTCCCCACGGAGTGGAAAAATGCGAAAATTCTACCTACCCCAAAATCTAACAATGATTTTCGACCAATAGCCATATTGCCATTCTTATCGAAAGTTCTTGAAAACCTAATGTATATGCAAATGAACGAATTTATCAACAGTAACCAATTATTATCAAACAAACACTCTGGCTTCAGGAGAGGCAGAAGTTGCATCACAGCCCTAGTTGACGTTGTTGAAGATCTCAGGGTCAATATGGAGGAGAATATGGACTCATTTCTGGTGCTATTGGATCATAGTAAAGCCTTTGATACTGTTAATCATTCTATTCTGTTAACTAAATTAGAAAAGTTGTTTGACTTCTCAAATTCCGCCTGCAGATTCATCTCTTCATACATTACAGGACGCTCGCAAATTGTCCATTTTAATAATAACCACTCGATGCCATTGGAATTACATAGAGGAGTTCCCCAAGGCTCCATATTGGGCCCATTGCTCTTTTGTCTGTACATAAACGACCTCCCATATACTTTGAGCCATTGTAATGTACACATGTACGCTGATGATGTGCAGCTATACTCTGGAGCTAAATCAAAAGACATCCAGCATTGTATTGGAAACATCAACGAAGACTTAATAAATATCAACCATTGGGCAAATGATAATGGACTGTGCATTAATCCTTCCAAATCCAAATGTATACATATATCAAAAAGGAATCGTCACCGTCAGACACTGGCTAATATTTGTTATAATGGAACAATTATTGAATATGTACCGTATTCATCAAACCTTGGCATAGTTTTTAATGATAAATTATCATGGTCCAACAATATAACTATTACGACTGGAAAAGTTCATGGTATGCTTCGAAATCTTTGGATGGTTCAAATATCTACACCATTACACATACGCATGCTCTTAGCGAAAACTTACTTGATACCCACTCTTTTATATGGGTCTGAAATTTTTTATAATTGTGGCTACACAGATCAACAAAAGCTAAGAGTAGCATATAATAACATTGCGAGATATATCTTCAATAAAAAACATAGCGAAAGTATATCTCATTATTCATACCAGATTTTCAACGTAGACTTCTGTAACTACTTAAAACTCAAAAGCCTGAGATTTATACACAAAATTATAAACACAAATTAACCTGACTATCTTATACAAAGGATAAAATTTGCACGTTCAAATCGTGGCAAAAAAAATATTCAAACAAGATTTAATACCTCAAGATCAGAGAGACAATTTTTCATACCCACTGTTCGTCTTTGGAATATCCTTCCCTCACATATTCAAACAATAAGCAACATCCTGCACTTTAAAAAAGAGTTATTCAATTTTTTCAAATAACATGTAAAATTATAAATCAATTACAATTGTAAAACATTCTCACAAAATACTAAGATTATATTTATATTGTTATGTAATTTAGAATCTATTGTAAACTGTAATCATTTGTACCACTAGCACTACTATTGATAAGAATTATATTCTCATTGTGCTAGACTATGTCGATTAAATAAATAAATAAAATAAAATAAGTTATTATTAGAAATCTAACTTAGAGATTCTAATTTGAACTTATAAACTTTTCTTTAAATGATTTAACTGAATACCAACTACAACGTATATACGTAAATCATTTAAGTAAAAATCATTTAACGAAAAGTTTATAAATAAAAATAAGATTTTCTAAATTAGATTACTAATTTATTTTTGTCATTATTTTGTTAGTCGTTATTTATTTACCGAAAGTAATGCTGGCTATAATGAGATATCATTACCTGGTAATGCAGGTGGTAATGGCATGCACTTACCAAGATTTTGCTGGGTATCGGCAAACTGGCGATGTTACCGACCACATCCACCTCACTTTCTGGAATTGTCTCACTCGCTTCTTTCTGTTCACTATTTTCGTTTGCCAGTGCAGGCGGTACGTTCGTGTTTGGGCTCGACTTAACTGTCCTGCCAATGGGTGTTTTTCCAATCATAAAGAAGATTTTCCGAATCCCGAAAAATGCCATGCCTTTTACTGCTCTGTTGACTGCGAAGCGCGGCACAGATTCCTCCATCTGCGGCCTGATGCTGATGCCTGCCGATGCTCCTGGTGTTGCTGTGGTGTGGTTGTTTGTTGTTGTCGTTCATCCGTGAGGGTGTTCGTGTTTATTGTTGTTTTATGTTTTGTGGGTCACTGCATTTCAGTGGCTGTGTGTTTGTCCCGAGCGGCGTCACGACGGTGAACGATGATGACTGTGTTAATTGTATGTGTTGTTCATTATTTGTTTATTTGTAGCTTGAAAAACAAATTTTGACTCATAGGCCACCAGTCCCGGACCTTTTTTGGAGGACCAACTGGTAGTAGCTTCGGCTACGAAGTCCGACCGGAGACTATAATCTGGTACCACGGGAGCCCCTGGAACTTCGGTTCCAGCCTGGCTGTTGGAACCCCAAATCGCGGGGAGAGCGTAAGCTCGATGTGGAGTTGCATTTTCAACCGGGTGCCATGACCCATAGAACGGAAGGAGTTTTAGGTAGGCTCCGCCCTTAGCCAAAGGGACGACATGCCAAGAACTTGAAGTCGAATTGGTAGTCATGCACTTCTGTGTGTGGTTGCGTTGGTAGACGCATTGTATTCACCCTGTGTTAAGAGCACAGTGCGGTAAGACCATTGCGGCGGGTACGCACTTAAAACGTTCGACTCCTATGTCAGAGTTATATAGTGAAATTTTATGAGGATAATTTTTGTGGAAGATCTTAAAAATCAAAAATTCCTTTCAAAAAGGACTTTTAAGGATTAAAATATTCTACGAAAAAGTTGTAAATATATGCTCTTTACGCTTAATCACACGCCAACTTATACAAATTAATAATATAATGTAAATTTGAACTATTTATTTTTAAAGTTTCGTAAACGCCACTCTGCTTTACTCGATTCACCATTAGAAAAAGATACTTAATAAAACTAGAATGCGAAAATGTTGCATGAATAAAGAAACATTGAAGTATTGAGATGAGCTGAATGAAAATAATATGTATCTATTATTCGTATAGCCGATACTAATCTTAGTTCAAAAACAGAATGGCGTTTATGCCAAATTCAATATAAACAGTTCATTTAAAGTCTTGATATATTAAAATATGTTTAACGAAGTCTGGTTGCTAAAACTTTTCTTAAGAAATGACGAATGAAATGAGAAAATTGATTTTTTAATAGTGCATTGGCTCAACTTCCCGAGCCTGATCAATACCGGTCGCGTATTGACATCACTGGAATCACCTCTACACCTCTCTTCAGAGACTTGATTCGCTTAGTACAGATGTGTTAGAGCGCGGGTTGCCTACGGACGGTGGTTGTTGTTTGGCCGCATTGCTCCTCTTCGGGTTTTTCTCTCTCTGTCCGCAAAAACTATAGTAGTCGAATACTTCCCAGTGGTAAAAATTATGGAGTAGTTTGCAAATCATGGATGATATCATGAGAAACATGCGAGGTATACCACGATTTACCTTGTCTCTGATTTTTACGTCATATGACCCACATATAATCCACCTATTCCTTAGCATATTGTTGATCCAGTTTATCAACGCCCGGTCAACTTGAAACTCGTCTAAGGACTGGATAAGTGTATCGGTCTGAAAGTTGTTAAAAGCGCCCTCAATGTCTATACAAACGGCAAGTGTGTACAATTTTTCACTGAAGGACTGTTCTATGTGGTGTACTACCTCATGTAGAGCCACTGATATTCCTTTAACATATGCGTGTTGCTTGAATTTTAGCTTGTCATCGCTATCTTACGAAGCTTTTGATTCCTTCTTTACCCATAGCATCCGTAATAGGTACTTGGTGCATTACATTTTCGGTCTGTAACTGTTCCTCTGTTGGCCCACCATTACCACTCGGAAAATGAGTTTTCACCAAAAGCCTTACGGTATCATCTATAGTTTCCATACTTTTACCCGTTTCATCCACCAGTGTTTCGGTTTGGATATGAGCTTTTGAGAGGAACTTTTTTATTTTGGACATGCTGTCTACTTGCTCACAGAAAAGCCTCCAGGAGTTACGTTTCGCCAGTCTAATGATTTTATTGTATTCTTTGAGCTTTCTGTGGTAGTCATCCCAATATACTGATAGCTTTTTACGTCGAGCTCTGTTGTAAAGTCTGCGGACATCCTTGCCAATCGAGCGAATTTGCCCAATCATCCAGGGTTTCTCATAGGCAGATTTCCTTTCTCGAAGCGGCCAACTATCTTCGAATGATTTTACAAGAGCCTCCGTAATCCTCCTCACATTGATATCAATGTCTTCTGTACTTGGATAATCGTGTTTAGGCTGGCCCAATCGATTTCTAAGTAGATTGCCGAATTTGGTCCAGTCGGTTTTAGCTTTCTTACGGAAACTTATTGGGTTAGGCGGTGGTCGTGCAATTTTAAACCGTATATAACGGCGGTCCGAATAGGAGTGTTCATCCGAAACCCTCCACTCATGGATCTCATCAATGAGGTTTTCCGAGCATATCGTTGTATCTAATACTTCTTCCCTAATTTTGTTAACAAAGGTCGCCTTGTTCCCTATGTTAAGAGTTAGGAGATCGTTAGTATTCAAAAATTCTATAAGGGCTTGTCCATTTTTATTGGTGTCAGTACTACCCCAAGCAATATGGTGTGAGTTGGCATCACAACCAGCTAGTTACTAGCAACCAGCTAGTAAAATTACTTGTATTTTTGGATTCCCTTACCAGGCGTTGTAATTCCAAAGTATGTGGCAATGTCGGCGCATCGAATGGCAGGTATACTGACGCCAGGTACATACTTCCATTACCTTGCATCAGCACAGTTGCGTCCGATGTTGACAACTCTGGAGAGAAAAGATAGCATAAGTTTTTATGGCACAGAATACAAGTCCTTGGACGAGTACCTGTGTTAGCGTAGAAAAGATTGTAGTTCATATGGTTTAATCCAGTAACTTTGTTACTAGTAGTCCACGGTTCCTGGACCAAAGCAACATATACCCTGCCTTTATTTATTATGTTCATCAGAGCGATGGATGCCGTTTCGCTCCGGTGGAGGTTTATCTGGATGACCTCAATCATTGTTTTTTCAGTAAAAGTTTCCTTTGGGAGTCGTCTATCCTATTTGGTTGCACTCCCTCTTTATTGTGAGGGAGTGAGTCTTTTTCCTCCTTTCGTTTACTACCTATTACACACTCTTCAAGTAGACCTCTTTGGGAGGCGGTGTTACTTATTGTCGTTCCCTCTTTGTTTTGATTCTTTATGTACCTATTCCTATCACCACTATTGCTGGGAACATTCTGCAAAATTTGTTGATATTATCGGCAATTTGGTAATGTTATTGACCTCTTTTTGAACACCGCCGTTTTTTGTCGCTCCCTCTTCTTTTTGAGTTTTTGTGCTCATCTTCATATCCTTATCACCACCTTTGCTGGGAACTTTCTGCAAAATTGATGATGTTACCCAGCAAAATTTCCCATTACCAAATAACCTGACGGGTAAGCTAAATTCAAATCTAGTAACTGCTTATAATTTGGCCTCCATTCGAATTATTTTTACACATGCATGTCAATGGAGGAAAGTGCTTCCACTCAAGCATACCAGAAGCTGAAAAATAACCACTTAACCCCACGCTTACAATTATTAAAAATTAAATACTTTTATGAGTGTGTTTGTGGGTCGTGGATATTTCTGAGTTGCTACTGCTTGTTCACCACCATCAGTGGTGGCATGCGGTGAGAAAGTAGAAGAACGTAAAATTGGGAAGAGCGTAACATTGGGATGAGCGCAACATTGGGTAGAGCGTATAACTGTGAGGGAGTAATTACCAATTGTTGTCGTCATATGACGAAAAATTTCATTTGCGGGAGGTGGGATTGAACTCGCGACCTCCTGGTTTCGTAGTTTAGCATCACAACCACTTGCCTACCTCGCGATTCGTAGACAAATCGCTTAATAATCGAGTACAAAAATATAACCCATCAAAATCTTGGTAAGTAAATGTCGTTACCACTTGATATCTCAGGTAATGATATCTCAATATCGCATTACTTTCGGTAAATAAATAACGACTAACTAAATTAAAACAAAAATAAGTTATTATTAGAAATTTAACTTAGAGAATCTAATTTGAACTTATAAACTTTTCTTTAAATGATTTAACTGAATACCAACTACAACGTATATACGTAAATCATTTAAGTAAAAATCATTTAACGAAAAGTTTATAAATAAAAATAAGATTTTCTAAATTAGATTACTAATTTATTTTTGTCATTATTTTGTTAGTCGTTATTAATTTACCGAAAGTAATGCTGGCTATAATGAGATATCATTACCTGGTAATGCAGGTGGTAATGGCATGTACTTACCAAGATTTTGCTGGGTATCTGCAAATTGGCGATGTTACCGACCACTTCCACCTCACTTTCTGGAATTGTCTCACTCGCTTCTTTCTGTTCACTATTTTCGTTTGCCAGTGCAGGCGGTACGTTCGTGTTTGGGCTCGACTTAACTGTCCTGCCAATGGGTGTTTTTCCAATCTTAAAGAAGATTTTCCAAATCCCGAAATATGCCACGCCTGTTACTGCTCTGTTGACTGCGAAGCGCGGCACAGATTCCTCCATCTGCGGCCTGATGCTGATGCCTGCCGATGATCCTGGTGTTGCTGTGGTGTGGTTGTTTGTTGTTGTCGTTCATCCGTGAGGGTGTTCGTGTTTATTGTTGTTTTATGTTTTGGGGGTCACTGCATTTCAGTGGCTGTGTGTTTGTCCGGAGCGGCGTCACGACGGTGAACGATGATGACTGTGTTAATTGTATGTGTTGTTCATTATTTGTTTATTTGTAGCTTGAAAAACAAATTTTGACTCATACACGGAGGAAAATCGTCATTTTTGATATGTTCGAAACGAAAGAAAATATACTTGGAAACGATTTTTTTAAATATTATATATTTGTTAACAAATAAATTTTATTTGAAAATCAAGAAATTTTGTTTGGAACGCATATATTAATATATTAGAACATAATTTATTTGCAAACTGAATTTCACAAATAAAATATGTGTTTACACACAAACAAAGTTATTGTTTAAGAAGTTTTCCAAATATATTTTATTTAAAAAGATTTTTAAAACATTGCTGACTTATTCGAATTTTAGTTAGCTTTTCCTAGTTTTTTTTAGTGTTACACTTTATAGCTAAAAATGTCCTTGTTTATAAATATTCCTATTCATCACTTTTTGTCAATCCATCAATGTCGTTTATATTTACGAAAGATTGTTCGATTTAAGTTTTGATTAAATTTTACAAACATATAAAATTTATAAAAAAATTGCTCTTTGAAAATCTGAAAAACAGAAAACTTGTCTTTAAGTTAAGGCATTTAATACATTACCAAAATAAATAATTACAAATGAATCCTTGTTTCGGAAATACTAGTTCCAAGTAAAAAATATTTGAATGGGAGCATATTTTTGTTTAGAACAATATCCTCACAAACATATAATATTTGTGTGTGTACCCTAAATATCTGTTTATTTCAAGCCGAATATGTTTGGGACAATATACTACAGAAGCGATTTTTTTTCAGCGTGTAGGCCACCAGTCCCGGCCCTTTTTTGGAGGACCAACTGGTAGTAGCTTCGGCTACGAAGTCCGACCGGAGACTATAATCTGGTACCACGGGAGCCAGGAGCCCCTGGAACTTCGGTTCCCTCCTGGCTGTTGGAACCCCAAATCGCGGGGAGAGCGTAAGCTCGATGTGGAGTTGCATTTTCAACCGGGTGCCATGACCCATAGAACGGAAGGAGTTTTATGTAGGCTCCGCCCTTAGCCAAAGGTGACGACATGCCAAGAACATGAAGTCGAATTGGTACTCATGCACTTCTGTGTGTGGTTGCGTTGGTAGACGCATTGTATTCACCCTGTGTTAAGAGCACAGTGCGGTAAGACCATTGCGGCGGGTACGCACTTAAAACGTTCGACTCCTATGTCAGAGTTATATAGTGAAATTTTATGAGGATAATTTTTGTGGAAGATCTTAAAAATCAAAAAGTCCTTTCAAAAAGGACTTTTAAGGATTAAAATATTCTACGAAAAAGTTGTAAATATATGCTCTTTACGCTTAATCAACCGCCAACTTATACAAATTAATAATATAATGTAAATTTGAACTATTTATTTTTAAAGTTTCGTAAATGCCATTCTGCTTTACTCGATTCACCATTAGAAAAAGATACTTAATAAAACTAGAATGCGAAAATGTTGCATGAATAAAGAAACATTGAAGTATTGAGATGAGCTGAATGAAAATAATATGTATCTATTATTCGTATAGCCGATACTAATCTTAGTTCAAAAACAGAATGGCGTTTATGCCAAATTCAATATAAACAGTTCATTTAAAGTCTTGATATATTAAAATATGTTTAACGAAGTCTGGTTGCTAAAACTTTTATTAAGAAATGACGAATGAAATGAGAAAATGGATTTTTTAATAGTGTTCACGTACGCAGCATTGTCTCAACTTCCCGAGCCTGATCAATACCGGTCGCGTATTGACATCACTGGAATCACCTCTACACCTCTCTTCAGAGACTTGATCGCTTAGTACAGATGTGTTAGAGCGCGGGTTGCCTACGGACGGTGGTTGTTGTTTGGCCGCCTTGCTCCTCTTCGGGTCATTCTCTCTCTCTGTCCGCAAAAACTATAGTAGTCGAATACTTCCCAGTGGTAAAAATTATGGAGTAGTTTGCAAATCATGGATGATATCATGAGAAACATGCGAAGAAAATCAAAGTACTTTTTAACGAAGCCAGTCGTAATGTACAGATTTAAGTACGTTCGAATTCCTCTTACGAAATCATAGATGATAACCACATCCAAATATTTCATATTTTGTAATTTTCTACTCTGCTTCATTTTTCGTGATGTTCATTTGCTTTACCACATTACAAACGTCCCTTCGCTCATAAGCAGGAACGAGTGTGGTGATGCAAAATGTTTTTTCGCTTTTTTGTCTTTGTTGTAAAAAAAGTAACTGTAACACCTTCTAACATTCTTTGTTTTCGCATTTTTGTTTTATTTATTTGCAAAGTCCATTCTTGTCGTGCGGTTGTATAAATTGGTTGGTTTGAAAGTGCGGAAGAATTTCTGAGTAAAATAAAATTTGTGAAATAGTGTTATTTTAAGGTAAGAATAAAAAACATTCATGTAATTTAATGGAGGGTTTCTCAAAAACATTTATTACGTCTTTCTCGTAAGGAAAAAGACAATTGTAAGGTTCAGGGCGAATTGTTACCCAAATCGTCCGATGATTCATTAAGCCAATGTAATATTAGCATATCAGAAAACGATATAGATGCGTCTTGTAGTATTAATAATTATTGTAGTGTTCAATTGCCATGTCCGTCCGAAACGTTTAGTTCTTTCCAAATACCCCAAAATTCCCTACGACAAAAGTTGGCAAATTGGTTCAAAAAGTATAGCCCTGGTCCACGATGCTGCGATTACCTGTTGACTATTTTAAATTCGAAAAAAATGGAGGTAATTTATCCACCAATTCTCTAATTGGGACTACTGAACTTGAAAAAAATATTGTACGGACTGTTGCGCAAGGTCAATATTTCCACGCTGGTATAAAACCTTATCTATGACAATCTCATAAAATTTAAAAAAATTAGAAGTGTTGGACGTGGATAGAGATGGTCTACCACTATACCAGAGTTCCAAAACAACCCTGTGACCTATTTTAGGCCACTTTATAAATTTAGAAAACTCAAAGGTATTTTTAATAGGTGCATATATTGGGGATAAAAAGCCATCAAATATTGACCATTATCTTTACGATTTTATGGAAGACATTTCTGATTCAATGGAGAATGGCACCAATATAATTAGAGTGAAAATGCGTGCGTTTGGAGCATCGCACCAGCGAGGTCATTTGTAAGCGGCGTTGTTGGGCGCAACTCTCTAAATGGTTGTTCGAAATGTAACCAAACTGGGATTCGTTTCGATAACGTTACTACGTATCGAAATACCATATCAGAGTTGCGGACTGACGAAAATTTTGAAAATAGAGAGTACGAATGTCATCATAGTTGCATCTTTAAAGAAAACAAATGTATGTTAGAAAAAATAAATATTAAAATGGTTACGCAATTCCCAATTGATGCAATGCATTTGTTGGATCTGGGGGTTTGTAAAAAGATATTGTGCTGTATTGTAAAGGGGAAACCTTTAATTACAAACTCAAGACTGCTGAGATTGCATTAATTCCAGAATATTTGCTGTCATTAGGGCCTTATATGCCATGCGAGTTTTTAAGAAAGCCTCGCGATATTGATTGTTGCTGTTGTTGTGGCAGCATGGAGACGCAGATTTGATAATCCTTAAGTCTATTTTTAATACAGACTTCGTTCCGGTATATACCCCATTATCGCGGGAACCTTATGTTGTTTTCGTCCACTCATTGTTGTCCGGTTGTAAATTAACATTCGTCTGTTAATATCAGGGAATGGATGTTATTTGAGTGTTTGCCGTTTCTATTCTCCACTAGAAGCGCTGCATTTCTGTTAATAGTCGTTGTTAGCGTATGGCGCAAAAAAGGGGGTTGCAAAAATAAATAAAAGAAATAAAAACACAATCGAATTTTAGTATTTAGTTTAATTTAAATATGGGGGATCTTTATTTTTTCTAATAACAATTGGGGGTGAGTATTACCGTGTTCGAGTGTTAGTACAGGAGGTAACGCGAGCGCTCGGCTTGAGTACAAAACGACCCGTGTGCATACATACGAGAGCCTAGAAGAAGCAAGGTGTCGACAGCAAAAACGTCTGCTTGCGGGAAGTCTCTCTCTACATCCGTACATGCTAATATCGTCCCGGGAGAGGCGGAGAGAGATACAGCGCTGGAAGTCTCTCCTTACAATCCGTGCCATGCGAATATCGTCTTGGGAGAGTGTGTAGAGAGATTCTTTTCAATCCCTCTACGATCCGTGCTGAGCGAATTCGTCCCAAGAGAGTCGAAGGAGAGCACCATACGCTGAAACGCCCTCTCACAATCCGTACAAGCGAATATCGTCCCGGGAGAGTTGTAGCAGAGACTTCTTCTCCTTCAACCCGACAGGGTTGCCAATCAACGAAGGAAATGCACAAGCTGGGGAAGTTGTGCGGCAAGTTCGCGAACTTAAACATTACCGGCCCCCTTGCAACATCTAGCTCTGTTGCAACAGTGTGTAAATAAACTATAACTAGGTGTGTTACAATTCAAAATTAGTAGACGAAGGAACGTAAATTCAGTTTCCGAGTGAGCAACTTTAAATAAAATTTTATATTAAAATTAGAAAAAAATTCTTAATATAGGCGAATAGTTCAATACATTAAAATTTTTAACTAGTTTGAGTTCGTAAAAAATCCGACAAAAATTAGGAGTGGTGGCGCGGTAATATAATCTAAATTTCTAGAATTTTAAATACAAGATTTCGAATGGTTAAAATAATAAGTTTCTAGTTTCTATAAAAACGATAGCAATTATAGCGAACACTTTTGTAAAAAAGCGAGATATCAAAATTTGACAAACAAAAAAAACCGTGTAATCGAAGATTGAGTGCAAATCGATAAAGTGCGAAGCAAACGAGTAACTCAGGGTGAGACATGCAAGTAATAAACAAGAACGAATATTTACAAAGTGAGAGAGAGGATTCACGTCATATTTTGAGACCAGGAGATGAAATATCCTAAATTCGAAATATCGCGAAATGTTCGGAAGAACGAGGGCTACCGTTTCTAAGATGAGCGTTGGATCTATAGGTGAGACGATTTCAAGAGAGCAAATTTCTCTTGAATTCCCAAGGAGAGTACCGTTTACGCCTGAAACTCTAGCGTTCATAGAACGCGTCGAAATTCCTAATCGTCTCCGAAAGCGGTCCGTAATTATGGACGTCTCGGAAGACGGGTCAATGAGAGCTCGGGTAGGGTGGTATGAAATACCTGGCGATTCATAATGGCGAGATTAGTTCCATTTGAAGAGGAAGCTACATTATCGTGACTAGGATTAGGAGTGGTATCACTAACAACAGGGGTAGAGCTACAAGACGAGACAGTTGAGGAGGTAGAGCTAGACGACGAACCAACTGAGGGGACAAAATGATGAGGGCGGTGTAGGAGGGTGTGATGCCTTCCATTCGAACACAAGCGCTAAAAATTGGGGGGGGGCCTAGACGAAAATCACCCAAGTGAAAACAAACAACGGAACCGAATTCAATTGAAATGAATCGATTAAAGTTTCCAAGAAATGCGGACGCTATTTCAGAGAACCCACAAACTAAAATATTCAAAGTAGTCGAGGAGGTACCAAACACAAAAGTTTTAGAACTTTTGAAAAAGCTAGCAAACCGAAGGCTGGAAACGAATTAAAAATTTGACCACACGTATAGCAAACAAAAAATCAAAATTAAAGTTGCGCACAGCAATAAATCAATAAATAAATATAAATATATTTAAAAAAAAGATTCAAAAATGTCTCGCGTTGTACCGAACGAAGTTTCCCGGTCTATTACGTACGAAAATCTACCGAATGTAGCACTTTTGTGTCCAAATACACACAATTCGTAAGACCGAAAACTAGAAATACCAAAAAAAAAATATTTTTAAATTGATATATGACGAATTGACCGAGAGTAGGGTGCACGGAGTCGAATAGTAGCGAACAATGTACTAATGAGTAGTACAACAACAATTGTCATCGAAATTAAAAAATTTCAAGCTAAAATATTTTTTACGTATTCGCGAAATTGCCTCTTGGGACCACTGTGCCGACGTCACTTGTTCACAATAAGACACACGTCCGATGTTCAATCACAATAACTCAATTCAGCTGTTCAATAAGAATCACAACAAAGCAAATAAACGCAGCATCAGTGGAAATGTCAACGATATATGTATGGTGATATGGATGTGTAAATAAATAAACGAAACGTGAGGGTGGTATTGACAGACGACCGACGCTGAATTTGGCGGTTTGACTATGAGAAACTGCGTTGAGAGTAACGACGTTGTTGTAATGCAGTGGCAAATGAAAACAAAGAAACAAAAAAAGCAAAGCCAAGGCACACCACTAACTTAAGCGACGGTGAACACAGTGTATTAGAACGAATGAAAAGGTAGGAATATGGGTAAATAAATTTAAAATCTATTTACCAAATTTAACCGATTCTTGGTACACTAATAATTATTTTTCACGTAAATTCGATGTTAAAAATAAATATGTACTAATACACAACTCACGGCGAGCGAATGGACTGTATAATAGGGATTTTTTGACAACGAAATAAGCGATAGGGTGACTAAAAGCCGACCACGAAAATAATGTTTTTTTTACTTTTTATTTTTGTAACAAAACAAAAATCGCGTTGCTCACTTTAAAGATACTGAGTTTAGTTACCTTGTGTAAATAAGTGTTAGTAGGATGGATTGGTGATGAGGTTTTTTGGCGACGAAGGAGGAAGGGGGTACTTATGGCGACAAATTCCTTCAAACGAAGAAAAAACCAAACGATTAATCCACGACACTGAAAGTGATCCGGCTCGAAGGACCAAATGTTAGCGTACGGCGCAAAAAAGGGGGTTGCAAAAATAAATAAAAGAAATAAAAACACAATCGAATTTTTGTATTTAGTTTAATTTAAATATGGGGGATCTTTATTTTTTCTAATAACAATTGGAGGTGAGTATTACCGTGTTCGAGTGTTAGTACAGGAGGTAACGCGAGCGCTCGGCTTGAGTACAAAACGACCCGTGTGCATACATACGAGAGCCTAGAAGAAGCAAGGTGTCGACAGCAAAAACGTCTGCTTGCGGGAAGTCCCTCTCTACATCCGTACATGCTAATATCGTCCCGGGAGAGGCGGAGAGAGATACAGCGCTGGAAGTCTCTCCTTACAATCCGTGTCATGCAAATATCGTCTTGGGAGAGTGTGTAGAGAGATTCTTTTCAATCCCTCTACGATCCGTGCTGAGCGAATTCGTCCCAAGAGAGTCGAAGGAGAGCACCATACGCTGAAACGCCCTCTCACAATCCGTACAAGCGAATATCGTCCCGGGAGAGTTGTAGCAGAGACTTCTTCTCCTTCAACCCGACAGGGTTGCCAATCAACGAAGGAAATGCACAAGCTGGGGAAGTTGTGCGGCAAGTTCGCGAACTTAAACATTACCGGCACCCTTGCAACATCTAGCTCTGTTGCAACAGTGTGTAAATAAACTATAACTAGGTGTGTTACAATTCAAAATTAGTAGACGAAGGAACGTAAATTCAGTTTCCGAGTGAGCAACTTTAAATAAAATTTTATATTAAAATTAGAAAAAAATTCTTAATATAGGCGAATAGTTCAATACATTAAAATTTTTAACTAGTTTGAGTTCGTAAAAAATCCGACAAAAATTAGGAGTGGTGGCGCGGTAATATAATCTAAATTTCTAGAATTTTAAATACAAGATTTCGAATGGTTAAAATAATAAGTTTCTAGTTTCTATAAAAACGATAGCAATTATAGCGAACACTTTTGTAAAAAAGCGAGATATCAAAATTTGACAAACAAAAAAAACCGTGTAATCGAAGATTGAGTGCAAATCGATAAAGTGCGAAGCAAACGAGTAACTCAGGGTGAGACTTGCAAGTAATAAACAAGAACGAATATTTACAAAGTGAGAGAGAGGATTCACGTCATATTTTGAGACCAGGAGATGAAATATCCTAAATTCGAAATATCGCGAAATGTTCGGAAGAACGAGGGCTACCGTTTCTAAGATGAGCGTTGGATCTACAGGTGAGACGATTTCAAGAGAGCAAATTTCTCTTGAATTCCCAAGGAGAGTACCGTTTACGCCTGAAACTCTAGCGTTCATAGAACGCGTCGAAATTCCTAATCGTCTCCGAAAGCGGTCCGTAATTATGGACGTCTCGGAAGACGGGTCAATGAGAGCTCGGGTAGGGTGGTATGAAATACCTGGCGATTCATAATGGCGAGATTAGTTCCATTTGAAGAGGAAGCTACATTATCGTGACTAGGATTAGGAGTGGTATCACTAACAACAGGGGTAGAGCTACAAGACGAGACAGTTGAGGAGGTAGAGCTAGACGACGAACCAACTGAGGGGACAAAATGATGAGGGCGGTGTAGGAGGGTGTGATGCCTTCCATTCGAACACAAGCGCTAAAAATTGGGGGGGGGGGGGACCTAGACGAAAATCACCCAAGTGAAAACAAACAACGGAACCGAATTCAATTGAAATGAATCGATTAAAGTTTCCAAGAAATGCGGACGCTATTTCAGAGAACCCACAAACTAAAATATTCAAAGTAGTCGAGGAGGTACCAAACACAAAAGTTTTAGAACTTTTGAAAAAGCTAGCAAACCGAAGGCTGGAAACGAATTAAAAATTTGACCACACGTATAGCAAACAAAAAATCAAAATTAAAGTTGCGCACAGCAATAAATCAATAAATAAATATAAATATATTTAAAAAAAAGATTCAAAAATGTCTCGCGTTGTACCGAACGAAATTTCCCGGTCTATTACGTACGAAAATCTACCGAATGTAGCACTTTTGTGTCCAAATACACACAATTCGTAAGACCGAAAAGTAGAAATACCAACAAAAAAATATTTTTAAATTGATATATGACGAATTGACCGAGAGTAGGGTGCACGGAGTCGAATAGTAGCGAACAATGTACTAATGAGTAGTACAACAACAATTGTCATCGAAATTAAAAAATTTCAAGCTAAAATATTTTTTACGTATTCGCGAAATTGCCTCTTGGGACCACTGTGCCGACGTCACTTGTTCACAATAAGACACACGTCCGATGTTCAATCACAATAACTCAATTCAGCTGTTCAATAAGAATCACAACAAAGCAAATAAACGCAGCATCAGTGGAAATGTCAACGATATATGTATGGTGATATGGATGTGTAAATAAATAAACGAAACGTGAGGGTGGTATTGACAGACGACCGACGCTGAATTTGGCGGTTTGACTATGAGAAACTGCGTTGAGAGTAACGACGTTGTTGTAATGCAGTGGCAAATGAAAACAAAGAAACAAAAAAAGCAAAGCCAAGGCACACCACTAACTTAAGCGACGGTGAACACAGTGTATTAGAACGAATGAAAAGGTAGGAATATGGGTAAATAAATTTAAAATTTATTTACCAAATTTAACCGATTCTTGGTACACTAATAATTATTTTTCACGTAAATTCGATGTTAAAAATAAATATGTACTAATACACAACTCACGGCGAGCGAATGGACTGTATAATAGGGATTTTTTGACAACGAAATAAGCGATAGGGTGACTAAAAGCCGACCACGAAAATAATGTTTTTTTTACTTTTTATTTTTGTAACAAAACAAAAATCGCGTTGCTCACTTTAAAGATACTGAGTTTAGTTACCTTGTGTAAATAAGTGTTAGTAGGATGGATTGGTGATGAGGTTTTTTGGCGACGAAGGAGGAAGGGGGTACTTATGGCGACAAATTCCTTCAAACGAAGAAAAAACCAAACGATTAATCCACGACACTGAAAGCGATCCGGCTCGAAGGACCAAATGTTAGCGTACGGCGCAAAAAAGGGGGTTGCAAAAATAAATAAAAGAAATAAAAACACAATCGAATTTTTGTATTTAGTTTAATTTAAATATGGGGGATCTTTATTTTTTCTAATAACAATTGGGGGTGAGTATTACCGTGTTCGAGTGTTAGTACAGGAGGTAACGCGAGCGCTCGGCTTGAGTACAAAACGACCCGTGTGCATACATACGAGAGCCTAGAAGAAGCTAGGTGTCGACAGCAAAAACGTCTGCTTGCGGGAAGTCCCTCTCTACATCCGTACATGCTAATATCGTCCCGGGAGAGGCGGAGAGAGATACAGTGCTGGAAGTCTCTCCTTACAATCCGTGTCATGCAAATATCGTCTTGGGAGAGTGTGTAGAGAGATTCTTTTCAATCCCTCTACACACTCTCCCAGTGTAGTGGTAGTGCGACCGGTGAGTTATTTTTAGCTGCAGAAGCTCGAATTATGATGAAAACATGAAGTGTTGATGTTAAATTTTTCCGGTGCCATGGCTGGGAGTTGAACCCAGCACCTTCGGGATCCAAGTCTAACCACTAAGCTACCGAAGGCCACGGTATTGATGATATGACGAGGTGGAAAGCCATTGAATTTCGTCAGTTTATTCTGTATACTTCAATATTAGTTTTAAAGCCTTTCTTAAGTGAAGATCACTATTATCATCTGCTTTTATTCCATTGTGAATACCGGTTACTTCTTTCCAAACAATACTTAAATCATATTGATGTCGCTAAAGAAATGTTACAAAGTTTTGTTGAGAATTTTCCATTATTGTATCCACCCAAAATGTTAACATATAATGTACATAATATCCCAGCAAAATTTCCCATTACCAAATAACCTGACGGGTAAGCTAAATTCAAAACTAGTAACTGCTTATAATTTGGCCCCCCTTCGATCAGTGGTGGAATGTGGTGAGAAAGTAGAAGAGCGTAACATTGGGTAGAGCGTATAATTGGGAGAGAGTAGTTATCGATTTGTTGTCGTCATATGACGATAAATTTCATTTGCCGGAAGGTGGGATTGAACTCGCGACTTCATGGTGTCGTAGTTTAGGATCACAACCACTGGCCTACCTCGCGATTCATAGACAAATCGCTTAATAATCAAATACAAAAATATAACCCATCAAAATCTTCGTAAGTAAATGTCGTTGCCAGATGCATTACCTGGTAATGATATCTCATTATTGCCAGCATTACTTTCGGTAAATAAATAACTACTAACTAAATAATGATAAAAATAAGTTATTATTAGTAATCTAATTTAGAGAATCTGATTTGAATTTATAAATGATTTAACTGAATACAAACTACAACGTATATACGTAAATCATTTGAGAAAATCGTAAATCATTTAAAGAAAAGTTTATAACTTAAAATAAGATTTTCTAACTAAGATTACTAGCAATAACTTATTTTTGTCATTATTTTGTTAGTCGGTATTTATTTACCGAAAGTAATGATGGCGATAATGAGATATTATTACCTGGTAAAGCGAGAGGTAATGACATGTACTTACCAAGATTTTGTTGGGATGCTACATATTACGCAATACGTGCGAGAAATGGTGTATATTCAAAGTTTTACGGCATATAAATATGAGAATTTTCTTCAAACTTTTGCAGCAACTATCAAATCAATTTACCAACCATAAACCGGAAACAACTGATACGTTTCTGGGATTAAAAGGGAAAAGAAAGGGGTGTATAGTTAATTATATATATAACCAAGGATTATTTATTATCTTGGAAAATGCCAGATAACGTATGTTGTTTGGGTTCCAATATTCCCTTTGAAATTCCAAAATTCGTTGAAAAAGATAACGAGGGTTTTGTTTTAGAAAGAAGATTTTCAAACATTCGACAATTTTTCGCCACACCTTTACATTCGTGGAAGGATTTAGGTATAGGTTTGGCTCAATTAGTTACGACAGATGACGAATTATTTCTCATAAGCGATACTAAATTTAAATATGCTCGTCTACCTTGTAACGGAGAATTTCTCTTAATTCCTATTGTTCATATATTTACCTAATATTCTTACCATTAACTTTTTACCTTTAAACCCTAAATTGTTTATAATATACACATCATTGAATACAAATATGAATTCTCCAAAAAAATATGTTGCAAGCAATGAATTTCAACTGGGTGGCAATGAACAAAATGTTCATACATTTACCTAATATTCTTACCATTAACTATTTAACTTTAAACCCTAAAATTGTTTATAATATACACAGCATTGAGAACAAATATGAATTCCCCAAAAAAATATGTTGCAAGCAATGAATTTCAACTGGGTGGCAATGAACAAAATGGAAGTAAACTGCAACTTATTTTTAATAATCAAGCACGAATGGAGCAAAACATTAAGAATTTATAAAATCTAAAATTGCAAAAATATATATTTTTTTTCTAGATTTTCAAGAAAAACGAACAAGTAGTTTGAAGAAAATCAATTACGAATGGAACACAATTTTCAAGGTATTATTTTATTTTAAATACAAATTTTAAATTTTATAAATTTTTTAATACTTAAGCACTTCAGAAAAAACTGATAAACATTTCGAGGAAATTGGACTGCTGATTGAAAAGAAACACCAAGGTATTCATTGGAAGTTTTAACAAGTTCTGCGTTACTCACAATATTTACATTTTCGCTCTTTGAAGCAAATTGTTGACAAAAATGTAAGATTTTCAACAACAATCCGAAGATTTGGAAACTATAAATTTAAAGATATCGGCAGATATGAATAAGGATCATTAATTTTTTCAGGTCGTTTCATTTTGACATTTTCATGACAACACATCATTAACATAACTTAGGTAGATAGTCAGTCGCCGCCAGTGGTAGCGAACGGACGTGTTATTGCAGAGCGGATAGTTTTTTCAACATATAACGCAATTCTTATTCACCTACCTACTACGCAACCACAAGGTGTTGTTCTTAAAGTGGGGGTTGAATTTGTTGCATCGGTCTCAGAACAGACATTTTGGAAGTAGTATGGAAGGCCAACATCGACGTACCTATTACGGGCAAATGCTGGCTATGGGGGTCTCTCCCAAAAATTTATGATTAACCCTGATGAAGTAAATGATATTACGGTGCAGGGAAAAATAAACCCAGTACCGGCGGAAAGCGTTGATTTACTCGCGAGTCACGTGTCGTCGTTATCAAACAATCGTGAGCAAGTAACTTCTACGGGGTTGGGTGCCTCGGATTCCGTAGTCGAAACAGATACAAGAGCACATCTAGCCTTTGGCAAAATAAACCAAACCATCCATAAAAGAGGGGGCCTCAGACAAAAAGACCCATTATAAAGGCAAAAGCAAGGTGGCTATAAAAAACATATTCAGGGCGAACTACACTATGCCATAATTGATAGCAGTAGTGCGTCTGGCAGAATTCCCGAAGAGCATCTTCGAAGATTTGTTCTACACAAAGGTATTGGACCACATTCTCGAATTTAATGATGGACCAACAATCCAAGTAATGAGCATCACATTGATGTGTCGATGTCCTCGGAAAACTAGTGGAGAGCATCCCCTCACCTTGGGACGGCGCAAAGCTGAAACTGGTAAGGAAAAGCGACATCCCTGTACTCATAAAAACATCTTTCTATGTCAGAAGATGGGCAAGTAAGATACCGTCAGAGCGCATACTCAGCGTCATTGGCAAACAAGATTCGAACCTTAAAGTGGGGAAGTGGGAAGTCTTCCACAGGAAAAATTATCCCGATGGTTCTCTCCTGGTGGTAGGCATAGACCCGTATTCCAGGGATAGCCTTGTCAAGACAAAAGGCATGGCATTTTTCGGGATTTGGAAAATCTTCTTTAAGATTGGAAAAACCCCCATTGGCAGGACAGTTAAGTCGAGCCCAAACACGAACGTACCGCCTGCAGTGGCAAACGAAAATAGTGAACAAAAAGAAGCGAGTGAGAAAATTCCAAAAAGTGAGGTGGAAGTGGTCGATTACATCGCCAATTTGCCGATAACATCATCAATTTTGCAGAAAGTTCCCAGCAAAGGTGGTGATAAGGATATGAAGAGGAGCACAAAAACTCAACACAAAGAGGGAACGACAAAAAACAACACCGCCTTCCAAAAAGAGGTCGATAACATTACCAAATTGCCGATAATATCACCAATTTTGCAGAATGTTCCCAGCATAGTGGTGATAGGAATAGGTACATAACGAATCAAAACAAAGAGGGAACGACAAAAAGTAACACCGCTTCCCAAAGATATCTACTTGAAGAGTGTGTAATAGGTAGTAAAAGAAAGGAGGAGAAAGACTCACTACAAAATAAAGAGGGAGTGCAACCAAATGGGATAGACGACTCCCAAAGGAAACTTTTACTGGAAAGACAATGATTGACAAAGACATCCAGATAAACCTCCACCGGAGCGAAACGGCATCCATTGCTCTGATGAACATAATAAATAACGGCAGGGTTCATGTTGCTTTGGTCCAGGAGCCGTGGACTACTATTAACAAAGTTACTGGATTAAACCATATGAACTACAATCTTTTCTACGCTAACACAGGTACTCGTCCAAGGACTTGTATTCTGTGCCATAAAAACTTATGCTATCTTTTCTCTCCAGAGTTGTCAACATCAGACGCAACTGTGCTGATGCAAGGTAATGGAAGTATGTACCTGGCGTCAGTATACCTGCCATTCGATGCGCCGACATTGCCACCTGCGTCGGAATTACAACGTCTGGTAAGGGAATCCAAAAATAGAAGTACTGTGTTACTAGCTGGTTGTGATGCCAACTCACACCATATTGCTTGGGGTAGTACTGACACCAATAAAAGGGGACAAGCACTTATAGAATTTTTGAATACTAACGATCTCCTAACTCTCAACATAGGGAACAAGGCGACCTTTGTTAACAAAATTAGGGAAGAAGTATTAGATATAACGATATGCTCGGAAAACCTCATTGATGAGATCCATGAGTGGAGGGTTTCGGACAAACACTACTATTCGGTCCACCGTTATATAAGGTTTAAAATTGCACGGCCACCGCCTAACCCAATAAGTTTCCGTAATAGGGCTAAAACCGACTGGACCAAATTCGGCAATCTACTTAGAAATCGATTGGGCCGGCCTAAACACGATTATCCAAGTACAGAAGACATTAATATCAATGTGAGGAGGATTACGGAGGCTCTTGTAAAATCATTCGAAGATAGTTGCCCGCTTATCACAGAGAGGCTGAGGGGAGTCTCCGGACTTTTTGACGCATCTGGCGGGGACATGCTTTTCGACGATACGGACGAAGAGTTCGATAACACCCTTGTCGGGGTGGATGTTAATCTGTCAATTACCAATGATGGTAAGAATTCTACAGATTAACCTCCATCACGCTAAAGCAGCCTCAGCGGCTCTATTGCTGCGCCTGTCCACAGGCGCAGTAGACTTCGTCCTGATACAGGAGCCCTACGTAGTGGGAGGAAGGGTGTGTGGTATTAGGACACCCAACTTTAAACTGCTTGTGGCCAACTGTGAAGGCACTCCAAGAACCTGCATTTTGGCCAGGAAAGATCTAAGTATCTTTCTCCTGACTAATTTAAGTGGTAAAGACCAAACAGCTGCTAGCCTGGAGATCGGTAATCGCATATATTGGGTGGTCTCCAGCTACTTGCCTTATGAATCTGTAGTACCGACTGCTCTATTCAGGGAAGTAGTAGAAGAAGCAACGTCTGACCAGCTCGAGCTAATTATTGGCGCAGACACGAACGCTCATCATACTATCTGGGGTAGTACGGATATAAACAATAGGGGTGATTCGCTTCTTGACTTTATTCTAACTACCAACCTTAGTATTTGTAACATAGGTAATAAACCGACCTTCACAATTAAAGACAGACAAGAAGTACTCGACGTAACGTTTGCTACTGACCGGCTGTCAGACAAAATTATTGGGTGGAATGTACTGGACGACCACTCATTCTCAGATCACCATTATATTGAGTTCAAACTCGCGGAAAAAGCGCCTAAACCCGCCGTCCACAGAAATGTAAGGAAGACAAAGTGGCATCTGTATGAGAAGAATTACAAGAAAGTACTCAACTCTAAACTTCTGTACGAACCGAATGACAAAGCCGGTCTGGATAATCTGGTCGATCATATCACCATATCATTCAATAGATCCCTTGAAGAAGCCTGTCCAAAAACAAGGTACAAGGGTAAAACTAAACCCCAATTGTGGACTTCTGAGCTAACGGCTATGAAAAAGACATGCAACAAGCTATTCAATAAGGCTAAATCTACTGGGGTCGCTAATGATTGGGATGCTTATAAAGAGCAACTCAAGATCTATAAAAAGGAGCTTAGAAAGGCGCAAAGGCGCTCTTGGTATACCTTCTGTGGTGAAGAGGAAAAGGTCTCCGACGCCGCTAGGCTGAGGAAGATATTATCTGCTTCACCCTGTACAGTGGGATATTTACAGGATGAGGCAAATAACTGGACCAAAAACAGCGAGCAGTCGCTCAATGTACTGCTCGACACACATTTCCCGGGGAACTCTGTAACAGAACCCGAGGATCAGCAGGACCAACAAGAGTGCGAGTGGACTGCGAGCGTCGCTAGCTTCTTGACTGAGAGATCTAGAATAAGATGGGCTATTAACAGCTTCAAGCCCCTGGACCAGATGGCATCACTCCAGCAGAAATGCAGAAAATGTTAAAGTACATTATCCCGTGGCTGGAGAAAATTTATGTAGGCTGTATCAGGCTTTCATACGTCCCGAATCGATGGAGGGATACCAAAGTGGTATTCATACCTAAAGCGGGAAAGATATCACACACTAGGCCAAAAGACTTCAGACCAATTAGCCTATCCTCCTTCCTATTGAAAGGTCTGGAAAGACTTTTAGATCATTTCATTAGGGAAAACCTGGATACAAAACTCCTGTCGGGGAACCAACATGCTTACAATAAGGGCAAGTCTACAGAATCAGCCCTGCACGAACTTGTGAGCACTATCGAATCGTCCCTGCATTTCAAGGAATTCACCATGGTGGCATTTCTTGACATAGAAGGGGCTTTTAACAACATTCACTCAGATGCGGTAATTGCGGCACTCTCACATCTAAAAGTTAACACTAGTTTGATTAGACTAATTCAAAGTCTGCTCACCAGAAGACGCATAACAGCATGTCTAGGGTCCACAACTTTAACAAGGTATGTAAACAGAGGGACCCCGCAAGGAGGAATACTGTCTCCACTAATTTGGAACCTAGCGGTGAATGAAATCCTGCTAGATCTAGAACGTTGTGGCTGCAAGGTCGTGGCATATGCGGACGACGTGGCAATCGCAGTGAGTGGCAAATTCGTAAACGTCCTCAGAGACATCCTACAGGTGGCTCTGAACAAGTTGGCTAGATGGGCCAGAAGCAGCGGTTTGGGCGTTAACCCCAACAAGACAGAATTGGTTCTCTTTACTAGGATGAATAATGTCCCACATGTGGACCCTCCACCTCGGATAAATGGAACAGATCTAGTCTTTTCTGAAAGTGCAAAATTTTTAGGAATAATTCTAGATAGGAAAATGTTATTTAGACTTAACGTATTGGAACGTGTAAGGAAGGCCAACGTCGCCTTATATTCCTGCAAAAAGGCTGTAGGGTCGCGGTGGGGACTCTCTCCTAAAATCGTCCACTGGATATATATAGCAGTAGTTCGTCCAATACTGTTATACGGTATTGTGGTATGGTGGACGGCAACTGACAAACTAACCATTACCAACTTACTAACAAAGGTTCAGAGAACTGCCTGCCTGAGCATAAGCGGAGCCTTAAGGACTACAGCGACCGAGTCTCTACAGGCCCTACTCCATATACTGCCGATTAATATTGTGGCGAGAGAAGTTGCAACCAAAGCGGCAATAAGATTAAACTGCCTATCAATGTGGAGGTACAAGAACTATGGTCACATGAGGATATCAAAGTGTAGTGCTATGGTAACCGAACGAGTGGACTATATACCAACTGTGTACACCTTCGAGAGAAATTACATCACTATGATTCCCGCCAGAGATGAATGGGTCGGCAGAATACCAGGTAATAGAGACCATCTCCACTTTTACACGGATGGTTCGAAGCTTGATGAAAAGGTTGGTTTCGGAGTACACTTTGAAGAACTTAGTCTGGATATAGCTCACAGACTACCAGATACCTGCAGTGTATATCAAGCCGAAATAATGGCAATATGGGAAGTCGCCAAGTGGCTGAGTCGCAACATAGCAACCAACACTGACGTTGTCATTTACTCGGAGAGCCAGGCTGCCATCAATTCTCTGGAGGCAACATCCCTAAATTCACAAACAGCCCTCGACTGCCGCAGATCTCTTAACGAGATGGCTGAGCAGTTTAATATACACCTCATGTGGATGCCTGGGCATAGGGATATCCCGGGGAACTGCAAAGCCGATGAACTTGCTAGGAAAGGGACGACATTACAAATTCTCGAAGAATTTGCATATATTGGTGCGCCACTATCCACGTGCAAGCTTTGGCTTAGGCAAGAGGCAATCAGGCAGTCCAACGAAATATGGACAGAAATCGGCACCTGCAGGGTAGCTAGACCAATCTGGCCAAGGTATGACCTGAGAAGGTCAAAATATCTCCTCGCACTAGAGAGGAAACGATTGTCTACGTTAGTACAGGTTCTGACGGGACACTGCTTGATCGGCGAACACGCCAAAAGATTGGGTATTCAAACTTTTGCAGCAACTATCAAATCAATTTACCAACCATAAACCGGAAACAACTGATACGTTTCTGGGATTAAAAGGGAAAAGAAAGGGGTGTATAGTTAATTATATATATAACCAAGGATTATTTATTATCTTGGAAAATGCCAGATAACGTATGTTGTTTGGGTTCCAATATTCCCTTTGAAATTCCAAAATTCGTTGAAAAAGATAACGAGGGTTTTGTTTTAGAAAGAAGATTTTCAAACATTCGACAATTTTTCGCCACACCTTTACATTCGTGGAAGGATTTAGGTATAGTTTTGGCTCAATTAGTTACGACAGATGACGAATTATTTCTCATAAGCGATACTAAATTTAAATATGCTCGTCTACCTTGTAACGGAGAATTTCTCTTAATTCCTATTGTTCATATATTTACCTAATATTCTTACCATTAACTTTTTACCTTTAAACCCTAAATTTTTTATAATATACACAACATTGAATACAAATATGAATTCTCCAAAAAAATATGTTGCAAGCAATGAATTTCAACTGGGTGGCAATGAACAAAATGTTCATACATTTACCTAATATTCTTACCATTAACTATTTAACTTTAAACCCTAAAATTGTTTATAATATACACAGCATTGAGAACAAATATGAATTCCCCAAAAAAATATGTTGCAAGCAATGAATTTCAACTGGGTGGCAATGAACAAAATGGAAGTAAACTGCAACTTATTTTTAATAATCAAGCACGAATGGAGCAAAACATTAAGAATTTATAAAATCTAAAATTGCAAAAATATATATTTTTTTTTCTAGATTTTCAAGAAAAACGAACAAGTAGTTTGAAGAAAATCAATTACGAATGGAACACAATTTTCAAGGTATTATTTTATTTTAAATACAAATTTTAAATTTTATAAATTTTTTAATACTTAAGCACTTCAGAAAAAACTGATAAACATTTCGAGGAAATTGGACTGCTGATTGAAAAGAAACACCAAGGTATTCATTGGAAGTTTTAACAAGTTCTGCGTTACTCACAATATTTACATTTTCGCTCTTTGAAGCAAATTGTTGACAAAAATGTAAGATTTTCAACAACAATCCGAAGATTTGGAAACTATAAATTTAAAGATATCGGCAGATATGAATAAGGATCATTAATTTTTTCAGGTCGTTTCATTTTGACATTTTCATGACAACACATCATTAACATAACTTAGGTAGATAGTCAGTCGCCGCCAGTGGTAGCGAACGGACGTGTTATTGCAGAGCGGATAGTTTTTTCAACATATAACGCAATTCTTATTCACCTACCTACTACGCAACCACAAGGTGTTGTTCTTAAAGTGGGGGTTGAATTTGTTGCATCGGTCTCAGAACAGACATTTTGGAAGTAGTATGGAAGGCCAACATCGACGTACCTATTACGGGCAAATGCTGGCTATGGGGGTCTCTCCCAAAAATTTATGATTAACCCTGATGAAGTAAATGATATTACGGTGCAGGGAAAAATAAACCCAGTACCGGCGGAAAGCGTTGATTTACTCGCGAGTCACGTGTCGTCGTTATCAAACAATCGTGAGCAAGTAACTTCTACGGGGTTGGGTGCCTCGGATTCCGTAGTCGAAACAGATACAAGAGCACATCTAGCCTTTGGCAAAATAAACCAAACCATCCATAAAAGAGGGGGCCTCAGACAAAAAGACCCATTATAAAGGCAAAAGCAAGGTGGCTATAAAAAACATATTCAGGGCGAACTACACTATGCCATAATTGATAGCAGTAGTGCGTCTGGCAGAATTCCCGAAGAGCATCTTCGAAGATTTGTTCTACACAAAGGTATTGGACCACATTCTCGAATCTAATGATGGACCAACAATCCAAGTAATGAGCATCACATTGATGTGTCGATGTCCTCGGAAAACTAGTGGAGAGCATCCCCTCACCTTGGGACGGCGCAAAGCTGAAACTGGTAAGGAAAAGCGACATCCCTGTACTCATAAAAACATCTTTCTATGTCAGAAGATGGGCAAGTAAGATACCGTCAGAGCGCATACTCAGCGTCATTGGCAAACAAGATTCGAACCTTAAAGTGGGGAAGTGGGAAGTCTTCCACAGGAAAAATTATCCCGATGGTTCTCTCCTGGTGGTAGGCATAGACCCGTATTCCAGGGATAGCCTTGTCAAGACAAAAGGCATGGCATTTTTCGGGATTTGGAAAATCTTCTTTAAGATTGGAAAAACCCCCATTGGCAGGACAGTTAAGTCGAGCCCAAACACGAACGTACCGCCTGCAGTGGCAAACGAAAATAGTGAACAAAAAGAAGCGAGTGAGAAAATTCCAAAAAGTGAGGTGGAAGTGGTCGATTACATCGCCAATTTGCCGATAACATCATCAATTTTGCAGAAAGTTCCCAGCAAAGGTGGTGATAAGGATATGAAGAGGAGCACAAAAACTCAACACAAAGAGGGAACGACAAAAAACAACACCGCCTTCCAAAAAGAGGTCGATAACATTACCAAATTGCCGATAATATCACCAATTTTGCAGAATGTTCCCAGCATAGTGGTGATAGGAATAGGTACATAACGAATCAAAACAAAGAGGGAACGACAAAAAGTAACACCGCTTCCCAAAGATATCTACTTGAAGAGTGTGTAATAGGTAGTAAAAGAAAGGAGGAGAAAGACTCACTACAAAATAAAGAGGGAGTGCAACCAAATGGGATAGACGACTCCCAAAGGAAACTTTTACTGGAAAGACAATGTGACAAAGACATCCAGATAAACCTCCACCGGAGCGAAACGGCATCCATTGCTCTGATGAACATAATAAATAACGGCAGGGTTCATGTTGCTTTGGTCCAGGAACCGTGGACTACTATTAACAAAGTTACTGGATTAAACCATATGAACTACAATCTTTTCTACGCTAACACAGGTACTCGTCCAAGGACTTGTATTCTGTGCCATAAAAACTTATGCTATCTTTTCTCTCCAGAGTTGTCAACATCAGACGCAACTGTGCTGATGCAAGGTAATGGAAGTATGTACCTGGCGTCAGTATACCTGCCATTCGATGCGCCGACATTGCCACCTGCGTCGGAATTACAACGTCTGGTAAGGGAATCCAAAAATAGAAGTACTGTGTTACTAGCTGGTTGTGATGCCAACTCACACCATATTGCTTGGGGTAGTACTGACACCAATAAAAGGGGACAAGCACTTATAGAATTTTTGAATACTAACGATCTCCTAACTCTCAACATAGGGAACAAGGCGACCTTTGTTAACAAAATTAGGGAAGAAGTATTAGATATAACGATATGCTCGGAAAACCTCATTGATGAGATCCATGAGTGGAGGGTTTCGGACAAACACTACTATTCGGACCACCGTTATATAAGGTTTAAAATTGCACGGCCACCGCCTAACCCAATAAGTTTCCGTAATAGGGCTAAAACCGACTGGACCAAATTCGGCAATCTACTTAGAAATCGATTGGGCCGGCCTAAACACGATTATCCAAGTACAGAAGACATTAATATCAATGTGAGGAGGATTACGGAGGCTCTTGTAAAATCATTCGAAGATAGTTGCCCGCTTATCACAGAGAGGCTGAGGGGAGTCTCCGGACTTTTTGACGCATCTGGCGGGGACATGCTTTTCGACGATACGGACGAAGAGTTCGATAACACCCTTGTCGGGGTGGATGTTAATCTGTCAATTACCAATGATGGTAAGAATTCTACAGATTAACCTCCATCACGCTAAAGCAGCCTCAGCGGCTCTATTGCTGCGCCTGTCCACAGGCGCAGTAGACTTCGTCCTGATACAGGAGCCCTACGTAGTGGGAGGAAGGGTGTGTGGTATTAGGACACCCAACTTTAAACTGCTTGTGGCCAACTGTGAAGGCACTCCAAGAACCTGCATTTTGGCCAGGAAAGATCTAAGTATCTTTCTCCTGACTAATTTAAGTGGTAAAGACCAAACAGCTGCTAGCCTGGAGATCGGTAATCGCATATATTGGGTGGTCTCCAGCTACTTGCCTTATGAATCTGTAGTACCGACTGCTCTATTCAGGGAAGTAGTAGAAGAAGCAACGTCTGACCAGCTCGAGCTAATTATTGGCGCAGACACGAACGCTCATCATACTATCTGGGGTAGTACGGATATAAACAATAGGGGTGATTCGCTTCTTGACTTTATTCTAACTACCAACCTTAGTATTTGTAACATAGGTAATAAACCGACCTTCACAATTAAAGACAGACAAGAAGTACTCGACGTAACGTTTGCTACTGACCGGCTGTCAGACAAAATTATTGGGTGGAATGTACTGGACGACCACTCATTCTCAGATCACCATTATATTGAGTTCAAACTCGCGGAAAAAGCGCCTAAACCCGCCGTCCACAGAAATGTAAGGAAGACAAAGTGGCATCTGTATGAGAAGAATTACAAGAAAGTACTCAACTCTAAACTTCTGTACGAACCGAATGACAAAGCCGGTCTGGATAATCTGGTCGATCATATCACCATATCATTCAATAGATCCCTTGAAGAAGCCTGTCCAAAAACAAGGTACAAGGGTAAAACTAAACCCCAATTGTGGACTTCTGAGCTAACGGCTATGAAAAAGACATGCAACAAGCTATTCAATAAGGCTAAATCTACTGGGGTTGCTAATGATTGGGATGCTTATAAAGAGCAACTCAAGATCTATAAAAAGGAGCTTAGAAAGGCGCAAAGGCGCTCTTGGTATACCTTCTGTGGTGAAGAGGAAAAGGTCTCCGACGCCGCTAGGCTGAGGAAGATATTATCTGCTTCACCCTGTACAGTGGGATATTTACAGGATGAGGCAAATAACTGGACCAAAAACAGCGAGCAGTCGCTCAATGTACTGCTCGACACACATTTCCCGGGGAACTCTGTAACAGAACCCGAGGATCAGCAGGACCAACAAGAGTGCGAGTGGACTGCGAGCGTCGCTAGCTTCTTGACTGAGAGATCTAGAATAAGATGGGCTATTAACAGCTTCAAGCCCCTGGACCAGATGGCATCACTCCAGCAGAAATGCAGAAAATGTTAAAGTACATTATCCCGTGGCTGGAGAAAATTTATGTAGGCTGTATCAGGCTTTCATACGTCCCGAATCGATGGAGGGATACCAAAGTGGTATTCATACCTAAAGCGGGAAAGATATCACACACTAGGCCAAAAGACTTCAGACCAATTAGCCTATCCTCCTTCCTATTGAAAGGTCTGGAAAGACTTTTAGATCATTTCATTAGGGAAAACCTGGATACAAAACTCCTGTCGGGGAACCAACATGCTTACAATAAGGGCAAGTCTACAGAATCAGCCCTGCACGAACTTGTGAGCACTATCGAATCGTCCCTGCATTTCAAGGAATTCACCATGGTGGCATTTCTTGACATAGAAGGGGCTTTTAACAACATTCACTCAGATGCGGTAATTGCGGCACTCTCACATCTAAAAGTTAACACTAGTTTGATTAGACTAATTCAAAGTCTGCTCACCAGAAGACGCATAACAGCATGTCTAGGGTCCACAACTTTAACAAGGTATGTAAACAGAGGGACCCCGCAAGGAGGAATACTGTCTCCACTAATTTGGAACCTAGCGGTGAATGAAATCCTGCTAGATCTAGAACGTTGTGGCTGCAAGGTCGTGGCATATGCGGACGACGTGGCAATCGCAGTGAGTGGCAAATTCGTAAACGTCCTCAGAGACATCCTACAGGTGGCTCTGAACAAGTTGGCTAGATGGGCCAGAAGCAGCGGTTTGGGCGTTAACCCCAACAAGACAGAATTGGTTCTCTTTACTAGGATGAATAATGTCCCACATGTGGACCCTCCACCTCGGATAAATGGAACAGATCTAGTCTTTTCTGAAAGTGCAAAATTTTTAGGAACAATTCTAGATAGGAAAATGTTATTTAGACTTAACGTATTGGAACGTGTAAGGAAGGCCAACGTCGCCTTATATTCCTGCAAAAAGGCTGTAGGGTCGCGGTGGGGACTCTCTCCTAAAATCGTCCACTGGATATATATAGCAGTAGTTCGTCCAATACTGTTATACGGTATTGTGGTATGGTGGACGGCAACTGACAAACTAACCATTACCAACTTACTAACAAAGGTTCAGAGAACTGCCTGCCTGAGCATAAGCGGAGCCTTAAGGACTACAGCGACCGAGTCAGGCCCTACTCCATATACTGCCGATTAATATTGTGGCGAGAGAAGTTGCAACCAAAGCGGCAATAAGATTAAACTGCCTATCAATGTGGAGGTACAAGAACTATGGTCACATGAGGATATCAAAGTGTAGTGCTATGGTAACCGAACGAGTGGACTATATACCAACTGTGTACACCTTCGAGAGAAATTACATCACTATGATTCCCGCCAGAGATGAATGGGTCGGCAGAATACCAGGTAATAGAGACCATCTCCACTTTTACACGGATGGTTCGAAGCTTGATGAAAAGGTTGGTTTCGGAGTACACTTTGAAGAACTTAGTCTGGATATAGCTCACAGACTACCAGATACCTGCAGTGTCTATCAAGCCGAAATAATGGCAATATGGGAAGTCGCCAAGTGGCTGAGTCGCAACATAGTAACCAACACTGGCGTTGTCATTTACTCGGAGAGCCAGGCTGCCATCAATTCTCTGGAGGCAACATCCCTAAATTCACAAACAGCCCTCGACTGCCGCAGATCTCTTAACGAGATGGCTGAGCAGTTTAATATACACCTCATGTGGATGCCTGGGCATAGGGATATCCCGGGGAACTGCAAAGCCGATGAACTTGCTAGGAAAGGGAGGACATTACAAATTCTCGAAGAATTTGCATATATTGGTGCGCCACTATCCACGTGCAAGCTTTGGCTTAGGCAAGAGGCAATCAGGCAGTCCAACGAAATATGGACAGAAATCGGCACCTGCAGGGTAGCTAGACCAATCTGGCCAAGGTATGACCTGAGAAGGTCAAAATATCTCCTCGCACTAGAGAGGAAACGATTGTCTACGTTAGTACAGGTTCTGACGGGACACTGCTTGATCGGCGAACACGCCAAAAGATTGGGTATTGACTCCAATGACGTCTGCCGGAGCTGTGGAGATGAGGAAGAAGTGGAGAGCATTGAGCACTTGCTTTGAGTAAACGACGACTGGACATGCTGGGGTCGGCCTTTTTAGGCAGCCTAACAGATCTTTCCAGTACTGATATTCGTACTATCGATAAATTTATATATCAAACAGGTTGGTTTCGATGAGGGGCATTTCAGCCCGTGGTAACACTAGGGACCTAAACTGGTCTATGTGAGCTTGTAAAAAAATACGGCTGCCACCCTAACCTAAACCTATCCTAAACCTAAACCTAGTTGCCCGCTTCGAGAATGGAAATCGGCCTATGAGAAACCCTGGATGACAGGACAAATTAGCTTGATTGGCAAGGATGTCCGCAGACTTTACAACAGAGCTTGACGTAAAAAGCTATCAGTATATTGGGATGACTACCACAGAAGGCTCAAAGAATACAATAAAAAAACTCATTTTCCGAGTGGTAATGCTGGGCCAACAGAGGAACAGTTACAGACCGAAAATGTAATGCACCAAGTACTTATTACGGATGCTATGGTTAAAGAAGCAATAAAAAGCTACTCTCCTTTTAAGGCTGCGGGACCGGACGGAATATTTCCAGCGCTTCTTCAGAATGAGGTGGATCTGGTATCAACTCATCTTGTTGGAGTTTTCACTGCATGCCTAACTCATGCATATACCCCAAAAAATTGGCAGGAATCAAGGGTGGTCTTCATACCTAAGCCTGGCAAGGCGAGTTATACGATCCCAAAGGCTTATCGACCTATTAGCCCAACTTCTTTCCTCTTAAAAACAATGGAGCGACTAATTGACGACATGATCAAAAGTAAGATAGCCGATGACAAGCTAAAATTCAAGCAACACGCATATGTTAAAGGAAGATCAGTGGAAACAGCTCTACATGTATAGACATTGAGGGCGCTTTTAACAACGTTCAGACCGATACACTTATCCAGTCCTTAGACGAGTTTCAGGTTGACCGGGCGTTGATAAACTGGATCAACAATATGCTAAGGAATAGGTGGATTATTTGTGGGTCATATGACATAAAAATCAGAGACAAGGTAAATCGTGGTATACCTCAGGGGGGCATTTTATCGCCACTCCTATGGGTTACGACGATACACAGTGTCCTTAAAGCCCTCACCAATGAAGGACTTAAACCAGTCTGTTATGCAGACGACGTTATAATACTTCTAAGGGGCACACATCCAAACCAACTATGCAGAAGAGCTGAGGAGGCACTTAACATAGCATATAACTGGGCACAACCAAGGGGACTAAATGTCAATCCAGACAAAACAGAAATATGTCTATTTGCAAGGAAAAGGAAGATTCATCCTTTTACCGTGCCTCGTTTCCTGGATAAGAATATTGTCATATGTAAAAAGATAAAATACTTGGGAGTAATCTTGGATCAGAAACTGTACTGGAAAGATCATATTGAAGAAAGAGTTACAAAAGCCCACAGATGTTGGTCGTTGTGCAGAAGAGCTATAGGTTCAAAATGGGGACTACGTCCAAATATGACACACTGGCTTTACATGAGCGTGATTAGAACAATAATAACCTACGCCTCTGTAGTGTGGTGGACATCAATGGACAAAAAGTACAACGTAATACCATTGCAAAAAGTGCAACGTATGTGCTGTCTAGGCATAAGCGGATCAATTAGAACTCCAAGAGCGTTGGAGACTATACTGCACATCCAACCAATAGATATCCGTATAAAGTATGCGGCAGTTCTCACAGCAAGACGTCTACAAGTAATGGGTGAATGGATAAATCGAGACCACAAGTCGTACCATCAGAAGATATTACAATCACTGGTCGGTCATATTCAAACAACGGAAATCTCCGACCGCATTCCTGAAGTGCGGCTTACAGCTACCTGTGAATCGTTCGTGCCAGACAGACGCTCCTGGGAAAACGGAACACTAGCTCATGCGCCAGTGAGAACCAGCTGCTACACTGATGGGTCCAGGCTAGGAGGAAGGACGGGTCTGGGACTTTTTATTGATGAACCAGAAGTCTTACTTTACTTCCGCCTCCCAGACCATAACACAGTATTTCAAGCAGAAGTTCGAGCAATCACGGAGTGTGTTAACTGGCTTAGTAATACCACAAAGCCTAAATATGCCAACATATTCACAGATAGCCAAATGGCGATCAAAGCAATAACATCGGAAAAGGTAAAATCCAGAACAGTGTTAGACTGTAAAAGAACGATAAATAATTACTCAGTCCGTGGTCAACTGCGTATTTTCTGGGTACCGGGACACAACGGAGTGATTGGAAATGAACGAGCAAACAGCTTGGCTTCAAAGGGCAGAGAACTTCGAGTAACAAACTTGGAAAATTGGAAACCTTTCGAAGCCACGAAGGATGAGTTGAAGCACTGGGCAGTGATGACTCACAAAACTGTGTGGAATAGAGCAACTGCAAAGATACTGTGGGGTGACCCAAATGAGAAGAAAACCAGTGGTTTTCTGAAACTAAACAAGATCGAGATTAGTAAGATGATAAGTGTTCAAACGGGACACTCAAGCTTACAGGCACATCTTCATCGCATAGGACTAGCAGAAAACGACGAGTGCAGGGCATGCAGGGAAAACATCGAAACGATAGAACATTTTCTGTGTCACTGCCCAGCTTTCACACATGCAAGATCCCGATATTTCGGTTCCGACATATTGCCAGACTTGACTCATCTCAGAGGATATGACTGGAAGATACTGAGAAATACGTGTCTAGTACCGATTTTCTGTAATCCGTGGGGTATGAAAATCATAAATAAGGAGCGCACAACAGGCCGAACCACTGGCTTAAGTGTATGTCCATGAACATGGGAGGAAAAAAATAAAACACACATTTGTATCTCATTACAAAGTAAGCGAGGCTGTCATGGGGGTTATGACTGACACATTACCAGTATATACAGGATGTGCAGCAGGCCTGATCCTCTCTCTCAATTACAATGTAAGTCAGATAATGGATTATTTTTTATCCAATGCTTGCACCCGAATATAAGGGGGCTGTAAGGACCCCTCATTTCGAACCAGCTAACACTGGAATGTAAGGCGAAGTACTTGACCAACGTATGACACCTCCACGTAAAAGGAAATAGGATGGGAATTCGTGAGACGTAATCGATGATGGCATGAGGATTTTTACCACTGGGTTGTAACGAGCCTCTGCGTTCACCACTTTTCGTTTTGCACTACGCTCGCACACAGGCCCTGTCGCCATCCAATACACGGTGATAAACCCTACCTTTGGTTTGAAAAGATAAACAATAAAGATCCCCCATTTATTTATATTTAATAATACTAAAAAACGATTGCGTTTTATTTTCTTTACCCCACGCACCCCCCTTTTTGCACACCCACACCAACGTGGGTGTGGAACTTTTTAGTTTGAAGGGATTCGTCGTCATACGCACATCACACACCCCTCATCGACATCATCACTAAACCATTACATCGCAATAACTTCATCATCATCTTCATCATCAGGTACGTAAACTCAGTTAAAAAGTGTGCACCGCGTTTTCGTTTTGCAAAAATAAGTACAAGAAAATAAAATAAATTATTTTTCTGTAATACTGGTCCTTTTCGCAACACCCTACCGAGCGAGCCATTTAAAATACAGTCCACTATCGTTCGAATTTGTCGCCCTTCGTTAGTATAACCGGGTTTCTTATACGAGTAGTGTTAACAATAAAAATAATTAATTTCGTTACAAATCAATCGATTAATTCGTCGGCATTCGACTGGATTTTGCCAAATTGTTTCTAACGATCCTATACACCGTGTATACTGTCCTTTTATTCAGAGGTGTTGTTTTGGTATTTTTGTTATTTAATTTTTTCCATTTCATTCAATCGCCACTGCTTTGGTTGAGATTACAGCAACAACGTCGTTGCAGTCCGCAGTTTCTAATAGCGCCAATTTGAAGTCTCCGTCAATAACCGAAGTATGTAAGAACACCCCCATTGCATTTCGTGTATTTGTTCACCCGCGATCATATAAAGGGTTTTCCAACAAGAGGTTTATTTTGGTATTCAAAGAAAAATGCAATTTTTTGAGATAAATGATCGGATGTTTTTGCTTCATAATAAAGAAGAAGGTATGCCGTTAATAATGAAAAACAACATCAGCCAAATGGCTACCACGACCACGCTTACAGGACCACATACTTTTCATGAAATTTTCCATAACCAAATCGCAAAGTGGCTGCCCTATGTCCTCGAGAGCCTCACGAATTCTATCTTTTAGGTCTTGAATCGACGCTGGGCTGTTGGCGTAGACCTTATCTTTCAGGACTAGCAGAAAACGACGAGTGCAGGGCATGCAGGGAAAACATCGAAACGATAGAACATTTTCTGTGTCACTGCCCTGCTTTCACACATGCAAGATCCCGATATTTCGGTTCCGACATATTGCCAGACTTGACTCATCTCAGAGGATATGACTGGAAGATACTGAGAAATACGTGTCTAGTACCGATTTTCTGTAATCCGTGGGGTATGAAAATCATAAATAAGGAGCGCACAACAGGCCGAACCACTGGCTTAAGTGTATGTCCATGAACATGGGAGGAAAAAAATAAAACACACATTTGTATCTCATTACAAAGTAAGCGAGGCTGTCATGGGGGTTATGACTGACACATTACCAGTACATACAGGATGTGCAGCAGGCCTGATCCTCTCTCTCAATTACAATGTAAGTCAGATAATGGATTATATTTTATCCAATGCTTGCACCCGAATATAAGGGGGCTGTAAGGACCCCTCATTTCGAACCAGCTAACACTGGAATGTAAGGCGAAGTACTTGACCAACGTATGACACCTCCACGTAAAAGGAAATAGGATGGGAATTCGTGAGACGTAATCGATGATGGCATGAGGATTTTTACCACTGGGTTGTAACGAGCCTCTGCGTTCACCACTTGTCGTTTTGCACTACGCTCGCACACAGGCCCTGTCGCCAACCAATACACGGTGATAAACCCTACCTTTGATTTGAAAAGATAAACAATAAAGATCCCCCATTTATTTATATTTAAGAATACTAAAAAACGATTGCGTTTTATTTTCTTTACCCCACGCACCCCCCTTTTTGCACACCCACATCAACGTGGGTGTGGAACTTTTTAGTTTGAAGGGATTCGTCGTCATACGCACATCACACACCCCTCATCGACATCATCACTAAACCATTACATCGCAATAACTTCATCATCATCTTCATCATCAGGTACGTAAACTCAGTTAAAAAGTGTGCACCGCGTTTTCGTTTTGCAAAAATAAGTACAAGAAAATAAAATAAATTATTTTTCTGTAATACTGGTCCTTTTCGCAACACCCTACCGAGCGAGCCATTTAAAATACAGTCCACTATCGTTCGAATTTGTCGCCCTTCGTTAGTATAACCGGGTTTCTTATACGAGTAGTGTTAACAATAAAAATAATTAATTTCGTTACAAATCAATCGATTAATTCGTCGGCATTCGACTGGATTTTGCCAAATTGTTTCTAACGATCCTATACACCGTGTATACTGTCCTTTTATTCAGAGGTGTTGTTTTGGTATTTTTGTTATTTAATTTTTTCCATTTCATTCAATCGCCACTGCTTTGGTTGAGATTACAGCAACAACGTCGTTGCAGTCCGCAGTTTCTAATAGCGCCAATTTGAAGTCTCCGTCAATAACCGAAGTATGTAAGAACACCCCAATTGCATTTCGTGTATTTGTTCACCCGCGATCATATAAAGGGTTTTCCAACAAGAGGTTTATTTTGGTATTCAAAGAAAAATGCAATTTTTTGAGATAAATGATCGGATGTTTTTGCTTCATAATAAAGAAGAAGGTATGCCGTTAATAATGAAAAACAACATCAGCCAAATGGCTACCACGACCACGCTTACAGGACCACATACTTTTCATGAAATTTTCCATAACCAAATCGCAAAGTGGCTGCCCTATGTCCTCGAGAGCCTCACGAATTCTATCTTTTAGGTCTTGAATCGACGCTGGGCTGTTGGCGTAGACCTTATCTTTCACGTAGCCCCAAAGGAAGAAGTCGCAAAGGTGTTAGATCACAAGATCTCGGTGGCCAATTGTGATCACCTCTTCGAGAGATAACACGGTCCGGAAACTTTTCCCGTAACAGAGCAATGGTTTCGTTGCTTGTGTGGCACGTAGCGCCGTCTTGTTGAAAGTAAACGTTGTCCAGATCAATACCATCCAACTCCGACCATAAACAATCATTAATCATCTCTCGATAGCGCAATCCATTCACCGTAACTATTGATCCAACCTCACTATCGAAAAAGTAATGTCCAATGACCCCGCCGGACCATAAACCGCACCAAACAGTCACACGTTGAGGATGGGCTACAGCAGCAATATTCTCAGTTGTTCTTGGGCGATGTGCACGGGTTTTATTATCTACATCACTAACTTGTCCCAACAGCTCGAATTTTTCCATCAATTTCTGTATTGCGGTCCGACAAGGTGCTTCACGACGACCCAAAAATGCTTTAGTTTTGCGAACTGTGACTGCAAGATATTCACCATATTTGTAGTGAATTTTTTAATTTCAATGCGTTGTTGAACCATTTATCATTCAATTTTTAGTAATGGCGTAGTTTCTCCTTGTCAAAGAATAAAAGCTTCAAAAGTGACAGCTACCGAATAACACCTCTTGTTGGAAAACCCTGTACATACACCTACATTCACACATAACACCATACCACCATCGATCAGTTGACGTTTATTCTCGCTCCATTCGCTGTTTCGTTTGTTTCTTGAACGACTGACGTTGGCACAGTGGCTCACGGGTAAAAATCGCGGATAACCAAAAATAAATAATTTGAATATTTTTAATTTCGGCGACAATTGTTGTTTGTTGTACTACTATTTAGTACATTGTTCGGTACTATTCGACTCCGATCACCCTACAGCCCGTTTGCTGACACATACACGTAAAAAACATTGTACATATATATTTTTTTGATTGAAACAAAAATTGAAATTTTGTTTGCTATTTGAACGTGTTGTTTTTCCATTTTAGTTTTCTAAGTCGCGATACGGCAGTAGAGCACCGTTGTCATACATAAGTTTTAAAAATGTTGTTTTTGACTTTCTCGTTTTCGGTCTTGCGAATTGTGTATATTTGGACATAAACGAACTACCTTCCGACCGGGAAATTTCGTTCGATACACCGCGAGAAATTTTTGAATATTTTTTTTATTTTGTTTATCTTATTTGGAATTTATTGATTTACTATGCGCAAATTTTCTTTTGTTGTTTGCTATTTTGGAACGTTTGGTCATATTTGAATTCGTTTCCGCTTTCCATTTCATAGATTTTTTTTTGAAATATTTACACCGGTGTACGCAATGTTTTTCGTACCAATATACTCGTTAAAATATGTTGGCTCCCAATTACTCCATCCTTGTCATTATGATTGTCAGATTTTAACGAGTATCTACTAGCTTTTGCGCCGACGCCGCCACCTTTCTCCATCGTAGCTTAATTCTTAATTTTTAATCGCTATCATAGCCTCGCTCGATTAAGTACATCTCGCTGTACCATTTGACTAAAGGTAAACTTCGTTACCATCAACAACCTAAACAACTTAAATAAAACCGATTGGCACTTGGTCATTTTTAATTGGTCTTTATGTGTTTTTATTTCTTTTTCGCTTTCTTTTCACGCATTCGGCGTAAAGATTGGTCACTTCAACCGGCATACTTAAGCCTAACCTCGGAGAAATTTCGTTGGGCTGACTAATCGGTTTCCTTTTCGCCCTACAGCATCATAACCATCATCCTCAACATCCTACATCGGCTTCCTCATAATCATCCTCATCAGCACCCCTATTGACTTCAAAAAATTCCTTCACCAATAAGATTCCAGGTCAGTAGAAGTATAGTGTAATTTTGTGAGTGCGGGATTTAATTTTTTAAACAAAAAATAATTGTGTTCGGTTTGCGCTATTTGGTCGTCTAACAACTAAACGACATTACCCCCTCCCGTGTACCCGTATTGTGCCTATCATTCGTGTCCGTCCGCCTGTCGTATGCAGCAACATAAATATCTAAATCGAAAAAATTATTTATTTTTTTGAAGTGAAGTGTTCTTGCGCGAAGAGTTGCTGGAAATTGATTGTGTTTTTGTTCAGTGTGGTGTGGTGTGATTCCTCTCGAAATTGAACTCATTTCCATACACATTTGTTTCAATTTCCCACTGATTGTTTCCACTGATTTGTTTATATTTCCAAAAGGAAAACACACACCACAACGTACATACAATTCCAGTACATAGTGTCGGTTCCTCCGCGGTATACACGGAGGAAAATCGCCATTTTCGATATGTTTGAATTCAAAGAAAATATACTTGTAATCAAAATTTTTAAATATTATATATTTTTGAACAAATATATTTTATTTGAAAATCTAAAAAATTGTTTGGAACGCATATATTAATATATTACAACAAAATATATTTGCGAACTGACTGTCACAAATAAAATACGTGTTTAGACACAAACAAAGATATTGTTTAAGAATTCATCCAAAATTTCGTGTTATACTTTATAGTTAAAAATGCCGTAAGCAGAATTTTCTTTTGTTTTACAGCACTAATTATACCCTCACTTTAGTGTGACGAGGGTATATATCATTTGCTACGGAAAAAAGTGTAACACATCGAATGAGTGACCTAAGACCCGAAGTATGTTCGGAGGAAAACCGTTTTGGGTCATTTTAAGTCGAATTAGCAATGTCCGTCCGTCTGTCTGTCTGTCTGTCTGTCTGTCTGTCTGCTGGCTGGTGCGAACGATAACTCTCGAAAGGAGTAACCGATTGACTTCAAATTTGGTATGTGATAATATTTTTTTCTATCTCCGGCTAAGTTCGAAGATGGGCCATATTGGTCCACTCCTTCTAGTACCTCCCCACAAAGGGTTAAAATGTTGTGAAAAATTGATTCTTTAATAACTGCTATACTACTTATTCGAATCTTCTGAAATTCCACACATAGTATTAGCTTATTAGTCGCTATCAACTCGAGGAAAATTGGCGATGTTGCCACGCCCCTTTTGGTACCTCCCACACAAATGCACCGTTTTGCACCAAAAGTTAACAGCTTATAACATTAATGACAGTGTATAAAAAACTTGAAATTTTGTACAGTATTATGCTTTTATATTGCCTACAGTCAAGGGAAAAATTGGCGTTGTTGCTATGTCCTTTTTGGTACCTCCCACACAAAGGTACCTTTTTGCACCAAAAGTTAACAGCTTATAACATTAAAACCAGTGTATAAAAATACTTGAAATTTTGTACAGTGTAATGTTTTTATAGTGTCTATAGCCCTGTGAAAAATGGGCGTTATCGCCACGCAGCTTTTTGTACCTCCTACACAAAATGCCCAAATCATACCACAATTTAATATCTCATAACGTTTTTACCAGTGCACATAAATGCTTATAATTCGGCACAGTGCAATGAATTTAAAGTATCTAATGTTCAGCGAAAAATAGGTGTAATTGATAAACCCCTTTTGGTACCTCCCACACAAATTGACAGAATAATTCGAGTAATATTCAATATTACATTACTCACAAAGTGAGGGTATACCTTAGTCGGTTTACCCGACTGAAACTTTCTTACTTGTTTTTAATTTATAAACAGTCCAATTATCAATCCATCAATGCTAGTTGTCGTTACCAAAGATTATACGATTTAAATTTTCATAGAATTTTACAAACATATAAAATTTCTAAAAAAATTAAACCTTAAATTTCTTAAAAGAACTCAACACTTTCCTTTATATTAAGGCATTGCCAAAATAATTAAATACAAATTATTCATTGCTTCGGAAATACTTTTTCCATATAAAAAAAATATTAGGATGAAAACATAATTTTGTTTAGAACAACATCCTCCCAAACATATAATACTTGAGCGTGTCAAATATTGTATATTTGGATGGTACCCTAAACATATGTATGTTTCCAGCAGAATATGTTTGGAACAATATACTACAGAAGCGATTTTTTTCAGCGTGTATATATAAAAAAAAAGTACATAAATTCGCGCATATAATCGGTCTTCATTTACATAAATGCAGTGTCATTTTTCTTTATTGATTTACTGAACATCTGTTGATTGTCCGCGGGGGATTGTGTTCATAAAACACCAGTTTATTGGTAAAAACTACGTTTTATTCTAAAGAAAGAAACATTTTACAACAAAATTGATATACATACATATTTAAAATTAAACCAGTAAGGAAAGGCAGAAAGTCGGGCGGGGCCGACTATATAATACCCTACACCTCCCTAACAATGCGATAAGGGTCATTGCCATAATAATTTGGAATAATTAGTAAATGGGTAGAAACATATTATCTAATTCTGAAACGTTAATCGCTAAATTAAGCAATATTCGTTCCTAAATTGAGAAACATCTTTCTGGAAAATTTTAATGATCGGAAGTAAAATACAACTTCTATAGCGGTTTGATACCAAATCAGGAGGAACATATATATAAATCTGAACCGATCTTCCCTGAATACTTATTCATGTAAAAAGACCTCCTTCTGTCGAATTTCGTACTGATCGGATATAAAATACAGTCTCCACAGCGCTTACATGTCAAATCGAGTGTAACATATATATGGGAGCTATATCTAAATCTGAACTGATTTTCTCTGAATTTGGCAGTATTCCTTCATGTAATAAGAAACCTGTTTCTGCCGAATTTCGCACTGATCAGATATAAAATACAGTTTTTACAGCGCTTACAGGTCAAATCGGGGGTAACATATATATGGGTGTTATATCTAAATCTAAACCGAGTTTCTCCGAATTTGGCAGTATTCCTTCATGATCGGATATAAAATAACATATTTACAGCGCTCACATGTCAAATCGGGGGTAACGTATAATGGGGGCTATATCTAAATCTGAACCGATTTTAACCAAATTCAATAGGGATTGTCCTTGGGCCAAAAAAAAGATATGTGTAAAGTTTCGTAGAGATCGGACCATAATTGCGACCTGTACTTTGATTACAAGAATACATGCACAGACGGACAGACAGACGGACAGACGGACATAGCTAAATCAACTCAGAAAGTGATTCTAAGTCGATCGGTATAATAAACGATGGGTCTATTTCTTCTCCTTTTGGGTGTTACAAACAAATGCACAAAGTTATAATACCCTGTACCACAGTGTGGTGTAGGGTATAAACGGAACAATTTTGCCCCGTACAATTCAACAATGACAAAAATATTTCTTGACAAACAAATATTCAATTCCAAAGCATGCTATTTTAAATAATATTCTATATCGACTAGTAAAAAATATTAAAGTATCAACGTCCTACCCCCCGTAAATCAACATACAATAAGATTTACTAATATCTTAACATTATTTCGTATCCATTATCGCCAGTTTTGACAATGGTCTCTTCAGCAAACCATTTGAAGTTTGAACTTCCGCAGACCTTGCGATACCGTCCTTCCCAAAAAATAGTTGAACAATCCGTCCCAACTTCCATTTGCTCCTTGCAATGTCAGGATCGATTAAATAGACAACCGTACCAATTGTTACCGGATTAGATGGCAAGCACCATTTAACTCTTCTGGTCAAGTCTGGCAAATATTCTTGGACCCATCGTCGCCACCAGCAGTCTTTTAGACTCTTAAGTATTTTCCACTGTTTACGGAGGCATAGGTCTTTAACGTCGTATGGTGACGGAGTTTGAGTTGAGTTCGTACATCCAAGTACAAAATGATTTGGCGTAAGTGGTTCGGGTTCTTCTGGAGAGATGGGCAGATGTGTGAGTAGCCTCGAATTTACAATGTTTTCAGCTTCTATAATAAAACTTCGAAATGTTTCCACTTGCGGTGCCTTCTCCTTTACTATTACTGCCAAACCTTTCTTTACCGATTGTACAAGCCTTTCCCACGCTCCACCTTCACTTGGATTTAAAGGAGTGTTAAAAATCCATTTGATCCCTAGAGGCGCCATTTTATTTGTTACTGAGTCAAAATCTATAAATGTTGTATCTCCCTTTAATTCCTTGTTAATTCCAACAAAGTTCGTTCCGTTGTCGCTTCTAATTTGGATTGGAACGCCGCGCCGATTCACAAAATTACGAAGTGCTAATAAAAACGAATCGGTCGAGATACTCGTTACTAATTCAAGGTGGATGGCCCTTACGGTAAAACATGTAAATATGACCACACATCTTTTCTCTTGGCTCCTTCGAATTGTAACATAACACGGTCCAAATAGATCAGCTCCGCAATAACTAAAAGGTCTAACAAATGGAGTGATTCTGTCCATAGGAAGTGGTGCCATTTGCTGCTGCACAGGTCCAGATTTACAGTTCTTGAAATATTGACATCGATTCTCCACCCGATGTAAAACGTTTCTAATAGAAATAACCCAAAATTTTTGTCGAATCTCGGCTATAATTGTTGCTCTATTGATGTGGTGCAGCTTCCGATGATAACATCCAACAATAAGCAATGACAAACCATGATCCTCAGCGAGAATTATGGGTCTTCTGGCAGAATATGGAAGTACCGTGGAATTTTCAAGTCGACCTTTGGCTCTTATCACACCTTTATCTAAATACGGATTTAGGCTTTTCAAAACGCTATCCTTTGAAACGGTTCCCATATTTTGCAAATGGAAGTAGTCTTCCTTAAAACTTTGTTGTTGATGATATTTTATCAAAAACCATTCGGCAAGGTCCTCTTCTTCAGATGTTAGTTCGCCGATAATTGTCTGTTCTCTCTTTAATTTTCTTCGCAGGTTTGCAACATACCTTAAAATATATGCCATTGTTCTCTTATATCGGCGGTAATTAGAAAATCTCTCAATTGCAGGATGTATTAAGGTCATATCATTAGTTGCTACACAAACATATTTTGCACGCAACTCCTCGGATACTTCTTTAGATGAAATCTTAAAGTTTTCTTTCGGCCAATTTCGTTCTGTTCCATAAAGGAATTTCGGACCATTCGTCCACATATTGTTTGGCTTGTATTTGGTTGGAAATTTGGCTCGGGTTGCTACGTCTGCTGGATTCTCTTTACCGGGTATCCAACGCCATTGATCTACCTTACTTGACTCTAATATTTCCGATACCCGGTTTGCAACATAGGGCTTATATCGCCGATGGTCGGAATGAATCCAAAGTATTACAGAGTTGGAATCGCTCCAGAAATATATCTTGCGTATTTTTACCGTAGGCGATTTCTCAATGACATTCTTAAGGCGAATCCCCATTGTAGATGCTTGCAATTCCAATTTCCGTATTGAGTGGTATCGAGCAGGAGCACGTGACGTTTTTCCCATCACAAATACAACTTTCACTTCGTCTTTTGATTCTATTCTCCAGTATGAAACAGCGGCCAGAGCATCTTCGCTGGCGTCCACGAATATGTGTAAGTCTATATTACCTTCTAGAAACTGTGGATGATAACATCGATCAATCTGGAAGTTTTGTATTTGGGGCAATTCTTTGATCCACGCCATCCAATACATATATAAGTCATCTGTTATCTCATCATCCCATTCAATTCCAGATTTCTAGAGCCTCTGCATGAGTAACTTAGCCGTTATCATAAAATCCGCAAGGAAACCAAAGGGATCAAACACAGACATGGTTAGACACAGTAACTCCCTCTTCGTAGGTCGTTTTCCACAACTTAGTATTAGCGGATTGACCTTATTTAGCTTCATATTGAAAGTGAGGGTATCGGATTTGGCTGACCAATACATACCAAGAATTTTGTTTTCCTTTCCATCAACGTTGACTTTATCAGAGACATCTGCATCGCCATATTTCATCATGACCTTTGGAGAGTTTGACATAATCTTTCTTAATTCAAATCCTCCATTTCTATGTACTTCTATGACGTCACCAACCACAATTACGGCTTCATCTTCACTTTGAAAGGAGTCAACATAATCATCGACATAGTGCCTCTCCATGATTCCTTCGACCGCCCGAGGGAACTGTTTCTTATAGAACTGAGCATTATGATTTTTAACGAATTGTGCTATCGTTGGTGAACAGGTCGCGCCAAATATAATCCTCTGCATTACATACACCTCCACTTGTTTTGAAGTGTCACCTTCACGCCACAGAAATCGTTGCGATTGTTCATCATCTTTCACAACTTGAATCTGATGAAACATTTCCTTTATATCGCCAACGACCGCGATAAACGCTTGCTGAATTTCATCAAAGTAGTAATGAAGTAGTAATTGAAGTAATGCATCGTTGTAGGACATACCGTCTACTTTTGCTGCGGCATCAAACACAAGGCGAATACCTGGTTTGTTTGGATTCATTACCCCAAAGTGAGGCAAATAAAACGATTTGGGAGTTACATTAATCACCTCATTCTTAGTAAATTTTCTAGCATACCCTTTTTCCAAATAATCTTTAATTTTTTCACAATATTCTTTCGCGTATTTGGGGTCTTTCGCCATCTTTTTCTCGGTATTCATAAGACGTTTATAGGCTAGAGGATAACTTTGAGGAAATGTTTTAAAGTATTCCTTCCAGAGCAAACCACAATCAAATCGGTCCTCATGTTTACGGATGGAACTATTTAAAATATTCAGCGCTCATTCATTCTCAGCTGACATGACAGTTTTGGAATCAGCCTTTACTCCAAAGGTTTCCATGTTAAAATATTCGTCGAGCATTTTCCTGATATCTTCGTCAAATCGGTCCACTTTGTTTGCCATAAATACACGTTTGCATGATGTATTTGGAAAATTTGATCTCGGTCCGTAAATAATCCATCCTAACCTTGTGTTTATTCCAACTAGGCCAGATTGTGCTGAAGTAACTGGTGTTTCTATAGGAGTTGTCAGAAATGCGTGATTAAGACTGATGATCATGCGTGGTTTCGCAGTTCGATAACTCTCATATGGAATATGAGCGAGATGAGAATTTTCCCATGAACTAGTTCTTTCCAACTTCTGTACTGGTAGAGAAAAATTCGATGATGTGTAAACATTCGATATGTCGTAAACTTTTGCGCCGTCGTATGTTCCACTTATCTTCAGTTTCACAATTCTCATAACTATTTTGCTTATTCAACCACTGAATATTTAAGGAATCCTTCTCACCTTTTACGCCATGTTGATTTACGAGGTCTTTGTCGATTATGGTAACATTCGCTCCGTCTTCTACAAACGCATATGTCCTAATCTTTCCTTTAACTCCATACAAGATGACTGGAACCACTTGCAATAAGATCGGACCTTCCATATCGCCATCGGCCACGGATTTAATTCTACGAATATTGGAAATTTGACTCTTCATCAGCTGTTCAGGGCGACCAAACGTCTCTTCCAACATTTTAGTGATTTCGTCCACATTAGATGAATTGGTCAAAAGAGATTCTACCGTTTCCCTGGCACGTCCTTTCAGTGAATCACGAAGCCGCATAACGTTTTGTAAATCAGAATATCCAAATTCACGCGTTGTGCACTTAAAATCCTCGATGAAAATAGCCCATTCTTCTGGAGTACCATTAAATTCTGGTAACGGATATATTTTCTTGGATTTTGGTACAGCGCCAGTTGATTGGTTGGATAGATTCAATTGTCCAGCTTCGGCATCATGTACTAGATTTGCATTTGATGGGACCGAGGGGGTCAAAATCTCAGTCCTACAGCTTGCAGCGTTACCTGACTGGACACCAATTGATTGAACATTTTGCGTATTCTGTAAACTTACCGCTTGAATTTGGGACATCATAAGCCGTTGCATGTTCAGCATTTGTTGCTGCATCTGCTCTAACCTTGCTACCAAATCCTGTGAGCCATTTGCAATAAAATTGGTATTGGAATGTTGAGCGGGTGCCACATTCGGCTGCTGAACATACTATGCTGGATCTCCACTAACATGCCCTTCTAGATTGCGTACATCTGCCTCGTTGGATTGACGAGTATCCTCCGTTAAGTCCACATTGTTTTGATCTTCGATTCCATCAAAGGTTCGGTTTAATGGAGCCGTTTTACCTCCCTTTCCTTTCTTAGGAGTTCGATGGGCCGGCATTCTATACTGTTAATTATCACTGATATATGCTGTTAATATCCCGACCTACGAGCGAAACACAAAACTCAGGTCAACAGGATCTTCGAAAAACAGCTCCAAATTGTTTCAAAACACCAGTTTATTGGTATAAAACACCAGTTTATTGGTAAAAACTACGTTTTATTCTAAAGAAAGAAAAATATTATAACAAAATTGATATACATACATATTTAAAATTAAAAAACTTACGAAACAATTTTACCCCGTACAATTCAAAATACAATTCAACAATGACAAAAATAAAAATATTTCTTGACAAACAAATATTCAATTCCAAAGCATGCTATTTTAAATAATATTCTATATCGACTAGTAAAAAATATTAGAGTTTCGATTGTTTCGATACCGATCGTGCAACGACAGCTGTCAATTCTGTGCATTTTAAACATGGTTTTTTTAAAGAATAGAAAATTCGCAAAGTCAATAAGACTTTTTTTAAATAAAAGTGCGATTTTTTGTCTTCGATTCGAACAATATAGTTTTTCGACACTTAATCGACGTTGATTGATCAATAAGTTGGCTCGAGCTTTTTAAATATTTCTTTTGTTTTGAAAAGTCACAAAAGTACTACAATCGGTAGTTTGCGTATTCGGCCCGTAAATTTATTCGAACGAAAATAGTTAATAAATTAAATATTTAAAATTTCGGTGTAACGGGAGAAATTTTTGAAATCGCATATACTTTACCGCTTATATATACTTTGGCTTTTAACATATTTTTGATACATTTTTGAGATATTTTGAATTTTCGTACGACTTATCGAGTTTAAATTTTTTGGAGGAATTGCAAAATATTTAAACACTTTTCAATTTATACGTTATTTTTCGATCGATTTTTTGGAAATTTCTGAAAAGAAAATTGTATACCCGTGCTGGTTTGGTAGTTTTTGCGTATATTAGATTTTTTAATATTCGTGTTGTTCGACCATTCTCGGTGGTTTTCTGAATTTTACTCCACCTTGCCCTGGTTTCGTTCGCTTTTAGTACCCTAAGGCTGACATTGACGCGGCAGATAGCAAATATGACGCGTCGCAGTAGTAATTAATCAAAAACTGTTGCAGTTCAAACGATCTCGTCGATCGTCCTTGACTTCTTCGATCTGTGATTTCGCTTCATCAGATCTCGAGGAGACGCAAAATTCTAGCAACCTACTCATGTGTCATGACTCATGCGTCTCGCGACATGAGCACTTAAGCTGACATGAGCACCTCAAATTCTGAGAATAACATCTCGATTTCGCGCATGAATATCGGTCAACTTGATGACTAACCTTTCGTTACCGGCGTGTGACACCGACATCTTTGAAGGCGATTTCTTATCGTGGCCCACTTTTAGGGACCTGTTCACGGCGGTCTACATCAACAACTCACGTTTGAGCGTTTATGTCACCTCGTGCGAAAAACGAGTGAAGAGGCGCGTGAGATGGTTTCAAAGTTTCCGCAAATAAATCGCAGTTTTGTCTTAGCGTGGAAAGCTATGAGGGATACTTATGACAATCCGCGTCTTTTAGTCCACATACAACTGAGGGTTTTGTTCGCGCTCCCAGCTATTGAAATCGAAAGTAGTACCGGACTTAGGTCCGTACAACGTGGTATAAATGGATGTCTCTCGACGACGTCCATTTACGAAGTCTCCACGGGCAATTGGGATCCGATCATGGTATTTATTTGATTGCAAAGGTTACCCAAAATTACCCAGACTTTATGGGAGCATAGTGTGAAGGATAAATCCTCCCTTTCCACGTGGAAAGGATTGGATGACTTCTTAACAGAGAGAATTCGCACACTTATGTGCCTTCATGGTATGAGGGGAGATGAATCTACAAAGCACTCTAATGGGAAAAAGGTCCATGCACGCTAAAAAAATCGCTTCTGTAGTATATTCTCCCAAACATATTCGGCTTGAAACATATATACGTTTAGCGTACACTCTAAACAAATAATAGTTGGTAAACACAAAAATTATATATTTGGAAATATGTTGTTGTTTTAAACAAATCTTTGTTTCTATCCTAATATTTTGTTATTTAAGACTATTATTTCCGAAACAAAGATTTATTTGCATTTAAGTGTTACATTTTTCAATAATTCAAAATTTATTTTACTTTAGAGTACCCTACACTGTGGTGTAGGGTACTCTGTCTGTCTGTCCGTCTGTTTGTTCATGTATTCTTGTAATCAAAGTACAGGTCGCAATTATGGTCCGATCTCGACGAAACTTTACACATATCCTTTTTTGGCCCAAGGACGATCCCTGTTGAACTTGGTTAAAATCGGTTCAAATTTAGACATAGCCCCCATATATATGTTAGCCCCGATTTGACATGTGAGCGCTGTAAAAACTTTATTTTATATCCGATCAGTATCAAATTCGGCAGAAAGAGGTTTTTTATTATGTGAATGAATGCTGTTAAATTTGGAAGAAATCGGATTAGATATAGCCCCCATAAAAACGTTACCCCCGATTTGGCATGTAAGCGCTGTAAAAATGTTATTTTGTATCCAATCAATGCGAAGTTCTGCAGACGGAGGTTTCTTATTACATGAAGGAATACTGCCAAATTCGGAGAAAATCGGTTCAGATTTAGATATATCCCCCATATACTCGTATATGTTACCCCCGATTTGAAATGTAAGCGCTGTAAAAACTGTATTTTATATCCGATCAGTATGAAATTCGTCAGAAAGAGGTTTCCTATTATATGAATGAACACTTTTAAATTTGAAATGTAAGCGCTGTAGAAATTGTATTTTATATCCGATTAGTGCGAAATTCGGCAGAAAGAGGTTTATTATTACTCGAAGAAATACTGCCAAATTCGGAAAAAATCGGTTCAGATTTAGTATAGCCCCCATATATATGTTACCCCCGATTTGACATGTAAGCGCTGTATAGACTGTATTTGAATCCGATCAGTACGAAATTTGACAGAAAGACCTCTTTTTCCATGAATGAGTATTCAGGGAAAATGGGTTCAAATTTATATATATATAACCTCCATATATACAAGGTGGCGCAAAAGTAACCTTTCGATGTTTTGTACCAAGGTCAAAAAAATAGTCAGCAATATTTCGCGTTCTGGAGCAGTGTATCGTAACATTGTTTATTAACGTGTATTTCGCATGTGTTTACTACACAAATGTCAAAACAGAACTGACATTAGGGGCCAATCGCAAAATTTATAGCATTTTCTGATAGGAGGATTACTTTTGCGCCATTTATAGCATTTTCTGATAGGAGGATTACTTTTGCGCCACCTTGTATGTTCCTCCTGATTTTGTATCAAAGCGCTATAGAAGTTGTACTTTACTTCCGATCATTCATATTTTCCAGAAATATGTTTCTGAATTTTGCAACGGATATTGCTTAATTTAGCGATTACCGGTTCAGAATTAGACAATGTTTCTACCCATTTACCAATTATTCCAAATTATTATCGCAATGACCCTTATCGCATTGTAAGGGAGGTGTTCTTGCGCGAAGATTGCTGGAAATTGATTGTGTTTTTGTTCAGTGCGGTGTAGAGTGATCAAAAAACCGGTTTTTTTCAAAAAATAAAAAACCGGTGGATGGTTTATTTAAGTTATAAAAAAACCGGTGGACGGTTTTTTTCTTCGAAGAAAACCGGTAGAACCGGTTTTTTTCTGCATAACAAAACAGTATGAAAATTGCCGTTTGAAAAACATTTTCCTTTTTAATAACAAAAAAGGCGATTTTTTTAATATTAAATTTTTAAAAGCGATGTCTTCTGATCAGGAATCTTGCAGCAAATTTAGTCCTGTTGGATAGTAGTTATGAGTTGCATTGTGATGAATATTGTCATTTGAGTCAAACGGTCCTTTTATCTCATACTTATAACTAATTAGCTATTGTATTTAGAAACATTTTCCAAAAGTGTTACCGATAGTCTTTTCTTCAACCTTTTAAAAAAATTTGCAAATATGTATATTTTCATTACTTTTTTGCAAAATTAAACTATTTTGAAATTTTGGTAAAAACCTATGTTTAAATTTTTGATTTTTTTGCTCAAAAGAAAGCTTAGATAATTTTCTTTAAAAGCTTTGTGACCTATTTATGGGAAGGGACCTGTTGATCTATCAAAATAAATATAAACCTCTGAAAAAAAATGTACGTTCAACCAAACATTTTAGCATTTCAGATGGAAAAAACAACCGTTTGACAAAAATGTCAATATTTGACACCCTCCAACTCGGAAAGTCCTTAACCGATCTCGTTGGAATTGTGTCTCATAACTACTATCTGATAGGGCTACTTGGTGCAATTTTCATCCCGACAGAAGACATCCCTTTTAAAAATTAACCCACTTAACATGAAATTCGCCTTATGTAGTTCAGTCAAGAACATATTAATATTTCGGGGTATTAAATAGAATATTTAATAGAGGTACTAAATCTTTATACATATATATTTTATAAACACATTTTAGTGCAGGTGGGTATATACGAGTATATAAATATATAAGAGTATACACCAGTCGGTTTACCGAATTGAAATTTTCTTACTTGTTTTTGTTTCGGTTTGGAAGTGGGAGAATGCGTTTACTTTTCACATAACCTCTGCGCGTATGAATCATTTATTTATTATATTAAATAGAATATTTAATAGAGGTACTAAATCTTTATACATATATATTTTATAAACACATTTTAGTGCAGGTGGGTATATACGAGTATATAAATATATAAGAGTATACACTAGTCGGTTTACCGAATTGAAATTTTCTTACTTGTTTTTGTTTCGCTTTGGAAGTGGGAGAATACGTTTACTTTTCACATAACCTCTGCGCGTATGAATCATTTATTTTCTTTAAATTTTTGTAATTTGTATAGAAATTGGTGAATGGCTTCGGATTCTAGCAAAGTCGCCGAGTCTTTTTAGGCCATATAAGGAGATCTTTCATATTATTATCTTAATTTGTGATATTTTGTATATAAAGTTGTAAATAATTTTTAATATTTTAGTGATAATAAAAAAACCGGTTGCACCGGTTGTTCGAAATTCATGATTTTGAGAAAAACCGGGGACGGTGGAAGCAAAAAACCGGTGTGCCGGTTTATTTTAAACCGGTTTTGATCACTCTAGTGCGGTGTGATTCCTCTCGAAATTGAACTCATTTCCATACACATTTGTTTCAATTTCCCACTGATTTGTTTATATTTCCAAAAGGAAAACACACACCACAACGTACATACAATTCCAGTACATAGTGTCGGTTCCTCCGCGGTATACACGGAGGAAAATCGCCATTTTCGATATGTTTGAATTCAAAGAAAATATACTTGTAATCAAAATTTTTAAATATTATATATTTTTGAACAAATATATTTTATTTGAAAATCTAAAAAAATTGTTTGGAACGCATATATTAATATATTACAACAAAATATATTTGCGAACTGACTGTCACAAATAAAATACGTGTTTAGACACAAACAAAGATATTGTTTAAGAATTCATCCAAAATTTCGTGTTATACTTTATAGTTAAAAATGCCGTAAGCAGAATTTTCTTTTGTTTTACAGCACTAATTATACCCTCACTTTAGTGTGACGAGGGTATATATCATTTGCTACGGAAAAAAGTGTAACACATCGAATGAGTGACCTAAGACCCGAAGTATGTTCGGAGGAAAACCGTTTTGGGTCATTTTAAGTCGAATTAGCAATGTCCGTCCGTCTGTCTGTCTGTCTGCTGGCTGGTGCGAACGATAACTCTCGAAAGGAGTAACCGATTGACTTCAAATTTGGTATGTGATAATATTTTTTTCTATCTCCGGCTAAGTTCGAAGATGGGCCATATTGGTCCACTCCTTCTAGTACCTCCCCACAAAGGGTTAAAATGTTGTGAAAAATTGATTCTTTAATAACTGCTATACTACTTATTCGAATCTTCTGAAATTCCACACATAGTATTAGCTTATTAGTCGCTATCAACTCGAGGAAAATTGGCGATGTTGCCACGCCCCTTTTGGTACCTCCCACACAAATGCACCGTTTTGCACCAAAAGTTAACAGCTTATAACATTAATGACAGTGTATAAAAAACTTGAAATTTTGTACAGTATTATGCTTTTATATTGCCTACAGTCAAGGGAAAAATTGGCGTTGTTGCTATGCCCTTTTTGGTACCTCCCACACAAAGGTACCTTTTTGCACCAAAAGTTAACAGCTTATAACATTAAAACCAGTGTATAAAAATACTTGAAATTTTGTACAGTGTAATGTTTTTATAGTGTCTATAGCCCTGTGAAAAATGGGCGTTATCGCCACGCCCCTTTTTGTACCTCCTACACAAAATGCCCAAATCATACCACAATTTAATATCTCATAACGTTTTTACCAGTGCACATAAATGCTTATAATTCGGCACAGTGCAATGAATTTAAAGAATCTAATGTTCAGCGAAAAATAGGTGTAATTGATAAACCCCTTCTGGTACCTCCCACACAAATTGACAGAATAATTCGAGTAATATTCAATATTACATTACTCACAAAGTGAGGGTATACCTTAGTCGGTTTACCCGACTGAAACTTTCTTACTTGTTTTTAATTTATAAACAGTCCAATTATCAATCCATCAATGCTAGTTGTCGTTACCAAAGATTATACGATTTAAAGTTTCATAGAATTTTACAAACATATACAATAAAAATTAAACCTTAAATTTCTTAAAAGAACTCAACACTTTCCTTTATATTAAGGCATTGCCAAAATAATTAAATACAAATTATTCATTGCTTCGGAAATACTTTTTCCATATAAAAAAATATTAGGATGAAAACATAATTTTGTTTAGAACAACATCCTCCCAAACATATAATACTTGAGCGTGTCAAATATTGTATATTTGGATGGTACCCTAAACATATGTATGTTTCCAGCAGAATATGTTTGGAACAATATACTACAGAAGCGATTTTTTTCAGCGTGTATATATAAAAAAAAGTACATAAATTCGCGCATATAATCGGTCTTCATTTACATAAATGCAGTGTCATTTTTCTTTATTGATTTACTGAACATCTGTTGATTGTCCGCGGGGGATTGTGTTCATAAAACACCAGTTTATTGGTAAAAACTTCGTTTTATTCTAAAGAAAGAAACATTTTACAACAAAATTGATATACATACATATTTAAAATTAAACCAGTAAGGAAAGGCAGAAAGTCGGGCGGGGCCGACTATATAATACCCTACACCTCCCTAACAATGCGATAAGGGTCATTGCCATAATAATTTGGAATAATTAGTAAATGGGTAGAAACATATTATCTAATTCTGAAACGTTAATCGCTAAATTAAGCAATATTCGTTCCTAAATTGAGAAACATCTTTCTGGAAAATTTTAATGATCGGAAGTAAAATACAACTTCTATAGCGGTTTGATACCAAATCAGGAGGAACATATATATAAATCTGAACCGATCTTCCCTGAATACTTATTCATGTAAAAAGACCTCCTTCTGTCGAATTTCGTACTGATCGGATATAAAATACAGTCTCCACAGCGCTTACATGTCAAATCGAGTGTAACATATATATCTTAATCTGAACCGATTTTATCCGAATTTGGCAGTATTCCTTCATGTAATAAGAAACCTGTTTCTGCCGAATTTCGCACTGATCGGATATAAAATACAGTTTTTACAGCGCTTACAGGTCAAATCGGGGGTAACATATATATGGGTGTTATATCTAAATCTAAACCGAGTTTCTCCGAATTTGGCAGTATTCCTTCATGATCGGATATAAAATAACATATTTACAGCGCTCACATGTCAAATCGGGGGTAACGTATATATGGGGGCTATATCTAAATCTGAACCGATTTTAACCAAATTCAATAGGGATTGTCCTTGGGCCAAAAAAAGATATGTGTAAAGTTTCGTAGAGATCGGACCATAATTGCGACCTGTACTTTGATTACAAGAATACATGCACAGACGGACAGACAGACGGACAGACGGACATAGCTAAATCAACTCAGAAAGTGATTCTAAGTCGATCGGTATAATAAACGATGGGTCTATTTCTTCTCCTTTTGGGTGTTACAAACAAATGCACAAAGTTATAATACCCTGTACCACAGTGTGGTGTAGGGTATAAAAACTTACGGAACAATTTTGCCACGTACAATTCAACAATGACAAAAATATTTCTTGACAAACAAATATTCAATTCCAAAGCATGCTATTTTAAATAATATTCTATATCGACTAGTAAAAAATATTAAAGTATCAACGTCCTACCCCCCGTAAATCAACATACAATAAGATTTACTAATATCTTAACATTATTTCGTATCCATTATCGCCAGTTTTGACAATGGTCTCTTCAGCAAACCATTTGAAGTTTGAACTTCCGCAGACCTTGCGATACCGTCCTTCCCAAAAAATAGTTGAACAATCCGTCCCAACTTCCATTTGCTCCTTGCAATGTCAGGATCGATTAAATAGACAACCGTACCAATTGTTACCGGATTAGATGGCAAGCACCATTTAACTCTTCTGGTCAAGTCTGGCAAATATTCTTGGACCCATCGTCGCCACCAGCAGTCTTTTAGACTCTTAAGTATTTTCCACTGTTTACGGAGGCATAGGTCTTTAACGTCGTATGGTGACGGAGTTTGAATTGAGTTCGTACATCCAAGTACAAAATGATTTGGCGTAAGTGGTTCGGGTTCTTCTGGAGAGATGGGCAGATGTGTGAGTAGCCTCGAATTTACAATGTTTTCAGCTTCTATAATAAAACTTCGAAATGTTTCCACTTGCGGTGCCTTCTCCTTTACTATTACTGCCAAACCTTTCTTTATCGATTGTACAAGCCTTTCCCACGCTCCACCTTCACTTGGATTTAAAGGAGTGTTAAAAATCCATTTGATCCCTAGAGGCGCCATTTTATTTGTTACTGAGTCAAAATCTATAAATGTTGTATCTCCCTTTAATTCCTTGTTAATTCCAACAAAGTTCGTTCCGTTGTCGCTTCTAATTTGGATTGGAACGCCGCGCCGATTCACAAAATTACGAAGTGCTAATAAAAACGAATCGGTCGAGATACTCGTTACTAATTCAAGGTGGATGGCCCTTACGGTAAAACATGTAAATATGACCACACATCTTTTCTCTTGGCTCCTTCGAATTGTAACATAACACGGTCCAAATAGATCAGCTCCGCAATAACTAAAAGGTCTAACAAATGGAGTGATTCTGTCCATAGGAAGTGGTGCCATTTGCTGCTGCACAGGTCCAGATTTACAGTTCTTGAAATATTGACATCGATTCTCCACCCGATGTAAAACGTTTCTAATAGAAATAACCCAAAATTTTTGTCGAATCTCGGCTATAATTGTTGCTCTATTGATGTGGTGCAGCTTCCGATGATAACATCCAACAATAAGCAATGACAAACCATGATCCTTAGCGAGAATTATGGGTCTTCTGGCAGAATATGGAAGTACCGTGGAATTTTCAAGTCGACCTTTGGCTCTTATCACACCTTTATCTAAATACGGATTTAGGCTTTTCAAAACGTTATCCTTTGAAACGGTTCCCATATTTTGCAAATGGAAGTAGTCTTCCTTAAAACTTTGTTGTTGATGATATTTTATCAAAAACCATTCGGCAAGGTCCTCTTCTTCAGATGTTAGTTCGCCGATAATTGTCTGTTCTCTCTTTAATTTTCTTCGCAGGTTTGCAACATACCTTAAAATATATGCCATTGTTCTCTTATATCGGCGGTAATTAGAAAATCTCTCAATTGCAGGATGTATTAAGGTCATATCATTAGTTGCTACACAAACATATTTTGCACGCAACTCCTCGGATACTTCTTTAGATGAAATCTTAAAGATTTCTTTCGGCCAATTTCGTTCTGTTCCATAAAGGAATTTCGGACCATTCGTCCACATATTGTTTGGCTTGTATTTGGTTGGAAATTTGGCTCGGGTTGCTACGTCTGCTGGATTCTCTTTACCAGGTATCCAACGCCATTGATCTACCTTACTTGACTCTAATATTTCCGATACCCGGTTTGCAACATAGGGCTTATGTCGCCGATGGTCGGAATGAATCCAAAGTATTACAGAGTTGGAATCGCTCCAGAAATATATCTTGCGTATTTTTACCGTAGGCGATTTCTCAATGACATTCTTAAGGCGAATCCCCATTGTAGCTGCTTGCAATTCCAATTTCCGTATTGAGTGGTATCGAGCAGGAGCACGTGACGTTTTGCCCATCACAAATACAACTTTCACTTCGTCTTTTGATTCTATTCTCCAGTATGAAACAGCGGCCAGAGCATCTTCGCTAGCGTCCACGAATATGTGTAAGTCTATATTACCTTCTAGAAACTGTGGATGATAACATCGATCAATCTGGAAGTTTTGTATTTGGGGCAATTCTTTGATCCACGCCATCCAATACATATATAAGTCATCTGTTATCTCATCATCCCATTCAATTCCAGATTTCTAGAGCCTCTGCATGAGTAACTTAGCCGTTATCATAAAATCCGCAAGGAAACCAAAGGGATCAAACACAGACATGGTTAGACACTGTAACTCCCTCTTCGTAGGTCGTTTTCCACAACTTAGTATTAGCGGATTGACCTTATTTAGCTTCATATTGAAAGTGAGGGTATCGGATTTGGCTGACCAATACATACCAAGAATTTTGTTTTCCTTTCCATCAACGTTGACTTTATCAGAGACATCTGCATCGCCATATTTCATCATGACCTTTGGAGAGTTTGACATAATCTTTCTTAATTCAAATCCTCCATTTCTATGTACTTCTATGACGTCACCAACCACAATTACGGCTTCATCTTCACTTTGAAAGGAGTCAACATAATCATCGACATAGTGCCTCTCCATGATTCCTTCGACCGCCCGAGGGAACTGTTTCTTATAGAACTGAGCATTATGATTTTTAACGAATTGTGCTATCGTTGGTGAACAGGTCGCGCCAAATATAATCCTCTGCATTACATACACCTCCACTTGTTTTGAAGTGTCACCTTCACGCCACAGAAATCGTTGCGATTGTTCATCATCTTTCACAACTTGAATCTGATGAAACATTTCCTTTATATCGCCAACGACCGCGATAAACGCTTGCCTGAATTTCATCAAAGTTCCAATGAGTGGTTTATTTAAGTCTGGCCCTTGAAGTAATGCATCGTTGTAGGACATACCGTCTACATTTGCTGCGGCATCAAACACAAGGCGAATACCTGGTTTGTTTGGATTCATTACCCCAAAGTGAGGCAAATAAAACGTTTTGGGAGTTACATTAATCACCTCATTCTTAGTAAATTTTCTAGCATACCCTTTTTCCAAATAATCTTTAATTTTTTCACAATATGCTTTCGCGTATTTGGGGTCTTTCGCCATCTTTTTCTCGGTATTCATAAGACGTTTATAGGCTAGAGGATAACTTTGAGGAAATGTTTTAAAGTATTCCTTCCAGAGCAAACCACAATCAAATCGGTCCTCATGTTTACGGATGGAACTATTTAAAATATTCAGCGCTCGTTCATTCTCAGCTGACATGACAGTTTTGGAATCAGCCTTTACTCCAAAGGTTTCCATGTTAAAATATTCGTCGAGCATTTTCCTGATATCTTCGTCAAATCGGTCCACTTTGTTTGCCATAAATACACGTTTGCATGATGTATTTGGAAAATTTGATCTCGGTCCGTAAATAATCCATCCTAACCTTGTGTTTATTCCAACTAGGCCAGATTGTGCTGAAGTAACTGGTGTTTCTATAGGAGTTGTCAGAAATGCGTGATTAAGACTGATGATCATGCGTGGTTTCGCAGTTCGATAACTCTCATATGGAATATGAGCGAGATGAGAATTTTCCCATGAACTAGTTCTTTCCAAGTTCTGTACTGGTAGAGAAAGATTCGATGATGTGTAAACATTCGATATGTCGTAAACTTTTGCGCCGTCGTATGTTCCACTTATCTTCAGTTTCACAATTCTCATAACTATTTTGCTTATTCAACCACTGAATATTTAAGGAATCCTTCTCACCTTTTACGCCAAGTTGATTTACGAGGTCTTTGTCGATTATGGTAACATTCGCTCCGTCATCTACAAACGCATATGTCCTAATCTTTCCTTCAACTCCATACAAGATGACTGGAACCACTTGCAATAAGACCGGACCTTCCATATCGCCATCGGCCACGGATTTAATTCTACGAATATTGGAAATTTGACTCTTCATCAGCTGTTCAGGGCGACCAAACGTCTCTTCCAACATTTTAGTGATTTCGTCCACATTAGATGAATTGGCCAAAAGAGATTCTACCGTTTCCCTGGCACGTCCTTTCAGTGAATCAAGAAGCCGCATAACGTTTTGTAAATCAGAATATCCAAATTCACGCGTTGTGCACTTAAAATCCTCGATGAAAATAGCCCATTCTTCTGGAGTACCATTAAATTCTGGTAACGGATATATTTTCTTGGATTTTGGTACAGCGCCAGTTGATTGGTTGGATAGATTCAATTGTCCAGCTTCGGCATCATGTACTAGATTTGCATTGATGGGACCGAGGGGGTCAAAATCTCAGTCCTACAGCTTGCAGCGTTACCTGACTGGACACCAATTGATTGAACATTTTGCGTATTCTGTAAACTTACCGCTTGAATTTAGGACATCATAAGCCGTTGCATGTTCAGCATTTGTTGCTGCATCTGCTCTAACCTTGCTACCAAATCCTGTGAGCCATTTGCAATAAAATTGGTATTGGAATGTTGAGCGGGTGCCACATTCGGCTGCTGAACATACTATGCTGGATCTCCACTAACATGCCCTTCTAGATTGCGTACATCTGCCTCGTTGGATTGACGAGTATCCTCCGTTAAGTCCACATTGTTTTGATCTTCGATTCCATCAAAGGTTCGGTTTAATGGAGCCGTTTTACCTCCCTTTCCTTTCTTAGGAGTTCGATGGGCCGGCATTCTATACTGTTAATTATCACTGATATATGCTGTTAATATCCCGACCTACGAGCGAAACACAAAACTCAGGTCAACAGGATCTTCGAAAAACAGCTCCAAATTGTTTCAAAACACCAGTTTATTGGTATAAAACACCAGTTTATATAAAAAATATTAGAGTTTCGATTGTTTCGATACCGATCGTGCAACGACAGCTGTCAATTCTGTGCATTTTAAACATGGTTTTTTTAAAGAAAAGAAAATTCGCAAAGTCAATAAGACTTTTTTAAATAAAAGTGCGATTTTTTTTCTTCGATTCGAACAATATAGTTTTTCGACACTTAATCGACGTTGATTGATCAATAAGTTGGCTCGAGCTTTTTAAATATTTCTTTTGTTTTGAAAAGTCACAAAAGTACTACAATTGGTAGTTTGCGTATTCGGCCCGTAAATTTATTCGAAAGAAAATAGTTAATAAATTAAATATTTAAAATTTCGGTGTAACGGGAGAAATTTTTGAAATCGCATATACTTTACCGCTTATATATACTTTGGCTTTTAACATATTTTTGATACATTTTTGAGATATTTTGAATTTTCGTACGACTTATCGAGTTTAAATTTTTTGGAGGAATTGCAAAATATTTAAACACTTTTCAATTCATACGTTATTTTTCGATCGATTTTTTGGAAATTTCTGAAAAGAAAATTGTATACCCGTGCTGGTTTGGTAGTTTTTGCGCATATTAGATTTTTTAATATTCGTGTTGTTCGACCATTCTCGGTGGTTTTCTGAATTTTACTCCACCTTGCCCTGGTTTCGTTCGCTTTTAGTACCCTAAGGCTGACATTGACGCGGCAGATAGCAAATATGACGCGTCGCAGTAGTAATTAATCAAAAACTGTTGCAGTTCAAACGATCTCGTCGATCGTCCTTGACTTCTTCGATCTGTGATTTCGCTTCATCAGATCTCGAGGAGACGCAAAATTCTAGCAACCTACTCATGTGTCATGACTCACGTGTCTCGCGACATGAGCACTTAAGCTGACATGAGCACCTCAAATTCTGAGAATAACATCTCGATTTCGCGCATGAATATCGGTCAACTTGATGACTAACCTTTCGTTACCGGCGTGTGACACCGACATCTTTGAAGGCGATTTCTTATCGTGGCCCACTTTTAGGGACCTGTTCACGGCGGTCTACATCAACAAATCACGTTTGAGCGTTTATGTCACCGCGTGCGAAAAACGAGTGAAGAGGCGCGTGAGATGGTTTCAAAGTTTCCGCAAGTAAATCGCAGTTTTGTCTTAGCGTGGAAAGCTATGAGGGATACTTATGACAATCCGCGTCTTTTAGTCCACATACAACTGAGGGTTTTGTTCGCGCTCCCAGCTATTGAAATCGAAAGTAGTACCGGACTTAGGTCCGTACAACGTGGTATAAATGGATGTCTCTCGACGACGTCCATTTACGAAGTCTCCACGGGCAATTGGGATCCGATCATGGTATTTATTTGATTGCAAAGGTTACCTAAAATTACCCAGACTTTATGGGAGCATAGTGTGAAGGATAAATCCTCCCTTTCCACGTGGAAAGGATTGGATGACTTCTTAACAGAGAGAATTCGCACACTTATGTGCCTTCATGGTATGAGGGGAGATGAATCTACAAAGCACTCTAATGGGAAAAAGGTCCATGCACGCTAAAAAAATCGCTTCTGTAGTATATTCTCCCAAACATATTCGGCTTGAACATATATACGTTTAGCGTACACTCTAAACAAATAATAGTTGGTAAACACAAAAATTATATATTTGGAAATATGTTGTTGTTTTAAACAAATCTTTGTTTCTATCCTAATATTTTGTTATTTAAGACTATTATTTCCGAAACAAAGATTTATTTGCATTTAAGTGTTACATTTTTCAATAATTCAAAATTTATTTTACTTTAGAGTACCCTACACTGTGGTGTAGGGTACTCTGTCTGTCTGTCCGTCTGTTTGTGCATGTATTCTTGTAATCAAAGTACAGGTCGCAATTATGGTCCGATCTCGACGAAAGTTTACACATATCCTTTTTTGGCCCAAGGACGATCCCTGTTGAACTTGGTTAAAATCGGTTCAAATTTAGACATAGCCCCCATATATATGTTAGCCCCGATTTGACATGTGAGCGCTGTAAAAACTTTATTTTATATCCGATCAGTATCAAATTCGGCAGAAAGAGGTTTTTTATTATGTGAATGAATACTGTTAAATTTGGAAGAAATCGGATTAGATATAGCCCCCATATAAACGTTACCCCCGATTTGGCATGTAAGCGCTGTAAAAATGTTATTTTGTATCCAATCAATGCGAAGTTCTGCAGACGGAGGTTTCTTATTACATGAAGGAATACTGCCAAATTCGGAGAAAATCGGTTCAGATTTAGATATATCCCCCATATACTCGTATATGTTACCCCCGATTTGAAATGTAAGCGCTGTAAAAACTGTATTTTATATCCGATCAGTATGAAATTCGTCAGAAAGAGGTTTCCTATTATATGAATGAACACTTTTAAATTTGAAATGTAAGCGCTGTAGAAATTGTATTTTATATCCGATTAGTGCGAAATTCGGCAGAAAGAGGTTTATTATTACTCGAAGAAATACTGCCAAATTCGGAAAAAATCGGTTCAGATTTAGTATAGCCCCCATATATATGTTACCCCCGATTTGACATGTAAGCGCTGTATAGACTGTATTTGAATCCGATCAGTACGAAATTTGACAGAAAGACCTCTTTTTCCATGAATGAGTATTCAGGGAAAATGGGTTCAAATTTATATATATATAACCTCCATATATACAAGGTGGCGCAAAAGTAACCTTTCGATGTTTTGTGCCAAGGTCAAATAAATAGTCAGCAATATTCCGCGTTCTGGAGCAGTGTATCGTAACATTGTTTATTAACGTGTATTTCGCATGTGTTTACTACACAAATGTCAAAACAGAACTGACATTAGGGGCCAATCGCAAAATTTATAGCATTTTCTGATAGGAGGATTACTTTTGCGCCACCTTGTATGTTCCTCCTGATTTTGTATCCAAGCGCTATAGAAGTTGTACTTTACTTCCGATCATTCATATTTTCCAGAAATATGTTTCTGAATTTTGGAACGGATATTGCTTAATTTAGCGATTACCGGTTCAGAATTAGACAATGTTTCTACCCATTTACCAATTATTCCAAATTATTATCGCAATGACCCTTATCGCATTGTAAGGGAGGTGCTCTTGCGCGAAGAGTTGCTGGAAATTGATTGTGTTTTTGTTCAGTGTGGTGTGATTCCTCTCGAAATTGAACTCATTTCCATACACATTTGTTTCAATTTCCCACTGATTGTTTCCACTGATTTGTTTATTTTTCCAAAAGGAAAACACACACCACAACGTACATACAATTTCAGTACATAGTGTCGGTTCCTCCGCGGTATATATATAAAAAAAGTACATAAATTCGCGCATATAATCGGTCTTCATTTACATAAATGCAGTGTCATTTTTCTTTATTGATTTACTGAACATCTGTTTTTCGATTGTTTCGATATCGATCGTGCAACGACAGCTGTCAATTCTGTGCATTTTAAACATGGTTTTTTAAAGAAAAGAAAATTCGCAAAGTCAATAAGACTTTTTTTAAATAAAAGTGCGATTTTTTGTCTTCGATTCGAACAATATAGTTTTTCGACACTTAATCGACGTTGATTGATCAATAAGTTTGCTCGAGCTTTTTATATATTTCTTTTGTTTTGAAAAGTCACAAAAGTACTACAATCGGTAGTTTTCGTATTCGGCCCGTAAATTTATTCGAAAGAAAATAGTTAATAAATTAAATATTTAAAATTTCGGTGTAACGGGAGAAATTTTTGAAACCGCATATACCTTACCACTTATTTTTGATACATTTTTGTGATATTTTTTGAATATTTCGTAAGACTTATCGAGTTTAAATTTTTTGGAGGAATTGCAAAATATTTAAACACTTTTCAATTTATACGTTATTTTTCGATCGATTTTTTGGAAATTTCTGAAAAGAAAATTGTATACCCGTGCTGGTTTGGTAGTTTTTGCGCATATTAGATTTTTTAATATTCGTGTTGTTCGACCATTCTCGGTGGTTTTCTGAATTTTACTCCACCTTGCCCTGGTTTCACTCGCTTTTAGTACCCTAAGGCTGTCATTGACGCGGCTGATAGCAAATATGACGCGTCGCAATAGTAATTAATCCAAAACTGTTGCAGTTCAAACGATCTCGTCGATCGTCCTTGACTTCTTCGGTCTGTGATTTCGCTTCATCAGATCTCGAGGAGACGCAAAATTCTAGCAACCTACTCATGTGTCATGACTCATGCGTCTCGCGACATGAGCACTTAAGCTGACATGAGCACCACAAATTCTGAGAATAACATCTCGATTTCGCTCATGAATATCGGTCACCTTGATGACTAACCTTTCGTTGCCGCCGTGTGACACCGACAATCGGCATTTTTGATATATTTGAATAGAAAGGAAATATATTTGGAACACAAATTTTTAAATATTATATATTTTTGAGCAAAAAAATTTTATTTGAAAATCAATAAAATTTATTTGGAACGCATATATTAATGTATTACAACAAAATATATTTGCAAACTTATTTTCTCAAATAAAATATGAGTTTAAATACAAATAAAATTAATGTTTAGAAATTGCTCCAAATATATTTTATTTAAGAAAGATTTTCAAAACGTTGCTGACTTTTCGAACATCAGTTTTAATTTTTCCGTGATTTCGAATTTTACCTCCCAACTAAAAAAGGCGTATGCAGCATACTTATTTTAAATTTCTAAATATTCCAAGACATCATTTGTTGTTAATCCTTTGAGTAATTTATTGTTTTCCAAGATTATACGATTCAATTATAAAATCGTTTAGAAAATTTCTAAAAAATTAACTTTGAATTGCAGAAAAACTTAAAACAATTAAGGTATCGGTATATTTTCTAAATACTTAAAAGCAAATAAATCTTTGTTACGGAAATAATATTGCCAAATAAAAACATATTAGGATGGAAACAAAGATTTGTTTAGACCAACATCTTCCCCAATATATAATATTTGTGCGTACCAAATATTAAACATTTAGAGAGTACCCTAAACACATATATGTTGCAAGCCGAATATGTTTGGGACAATATGCTACAGAAGCGACTTTTCTTCAGCGTGTAGGGACCTGTTCACGGCGGTCTACATCAACAACTCACGTTTGAGCGTTTATGTCACCTCGTGAGATTGTTACAACTGAAGGTTTTGTTCGCGCTCCCAGTTATTGCAATCGAAAGTAGCATCGGACTTAGGTCCGTACAACGTGGTATAAATGGATGTCTCTCGACGATGTCTATTTACGAAGTTTCCACGGGCAGTTGGGATCCGATCATGGTATTTATTTGATTGCAAAGGTTACCCAAAATTACCCAGACTTTATGGGAGCATAGTGTGAAGGATAAATCCCCCCTTTCCACGTGGAAAGGATTGGATGACTTCTTAACAGAGAGAATTCGCACACTTATGTGCCTTCATGGTATGAGGGGAGATGAATCTACAAAGCACTCTAATGGGAAAAAGGTCCATGCACGCTGAAAAAAAATCGCTTCTGTAGTATATTCTCCCAAACATATTCGGCTTGAAACATATATACGTTTAGCGTACACTCTAAACAAATAATAGTTGGTAAACACAAAAATTATATATTTGGAAATATGTTGTTGTTTTAAACAAATCTATGTTTCTATCCTAATATTTTGTTATTTGAAACTATTATTTCCGAAACAAAGATTTATTTGCATTTAAGTGTTACATTTTTCAATAATTCAAAATTTATTTTACTTTAGAGTACCCTACACTGTGGTGTAGGGTACTGTCTGTCTGTCCGTCTGTTTGTGCATGTATTCTTGTAATCAAAGTACAGGTCGCAATTATGGTCCGATCTCGACGAAACTTTACACATATCCTTTTTTTGGCCCAAGGACGATCCCTATTGAACTTGGTTAAAATCGGTTCAAATTTAGATATAGCCCCCATATATATGTTAGCCCCGATTTGACATGTGAACGCTGTAAAAACTTTATTTTATATCCCATCAGTATCAAATTCGGCAGAAAGAGGTTTTTTATTATGTGAATGAATACTGTTAAATTTGGAAGAAATCGGTTTAGATATAGCCCCCATATAAACGTTACCCCCGATTTGGCATGTAAGCGCTGTAAAAATGTTATTTTATATCCAATCAATGCGAAATTCTGCAGAAGGAGGTTTCTTATTACATGAAGGAATACTGCCAAATTCGGAGAAAATCGGTTCAGATTTAGATATATCCCCCATATACTCGTATATGTTACCCCCGATTTGACACGTAAGCGCTGTAAAAACTGTATTTTATATCCGATCAGTATGAAATTCGGCAGAAAGAGGTTTCCTATTATATGAATGAACACTTTTAAATTTGAAATGTAAGCGCAGTAGAAATTGTATTTTATATTCGATCAGTGCGAAATTCGGCAGAAAGATGTTTATTATTACTCGAAGGAATACTGCCAAATTCGGAAAAAATCGGTTCAGATTTAGTATAGCCCCCATATATATGTTACCCCCGATTTGACATGTAAGCGCTGTATAGACTGTATTTGAATCCGATCAGTACGAAATTTGACAGAAAGACCTCTTTTTCCATGAATGAGTATTCAGGGAAAATGGGTTCAGATTTATATATATATAACCTCCATATATATGTTCCTCCTGATTTTGTATCAAAGCGCTATAGAAGTTGTACTTTACTTCCGATCATTAATATTTTCCAGAAATATGTTTCTGAATTTAGGAACGAATATTGCTTAATTTAGCGATTATCGGTTCAGAATTAGACAATGTTTCTACCCATTTACCAATTATTCCAAATTATTATCGCAATGACCCTTATCGCATTGTAAGGGAGGTGTAGGGTATTATATAGTCGGCCCCGCCCGACTTTCTTCCTTTCCTTACTGGTTTGTTTTTAAAAATAATAAATACTGATAATTTAAATCGTATAATGTTGGATATACATAAATTACTTGGAGGATTGACAACAAATGATGACTTGGAATACTCATAAATTTAAAATGATCGATTTAAAATATAAGTTAATGCTACATATGGTGTTATGACTGGGAGGTACAATTCGAATTAAAGAAAAAAATTAAAACTGAAATTTGAAAAAGTCATCAAGGTTTTGAAAATCTTTTTGAATAAAATATATTTAGAGAAATTTCTAAACAATAATTTTATTTGTATTTAAACACATATTTTATTTGAGAAATTTAGTTTGCAAATATATTTTGTTCTAATATATTAATATATACGTTCCAAATAAATTGTATTGGTTTTAAAATAAAATTAATTTGTTCAGAAATATATAATATTTCAAAATTTGTGTTCCAAATATATTTGCTTTCAATTCGAACATATCAAAAAAGGCGATTTTGCTTCGTGTGCTCATACTAATGAAGCGTCATCGGGATCTTTTCGTTCTTCTCCATCGGGTTGTATTCTGTGCCCAAATCACAATCACAAAACTTACGCGTGCCCACGATTTTCAAGTTCTACGCCTTCGGATCGATTCGCTACAGCCAAACGCCACCGTTTATGTGTAAATTGCCTGCGTAAAGGCCACGAAGTCAAGAATTGTTATAGCAGACGTCGGTGTCTGAAATGTAATCGGAATCATCATACTTTAGTGCATCGCGACGATACCACTCCGAGTAATTCCACTCGTGTGGCAAGCACGGCAAACGCGAATGTGCCTTCTGGTCCTTCACCTGAACCATCCACATCGGCTCGATGTACATCTCGTCATACTTTTCATGTCCCGCGGAATAAACCTATCGTATTGGGAACAGCCATGGTGAATATCGTTCAGCGCGGTGTTTCTTTTTCTGCTAGGGCGTTGATTGACCGGCTTCTGAGGGCTCTTTTAATTCGGAGAGTCTTCAAACTAGATTGGAACTTCCGATACGCTCTACCAGCGCTGATACTATTTCTGTAATAAATGGTTTAGTTCCGGCCACTTCAAGTAACTGTTGTACCTTGAATATCGGACTAGAGACCACTGCCATAGTCATTCCTTCTATTTCGGGAAACCTGCCTTCGTTTACGGTCACTTCTGACTCAAAAACCCAATTGCCCAATGTTCGTTTGGCTGATTCCAATTTGCTTGATTCTCGCCCAGAAGATATTTTGATAGGAGCTGACTTGTATCCTAAAATTATTTCAGAAGGATTTCTTCGAATTTCTTCAGTATCGTTGCTCGCACAAAATACTATCTTTGGTTGGATAATTACTGGTTCCCTTACTAACTTTCGAGTTTGTGCATTTTCGTCAAATGTCAATATCACGTGAATTACTTGCTAGAATCACCTTTCGATTGTATTTTTAGTCTCACCTCGTCATTTGAATTTGTTTGGATTTTAACCCAATTTTGATTTACTCGCCTCGTTTATAAAAATTTACATTTCGTGAATTCGCATTGCACATATCTTGTTTGAATTCGAAATCTTACTATAACTTGTCTTGATCGGGTTTATACGGACTCAAATGACACAAATTGATATCGTCTACATTTGTCTTTCGTCGGAACTAACTCGCTAATATTTGAATGCTCCCTCGGAGTCTCTAATTGCTCCGTCGAAGGGTCCCTAATGGCCCTGTCCTATCGCGGGGTCCATAATGGCCCATACATTCGTCAGGTCCCTAATGGCCTCTTATTCGCGGGGTCCCTAATGACCCATATACGAGTAATCCATGAGGTCCCTAATGACCTAATTCGCGGGGTCCCTAATGGCCCATCGTATTCGTAGGGTCCCTAATGGCCCATTCATAAAACCATACATAGAAAAAAATTTTATTGAACTGAATAATAACCGAAAATGACCGAACGTTCGGCTTCGGCCAAAATGGGATAATCGGCCATAGTTCGGCATTCGGCCACAAAATCAGCCGAATTTGGCCGAAGGCCGAATATTTGTTCAAAAAGTACAAAAAAATAGAAATATATGTCTTGTTAAAGAAAATTCTATGATGTAAATCTTCATAAGAGCAGCGAAGTGTACGGAAGTGAAAAATACTACTAAAAATAATTGGAGAAAGGACATCAAAGGAAGGAAGGACAAAGAAAAATATGACTCAGTTCCTCACCTAAAAGCTCTCGAACTAGTGCAAGCATTCTTGTACTAGTTGTAAGAATTGATAATAAGGAGCCATTGTATTCAAGAATCAATAATATTTTTTAATACTGTAACTCGAGACGTTTCAAAAATTTGGAAATGGTGGCAGAAAAGTTATTGTACCCAAGTGTGCTAGAGATAAGGATTGGATGACTTCTTAACAGAGAGAATTCGCACACTTATGTGCCTTCATGGTATGAGGGGAGATGAATCTACAAAGCACTCTAATGGGAAAAAGGTCCATGCACGCTGAAAAAAAATCGCTTCTGTAGTATATTCTCCCAAACATATTCGGCTTGAAACATATATACGTTTAGCGTACACTCTAAACAAATAATAGTTGGTAAACACAAAAATTATATATTTGGAAATATGTTGTTGTTTTAAACAAATCTATGTTTCTATCCTAATATTTTGTTATTTGAAACTATTATTTCCGAAACAAAGATTTATTTGCATTTAAGTGTTACATTTTTCAATAATTCAAAATTTATTTTTCTTTAGAGTACCCTACACTGTGGTGTAGGGTACTGTCTGTCTGTCCGTCTGTTTGTGCATGTATTCTTGTAATCAAAGTACAGGTCGCAATTATGGTCCGATCTCGACGAAACTTTACACATATCCTTTTTTTGGCCCAAGGACGATCCCTATTGAACTTGGTTAAAATCGGTTCAAATTTAGATATAGCCCCCATATATATGTTAGCCCCGATTTGACATGTGAGCGCTGTAAAAACTTTATTTTATATCCGATCAGTATCAAATTCGGCAGAAATAGGTTTTTTATTATGTGAATGAATACTGTTAAATTTGGAAGAAATCGGTTTAGATATAGCCCCCATATAAACGTTACCCCCGATTTGGCATGTAAGCGCTGTAAAAATGTTATTTTATATCCAATCAATGCGAAATTCTGCAGAAGGAGGTTTCTCATTACATGAAGGAATACTGCCAAATTCGGAGAAAATCGGTTCAGATTTAGATATATCCCCCATATACTCGTATATGTTACCCCCGATTTGACACGTAAGCGCTGTAAAAATTGTATTTTATATCCGATCAGTATGAAATTCGGCAGAAAGAGGTTTCCTATTATATGAATGAACACTTTTAAATTTGAAATGTAAGCGCTGTAGAAATTGTATTTTATATTCGATCAGTGCGAAATTCGGCAGAAAGATGTTTATTATTACTCGAAGGAATACTGCCAAATTCGGAAAAAATCGGTTCAGATTTAGTATAGCCCTCATAGATATGTTACCCCCGATTTGACATGTAAGCGCTGTATAGACTGTATTTGAATCCGAACAGTACGAAATTTGACAGAAAGACCTATTTTTCCATGAATGAGTATTCAGGGAAAATGGGTTCAGATTTATATATATATAACCTCCCTATATTTGTTCCTCCTGATGTATTAAAGCGCTATAGAAGTTGTACTTTACTTTCGATCATTAATATTTTCCAGAAATATATTTCTGAATTTAGGAACGAATATTGCTTAATTTAGCGATTATCGGTTCAGAATTAGACAATGTTTCTCCCATTTACCAATTATTCCAAATTATTGTCGCAATGACCCTTATCGCATTGTAAGGGAGGTGTAGGGTATTATATAGTCGGCCCCGCCCGACTTACTGCCTTTCCTTACTGGTTTGTTTTTAAAAATAATAAATACTGATAATTTAAATCGTATAATATTGGATATACATAAATTACTTGGAGGATTGACAACAAATGATGACTTGGAATACTCATAAATTTAAAATGATCGATTTAAAATATAAGTTAATGCTACATATGGTGTTATGACTGGGAGGTACAATTCGAATTAAAGAAAAAAATTAAAACTGAAATTTGAAAAAGTCATCAAGGTTTTGAAAATCTTTTTGAATAAAATATATTTAGAGAAATTTCTAAACAATAATTTTATTTGTATTTAAACACATATTTTATTTTAGAAATTTAGTTTGCAAATATATTTTGCTCTAATATATTAATATATACGTTCCAAATAAATTGTATTGGTTTTAAAATAAAATTAATTTGTTCAGAAATATATAATATTTCAAAATTTGTGTTCCAAATATATTTTCTTTCGATTCGAACATATCAAAAAAGGCGATTTTGCTTCGTGTGCTCATACTAATGAAGCGTCATCGGGATCTTTTCGTTCTTCTCCATCGGGTTGTATTCTGTGCCCAAATCACAATCACAAAATTTATGCGTGCCCACGATTTTCAAGTTCTACGCCTTCGGATCGATTCGCTACAGCCAAACGCCACCGTTTATGTGTAAATTGCCTGCGTTAAGGCCACGAAGTCAAGAATTGTTATAGCAGACGTCGGTGTCTGAAATGTAATCGGAATCATCATACTTTAGTGCATCGCGACGATACCACTTCGAGTAATTCCACTCGTGTGGCAAGCACGGCAAACGCGAATGTGCCTTCTGGTCCTTCACCTGAACCATCCACATCGGCTCGATGTACATCTCGTCAAACTTTTCATGTCCCGCGGAATAAACCTGTCATATTGGGAACAGCCATGGTGAATATCGTTCATTGCGGTGTTTCTTTTTCTGCTAGGGCGTTGATTGACCGGCTTCTGAGGGCTCTTTTAATTCGGAGAGTCTTCAAACTAGATTGGAACTTCCGATACGCTCTACCAGCGCTGATACTATTTCTGTAATAAATGGTTTAGTTCCGGCCACTTCAAGTAACTGTTGTACCTTGAATATCGGACTAGAGACCACTGCCATAGTCATTCCTTCTATTTCGGGAAACCTGCCTTCGTTTACGGTCACTTCTGACTCAAAAACCCAATTGCCCAATGTTCGTTTGGCTGATTCCAATTTGTTTGATTCTCGCCCAGAAGATATTTTGATAGGAGCTGACTTGTATCCTAAAATTATTTCAGAAGGATTTCTTCGAATTTCTTCAGGATCGTTGCTCGCACAAAATACTATCTTTGGTTGGATAATTACTGGTTCCCTTACTAACTTTCGAGTTTGTGCATTTTCGTCAAATGTCAATATCACGTGAATTACTTGCTAGAATCACCTTTCGATTGCATTTTTAATCTCACCTCGTCATTTGAATTTGTTTGGATTTTAACCCAATTTTGATTTACTCGCCTCCTTTATAAAAATTTACATTTCGTGAATTCGCATTGCACATATCTTGTTTGAATTCGAAATCTTACTATAACTTGTCTTGATCGGGTTTATACGGACTCAAATGACACAATTTGATATCGTCTACTTTTGTCTTTCGTCGGAACTAACTCGCTAATATTTGAATGCTCCCTCGGAGTCTCTAATTGCTCCGTCGAAGGGTCCCTGTCCCTGTCCTATCGCGGGGTCCATAATGGCCCATACATTCGTCAGGTCCCTAATGGCCTCTTATTCGCGGGGTCCCTAATGACCCATATACGAGTAATCCATGAAGTCCCTAATGGCCTAATTCGCGGGGTCCCCAATGGCCCATCGTATTCGTAGGGTCCCTAATGGCCCATTCATAAAACCATACATAGAAAAAAATTTTATTGAACTGAATAATAACCGAAAATGACCGAACGTTCGGCTTCGGCCAAAATGGGATAATCGGCCATAGTTCGGCATTCGGCCACAAAATCAGCCGAATTTGGCCGAAGGCCGAATATTTGTTCAAAAAGTACAAACAAATAGAAATATATGTCTTGTTAAAGAAAATTCTATGATGTAAATCTTCATAAGAGCAGCGAAGTGTACGGAAGTGAAAAATACTACAAAAATAATTGGAGAAAGGACATCAAAGGAAGGAAGGACAAAGAAAAATATGACTCAGTTCCTCACCTAAAAGCTCTCGAACTAGTGCAAGCATTCTTATACTAGTTGTTAGAATTGATAATAAGGAGCCATTGTATTCAAGAATCAATAATATTTTTTAATACTGTAACTCGAGACGTTTCAAAAATTTGGAAATGGTGGCAGAAAAGTTATTGTACCCAAGTGTGCTAGAGATAAGTTTTTTATGCTGCGGAGCACCTGTATTCAAGTTAAAGAAATGGTATGCAAGGTATCAATTCAGAAAAAATATTTTCTTTGTCATTAAAGTTTTTAATTTTATGTACTAAGTAAATAAATACGTAAGCAGTAGACATAAACTGATTAAAAAAAACAAATTCTTGGTGCAAAGTAAAAAAAATCTTTAACAAATATAAAACATTCGGCTTCGGCTACGGCTTCGGCCGAAGTTTGTAAATGTAGGCGAAGTTCGGCTACGGCTTCGGCCTTAAAATCCGACTTCGGTCGGGCTCTACTTAATATGTACAAACATGTATTGTCCCTTTAATTTCTCTCGGTGTACGCAATGTCCTAATTTTCGTACTAATATACTCGTTACAATCTGTTGGCTCCCAATTAATCCATCATTGTAATAATGTTCGGTAACTAGTAGCTTTTGCGGCGACGCCGCCACCTTTCTCCATCTTAGCTTAATTCTTAATTTGTAATCACTATCTTAACCTCGCTCGATTAAGTACATCTCTCTGTACCATTTGTCTAAAGGTAAACTTCGTTACCACAAACATGCTAAAAAACCTCAATAAAACCGATTGACACTTGGCCATTTTATTATTAGACAATATTAAAACCTTCATGTGTTTTTATTTCTTTTTCGCTTTCTTTTCACGCATTCGGTGTAAATGTTCCATGAGTTCGACTATGAGTGGTTCAGTGGTTTCATTGGCACAACAACCTTTCGGGGATACGCGCAATACTGACCCGTTAAACAATATGAGTACCTCGACCCACACGTCTCGTGAAATCGGTACTCAAGTCGATACTTCGAATAATTTAGATCTGGGAAATAGTAGTAGACAGGCGAGCATAATTCAGCCAATTTGTGACCCTCACCCATCGAAGCTTCCATCTAGCTTGGAAAGCTTTGCAGGAATATAATATATATATATGATTATATATATGATTATTCACCAGGATAATAAGCGTATCCTGGTGAATAATCACCTCAAGCTTTTATTTGACCTTCCGATATTAGAAAGAGAAACAAGTTCGGGCGTGTAGTCTTTGCAGCGTGGTATCAACGGGTGTCTATCGGCCGTATATGACTTTGCCACGGTCCACTGGGACCCTATATTAGTATTTCTTCGTATCCAGAGATTGCCAAAGCTCACCCTAACTATATGGGAACAGAGTATCAGGGACAAGTCGCAGTTATCCTGCTGACAAGCATTAAATTCTTTTTTTATGGAAAGATTTCAAACTCTGACGTGTCCTCGCGATATCTCCTAATCACAATCTAGATAATTTAGCTTCCACTTCAAATGCGGATAATCTCACCGTTATGAATCGCCAGGTATTTCATACCACCCAAGATAGGAATGTGCTCTTGGGGACCGCCACCGTAAATATCATTTGCCGGGGTATTACGTACACGATAGGGAATTAAACTGGCGTAAACTGTACTCTCCTTGGGAATTCAAGAGAAATTTGCTCTCTTGAAATCTCCTCACCTGTAGGTCTATCGCTCGTCTTAGAAACCGTAGCCCTCGTTCTTCCGAAGATTTCTGGCAACTTGCCATTCGCTTTTTGCAAACGAGTAAGTGTACGACTATTATTGAAACTGAAAATATCCTTATTTTTTGAAACACTTGAAATCTTGAAGTTTGCATCTAATTTCTGAATCTATTTAGCTAATAATGATCGCGCCATCGCCCTTAATTTTCGTCGGAGTCTTTATGAGCTCAAACTAATTTCGAAATAATTTTATGAATTCCTTATATATATAGTATAAGTTGTAGTTGTAGATTATTTCCTTCCTATTACAACATCGTCTGATTTTGCAAGGTGGCCGGCAATGTTCACGTACGCAGCATTGTCTCAACTTCCCGAGCCTGATCAATACCGGTCGCGTATTGACATTACTAGAATCCCCTCTACACCCCTCTTTGGAGACTTCATTCGCTTAGTACGGATGTGTTAGAGTGCGGGTTACCTACGGCCGGTGGTTGTTGTTTGGCCGCCTTGCAACTCGTCGGGTCTTTCTCTCTCTCTCTCTATCCGCAAAATCTATAATAGTCGAACACTTGTAACGAGCCTCTGCGTTCACCACTTGTCGTTTTGCACTATGTACGCTCGCTCGCGCACACAGGCCCTGTCGCCAACCAATACACAGTAATAAACCCTACCTTTGATTTGAAAGTAAATATATAAGTTATTACCTATATTTTAAAAATAAGGGAAATCAAAAAAAAATCATATTTTTTATTTTGACCATATTATTTAGGAGGTACCAATAGGAGTATGACAATAACGGCAATTTTTCAATAGACTATAGGTACTATAAACGCATTACACTGAACACAATTGCAAGTGTTTGTATTTTAATGTATCGCTACTTTAAATTTACATTATAGTATTTTTTGCATAAGTTGGCAATTATTTTGCTAAGAGCTATATTAACGACTTTCGTTGCCTTCCGTTATATCAACCCTACCTTTGATATATTAACGACTTGGGCGAACCACACTGAAATTTTCGGACAAAAATTTTCGTAGAATATTTTAATCCTTAAATGTCGTTTTTAAAGGACTTTTTTGATTTTCTCCAAACAGAGCCATATTGAGGGGAGCTAGAGGGTTAAGGTCTTCACAAAAATGATCCTCATAAAATTCCACTCTCTGACTATAAGACATCTCTCAGATATTAACTTACAGAACTTTTTTCATTTACTACTTATATAATGCTCCCTTCAATCAAAAAATTAAAACTTTGACCCGCTGTAAACAGCTGGATTTTTTAATTTTTATCAATTCCAATCATCTATCATTTTACAGTTACTAATAACAGATATAATAAAAATTTTTGCAAATTCTACAATGAATATAAAAACTCAAAGGTTTGGAATCAATGGAAGTACTTATAGAAGAACGATTCTTAAGATTTGTAGATTGTTCTGTAGGTAGATATGTCAATTCTTTACATAAACTTTTTTTTTGCAAAAATAAGATGGGAAATGTTCGAATAATTGGAAGTCTTATAATGGTGCAAATATAATGTGTTTTAAATCACTGCGAGGCATACAAATTAAAATTGTGTAATTGTCGACTCCGATTCGAACATACAATCAGCATCAACATTTTCTAATGCCGTACATATTTCCAAACCTGGTACATATATTGATTTCAAAAGTATATCGCGACCTAAGAGTGAAAAGGCACTAAGTCCACTTTTTGTTGTAACGTAAGATAAGTTGGATATACATCGATTTGAAAACAAACAAGTAAAAGCGTTCGGCCATGCCGAATCTTATATACCCTCCACCATGGATAGCATGTGACCTCACAAAATAACTCAAACCTAAAGAAAATAATACCGAAAACACAAAAACTATAGTAGATGAGAACAGTAGGAATCACAACAAGTTAGATGCTATATATGGGAGCTATATCTAAATATGGACCGATATGGCCCATTTGCAATCCCAAACAACCTGCAACTATAAGAAGTATTTGTACCAAATTTGATCAACCTAGCTCTATTATTGCGGACTGTAGCGTGATTACCACAGACGGACGGACGGACATGGCTAAATCGTCTTAAAATTTTACGACGATTAAGAATATATATACTTTATGGGGTCTCAGATCAATATTTAGAGGTGTTACAAACGCAGTGACAAAATGAATATACCCCTAGATGGAGTTGCAGATACGAAAATTGTAGATTAATTGCATTAAATTATGTTGGTACCAAAAATAGTTTAGAGTAGGAAGTAAGTGCATCACGACCAGGGTTACCATACGTCCTCCTTTAGTAGGACATGTCCTCCTTTTTTAACATAGACCTCCCTCCTTTTTCAAGAATGTAAATTGTAATTCCATAGTTCAACCAATCGTTGTTTTGATTATTCAAAGTTCCATTTGAATGAGTGACGCAACGGTAAATTTATTAGTTTGTATATACATATATCGTTCATTCCATGTCAAACCATACACCTTTCTTGGATCATCATCTCTCGTTTCTTAAAAAACTTGCACATCGATTCTCTCCTCAAAATAATACTTTTTATAGTTGGTTTATAGTTTTTTTCAAATGTTATCATCAGAAATCTGAGAAAATAGGAAAATATTCACACAAAACGTACGTTTCGAGTTATGTATTTTCAGAATGCGTGGACGGATTTTCACAAATGAACGTTCATTTAAGAGGTCGTAAGTTGATCTTTTTATATCACGGCTCCAATCTGGTGCCTTTAACGGTTCTAAACGCATATGATGCATCTGCAACTTTAATTTGCATTCTACACATCAATGACACCAAATTTTAAATTCTGCAAAAAATATAGTTACAAAAATATATGTATTTTAAAAGGACATTGAACATTTGAAGATTGTTTTCAGTACCGTTCATTATATTTGTTATATTTAAATAAAAAAAATGCTGATTAGAGCTCTTATTAAATGTATTGACTTGGACATCCTAGACATATGTGAAAATTCGCCAATATTTAGGTATATTTAATATGTATAGAGATGTATTCCTATCAAATTTATTATCCATAAAAACTGAAATTTGCACTAAATTTAATTTCAAAAATTTGATCTCACTAGGAATATTTTAACATATTTGTAATATAAATATGAAATATTTATTGATGTTCTGTTAAATTAATATGTGTGTTGCTGTAATACAAATGTAGTCTGTTTTTTATCCAAAAAGTTTTTTTTGTTACATTGGCAAATTTTATTGTTAAAACTCGCAATACAAACTAAAGGGTGTCCCAAGAAGAGCGCAATTTTTTAATTACTGATGCAGCAATTGAATTGTTTCTCTGGCTGTATGACATGTGGCGCCGTCTTGTTGGAACCACATGCCCTCCACATTCATTTCTTCAATTCTAGGCAAGAAAAAACTGGTTATCATTTCACGATACCGAACACCATTGACTGTTTGCGCTTGACCTGCCTCAAAGGTCCAATGATTCCTCCAGCCCAAAAACCACACCACACAGTGACACGTTGAGGATGCATTTGCTTCTCGTGAATCACTCGAGGATTTTCCGCACCCCAAATGCGACAATTCTGCCTATTGACAAAGCCATCAAGATGAAAATGGGCCTCGTCACTGAAGATGATTTTATCGGCAAAATCAGCATTTTCATGTTGTCTCTCCAATACCCAATTAACGAACTCCCTTCGCTGTCCTTCTCCATTTTTACTAACCTCGTACCTTCTACTAACAAACAATAACAATTATTCAAATGTCAAACAATGACACTTCGAATGTTGCGAGATTTAAAAATTGCGTTCTTCTTGGGACACCCTTACAAGCAGAACTATAGGATTTCGCCCTTTAAAAAATAATAAAACGTTTATTTTTTAATTACTGCTATTTTTTTATTTTAAAAAATGTCCTCCGATTGTTCCATAGGCCCTTTGTAAATGTTACAAATGTCCTCCTTTTCTGGCACAAATGTCCTCCTTTCAGAAAAATGTTTATGGTAAACATGATCACGACACGAAAATGCAGTGGAGGCTTTGGGATTATTAAATATAATCACTAAACCAGAAATACATAAAATGTGAATTCAAAAAAAGATCGAATAGAAACAAAGTCTTTTTAAATATTTATCCAAATACTTTTAAAGTTTATAAGTTTCAATAAGGCTTCCACACTTTTCTGGCTGTGAAGGACATCGATGCGATTGCGTGTCGATTTAAAACAAGACTAAGATCTGGTTACGTGCTCCTGTTCGCGGCAAGGGGACAATATTCAATGGCACCGGCTAGCTATATCTGTTCTCAGGAGAGGTCCCATCCCGTTGTCCCCCTGAGTGAGAGGTATCTCCAGACCTCCAGCCGCCCTCTCTGCCATGGTCACCCGGTTTCCCCCATCTTCTGGTGTGACCGCACAAGCTCACCCACATCACATTCTTAACTCACCTTACTTTCCCCTCATTTTCTTATTTAGCACATTCCACACATATTATTCATTTCTGGTCAAACATAATACATACTATTTTATTTATTAATACATGTATATGTATAGTCCTATCCTAAATCATATATTGTAGTATAAGTTAATCAGTATTTTATTTCCATATTATCTTGTTGTTATTACCACGTGAAATAAAGTAAACCAAAAACTAATAGAAGCATTAAGAAGATATTAAAATCTTTATATAAAACAAAAATATTCAAATTTAAACGAACGGTCTGACCTTTATAGTTGTCGCTTTAGTAATAAGACGTTTGTATTTATACTTAACAACTATTTATTATTATTAAAATTATTTTACAAATCTTACGAAGTACTCGTATTACTAAAAATGCTACCGTTTACTGTGAAGACTTTTCTTGGTACTCGCTGTTGTTTTCTCCTCCTCTGGTTCGTTACAACGTTGCCAGATTGTTTGTCATTCGAACACGGCGGTCTTGGTGCTGCCACAGTCACTCCCTCTCCAGTCACCAGGTCAGGATCCGATACCTGATCCGCTTGGAACGATATTCTCCTAGTTGGTGTGTTCCGCACAATTGGAAATTCGGTGGACTGTGTACTCTGAGTTGATGAGTCTTGAGAGAATGTCTGAGGACTCGGTAGAGGTGTTGCTGTTGTTTGAGGACTCGGTAGAGGTGTTTGTGTTGTTTGAGGATGATCAGGCTCAGTATTATTGATGACGAAAGCTGGCTTGAGTCGATCTACCGATATGTTCACGTCCTTGTTCTTCTTTCGTATCGTATATAACCGATCTGAAATTCGTTGCACTATCTCAAACGGTCCAGTGTAAGGTGGTTCAAGTGTTCCTCGTACTGCGTCCGTGCGAAGAAAAACGTGAGTGCAATCATTGAGGTTCTTGAAAATAAACATATTGTTGTTGTTGTGGTGAGACACTGGAATTGGTCGCAGGAAGTTGAAGTATTCACGAAGTTTCTTTAAAAATTCGGATGAATCGGCAGGAATTTCTGATTCGGTGAAGAACTCTTGAGGTAACCGTAAGTGCCCACCATAAAGAAGATCCGAAGGCGAAGCTTGAAGATCCTCTTTGACAGGTGTCCTTAATCCGAACAAAACAGTTGGAAGTATATCGACCCACGATACTTGTGAATGACACATTAAAGCTGCCTTGAAAGATCTGTGCCATCTCTCAATCATTCCATTCGATTGTGGATGATAAGCCGTTGTTCGAGTACGTTTCGAACCTAATAAATTCGCTAAGGCCTTGAATAACGCGGATTCGAATTGTGTGCCCTGGTCTGTCGTAATTGTCTTAGGACAACCAAAGCGTGAAATCCAGTTGGACCAAAATGCAGTCCCGACCGTCTGGGCCGACATGTCCCTCAGAGGAACAGCTTCAGGCCATCGTGAAAATCGATCGATCACGGTGAGACAATATTTATAACCCTGTACTAACGGCATTATCACGATGTCCAAATGAACATGATCGAACCGATTGTCTGGGACATCTATCTCGTCTGGAGTAAGGCGGTTGTGTCTCGTGATCTTTGCTCTTTGGCACGATATGCAATTCCGAGACCAATTTATTGGATTTGTTTCTTCATTCCGGGCCATACGTATTTCTCACGTATCTGTTGAAGACTAGCACGGTCGCAAGGATGTGAAAGATTGTGAATTGAATTGAAGATTTGTTGACGTAGTGACTCAGGAACATGCGAACATATCCTGTGGATACGTCACAGTATACAGATGTCGTATCAAAATGTACTATTTGTAGTTTTAAGGAATTTGCGCCATCCAAAATAGTTTTCAACTCTTCGTCCATCTCTTGAGCTGATTGGAGTTCCATTAGAGTGACCGATGTTGGCATTGAAATTGCGTTAAGGCGGGACAGTGCATCTGTCGTGAATTGCGAAATGAAATCAAGTTGCCTCGGAAGGCTGCGTTTGCAAGCTGCAAAAGCATTTTCAGCTTCAAGTGTCCAAGGAACCTTCCTCTTATCATTTTTCATGGAGTCCTTAAGGAATTCATTGAGTGGTGCCTGTAGCTGAGCGGCATGTGGGATGCAACGACGATAAAAATTGACGACACCGAGGAATGTGCGAAGCTCGCAAATAGTTTCAGGTTTGGTGTAATTTTCAATAGCGGCAACACGATCTGTTGGAGGTGTACAACCATTGCCGTTGATGATGTAACCAAGAAACTGTACTTCAGATTGTCCAAATTTACATTTATTGGTGTTGATTGTTAGACCGAATTGTCGAAGGCGGTCAAAAATCTGCCGTAAATGTATTTGGTGTTCCTCAATAGACTCAGATATAACAATCATGTCGTCAATATAACAATAAACAAAATCAAGACCTCTCAAAACGGAGTCCATAAACCTCTGAAAGGTTTGTGTGGCGTTTCTTAACCCGTATGGCATATATAAAAATTCCACAAGTCCAAAAGGGGTGCACACTGCTGTCTTTTGGATGTCTTCTGCAGCCATTGGTATTTGGTAATAAGCCTTAACAAGGTCGAGTGTAGAAAAAACTGACTTACCATATAATTTCTCACAAAAATCGTTGATGTTGGCAATTGGGTATCGGTCAGGTACAGTTTTGGAAGTCAGCTTTCGGTAATCCCCACACGCTCGCCAACCACCATCTTTTTTCGACACCATATGAAGCGGGCTAGCCCACGGACTTTTGGAGGGACGACATATACCATTGTCCAATAGGAAGTCAATTTCCGATTCAGCAGCTGCAAATTTCTCTCCAGAAAGTCTTCGTGGACGGTCTGCAACGGGGTTTCCGATTGTTTCGATGTTATGAACAATAATTGCATCACTCGTTGATCTACACGTCAAAGTAGTAGTTGTGATGTCAATAAACTCTTTCAGTAATTCATGGAATGGACCTGTCGAAGGCGATAATGTTGAAATACTAAAATCTTTGGTTTTACGAATTTCGCCTCGGCCTGTTAAATTTGTTGTATTATCGATGAGGCATTTTCGTTTTAAGTCAATCATCAAATTATAATGAATTAAAAAGTCTGCCCCCAAAATGGGCGACTGGACATCGGCAATGGTAAACAACCACTTGAGATCACGACGTAGACCTAGGTCTAATTTGAGAACACAATTACCATAAGTTCGTATTTCACTGCTGTTTGCAGCAAGAAGTCTCATGCCGGACGGCTTCAGAGTTGTTCTGATTAAGGATGGGGGTACAACTGACACCACCGATCCTGAATCAATAAAAATCGAGCCTTTGTAGATGTGTCGTAGATATGTAAACGATTCTCATTGACGTGGTTGTCACTGCCGCTGCCGCCAGTCGTGTTAACTGAAGACAGCTTCATTAGTTTTCCGAATTAGAGTTGTAGCGAGGACAATTCGGTTTACAATGTTGCGCTGCATCTCCAAACTTTTGATGATACCAGCAAAGCGAATTGTCAGGTGGTCCAACATTTGAACGTGAATGACTGTGAGATCTGGATCGATTACGACTGTATTTGCTGTTATTGTTTGGTTGAATAGTATCCACCTTAGCAGAAAGATCCTTTAAAGTATTGGAAATATCAGCTAAAGACACATGCGAATTAATTGCATCAATCGGAATGTTGGTTTCTGAACGTGGTGGTGCTCCGGAGACAGCACACACAGTATTTCCCACAGCGTCCAACATCTTGTCTGCCATTTTAGCAAGTTTGTCCAAATCGTCTTCTTCCCACACAGTTAAAAGAGGACGAATCGAGTCTGGCATTTGCCCGAGAAATATTGTCCGAATAATCGTTTCATTTCCCTTACCTGGTGCCAAACGTCGCATGTGGGACAGCATTTCGGACGGCTTCATACCCGTTGTCTCGCCACCTTGCAAGAGACGTCGCATTTTAGACTCTGAAGACTCAGAAAATTTCGAAATGAGTCGCTCCTTCAATGTAGAATATTTGTCATTTTGCGGCGGATTTGTTACGAGGTCCTCAACCGACAAGAGTGTGTCGTCTTCAAGGCGCACAGATACAACATCAAATATGTCCGCATCAGTTGAAACACCACAGAGATAAAAAGAGCGTTCAACCTGAGCAAAAAACAATTCCGGATTTTGTTTGTTGAATTTTGGAATATGCACTTTATGAAGGTTCGATCGCTGTCCATCATCTGCGTTCCCTTGTGACTCTCGAAGAGAATGTGCTGCTGCTGCTCTGCTTTCAGAAGTTTTTTTTGCTGTTCTGCTTCCAAGAAGTTGTTGTAGCAATGTAAAAATACCACTCCAGATTGTGCGTGAAAAGCGGGGTCACCAATATAGTTGTCGTTGTAGTAATAAGACGTTTGTATTTATACTTAACAACTATTTATTAATATTAAAACTATTTTACAAATCTTACGAAGTACTCGTATTACTAAAAATGCTACCGTTTACTGTGAAGACTTTTCTTGGTATTCGATGTTGTTTTCTCCTCCTCTGGTTCGTTACGACGTTGCCAGATTGTTTGTCATTCGAACACGGTGGTCTTGGTCCTGCCACACCTTTTTGCGAACCCTGGTATCAGGCAGGTACTGTTCCTAGACGATCAACATTTGGTTATTAACAGAATACTGTAAAGAAAATAAACTAACATACACTAATACACGAATATCTTTATGGGTCAATTTCCTAGCACTATACCTAACATAGGAAAAATACACTAATACACATATGGGTCTATAGGTATACACTATCGCGTTCTAAGAATACCTCTAGGGATGACAAAAGAAAACGTTTCTTCGATACAATAAAGACAAGCCTAGTACTATAAATATCCATTAAACAAAAAAAATTAAATATTAAAATAAACTTAAAACTATTGGGTTATTTTACTTATAAAACAAAATGGCGGTTCTTTGAATGTCGTATTAAGGCGCGATTTAATGGCGGATGATTATTTTATTTTCGTCTCTTTAGGCAAAACAATCTTTTTTATCAATACTAAAACGTAAATTTTCTTAGATTTGTTTGCCTTTTTTTTGAACCATAAATCCTTGGATCATTTATTTAGTGTTAAAAATATAGTTTAATTGTGCACTCGAAAAAATGATATCACCGTTCAGAGACTCTTATGAGTATTTAGCACAAAAACAAAAGCATACATAAACTCTACCCTTATCGATTTAATCTTTGCTGCGATTTTTATTGCAATGGATGAACTGACCTTGTGATCCTTTTAGTGCTACAAGGATATATTTACGTAAGATCCTCCTGTAACGGTCATCAGAGTGGTATACAGGGTGGCTGATATGTATTGCAACCAACTTCAGGTTGCTATCATTTCTAAACCGCTAGTCTGATAGCTGACAGATTTATTTCAGTGTCAGTTCATTTTATTGTTTACAAGCTTACAAAAACATTTTGATCTTCAGATTCAGAAAAAAAGTTATTAGTGATGGAATTCAAGCGGTGGAAAAACACAAGTGGCTATCGTTAGAGCCCTCCAGCATTTAAATGTGAATAAATCTTGGGTGGCAAAACACAAGTGGCTATCGTTAGAGCCCTCCAGCATTTAAATGTGAATAAATCTTTTGTTTCTCGTACCATTGCTCGTTATCGTGATACTGGCAGTGTTGCATCGCGCCCAAAAAGTGGACGAAAAAAAACGGTAACAACACCAGAAATGATTCGAAAAGTGAAGGCCAGATTTGATCGAAATCCACGCCGCAGTGGTAGAAAAATTGCTCGTGAGCTGAACATATCGCGAGAAAGGATACAACACATATTAAAAAATGAGCTTGGACTAAAGCCATTGAAGTTCCAAAAAGTGCAAGAGCTCACCGATGCACAAAAAAAGTTAGACTGGAAAGAGCCAAGAGTTGCTTCGCTTGCTCGAAAGTGGCCAGTTACCGAATTTGGTTTTCTCCGATGAGAAGCCATTCCAAATTGAGCAGTTTGTGAACAAACAAAATGATCGGGTTTACTTGTCAAAGAGGTCAGCTGAAAATGTACACCTTCGATTGGCCACCAGAAATCAAGCGCCGCCGATGGTAATGGTGTGGGCCGCCGTAACGGCCGATGGTCGCTCCCCGCTCGTATTCATCGACCATGGGGTCAAAATAAATGCCGAATATTATCGGGAAAATGTCCTAAAGACAGTATTGAAGCCCTGGGCAGACAAACATTTCGGCCGCAGACCATGGACATTCCAACAGGACTCAGCACCATCGCACTCAGCACGCGTTAACCAAGAATGGCTTAAAAAGGAGGTTCCTCGCTTCATTTCTATCGCACAATGGCCACCAAGATCTCCGGATCTCTATCCGTTGGACTTTTGCGCCTGGGGCATTTTAGAGAGTATGGTTCGCACTAAAAAATACCAAAGTATCGATCATCTCAAGACGGCGCGTCGCCGGGAATGGGCCAAAATACCGCAGAGCCACTTTCGTGCAGCGTGTGATGGCTTTGTCGGCCGTTTGAAGGCCATAATTCGTGCCAAAGGTGGCCAATTCGAACAAATCTAAACTGTTTCTAAAATTTTATGTTATTTCCGACATTTTTTGCTTTTGAACAATAAAATTAAAAAAAAAAAATATATATAGCGCTTTACTTTGTTGCATTACATATCAGCCACCCTGTATATATGTATCCGTTGGGGATTTTTGGTTTCCAATGATTGTTGTTGGGTTTTGTCACTCATTACCGAAGACCAATCCTATCTTGGGAATATCCCCCAGATTCACCGCTTTTTATACCCTCACTTTAGTGTGACGAGGGTATATATCATTTGCTACGGAAAAAAGTGTAACACATCGATGGAGTGACCTAAGACCCCAAGTATGTTCGGCGGAAATCCGTTTTGGGTCATTTTAAGTCGAATGAGCAATGTCCGTCCGTCTGTCTGCTGGCTGGTGCGCACGATAACTCTCGAAAGGAGTAACCGATTGACTTCAAAGTGGTAATATTTTTTTCTATCTCCGGCTAAGTGAGAAGATGGGCCATATTGGTCCACTCCTTCTGGTACCTCCCCCACAAAGGGTTAAAATGTTGTGAAATATTGATTCTTTTATAACTGCAATTATGCGTATTCGAATCTTCTGAAATTCCACACATAGTATTAGTTTGTTAGTCGCTATCAACTCGAGGAAAATGGGCGTTATTGCCGCGCCCCTTTTGGTACCTCCCACACAAATGCACCATTTTGCACCAAAAGTTAACAACCAAAAGTTAACATTAATACCAGTGTATAAAAATACTTGAAATTTTGTACAGCGTAATGTTTTTATAGTGGCTACAGTCCATTTAAAAATGGGCGTTATTGTCACGCCCCTTTTGGTACCTCTCCCACAAAGGCACCATTTTGCACCAAAAGTTAACAGTTTATAACATTAATATCAGTGTATACAATTACTTGAAATTTTGTACAGTGTAATGCTTTTATAATGCCTATAGTCCAGTGAAAAATGAGCGTTATCACCACGCCCCTTTTTGTACCTCCCACACAAAATGGCCAAATTATACCACAATTTAATATCTCAACGTTAATATACCAGTCCATTTAAACGGTTACAATTCGGCACAGTGCAATGTATTTAAAGTATCTATTGTTCAGCGAAATATAGGTGTATTTCTTAAACCCCTTCTAGTACCTCCCACAAAAATTGACAGAATAATTTGTGTAATATTCAATATTACATTACTCACAAAGTGAGGGTATACCTTAGTCGGTTTACCCGACTGAAACTTTCTTACTTGTTTTTTAATTCAATTATTGTGCACTTCTTATGGCTGCGAAATTTAGGCTTCTATGTGCCAAATCATGCATTATGTGATAGTGGTAAATATATTCTTATTACGCATACTGCAATTGGAATATTCTTGTAATTTCTCCTACTATACATTTACATATCTCTACGATAAGTTCTCTTGGAAGAGAATAGTTTAGCCGTAGTACGCCTCAAAAATCTCTTCCCCAGATCATTTCCCCGTTCACTAACAGAACAGTGTTGGTAAGTGGAAACAACAACCTTTGATGGCAACTCTCGTTACCATACCCATACCATGATACAATAATAGAAGGTAAAATCACTTGCCCAACAACAAAACTCGGATACAACTCTGTGCCGTATTTTCGTACAATAACCTGTCAAAGTAGGCAGCTGACTCGAACAGCTGACCAACAATTGGTTGTCAAATAATTTTTTTGTTTGAAATTTTATTTTATTTAAAAAGATAATTTTTTCTAATATTTCAAACTTACGTGGAATTAAACTAAAACATAAATCTTGTGACTTTATTTTTATTCACTATAATAAGTTATCGCTTGTATAGGGATACACAAACAATGTAGGTTTGTTCTTTAAGAAACTATAAACTTAATATAATTTTCTCATTTTAATCTCGGAAGGGCAGACGTTTGGAATCTATTGCTGGATATATGATGAAGTGTCAATATCTGGCATAGCAATGTTTTTGCTGGTATAGTAAATATAAAGATAATTGATACAATACTGCCCGATCGAACATTCCAACGAATTTATTTTTTTGGAATACATTTTTTAAAAGGATTGTCTCTTTTGAACTTGTTCTTACCAATGGATGGCGAAAGGCATAAGCTGAATTTGGCCAAACGTGTCACACATATCATTAATAACAGTGAAAAGGCAGACCAGGAAAAATAGAGCTGGGAACGCATAACGTGGAGGACGCCCGGCCTCTCGCTCATTGGAGTTTACTCAAAATGCCGACAACAAGATCCTTTATGGCAGACAGGGCCTTCTGATGACGTAGAAGACATTGCGTTGAGAGCCACCCATCATATCGTATTTTTTCTATTTGTGAAATAAGTGAAATTAATAACACTGTGCTAGTCCAAAAATGTAACAGAAAGGAGACCCTAAGGATATACATATTTCGGCCATGCTGAATTCAGTGGCATTAGCTTTTTTCTATGTTAGCTCTTGTTTTCGCGATATTCGACCACAAAGTTTGTTGTGAAATCAGAGAGGTTACTTATCTCTTATGCGATTTTGAAGCGGAAGGTTTCGGAATATACGCTTCAGTCCAAAGATCGAAATAAAGGGAACATTTTTATAATTATTTCTCTCAAAACAGTCGCCCACGCTTCTCACCCCCTTACCGCGAAAAAGTGCAATTAAATCTTATCACATGTTAAAAATCATATATGTAGATCGTCGACATTTTTAGTAGGTATCGTTGAAAAAACTCTCAACTTTTTTATGAGAATTAAGCAGATTTGGAATTATTACACATTTTGTGTATTTTTCTGCTCATAGCAAAAGATATTTGTAATAAAACTTTTTGATTTAAATTTTTGTAAATTATTTTTTGGTGAGTGTCAATGGAAATTTCAAAGGTAACCAACAAAACCGGCTTAATTATGAAACCTGTTACTTTTTCATAAATATGTTGAAAGGAGACTCATAGTAATTTTTCGCGAGGAATATTTTTCTCAAAGACACAAAACAAAATGTCGAAGATTTGTATGACGTTTGACATATGGTAAGATTTGATTGCACTTTTTCGTGGGTAAAGGGGTGAGAAGCATGGATAATTTTTTTGAGAGAAATAATTCTCGAAGGCTTCCCTTTATTTCGTTCTGTGGAATAAAGCGTGTTTTCCGAAGCCTTCCACTTAAAATTCACCTCCGAGATAACTAACATATATGATTTCCTTGCAAACTTTGTGGTCCAATATCGCGAAAACAAGAGCTAACCTGGAAAAACGGCTAGCACAACTGGATTCAGCAATGTCGAAATAGGTATATCCATAGGGTCGCATTATTGTTACATTTTTAAAGTGGCCATTTCGAGCACAATGTAATTAGTATATAGATATATGAACCATTTATTAAAAATATGATGAACGAGTAATGTAAAATGAATTAAGCATTGTTTTGTTCCTTTACATTACATACAAATAATAAGAAGAATAAAATAAGAATTGTCCGTCATTTATTCAGTTTTATCAAAATGGGTGTTCTCTTCAGGTGATCCGCCTAGTTTACCATTTGGTCTACAAACAAAATCGTTAACTTTGAGACGATTACAATCCATATGATGTTGATGTGGATTTTGGGCCTACGTCGTCATCAGTCCATATTTCTTTGAAAGCGACGTTCACCGCACATTATCCTTAACGGCGAGCGCGGTCGATGCTTACCAACTTACTTTGAGCTGATTTGGATGATATGAACAGCAACATGTGGTTTTAACAGGAAGGCACTACGGCCACACAACTCATGGTCATCTTACGAGGAGGTGATGTGAATTTTCTTAAATGGCAGGTCTTTGAGAATAATCTACAAACCACAGTAGCCATCAAAGCGAACACAACCCTTGATATCGGTAAAATTCAGCTTGTTTCATACGCCAGTCATGGGAAATTGGAAAAAGCCGTGGCGGACATTTCTAAGAAATATTCCATTTATAATGACATCAATAGGCCTTTTAAGCGAAATTAATTAAGTACACACATACACACTAATTTACATTTATCTATAGGAAATGTTAAATAAAAAGTACATTATTTTTAATTTGCATACATTTTATTCGTACACTACATTTTTAAAACGCTCACAACAACAGTAAAATGTTAACAAACAATCAAACGTCATCTATGAGTTTGACAGTTCATTGAGCTCTTAAAAAATGGCGAGAAAATCAGCTGTTCGCTGTACGCTACCTTGTTCAATATACCTTGACCCATACATGCTAAAGCTGAGTATAGACGATTGCCAGATCGGCAAACGTTATCAACCCTGTTAAAGTGCTGCAAATATACGGACAATGACAGATTGTTAGGCAAAGGTGAATTGACAGTTCAGACGATTGCAAGAAAACATTACAATTTCATATATTTACAATATATTTTGTAAATATTTATATGCAGGATTGCCAATAAAAATAGATTATAGACAGTGTTGCAAATAAAATGTTTTTCTGGCAATGGCGCCGTTGTCACATGCATAAACTTCGCACATATAACAATCTGCAAATTATCACGCAATGACTTTTCTGCTAACGTTGCAAAACAAAAATTGTGTGTTCACACGGTTGTAAATTCACAGGGTTGCATTTTTCCGTCATTTTTCTGGCAATGTTGTCCGATCAGCAAATCGTGTGTACTTACCTTAAGCCTTTTGACGTTTGTCACTTTTGGCAAACATACTAGTCCAGCTCTAAGTGAGCACATTGCAATTTTCCTTTTAATTTTGTTTATTTTACTAATATATTTTTCTTTTCCTTTTTCAGGTAATCCTCCTCATTATCGGCCGGCTGTATCATGGTATCTCCTGCTGTGGTGGTGGGTAAAATGCTTTGTGAATTTTGATCACACAAAGCGTTTTCTTTCCTAATTCGGTGGCTGCTAGCATGCTGCATTCCGCCACAGTTTGGAAGCTTCCATGCTTTCGGGGTAAGCTGCGGTACAACCCAGCCGCGACTAAAGCTTCCCTGCCATTCTGGATGGTCCCAAAAGAAGGACCATCCCAACAATACATACATATATAAAAAAAATAAACTACACAAACCACAACAACACAACACCACAAACCTTATAAAACCGAATTAGACACGGCTGGTCACCACCGCATAATGGTGCGCCAGCCTCCGGTGTGTCTAACAGCTTCTCCCTATATCTTCTGGCAGACCCTACATAAGGGGCTAGGGATCCGAATGTGGTTCGGAGACCGCCAAATAGGCGTCAAGGCCACACTTTAAGGGGCTTCCAGGCCGATTTCCCGTATGTGCGAGGGCCCCGCAACAATACACCCATGCTGGCGCTTGTCGATCGACAGGACTGGTGTGCGGTAGGTCGGTTATTGAAGTTAGGGGTATACTACGGTACAGCCTCAACGTGGGGAACTCCAACGCCCTGAGAACCGCCGGAAGTAGTCGTATTATATGTTTGTTTCTATAAGGTAGTTACTTCGGGTTATTTTCTTTCTTTCCAGGTGAGCAATATTGAACCGGACTCCTACATCTGGACTTCAGGAAACTACAGAAATGGAAATTATGATGTAAGTCCCCAAACCATACTTCACTCGGATTTTTTTTGATATTTCCTTTTTATGTTGAGTACGAGGGTGGTCATCCCATTTTTGGGCCAAACTATTTTCGATTAAGTACGTTAGGTTTTGTGGAGATATTTAAAAATAAAAGAACAATAACTAGGATGTAAAATTATGGTTTGGTGTATAATTAAAGGGACATTTACAAAATAAAAAAGTAATTAAAATCAGGTCTTCGGTAGAATATTACGCATCAGAGAAAAGAATATTGCACTATAAATTGGAGACAAGTGTACATATTAGGACGAATACAAACATAAAACACGAATGTGTATAATTAACATTAATAATTGGTATTCCTATCCTAATATTGCACAAAATATCACAGTTTAAATTTATATTGCACTAAATTTTTATATCTTTGGCATGATATATCCCAATAAATTTTCTCTGCATTGTTTCCACCTCGTACATATTTTCACCTACGGGTCGGACTATCCGGCATTTCAGAAACTTTTTGCATAATTTCGAATTTCGATTTTTTGCAAAGTCGGATTGAACAATGTTGCGTCTGTAAACTTCTTTTCCTGGTTTAAAAGAAACTATTCGCGCCTTTCTGTTATATCTTTCAGAACTCCGGTTATCGGTCATGTGTTTGATCAAATCTAAGTATTCCTCATTTTCGAACTCTACGGTTTCGAAATTCATTAACTCCTCTTTAGTGATTTCCTCGATCATTGGAGCTCTCGACAGCATATTGGCAACGACATTATCAGCCCCTTTTCGATGCTCTATCTCAAAATTATAGGCCTGTAACTGGAGAGACCACCGAGCTAGTCTACCAGTCAAGTCTTTTAATGTCATTAACCATTTGAGCGAAACGTGATCTGTTATTACCGTGAATGGCATCATTTCCACATACGGTCGAAATTTTTTTTATGCCCTCACAACCGCCAAACATTCTTTTTCTGTCACGCTATAATTACGCTGACAGGTATCCAGTTTTTGCGCGTAGAAAGCTATAGGGTGTTCTTCATTTCTTGCATTCAATTGATAAAGAACAGCATCACATTGAATGTAAAAACGCCGAATCATTCATTTCAAATTTCTTTGACGTCTTAAGTGTGTCGGTTAAAGGTGCAGAGATCGACGCGAAGTCCTTTATGAAACGTCGGTAGCAACCAGCGGTTCCTAAAATGCTTCTGACTTCACGGGGACTTCTGGGTACCTTGACGTTTCGAATAGCCCTAACCATTTCGGGATCTGTCCTCAATTGGCCATCACCTATGATAAATCCTAAATACTTTAATTACCGAAAACAAAATTAGGATTTTTCAACCCAATTGTTAGATTGGCCCTCGTTAGGCAATTGGCTACTTCGCCCAACAGTCGTACGTGTTCGTCAAATTCGCTTGATATGACTAGAAGATCATCTAAATATATAAAGACGTTATCTTTCAGGTGTTGAGGAATGACTTTATCCATCAGTCTACATAAGCGCTGCGCTGCGTTTCAGAGCCCAAATGGCATTACCCTAAATTGATATAAAGGGCGGCCTGGGACTGTAAACGAATGTAGGCTTTACTCTCCTCATCAAGCTTGATTTGCCAGAAGGCTTGAAGTATGCCTTCGACGCTGCTTATGTAGTAGGTTTCGTCGATTCTGCACAAGATGCCGTCAATATTTTGGAGCGGATAAGCGTCCTTGATAGTTAATTTATTTAGTTTTCGGGCATCTAGACAGAATCGATTTTTCCAGGATTCCTTACTACAGTTGTCCGATTGCTCCACGGACTTTCGCTCTCCTCGATCACGTTGGGCTTGAGCATATACTATGGCTTGGACCGCTGGAGAAATTTTGTAGTGGCGGTCCTTCACGGGCACCGAACCTTCCACTAACTTCATAACATGTTTCTCCAGGCTTGTCCTGTCCAATCCCTTATTCTCAAACGTGTCGAACTTCCTTATTACATCTTGTAGCTTATTGTTTTGCTCCTGGGTTAAGTTGTGCGGATTCATTTTATATTCGTCAATCTCAACAATCACATCTTGCTGAATTTGTTCCATGTTTAGCTCATCGGCCTTAATAATGTCCGGGGCTAATCCATATAATTTCCAAAAATTAGTACCGATATAAAGTCCCTGCTCTAAGTCCGGACATAAATAGAATTCCATTTCTTTTGTTGTTTCCTTATATGATATACTTAAAAATACCTTGCCTAGAATACGATGTTTTTGGCCGCCTGCAGTTTTAACATTTAACATATGGTTTTAATATTACATCCCAAATTTTCTATAAGTTCCCTGCAGCCTCGTCCTAATATGCTCACTGAGGCCCCTGAATCTAGGAGACCTTTCATCATCACTCCCTACATTTCGACTGCTGCAAAAGCCCTCGGATCGGTCTGACTAGCCCTTATGATCGAATCCATTACAATTTTAAATTGTCGCCTCTTCTCTGCAAATTTGTGTCTTACATTGGGTATAATTTTAGATTCAGTTTCCGAAACGGCACTGGATCCAAAAATTCTCGACCTAACTTTATCATAATTAACTTTTCTAATTTCAATCGGTATATAATGTCGAACCTCTGGGTCATAACCCTGCTCATTTGTCAAAAATGATTTAATGATATTGGTCCTGAAATTATTTGTAATACTAGACCTTCTTACTTTGTTCGAAAGGGGTTCTCCTTCGGACGTAGTCCCCCCGCATTCTCTACGCCCATGGGCAGGTTTCCCTGTTGGCACACGTTACATTTCGGAGTAGTGGTTCCTGGGTTACCGCATTTGTAACAAAATAGGGTTCTCACAGTAACCTCACACTCTCGAAATGTATGTCCAGTCTTCCGGCAATTCAAACATGCCTGGGTTGACGATCATATTGGATTTCCGAAACTTCTTCGGTCATCGTGTTATCATAATCATCACAACAACCTGCAAGTGAAAACACGAACGTCCTCCTGGGGTTGATTAGCTGGCATCTTCGTCAGTAAAGTCATGGCTAAATCAGCCAGAGCTTTCCTTATATCTCCCATCTCGTTTTGCACCCTACTCTCTAAACTTCTTTGGAACCTCACAGCTTCAGCAGAAATCGTGACAGATGTAGTAGGATGAGTTTGTCTTTGATCCTCGTTACGGGTGACAGGAGTTCGTGTGATTATGGCATTGGACATACCTCTAAATGGAACATCCTCGCTGTTTCCGCCCTCAGCCATATCGGTGTCAGTATTATCTTTTACTCTCTTGTCTTCTACATACGTAGATCTATTCAAATGAAATAATTCCAGCCTACTCCTTTGTTTTAGCCTGAGACCGAATTTCTACATTCATCACACAACATGACTTCCTAAATTCTCTAAGACTACGCCTCAGGTTTTCTACAATGTCACTAACGCTCCACTTCTACGATGTAACACTCACACAAAACTCAAAACACCGATTTAAGACCTGTTTTTGTAACTTCTTTTTTGCCACTTCGCACGTCAAATCGTCGGCTTAATGCTATTTTGTTCCATACGCCATTTTTTATGAACGGAGAAAAACGCAATTTATTGTTTGAGTAAAAACGGGACTGAAGAGTTACACACTTTTTATTTCATAGGGTTCCCAACAGTGTTTGTATGATTCTCATGCATTTCTATGCCATTACATCCAAAAATAAGCAAGTTATAGCAATTTTTGTACTTGGCATTTTGGTCCATATCCACTTTTATTTTACTATTTTTTCGTATTTGTATTACATGGACCACAAAAAGGGTCGGTATGGATGGACACTAATTTACATATTGTGATCGAAAGAACGTAAAATACTGAGTGAAAAATATAGGGAGATAGAAAAATTGAGACATAGAACAAAAATATCGAAATTATTTCCCATTATTCAGAGTAAAACAAATTTACCCTACCAATATCTCGAAAACTAGGCGAGATAGGAAAAAAATGATTGCAGATTCTGAAAGAGCATGCTTGGAAACCATGTTATCAACTCCTAACTCAAAAAACACAAAAATGGCGTATGGACCAAAATAGCATTAAGCCGACGAAATGGCAAGCGAATGAAATTTTTGGTTTTTTGCACACTTTGTTATGGATGTAAACAAAGAAGCTTTCAATCATCGCCAAAATTTTGGTTCTTATAAGAAAACAACGAACGAAATTAAATGTCAAATTAGACGATCAGAAAAATTCATTCGTGTCGGTTATGTTTACCGCCCTTTTGTAAGACAAAGTGAAAATTGTTGGGTAAATGAATAAAAAATGGATAAATGAACCAAACAACATACACATGTATCTTTTGCTGAAGTATCCACCAAAATTTCAAAAAATTTCTGTTTATTAGTTTGTATAAAATGTTTTAAAATCTTACAACCACACTGTTGCTTTTTGCATTTTTTTGTAATACCTTAAATTAGGTGACCCAAAGAATTGTTTATCGACCTAGAATATCTTTCTGAATTGGTTTGGTTTTGTCCGTCCGTCTGTTTATAAATGTATCCTTGTTACCGAGTACAGGTCACAATTATGCTCAGATCACTAGGAAATTTAGCAAGAACTCCCTTTTTAACTCAAGTACTTACTAAATTGGGTGCAGAAGGTTTCCGATTTAGATATAGCCCCTATATATACATATATGATCAATCAAGCACAAAATTGTATTTGTTTTCGGTTTTTTAATTATTTCTCATTGTCTAGAAACAGCTGTTGCAACTTTTACAGCCGTTAGATAGGGTTGCCCCCGTTCTGATATTTTCGTGTGAAAAAGCTTTAAGAAATGTCAATAACAACATGAAGGTAATACTGGTCTTTGACAGGAAGACGATGAAGAAAAGAGCTTTCTTACCCGAACGATAAGTGACAATGAACCAAATTAAAAACATGATCGCTTGGGTGAGAATACGAAGAAGAAAATTATTGCTTGGGTAGCTATCGCACTCCTGCGTTTTGGTACATTTAGCTGAACAGGCTGTAAAACAAATATCATTAACAAACAGAGGGGTAAGTAAGGTGGATGTGATGCGAACGGCATCTAGAATTGGCTATAACTCTAATGGAATGTGGTAAACCACTACTACTACTTTGTAAAGTTTTTTTAGAGCGGTTATCATTCTGTCTTGGAATCTCTTCCACATTCGAAAATTAAGCAGACATTATTTATAATTTTCCTAACGCATAACCAGTGCAAATAGTTTAGTCTAGTATTCTCCCTATGTCACTAATTATCCCGTTTTGAATTTCTCATTTCACATATTCCTCTTCCGTCTCAAATTTTGACTAGCTTTCGTACATCTTTGTTCTGTCCCAAGGATTCAAAATAGAAATTTAGGGCTATTTCAATTCAATCTGGTGCTATTGTAACGTGCTTAGCTGTCATACACATTATTTTCATTAAAACGTTGTCTAGGACAACGTTCCTCTTTCGTTTGGGCGCCATATTGTTACGTGCTCCTGCTCGAGGCAACGGGACAATATTCAATGGCACCGGCTAGCTCAATCTATGCTCAGGAGAGGTCCCATCCCATTGTCCCCGCCCTATGGACGCATCAATCAAAAAGAAAACAAAAATACAAAGAAGCCACATAAATCTCATTAGAGTGAGAGGTACCTCCATACCTCCAGCACTCTATTCATTTCTGGTCCAACATAATACATTCTATTTTATTTATTAATACATGTATATATATAGTCCTATCCTAAATCATATATTCTAGTATAAGTTAATCAGTATTTTATTTCTATACTTTCTTGTTGTTATTACCACGTACAATAAAGTAAAAAAACTAATATTCGTAAGAATTAATAAGATTTTAAAATCTTTATATAAAACAAAAATATTCAAACTTAAACTAACGGTCTGTTAGACCTTGTTGCGAACCCTGGTATCAGGCAGGTACTGTTCCTAGACGATCAACATTTGGTTATTAACAGAATACTGTAAAGAAAATAAACTAACATACACTAATACACGAATATCTTTATGGGCCAATTTCCTAGCACTATAATTAACATAGAAAAAATAAACTGATACACATATGAGCATATTTCCTATGAGATATACACTATCGCGTTCTAATGCGCTGATACGCGTCTTACGACGCGCACTAGCAACCAAACGGACTGGAGGAACTATCGTTATTTCATTGGATATATACCTATTTTCCTTCGTAATTATACGATATTTTTCCTTTTTAAACCTAGCCTTAAAGGAGCTCCCTAAAGACCGATAATAAAACCAAATAAATTAATAAATTAAATGTAATAAGAATAACTAAAAACGAAAGAATATAAATATTTAGCCCTCAGTGAAAGTTTTGTTGGCGACTCAATCTTTACCTCTAAGGATGAAACAAGAAAACGTTTCTTCGATACAATAAAGACAAGCCTAGTACTATAAATCTCCATTAAACAAAAAAAAAATACTTAATTATTAAAATAAACTTAAAACTATTGGGTTATTTTACTTATAAAACAATATGGCGGTTCTTTATAATTAAATGTCGTATTAAGGCGGATTTAATGGCGGATGATTATTGTTTAGTTTAGTATCACATTTTTGATTGAAAATATTTATGTTTAGTTCCACACTTTTGTCTGCAACTGTTTGCAATATAATAAATTTGTCAAACAATCAAAAGCAGTCGGTCATCGACTACTGTAATATGATCGTTTTGTTTTTCACTATTCTGTTGCAGACAAAGGTGAATGCACTTGTATACTTTCGTATCCATATTCTGCATAATTAGCATTTATGTTGTTATGTAGAATGCTGAAATGTAAAATGTGTACAAGTTCATGGTCATCATAAATGCGAATGACAATAATAACAAAAAAGAAATTATTTTTCAAAATTTATATAAAAGACCAATAAACTATACATATTGATATCATTCAATAGAAACTAACCAACAAGAGTTTTTATTTTATGAGCGCGTATTCCTTTTAGTTACAAGTGCTAGAAGGAATAACTGACAAAAAGAAATAGTTCAGTTCGGATGTATTTTTCGAATTAACAAAACTAATTATTGTCAGACACACATCAACATTTTGGTGACCCCGTAAAAAAATCCATCACTACTGGGACCTGCATCAGCGGCAAAGAACCTGGAGAATCTGAAAAATCTGGTGGACAGAATATCGTAACAGCATTTTGGGACCTGCATCAGCGGCAAAGATCCTGAAGAATCCGAAAAACTTGTGGATAAAATAAGGCAGCAACAATTCTGGAACCTGTACCAACGAAAATTAGAAAGAAGCCACAGCAATGGAGAATTTGGAAAATCTTAAAAGCCAGCAGGAGCAGAAGGCCAATGAAATCCAAAAAATTATATCCAACATTAAGAAAGCTCCACATGAAAGAAGGACGGTAGAGTTCTACCAAAAGAAGTCCCAAGAATTGACTGATTTGTGGAAGGCTTTCGAGAGAACGGAGAATGTCATCAGAGATGATCCCTCATTACCGGAAGATGATACGTACATTAACCTCTACAAATCCATTGGTGCTATGTACAGCGCCAGTCTTCAAGAAGATACTATTATTCACCAAGGACTAGCTCGAAGAATCAGGGCGCGGATAGTAGCCTTACAACGTTTCCTTAATGGTTTGTCTTCCGTGGAAGACGGTCAACCGCGGCAATTTTACAAAATAAAAATTTAAACTATAAATGGATTATGGAATCAAATCCAATCGCTGTATGATGAAATATGGCAGCATTTGGATAACCCATCAGAATCGGGGCTTGACCAACAGGAATACTATTCACTAGAAGATTTAGTGCAGCATTACCTCGTAAGTCTATCAGTCAAGGCAGACAAATCTGAAGGTACTCTCAACAAAACGTCAATGCCACATAATACATTACCTCTTCCGAAGGTAACAATTCCTCAGTTTGATGGGAATTGCTTAAAATGGCGGCAATTTTATGAATTGTTTTCGGAAATGGTGGACAAACAATCTCTTCCAAACGTTCAAAAAATGTGGTATTTAAAGACAAACCTGTCTCGTGAAGCCGCCAACCTTATAAGCCACTTAACCCTCACAGAAGAGAACTATTCAACAGCCTGGAAACTATTGCAGGAGCGGTATAATAATAAGAGAATACTAGTGGCCACCTTAGTCGAAAAAATTGTCAGCCAGCCAACTGGGATATCATCCACATTGGCAATTAAAAACCTTCATGACCCAACACGGGAATGTTTGCTGGCGTTACAAAACTTGGACATTGATACCACAACTTGGGATGCCATAGTTTTGCAGTTACTCACTAAAAAATTGGAACGTAACCTGTATATGCGCTTTATACAGTCATTAATAAAGCCGAAGGAGGTTCCTACAATAGTTGAGTTCTTGGCTTTTTTGGAGCTGCAGTTCCAATCCATGGAAGCAGCTGGACAGAAAACAAACAAAGCCGTTTCTTCAGTTGCAACATCAGCAGAAAACGTCAACTTATGCAAAATGTGTAACGAATCCCATAGGCTGTATAATTGCAACAAGTTTTTACATCTCTCGGAAGCAGAGAGATTACAATGGGTCCAGCGACAGAAGTTGTGTGTAAATTGTTTTAAAAGCGATCACAGCTCTAGACAATGCAATTCAGGAAGTTGTAAAATCTGTACAAAGAAACACAACACACTGTTGCATTTGAAAAAATCCTCCAAATCAACAACTTCATCAAACAAACAACAAACTTCAAACACTATTAATGAAACATCGGCAGCCAATGCAGATGCGGTGTCTTCAACTACAACAAGGTCTTCAGAGGCGCGCCAGGGCTACGTCATGTTAGCTACAGCCAACGTCGTTTCGGGCAAATTCAGAGCAGTATTAGATTCTGGTTCCCAAGTGAATCTTGTTACTGAACGCCTAGTCAGAAAACTGTCAATTTCACCAGTGGAAGCTGTTCTCTGCATTGATGGAGTCGGCAAGATCCAAAAAGGATCAACTCATCGTATAAATGTCGAAATGAAATCCACAGATGGGAGTTTCTCAACTAACTTGGAAGCGTTCATACTACCAAACATCATCCCTGCACAACCAAATCTGGACATTGATGTTTCATCGTGGAGTATTCCAAATCATATACAAATGGCGGACCCTAATTTCAACAAACAAAGCAAGATAGATATCCTTCTCGGTGCTGAGTTCTTCTCCAGTCTTACTCTTAACGGCAGTATCAAACTTGCAGATGACCTTCCAATCCTTCAAAATACAGCACTTGGATGGATTATAGGAGGAACAATCGGGCAGCACAAAACGTCCAATGCACTAACATGTGCAGTATTTGATAGCAGCGCTCACTAGAGCAAGCTATTGAGCAGTTATGGAAACTAGATGAAGTCGAACCAAGCGAAAAAATCATGTCACCAGCAGAAAGACAATGCGAAACACATTTCACACAACATGTACAGACCAACGCAGATGGCCGTTTTATAGTCCGTCTTCCCTTTAGAGAAAATCCCTCGGTCTTGGGTGAGTCACATTCAATGGTATACAACAGATTTATAAGTTTAGAGCGGCGATTTCAAAAAGATGAATTGGTGCGAGCCCAGTACATACAATTTATGCGTGAATACGAACAGCTAGGACATATGGAAAAAGTAAACCTTGACGATCTATTGGACTCCAAATATTTTATTCCACATCATTGTGTACTGAAACCCGATAGTACAACGACAAAACTCAGAGTGGTTTTCGATGCTTCTGCAAAAACATCAGCGGGTTATTCGTTGAATGACTTAATGTTTAACGGTCCAACTGTCCAAAGTGAACTGTTTTCAATTTTACTTCGTTTCCGCATGCCAAAATTTGTCTTTACCACAGACATTCAGAAAATGTACAGACAAATATTGATTCATCCTGAAAACCACCAGTACCAATTGATTATTTGGAGAGAAAACCCTCCATCGCCAATTAACTACTACAATCTGAAAACGGTAACATATGGCACGCGATCAGCACCTTACTTAGCTACAAAATGTCTACAGAAGATTGCAGATGAAAACACAATACACTACCCATTTGGATCTCAAATGCTACGGGAGAACTTTTACGTGGATGATGGTCTTGGCGGATCAGACAGCCTAAATATAGCTCTAGAAACTCAGAGTTAATACAAATTTTGCAAAAACGTGGATTTATCCTGAAAAAATGGTGTGCTAACAATTCCAAACTATTGAAGGATATTCCACAAGGCGATATGGAGGTCAATCTGGATTTCAGTAACAACGAGAACAATACGATCAAAACATTGGGATTACTGTGGTTACCCAAAACAGACCATTTCTGTGTCAAGGTCAAACTAAACCAAATCCAAACCATTACGAAGCGTACGGTAACTTCAGATCTGGCAAAACTATTTGACCCTCTTGGACTACTCGCTCCAGTCGTTGTGAAAGCTAAGATATTCATTCAAGGATTATGGCAACAGAAACTAGACTGGGATGAACCATTACCAGAGGATCTTTGTGCTATTTGGGGCACATTCAGAACTGACTTAGAAAGTCTGAGCAATTTCAAGATTCCGAGACATGTTTTTAACGGCGAAATTCCTACAAAAACACAACTGCATTTGTTTGCAGATGCGTCTGAAAAGGCTTATGGTGCCGTAGCTTATATTCGGGCAACTCTTAGAGATGGCAGAATTATTGTAAGGTTACTTTGTGCAAAATCACGAGTAGCTCCTTTGAAAAAACAAACACTACCTAGACTTGAGTTATGTGCCGCACTTATAGCTGCTGAACTTGCACAACGAGTACAATATGACATCAAACTGCAAGGACAACAACTATTCTTATGGACCGACTCCGAAATCGTCCTCTCATGGATAAATTCTCAATCATCATCCTTCAAAACCTTCGTTGCTAACAAAGTAGCTACGATTCAATCAATGTCTCTTGCTGATCAATGGCGCCATGTAAAATCCAAAGACAACCCAGCTGACATACTGTCCAGAGGTCTACGAGCATCTAACCGGTCCTCATGTAACTTATGGTTCCAAGGTCCATTGTTTTTACATGGTAAGGAAGAACTATGGCCCACAAAGTTCTTGCCACAACTTCAAATGTCTACCGATCTTGAAAAGAAGACAAATACGTCAATAGTACTGGTCTCAAGCAACTGCCACGAGTTTATCTACAAAATTCAACGCAAGGGTTCCTTCAAGATACTGCAACGAATTGTATCTTACGTGATCCGCTTTATTCGAAACTCTAAAATAGAAAAATCCCTCAGGCCGAGTCTCAAGGCATTACTTCCAGTAGAGCTTGATGATGCACTTACAGCTATAATACGTGCAATTCAAGGCGTCGACTTTCAGGCCGAACTGAGAAAATTAGAACAGAAACAAGAAGTTGACAAACAAAGTTCCCTCAGCAGCTTATCTCCATTTATCGATGAATCAGGTGTTATTCGTATTGGTGGACGTTTAGAGGAATCTCCATTACCTTATTCATCCAAACATCCAATAATATTTCCGTATAATGATGTACTGGTGAAATTGCTATTCAGAAAGATTCATGAAGAAAACAAACACTGCGGCCCACAGGCTTTACTAGGAATTATGCGACAACGATTTTGGCCAATCAAGGGTAAAATAACAGCTAGATCAACAGTACAAAAATGCGTACAATGCACCAAAGCACGGCCTCAATTGTGCGAACAAATTATGGGCAATCTCCCAAAGGAACGAGTCACTCCATCAAGACCATTCATCAACACAGGCGTCGATTACTGTGGCCCTTTATGGATTCATTATAAAATTAGAGGCAAGCGACCAACAAAAGCATACCTTGCTGTATTCTGCTGTTTTGCTATCAAAGCTGTTCATTTGGAGCTAGTAAGTGATCTATCCACGGACGCTTTTATTGGATCACTAAAACGATTCATCAGCCGAAGAGGACGTTGCCAGAACATATATTGCGACAATGCAACAAACTTCGTCGGTGCCAGCAACAAGTTATCAGAACTAGTTGATTCAATTTACTCTGAAGATGCACGAGAATCGATTGTTTCAAAATGCAGCGCTAATGGAATACAGTTTCATTTTATTCCACCCAGAGCTCCTCATTTCGGAGGATTATGGGAAGCAGCAGTCAAATCAGCAAAACACCATTTGATTCGTAGTACAACCTCAGCCCCACTGACATATGAAGAATTGGAAACAGTAATAGTGGAAATAGAAGCAATTTTGAATTCACGACCCTTGACTCCACTGTCTAATGACCCGTCCGACTTGACAGCATTAACTCCAGGGCACCTGCTTATTGGTGAAGCTCTTACTGCTCAAGTTGACAGCAAGGCTACAGATAGAATGATGTCACTTCAATCTCGTTGGCAAATTGTATCACAGATAAAACATAATTTCTGGAATCAGTGGTCCAGGGACTATCTGCACGAACTTCAACAAAAGCATAAATGGAAAAATTCATCACCAAATCTTAAACCTGGAGACATGGTCATTATCAAAGAAGATAACACTCCAGTAATGAAGTGGCCCCTAGGACGAATAATTCACACTTACCATGGAAACGATGGATCCACGCGTGTTGCAGATGTAAAGAGCGCAGCAGGCACTTTCAAACGCGCAATGCATCGCTTGGCTGTACTTCCAATTGAAAGCAGTGAAAAACATGAGCCTGACTCAAACAAAGTTATTGAACCGGACTTTATTCAGGAGAAACACACAACTGAACCAGATGAACCCAGAGCTAAACGAACATGTCTGATACAGAATCAAACCTTCTTTACAATACTGGCGATGCTATTTATGCTGCCAATTAGGGTTGCCAGACGGTCGGGATTCGTCGGGATTTTCCCGACTTTTCGCGTATTTACAGAGTCCCGATTATTGAAGTAATTTAGGGGGGAAATCCCGACTTTTTTCCATTTACTCTCTACACTATGGAAAATAAAAGCGCAGTAAAAAAAATAAAGAAATTACAAGAAAATGCTATTTTCATATGTACTTGTAATGTACACGGGGGAAAATCGTCATTTTTGATATGTTTGAATTGAAAGAAAATATATTTGGAAGCGATTTTTTCAAATACTATATATTTGTTAACAAATAAATTTTATTTGAAAATCAAGAAATCTTGTTTGGAACGCATATATTAATATATTGGAACATAATATATTTGCTAACTGACTTTCACAAATTAAATATGCGTGTACCCACAAACAAAGTTATTGTTTAATAAGTTTTCCAAACATATTTTATTTTAAAAAATTTTAAAACTTTGCTGATTTTTTCGAATTTTAGTTAGTTTTTCCTAGTTTACGTTTTAAACTTTATAGCTAAAAATGTCTTTTAATTTATAAATTTTCCAATTCATCACTTTTTGTCAATCCATCAATGCAATTTATATTCCCGAAAGATTATACGATTTTATTTTTAATTAAATTTTAAAAACATTTAAAATTTATAAAAAAAATGATCTTTGAGCATCTGAATAACAGAAAACATGTCTTTAAATTAAGGCATTGATACATTGCCAAAATAATCAAATACAAATTAATCTTTGTTTCGGAAATACTAGTTCTACATAAAAAAATATTAGAATGGGAACATATTTTTGTTTAGAACAATATTCTCCCAAACATATAATATTTATGTGTGTCAAATATTATATATTCGGAGTGTACTCTAGACATATGTATATTTCAAGCCGAATATATTTGAGACAATATACTACAGAAGCGATTTTTTTTCAGCGTGTACATTTGTAATTTTCCCGTCACTAATCTTTCATCTTTCAAGAAATGTAAATTTTGAACGAATTCAGCAACTTATCTAAAATAATAGCTATTAACGTGGGCGAATTTGGTAGACATTTCAAAAGTTATACAAATTTTAGATGCAGTGTCCTATGACATGTTGTGCATCGACTATTGCAATCTTCGAGCTATTTGTAAAGAATTGCCACGGATATTTATAACCTTGATTCATGGCAGATGTTTGTCAGAAATAGAAATGCTACAGCTAGACCCACCTTAAAATATACCGATCGACTACAAAACAGATTTAGTTATATATAGCTCATTAGTTATAAAAGCTGTATTTTACATGCAATTGTTTTGAAATTTAGCATGGTAGAGTTTTTTATCCAGGGAACAACTTTGCTCGATTTAACGAAAATCGGTTCAAATTTAGATTTATATCCCATATATATGTTTCGTCCTAATTGGCCCTTTAGCTTTAGATTTTTTGATATGTTTGAATCGAAACAAAATATATTTGGAACACCAATTTTTAAATATTTTATATTTCTTTGCAAATAAATTTTATTTGAAAATCAATATACTATATTTGGAACGCATATATTATTATTTTTCAACAAATAATATTTGCAAACTAAATTTCTCAAATAAAATATGTGTTTAAGTGCAAATAAAATTATTATTTAAGAATTTTTCCAAATATATTTTATTTAAAAAATATTTCCAAAACTTTTGCTGCCTTTTTCGAATTTCAGTTTTAATTTCTTCTTGTTTTCGAATTGTACCTCCCAGTTATAAATCAATCATTTCATTGAGTATTCCAAGCTATCATTAGTTGTCAATCCTCTAAGTACTTTATATTGATCTAAGATTTTAAGATTTCAATTATTATTTTTACGAACATTAAACATTTCTAAATATTTAACTTTGAATTACTGAAAAATTTAAAACAATTTATGTATTTTATTAATACTTAATGCAAATAAATATTTGTTTCGGAAATAACAGTAACATTGGGATGCAAACAAATATTTGTTTAGAATAACATCTTCCCAAATACACAATTTTTGTGTGTACCAAATATTATATGTTTAGAGTGTACCATAAACATATATATGTTTCAAGCCGAATATGTTTGGGACAATATACTACAGAAGCGATTTTTTCAGCGTGTATGTTTACATCCAACCGTTTTAAAGTAAAAGGGAATTTCGTGAAGAATAACGCAAAGAAAGTATTTGTGGCAAACATAATATTGACCTATATTGCATATAAGTTATTTTTGAATATTCTTATGTTTGACTTTTATTGAAACTGTAATGAGTTTTTTTAAATGCCAAAACCAATAAAATATTATCTTTTTATTTGTCCCGACAAATCCCGCATTTAAGTCTCGGTTATCCCGACTTTTCGAATACGATGTCTGGCAACCCTACTGCCAATCGTTCTCGGATCTCCAATTGACAACAAAAAGTTCGGTTCCAAGCTAGGCATCCATTTTGAAAAAATAGGCTCTACCTCTATATCTACCAGCAGTTGGAACATCTTTGTCTATTACGATCTTTCAAATTATTGGACGGAAGCAACGCTCTTACTGAATGGCAAAAATTCCATGCTCCAGATCTGTAAAAAAATGGAACCAAACATAACGTGTGCCAATGTACTCGGTCACTTTGAACATATGATAAACGATCTAGATTTGGAAAATCAATTGTTGTACAAAACACGAGCTAGAAGAGGGGCTATAGACTTCGTTGGGAACGTCGCGCACTCATTATTTGGAGTTCTTGACTCGGAATACGCAAAGGAAATGTCATCGACAATACAAGACCTTAAGGAAAACGAGTCTTACGTGCTTAGACTTCTCAATAGCCAAACATCGGTAGTAAATTCAACTATCAAAATTATCAAACAAGGATTTTTTATCAACAAAACAAAGCTTTGCTCAAATTCACTGGGAAATAAATGCAATTAACAAAAGCTTACATTACATAGATGATGGACTATACCAAATCAGGCTAACACAGTTATTCAATGCAGGTATTATGCAGCTATCGTTGATTGCCAATAATCTGCAACGAACGAAATCATCTATTTTGGACGCTTTAACAGATACCCACCATGGAAAAGTTAGTCCATTACTTTTAACCTCAACACAATATGAAAGACATATTGGAGCTATATAAATTAATGAGGATAAAAGGCGGCATTACTAAACAGCACGTTTTATTCATCATAACTCTACCATTAGTGGATCAAATTAAGTTTGATATATACAACTTAATCCCAATGCCTAATTGGATCAACGATTCTATGGTAATGATAGATCCATGTGATTCCATGTTAGCTATCAATATAGAGCGTGAGCAATACTTTCTAGTCTCCACACTTCTACTGAAGTCCTGTGATGCTATACGTTCCGATGTTTTCCTTTGCTACAACATACAACTACGATACCATTTTGGAGCAGAAACCTGTTCGTGTGAGATCAATTTATTTAACAACAACACCTTGCCAACTTGTACTCTAAAGACTATCCGAACCAATGTCACCTGGATACCACTAGCACATCAAAATCAGTGGATATATACTGCAGCGTCATCAACTCAGGCAACGGCAGTGTGTGATAAGGAGATCATTCCATTGAATTTAGAAGGGTCCGGTCTATTGAAAATTAAGCCAGAATGCATTCTTAAGCATGACTTCATTCATGTGGCAGGACAACGATTAATAACCACCACATTGAATCATTCATACTCAAGTCTTGGGAAGTTTAGGGAATTGTCAACAGGGAAGTTCACAAAAATCCAATGTATCTGGACAAAAATTTACCTGTATTTAGGGTATTTAGTAGAATTATGCAGCTCAAATGAAGGAATTAACAACAAAAGATACAAATTCAAACTGAACATCCACTGCAATATCACTCTCAACATGGAATTGCAGTTTCATATGCGGCATTATTGACAAGTATATCAGCGATAACTGTCATACTCATCATCTACGTATCGTACAAGAAATTCCGACAGTATTTGGTATCTAATATGCTCCAGCAGAACCCATCTGTTATCCACACTCATGAAGACAACGTACAAGGCGCACCATCACCATTACCACGAATTTGCAGTCCCGGCCGAGCACCTGCCAGCGCGGGGGAGGATGTTTAGTTTAGTATCACATTTTTGATTGAAAATATTTAAGTTTAGTACCACACTTTTGTCTGCAACTGTTTGCAATATAATAAATTTGTCAAACAATCAAAAGCAGTCGGTCATCGACTACTGTAATATGATCGTTTTGTTTTTCACTATTCTGTTGCAGACAAAGGTGAATGCACTTGTATACTTTCGTATCCATATTCTGCAAAATTAGCATTTATGTTGTTATGTAGAATGCTGAAATGTAAAATGTGTACAAGTTCATGGTCATCATAAATGCGAATGACAATAATAACAAAAAAGAAATTATTTTACAAAATTTATATAAAAGACCAATAAACTATACATATTGATATCATTCAATAGAAACCAACCAACAAGAGTTTTTATTTTATGAGCGCGTATTCCTTTTAGTTACAAGTGCTAGAAGGAATAACTGACAAAAAAAATAGTTCAGTTCGGATGTATTTTTCGAATTAACAAAACTAATTATTGTCAGACACACATCAACAATTATTTTATTTTCGTCTCTTTACGCAAAACAATCTTTTTTTATCAATACTAAAAGGTAAATTTTCTTAGATTTGTTTGCCTTTTTTTAACCATAAAGCCTTGGATCATTTATTTAGTGTTAAAAATGTAGTTTAAGTGTGCACTCTATAAAAATTATATCACCGTTCAGGGACTCTTATAGTTTTTAGCACAAAAACAAAAGCATACATAAACTTTACCTTATCGATTTAATTTGGCTGCGATTTCCACGTATAATTTTTGCAATGGATGAACTGAACTTGTGATCCTTTTAGTACTACAAGGATATAAATTAAAACCAAGTTAAACAAAATTGGTTTTTTAAAAAGATCCGTGGATCATAGTTTATTTCATGAATGCTTTAAATAAACTGACAACTTAAAAACTACTCTGATACTTGATTGATTCTGTTTCGGCATTTGGTCTTCTTTATTCTCACGCCAAAAAACACGAGTAAGCATAACTGTAAATGCAGGTGTTGTTTTGGTGCGGGAAATAATTGTATTAAGAAATTTATTTGAAGGTGTGAGAAAAAATTTGAATTAATGGATTTAACATTGACGTTAGGGGAAGATGTGAGAAAAATTATGAATTGAATGAATTTAAACATTTATCGTGTTAACTCCTCCCGGCTTAAATTCGATCGTCCGCGTTCGAAGAATCTAGAATATCCTGGACATCATTAAATGATATCTCAGGATTTGTATCGTTTTGTTTCGGCTTTGGTGCTAATTTTTTCTTTAAAAGTAGTATGGAAACAATTATTAATCCACAAATAACTATTGCTGAAGCAAAATAAATCCGAATAAAGTTCTCAGATCTCAAGATTGAATTGTATTATTTTCATTTAGCTCTTTTATCATTTCTAAAGAAAGAATTTCCTCTGAGTTTCCAACATTTATATCAGGCTGAAGAAGAGGAGGTAGAGGATTTGAAAATGCTATTTCTTGCGAAAAGTAATTTTTGTTTCGAATGCGTATTGAGACATTGTGGTGTTTGATTAGAAAAGTCCCTTTTAAAGGAATACGTTGTTCCTCCACAAAAATATCTCCAAAATACTGATCAAGAAATAAGAGATTATCATTTATTTGTTCAACATCTGGAATATGTTGGTTATTTATAATGGAACAATTCCGTATTCCATTATTTAATAGTGGCGTAATACAAGAATCATTTTTTAGATCAATCAAGTTGTCAGATTTACAAATATTAATCTTATTATATGTTTTACAATTTTTTCTTATGCCATATATGTATTTTGTCTTATTTTCTTATAATGTTTTTATAAACTAGTTTGGTTATAATATTCTTATTTTTTACGGGCATTATTTTTTGAGCATATTATCAATTTCCGCTGGAGAAATTTTGTAGTGGCGGTCCTTCACAGGCACCGAACCTTCCACTAACTTTATAACATGTTTCTCCAGGCTTGTCCTTCCTTATTACATCTTGTAGCTTATTGTTTTGCTCCTGGGTTAAGTTGTGCGGATTCATTTTATATTCGTCAATCTCAACAATCACATCTTGCTGAATTTGTTCCATGTTTAGCTCATCGGCCTTAATAATGTCCGGGGCTAATCCATATAATTTCCAAAAATCAATACCGATATAAAGTCCCTGCTCTAAGTCCGGACATAACTAGAATTCCATTTCTTTTGTTGTTTACTTATATGATATACTTAAAAATACCTTGCCTAGAATACGATGTTTTTGGCCGCCTGCAGTTTTAACATTCGAAAATATGGTTTTAATATTACATCCCAAATTTTCTATAAGTTCCCTGCAGCCTCGTCCTAACATGCTCACTGAGGCCCCCGAATATAGGAGCCCTTTCATCATCACTCCCTGAATTTCGACTGGTGCAAAAGCCCTCGGATCGGTCTGACTAGCCCTTATGATCGAATCCATTACAATTTTAAATTGTCTCTTCTCTGCAAATTTGTGTCTTACATTGGGTATAATTTTAGATTCAGTTGCCGGATCCAAAAATTCTCGACCTAATTTTATCATAATTCACTTTTCTAATTTCAATCGGTATATAATTTTGAAAACTTATTAATCGCAACCAAAATAACCCTACTATTTGAATGATAAATATCTATATGGACTATATTGCCTGGATATTGTGGAATCGGAGTATTTTGTAAAATTGGATTGTTAGGGTGCCTTTCATACTTTTGTTCCTTGCAAACTCTACACTGTTTGACTACTCTATTTATTTTTGTTGCATTTTTGGGAAATAAAATTTTCTTAATAACTGATACTAGTTTTCTCTAGAATTTCTATGTGCTCTTTTATGTTCCTTTAGAATTTCATTTTCTTAGTCTATTTCGTTTGTTAAATCAGACAAATAAGATAAATAAGTGTACAGGGTATATTTCCTGAATGGTCCCTAAGATGTGTTCCTCGGTGTTTAAACCATTTATTACGGAAGGATTCAAATATCTTTTAAAAATGTTGTAGTGGCCTATATGTGGACATGGTATTTCACTACCTTATTTGTGGATTATTTAAGAAGTAGTTATAAAGTAATAACTTTGTCAACCATGTAAACTGCGCATTCTTGTTCTTCTCTCTTTTTGCGCAGTCATTGTATTGCATCTAAGATTTCACGATTTCATCATCATTTCATGTATATTATTAGAATTAGTTAAATAAAGTGTTTTTTATGTTAAACATTATATAGCCGGTTTATTCATTCCTTAAACTAACCACGAACGGCTATAGTGGTGACCCCGACGTGATCGTAATACACACATGAGATGAACGAAGAGACAGACACCGAGAAGACAAGCACATCCGTGGGAGCAGGCCAGGCTCCGGACACTTCTGGACAAGGAGTGGCGGCTTCCCCGATGTACAGAAATTTTGTAAGCAGAGTTTCAGTGAAAGTGCCGCCGTTTTGGTCTGATCACCCTGAAATCTGGTTCGCACAAATAGAGGCTCAGTTCGCCGTTTCAGGCATTGTGGCTGACGAAACGAAATACAGCAACGTCATAGCAGCGATTGAATCACAGGTATTAGTGCAGATTTCGGACGCTGTCCTCAAGCCGCCTGCAACAGGAAAATAAGAATTTTTGAAAGAACGGATGATATAAGTTGTCTTCCCAAGTCGGTGGATATACGAAGAGGTATGCCGAACAAAGATATCCATCCCTCGATCGAAAATGCATCATCGAACGCTTCTGTGAAAGCGAACAGAAGAAAATACAGAAATTGCTGTCCGACATGCACCTTGGCGACAGGCGACCTACACAATTATTGAACGAGCTCCGTAGTCTTGCGAAGGATAGGGTAAGTGATGACTTCCTGGCATCATTGTGGCTTCAACGATTACCACAGAATGTTCGTACATTTCTCCAAGCCTCCAACGCGGAGCTGTCCGAATTGGCGAAACTGGCGGATAAGATTTTGGAGGTGAGTGATTATCGACAACTCGCCGCTGGGCCATACTATAACACCGAACGGCATTAAACCACTAGAAGAGAAAGTGACAGCAATACGTGATTACCCCAAACCTAAAGTGGCGAAAGAACTTAAGCGGTTTCTGGGGATGATTAATTTTTACCGCTCCTTTCTCAGGAATGCAACGCGCAATCAAGGAAAATTGCAGGCTCTCATTTCGGGCAACGTCAAAAACGACACGACGCCAGTTGTGTGGGACGATGACGCCACAAACGCATTTGAGGCCTGTAAGGAGGAATTACCATGCTTTGTCGCCCAACGCAAAATTGTCTTTTTATACAGATGCCTCTAGTGAAGCTGTTGGCGCAGTTTTACACCAGACTGTAAATGGTAAGGTCCAACCATTGGGATTTTATTCCAAAAATTAACAGCCGCACAGGCAAAGTACAGTACATACGATCGGGAGCAAAAAATTATAGAAACCAATAGTTCAACGCTAAAACTGAAAAAGGTTGCTGTTCCGAATTCGACCGAGACGCTGTATTGCGATACCACTGACGACAAAATTCGACCATTCGTACCACGAACTTTTCGTCGTCAGGTAATTGCAAAATTACATGACCTGTCCCACCCTGGACGAAAGGGAACGCAACTAATAGTTGGAGAAAGGTATGTATGGCCTGGTATGATGAAGGATATAGCATGTTTCGTCAGGGAATGCATACCGTGTCAGCGAAGCAAAATTTGTAGACACATGAAAACACCTATTGGAAATTACGAGCCAGTCGAGGCCCGTTTTGATCATATCAACGTGGATATTATTGGACCACTTCCAGTCTCCAAGAACCAACGATATTGCCTCACGATCATTGACAGATTTTCGCGATTTCCAGTGGCCGTACCAATTACTGACATAACTGCAGAGACTGTTGCTAGCGCTCTGATCGAGGGATGGATATCTTTGTTCGGCATACCTCTTCGTATATCCACCGACTTGGGACGACAATTTATATCATCCGTTTTTTCCGAATTGACAACTATTTTGGGAGTACAGCATCTGAAGACCACTGCTTATCATCCGCAAGCCAATGGCATGATCGAGCGATTCCACCGCACGTTGCAGGCTGCCATCAAGTGCTACAACACAGACGACTGGACGGCATCGTGGCCATTGGTTATGCTTGGCCTACGCACTACTGTGAAAGAGGACATAAATGTTGTTTGGTTCCCAACTACGAATTCCTGGGGAATTTGTACATGTGGGTAAAGTCAAGGCTAGCGAATCCGACTTTATTAAAAACCTTCGTTGGCAGATGTCATCGTTGCGTCAGTATTCAACTTCACATCATGACGAACCTAATGTGCACATCGATCGCAATTTGCAAAACTGTAAGTTTTTTTTTATACGCATTGATAGAGTTCGAACGCCTTTGGAAGCGCCATACGAGGGCCCCTTCGAGATATTGAAGAGTGGTGATAAATTTTGTAAAATCAAATTGGGACAACGGAATGTGAACGTATCTAATGACCGTCTCAAACCAGCATTTATCGATTTTAACGACACAACTCTAGCAGCTTCTAGGAACCCGGCCACTGAGGAAACGACGTCTCTTGAAAGTCCTAATATGTCGAATGGTAAGCCGTTTTTTCAACACGAACCCCAACCAACACCAGAGGCCCGACTAACGAGAACTGGCCGGCACGTTCGATTTCCGGCAAGGTATCTCTAGAGGGGGAGCCCTGTAGTGGCCTATATGTGGACATGGTATTTCACTACCTTATTTGTGGATTATTTAAGAAGTACGAACTTTGTCAACCATGTAAACTGCGCATTCTTGTTCTTCTCTCTTTTTGCGCAGTCATTGTATTGCATCTAAGATTTCACGATTTCATCATCATTTCATGTATATTATTAGAATTAGTTAAATAAAGTGTTTATTATATTAAACATTATATAGCCGGTTTATTCATTCCTTAAACTAACCACGAACGGCTATAATGTCATTAATTTTTTCAGATGTAAATTCAGGTTCGATTATCAGATGTCTATGATATGTGGGAAAAATAATTTCAAATTGATACGATGATGTTTCTCCTATGTTCAAAAATAATTGGTTCTTGAACACATTCATGGGCTCATTTGCAATTTTTATTAAATTTTCAGAGGAACTATCATCACTATTTTCTGTAGCAGTCAAAACATTAAATTCGTCGTGTTGTGGCAACCTTGACAAGGCGTCAACAACAACGTTTGAAATGCGCTATAAACGTTTCCGGGTTTATAGTGCATTTCATAATTGTATTCTTCTACTATTGCCTTCCATATTTTTAATTTCGGATTATTATTTTTGTTGCTTAATGCAAATGTTAGCGGTTGTAAAAATATTTATCTGCCCTTCCGTATAAGTAGTTTCTTAGGGTAACCAAAGCCCAAACTATGGCTAACATCTCCTTTCCGTTTGCCGCATAATGTTCTTCTGCTCCTTTGAGGGTTCTATGTAGATATAAATGTTATAGGTCTATTGCCTTGGGACAAAACGGCCCCAATGGCGTATTTCGACGCATCTGTAGTTAATTGGATATAATTCATTAGAGTTATTTTAAGTTTATCAAAGGCATTGAGGGCATCATTATTTAAATGAATGGAAATCTTGCTCGATGTAGTTTTTGGAGCTCGACCATGTTCTCCTCTTAAAAGGAGTGTAAGAGGTTTTGCTAGCTTAGCATAATCCATCCACAGGAATGATCTCAGTTCCTTTAATGTCTTTGGTGGTAAAATCTTCGAAATCGCTTCCACCCGTTTAGGGTTAGTTTTAATACCTTTGTCAGATTAAAACCTCAACCTCGGTCTTCAAAAACTCGCACATTTGCACTTTCATGTTTGCTCTTTGCAAAGTATCGAAAAATTAATTCTACGTCCTTTAAATGAGTAAATTCGTCCTTGCTAAATATGATGATATCATCAATATAGACGATGTGCTCTCTTAGAATATCATCGAGTGCTCTTTGAATTGCTGGCCCATTTTTTAAACCGAATGGGAGGCGTGTAAATTAATACTTCCCATTATTGATTACTTCCTCCTAACTGAGCTAACATGTCATTTATATTAGGGATTGGGTAGGCATCTGGTATTGTTGATAAATGAAGTTTCCTATAATCTATTACTACCCTATACTTCTTTTCTCCAGATGCGTCTGCTTTTTTTGGGACAATCCAAACCGGAGAATTGTAAGGGTATCTAGATGGTCTAATTATTCCGTCCCGAAGAAGCATTTGAACTTTGGATTCTATTTCCCCTTTAAAGACATTGGGTAAGGATAACTCGGGGAACGAATCGGATTATCTGTATTTGTGCGGATTTCGGCCACCACTGTATACGTGAGTCTTTTTTCGGGTTCTACGAAAAGTGTTGGATATTTTGCAGTCAGATTGTTTAATTTGTTACTTTGACGAAGTGTCATATGACTATTTCTTAATTGAATTGAATTTACATTATTTGAAGGAGCTTGTTTTATCTTCATCCTAATTTTTTCTTTTATGGTCATATAATTACACTGTGCTAGTCCAAAAATGTAACAGAAAGGAGACCCTATGGATAGACCTATTTCGGCCATGCTGAATCTAGTGGTATTAGCCGTTTTCCTACTTTAGCTCTTCTTTTCGCGATACTCGACTACAAAGTTTGTTGGGAAATCAGATAGGTTAGTTACCTCTATGGTGATTTTGATGTGGAAGACTTCAGAATATACTCTTCAGTACAAAGAACGAAATAAAGGGAACATGTGAAGAATTATTTCTATCAAAACTTTCGTCCACGCTTCTCAGCCCCTTAACCCTGAAAAATGGCAATCAAATCAAATCTCAAAAGTCATACAAATTGTCAACATTTTTAGTTGGTGTCTTTAAGAAAAATATTTTTGCGAAAAATACTATGAGTCCTTTCTCAACTTTCTTATGAGAATTAAGCAGATTTCGAGTTATTACATAATTTGTGTATTTTTCTGCTCATAAAAGAAAATATCTATATATATAAAAATGCAAAAATGTTTGTATGTATGTATGTGTTTTATAGACGCTTAAACCACTGGAGCGATTTAAAAATTTTTTCTTTTGTTTGAAAGGTTCTTTGTCAGAGATGGTTTAGGAAAAAAGTGGGCGCGGCAAGTGTGGGCGGGGCAAGTGTGGGCGTGGCATTACTTAAAATCCGAATATCTCAAAAATTTTTTACCCTAGAAGAACGAAATTTGGAACACACCTTAGTGGAGTTATTTTCTAAAACAGCAAGAAAAGGGAGGGATCAGATTAGTGGCTACACGGGGCAAAATCACCTTTTTTGATATGTTTGAATCGAAAGAAAATATATTTGGAACACAAATTTTTAAATATTATATATTTCTGAGCAAATAAATTTTATTTGAAAATCAATAAAATGTATTTGGAACGCATATATTAATATATTACAACAAAATTTATTTGCAAACTAAATTTCTCAAATAAAATATGTGTTTAAATACAAAAAAAATTATTGTTTAGGAATTTTTCCAAATATATTTTATTTAAAAAAATGTTCAAAACATTTACTGACTTTTTCGAAATTCAGTTTTAATTTTTCCTTGTTTTCGAATTAGACCTCCCAGTTATGATACCATATTAACTTCCGTTTTAAATCAATCATTTAAATTTTCTGAGTATTCCAAGCCATCATTAGTTGTCAATCCTCTAAGTAATTTATTTTAATCCAAGATTATACGATTTCAATTATTATTATTTTACGAACATTTAACATTTCTAAAAAATTAACTTTGAATTACTGAAAAATTTAACACAATTTATGTATTTTCCGAATACTTAAATGCAAGTAAATATTTGTTTCGGAAATAATAGTCCCAAATAATAACATATTGGGATGTAAACAAAGATTTGTTTAGAACGACATCTTCCCAAGTATATAATTTTTGTATATACCAAATACTATATGTTTAGAGTGTACCCTGAATATATATATGTTTCAAGCCGAATATGTTTGGGACAATATACTACAGAAGCGATTTTTTTTCAGCGTGTATGGCAAAAGTGGGCGTATCATTAGTTAAACATTTGATATCTCAGAAACTATTGACGTTGGTAAACGAAATTTGGATTGTAAGTTATTCGAGTCAATAGTAGTTACTTAAAATAAAGTGGGTGGGACAGAATAAGTGGGCGTGGCATTATATACAATTCAAATATCTCTGAATATGTTCTTCGTAGAAGAACGAAATTTTAAACACACGTTAGTGGAGTTATTATCTAAAACTTTAACAAAAATTGGCAGGATCGGATCAGTGGGTGTAGCATTCGTTGAACGTTTATTATTTCAGAAACTATTGACCCTATAAGAAGGAGATTTGGAGTGTAAGTTGTTGGAGTCAATATTAGTACTTTCACCAAAAGTGGGCGGGATACAATAAGTGGGAGTGGCATTATATAAAATTCGAATAACTCAGAATGTGTAGATGGTAGGAGAACGATATTTGGAACTCACTATAGTGGAGTAATTATCTAAATCATCAGCAGAAAATGGCGGGATAGGATTAGTGGCTGTGGCAAAAGTGGGCGTAGCATTAGTCAAGCATGTATTATCTCTGAAGCTATTGACCGTAGAAGAAAGAAATTCCGGTCATTAAACATAACCTCATACAATATTGCATAATTTGTGCATTTTTGTACCACATTTCTTTTATTTTCATCGCATTGGTGTTAAGGGGGGGTAACGTTTATAAATTATTGTGTGAAAACTTGAGGTGAATCGGAGCAAAAGTAACGAAGATACTACAGTCAAAGCAACTGCGCCTCATATGTGACTCAGTACATCAGAAAAACTTTAAAGCGTTTTTACCACAACCCATGTTTTCAAAGACGATGCCCGTCATAACTCAAAAACTACTGAACCGATCCTTTTGAAATTATTAATTTTTTATATTTAACAATAACCAATTAGTCGATTTTTTCTCGCAAAAATCGCATTTTTCACTTCAAAGTGTTCCCAAAAATTTAAAATTTCGAAAAAAACACGACAGCGTTACCTGGCTTTAACTAAATAAAATTATTTTTTTAATTTCTGATAATCCGGTATCGAGTTATGACGGGCACCGCAATTCAACTCTTTTTCGAGACGCTTCCGCATAAATGCTGTCGTTGCAATATTTTTTTACGAAAACTTTACACAATAAACTTTGAAAATTATACTTTAATGTACCATTGTACTTTTTTTGAACGAATTAATGTTACCCCCCTTAAGTTCTAGTGGTAGTCTGCGTGTTTGGTCCAAAAATGGGCGGGATCAGACCAATTTGGCTTATGTGGGCGTAGTCCCGCCCACATAAGCCAAATTTTGAAATTGAGATATCTTACACAATTTGTTAGCGATAGAGCTGTAATTTCGTACATATGTATCTGGCCTACGTGAATGGTCCAAAAAGAGGCGGGATCGGATCAATGGTCGTGGCCCTGCCCATATAAACCAAATTTTGAAATTGAGATACCTTGAACAATTTGTTAGCGATGTGCATGCATGTGATGGCAGTCTACGTAATTTTCCAAATAATGGGATGGATCGGAAATCTGGGGCAACGAAGTGGACCGGGTCCAGCTAGTTTGTTAATAAAATTTTTTGACTTAAATTTTTGTAAATTATTTTATGGTTTGTGTCAATGTAATTACAAAGGTAACCAACAAAACATGCTAAATTATGAAACCTGCTATTTTTTTATAAATATTTTGAAAGGAGACCCATAGTCATTTTTCGCGAGGAATATTTTTCTCAAAGACACCAACTAAAAATGTTGACAATTTGTATTACTTTTGACAACTGGTAGGATTTGATTGCCATTTTTCAGGGTTAATGGAGTGAGTAGCGTGGACGACTGTTTTGAGAGAAATAATTCTTCAAAGGTTCCCTTCATTTCGTTCTTTGGACTTAAGTATGCATTCCGATGTTTACCATTTCAAAATCCTCACTAAAACAACTAACCTCTCTTATTTGCCAGTAAACTTTGTGGCCGAATATCGCGAAAACAAGAGCTAACCCAGAAAAACTGCTAATACCACAGGATTCAGCATGGTCGAAATAGGTACATCCATAGGGTCTCCTTTCTGTTACATTTTCAATGTGTCCATTTCGAGCACAGTGTTATGTTCGGTATGAATAACAGCGGATAAATCATTAAGACTATCATTCCCGATAATTGCATCGAATGACTTAAGGGGTGGAAGTAAGTAAAATTTTACAATAGTATCATCTAAACCAAATAACGTAACAAACGTGTGTTGAGTAACTTTCAATCTCCCTCCAGCCCAGTCGGCATAAAATGGTGTTTTATTATCAAAAGGATTCTTAACAAATTTTGGCTGAATATAATTCTTATTGGATCCTGTGTGAACCAATATCCTTAAGATTCTGGAGCCGAATTTGCATTCGATATAAGGCAAGGAGGACTGGGGTTGTCTAAAAAATGTATATCTGTGTAATCAAGTTGTTGTACGTCACTATTCTCTTCTATTGGAAGCATAGAAGGTTCTAGGTATTCCTCTAAAGTCTGATCAAACTGTTCATTCGAATTACGAATTGTCTCATTTTATCTTTCAACTTCTTCTGTAGCTATGTGGAAATTCCTTTGTCTTTTATTTGGATCCAAATTCTGAGGAGGGGGTCTTCTGCCTGCAAACCTATCATCAACTCTTGGATGGTTCATATAATTCACATTGCGTGACCTCATAGAAGAGTCTATCTCAATCGGTTCGGGACGTGGAGCTGGCTTGGGTGCTACAGGTCTAGGTGGTGGACCATTATTGTAAACGTGTTGCCCTATATTGTTAGTATAATTAGGCCTGGGATTATAACCGTTAATGATTGGGTAATAAGCGTTGTGACGTAGTGGGACATACTGAGGATAAAAATAACCCTGATTCTGTGCAGCAATGTTTAACGCAATTTCCTGATTATTATCATATTGAATCATCTTTTTCCCGTAACTGTTGGTAATAGTAGGTTTCGGTCTGGGACCATTCAATTGCTCGGATCTAGAATTTTGATTTTCTAATTTCAGACATATCTGTAAAGCTTGAGGCAAATCTTTTGGTTCACTTATTCCCAAGTGTAGGAAGGTTCCCTTTTAAACCCTTAATAAAGGTATCAAGCGCCTTATCCCTGTATGAAGCAGTAAACAAATTGATGGATTCATTATTAATGTTCATGCATGATATTTTCTCGACGATCAGAGAGAGATGACTATAAACCTGTTGATAGAATTCAACGATCGACTTGTTCCCTTGATTCAAACAACCCATTTGATATTCCAATGTTCTGAGGTCCCTCTTATCGGCGTAATGGTTAATCAAAACATTCAATATATCCGACAATTTTAAGGGTGTATTGTAAGATTCAAGGAAAATATCTGCTTCACCTATTATTTTGTTTCTAATTGCATGTATTACGCAATAGTACTTGAAGTGTTCCTAATGGACTCGTAGCATTTTAAGACCCTATCTACACTTTTCTTCCATGATCCAAATTGTCCTGGCTGTCCCGAGATGTCCCTAATGCACTTTACAACGTCAGGAATTTTGTCGTTTTCCGTTCCGGGTATTCCTAAGTCAATGTTGCGTATATATCTTGCTACACTAGTCTCACTTTCATGTACCTTTATTGCACGTGACAATTCAGGAATGTAATACCTAAGTACATTTTTTGTTTGTTCAACAAAGAATGTTTGAACTTCCAAACTGACTGGCCTACTTGAGACTCTGGTAGACGCACCATTGTTCTCCGTTTTCAAAATCGAAGGCCTGATTAAATTACTAGGGTTTGACATTTTTTTGTTTTGAATTGAATTTATGAAGGATGATTAGCTTTCACTCGTAAGGTTTTATTTCCTTAGATATATGTAGGGTTTTTATTTTCTTAGATTTTTCTTAAAATATGTTTCGATTTGAATAGTATAGTTAAACGGTATTTAAATGTTACGTTTTATCTTCTTAGAACAAAAAAAATTTTAATTCCAAACTGTTCACAAGATTTAGATTGGTTCACACAAATATAATTTGTCAGTAAATTGAAATTTTAGTGCATTTAAAAATTTGCAATTTAGGCAATTATAATTTTTGTTCGTACAACTTCATCATATCACTTAAATTTTATCTTAAAAATATCTTGAAAATTAGTTTTCTTTAATCAATATCTTAATTTAAATTTATAATTGAAACACATATCACTTAATTGCAGACTTTTGATTAGATTATGTGTGATACATTTACGCACATAAATATTTAAACATTTAAACAATATTTTTTCTTTCAAAATTTATCAACTAATTTAATTCGATACGTTATGATATCTATATAACTTTAATTTTTTATATTTCATTACATTTTTGTATAACATATACTTTTAGGTTTCACTTATATTTGAAAAAATTTTCAATATTTTCTTAACAAATATTCATTTTGTATTCAATTTTCAATATTTTCTTTCACATTTGAATTTTGTCAGTATTTAAAATTTAATTTTTTTATCACCGTTTAATACATTTTTTATTATTTTGATAATCTTCTTAAATTAATCACTTATAATAATCCCAACAGAGAGTACAGTGTTATCCTTTTTGGAAAAACTCCTACTGGGGCACCGAAAACTACTACAAATCGATAGGTGGGCTTATTTATTACATTATGTGTGGTACATTAACGCACATAAAAAGTAACTGCATTTTTGAGGTCCTCGTTCCAAGTAGCAGTCTCAGATGAAGTCCAGATTTGCCGCTTCATGATGTCCGAGGGTGTTTAAATTGTCCTTCCCATCCTTCAGAAAAATACGCGCGAGAGCCCCACGTTGGGCGCCAATTAAAACCAAGTTAAATAAAATTGGTTTTTTAAAGAGATCCGTGGATCATAGTTTATTACATGAATGCTTTAAATAAACTGACAACTTAAAAACTACTCTGATACATGATTTATTCTGTTTCGGCATTTGGTCTTCTTTCTTCTCACGCCAAAAACATGAGTAAGCATAACTGTAAGGCAGGTGTTGTTTTGGTGTGGAAAATAATTGTGTTAAGAAATTCCTTGGAATTTTATTAGAAGGTGTGAAAAAAAATATGAATTAATGGATTTAATATTGACGTTAAGGGAAGATGTGAGAAAAATTATGACTTGAATGAATTTAAACATTTATCGTGTTAACTTACTATATTTACGTAAGATCCTCCTGTAACGGTCATCAGAGTGGTATATATATATCCGTTGGGGATTTTTGGTTTCCAATGATTGTTGTTGGGTTTTGTCACTCATTACCGAAGACCAATCCTATCTTGGGAATATCCCCCAGATTCACCGCTTCTTCTCACTTCAAATTTCGCCGTATCAATCGCAGCCGATTTGTTTACACAAGAAAATGATGAAATCTTTTTTGTGAGTTCAAAGTCCAATTACAGGACTTTTATGACTATTATTGTGCACTTTTAAGACTTCACACTCCGATGGTTTTCTTAGCAATATTCGTTAGCAAAAATGGCTGCGAAATTTAGGCTTCTATGTGCCAAATCATGCATTATGTGTTAGTGGTAAATATATTCTTATTACGCATAATGCAATTGGAATATTCTTGTAATTTCTCCTACTATACATTTACATTTCTCTAGGATAATTTCTCTTCCTTTGTGTGAGCATCACTTCCGTTGGTTGGAAGAGAATAGTTTAGCCGTAGTACGCCTCAAAAATCTCTTCCCCAGATCATTTCCCCGTTCACTAACAGAACAGTGTTGGTAAGTGGAAACAACAACCTTTGAGGCAACTCTCTTTACCATACCCATACATGCTAAGCATTTTGACGTTTGTCACTTTTGGTAAACATACTAGTCTAGCTCTAAGAGAGCACATTGCAATTTTCCTTTTAATTTTGTTTATTTTACTAATATATTTTTCCTTTATTTTTTTCAGGTAATCCTCCTCATTATCGACCTGCTGTGGTGGTGGGTAAAATGCTTTGTGGATTTTGATCACACAAAGAGTTTTCTTTCCTAATCCGGTGGCTGCTAGCATGCTGCATTCGGCCACAGGTTGGAAGCTTCCATGCTGTTTTATGGGTTCGGGGTAAGCTGCGGTACAACCCAGCCGCGACTAAAGCTTCCCTGCCATTCTCGATGGTCCCAAAAGAAGGGCCATCCCAACGATACATACATATATAAAAAAATAAACTACACAAACCACAACACCACAAACCTTATAAAACCGAATTAGACACGGCTGGTCACCACCGCATAATGGTGCGCCAGCCTCCGGTGTGTCTAACAGCTTCTCCCTAGCTCCTCTGGCAGACCCTACATAAGGGGCTAGGGATCCGAATGTGGTTCGGAGGCCGCCTTCCAGGTCGATTTTTTTTGTGTGGGCAGGGACGGACTTCGCTTCACGTATGTGCGAGGGCCCCGCAACAATCTGCAACGAACCAAGATCCATTTTGAAATTTGACCATTTTATATATCGAAAACCGAAATAGTAAAATTGTTAGTGATATTCTTATTTTTGTAAAGAGTAGAATGACAAATTTTTTATTCTTATTATATTTTATACCATACTGCTATTTTTTATATTCATTATAAAATATTTAATTCCGCTTTAATTAATTAATAAAATTGTAGAAAGTGTTTTTAACCAATTGTTGTTTTAAAAGACCGAATTCTTGTTTAATATATGAATAAATCTTATTTTAATTTGTAATAATTTCTTACTTTTCCTTGACAATTTCATCCGTGAATTATTTTAAAGCATGAAAACAAACTTTTCTTTTTGGGGCTATATCCCTCTCCAGCAGAAATCCATTGCTACGCCAATGGCCGTGATTACCAAAAATCTGATGGAAAAAGCTTTACGAAATGTCAATAAAGACATGAAGGTAATACGGTAAGTGACATTTAACAAAATTAAATACGTGATTGCTTGGGTGAGAATAAGATGAAGAACATTATTGCTTGGGTAGCTATCAAGAGTCTGAGTTTTCGGTACATTTCGCTGAACAGGTTGTAACTGGTAGTATATTCGGCTACGCAGTCCGATCAGAGCACTTAATCTGGTACCAAGGGAGTCAGGAAAGCCCTCGGTACGCAGGATTCGGCCTGACTATTGGTGAGGTCCCTATTGGGTGCAACATGGTGGCTGTGGTTGAAACCAAAATCGCTAGGAGAGAATATTCTCGGATTTGGAGTTGCAAACCAACCGGGTGGCATGATCCATAGAATGGCAAGGAGTTTTTGACGGGCTCCAGAAACACGGAATTGTTTGGTACTAATGCACTTTGTGTGTTGGGGCGTTGGTCGACGCATGTATTCATCCAGGTGTTTAGAGCACGGTGGGGTTAAGCCTAACGGCAGGAACTCACCTAAATCCAGAATACCAACTACATTTAATGCCGCTAGGCTCTGATTCACGCAAGGCAATTTTTTTCAAACAAGTGTCAAAGTTTGTAGAGGAGGGAGGCAGGCGGAAAGAGCTCCTGCTTTATGCCGCATACACTGCTATTAGACTTAAGACGATTGCCAAATCGGACAATATTGTCAGAAAAACGGAAAAATGCAACGTACAACCGTGTGAACATACAATTTTGGTCTTGCAACGTTCATAGAAATGTCTTTGTGAGGTAATTTGCAGATTGTTAGATATGCTAAGTTTAAGCATGTGTCAACGGCGCCATTGTCAGAAAAACATTTTATTGGCAATACTGTCTATATAATATTTGTATTGGCAAACCTGCATATAAATACTTACAAAATATATTGTTAATATATAAAATTGTAAGGATTTCCTCGTCTAAACTGTCAATTCACCTTTGCCTACCGATATGTCATTGTCCGTACATTTGCAGCACTTTAACAGGATTGATAATGTTGTCCGATCTGAAAATCGTCTGTACTTAGATTAAGTCTAATAGCAGTATATGCGGCATATACTCGTAGCAGTATATTTTAAGGTTATAACTATTGTAATTGTTCGACTTGATCAATGCGAAAGATCCAATACATTATATAAGAGCGTCGCGCGATGGGAAAATATTGTGAAATAAGCGCGCATAGGACTATTAAAACCACTTTCGAAAATCGTATATTGGCAATCGTTTTTTGTTATGGAAAACATTTAATGAAAATACCTTCAAAATTTATGAAAATATCTCCAGCCGATTTACATAGAGTTATGGCAATTCAAACTTGTTCTTTTTATTAATAAATGCAAATAATGTTGCGACATATAATGTACTAAAATGCTTGTAGATTTGGTGATTATTGTTGAAATGGGGCCGGTCTTCTGCATATAAAAAGGTTATATTAATCTTAAAAAAATTTTTTGGATTACGATCTCTGTCATGTGAAATAGAGAAGAAAGGTAAATTTTTTGTGAATAAAACAGTAACTAGTTTATCTTCCGGTCAACAGTGGGAGGTATAAATAGAGTTATGGCAATTCAAACTTGTTCCTTTTATTAATAAATACAAATAATGTTGCGATATATAATGTACTAAAATGCTTGTAGATTTGGTGTTTATTGGTGAAATGCGGCCGGTCTTCCACATATAAAAAGGTTATATTAATCTTAAATACAATGTTTGGCTGTCTGATTAAATGACAACGCCAGTGTTGGTTACTATGTTCCGACTCAGCCACTTGACGACTTCCCATAGGTTAGGTTAGGTTGAGAAGAGGAGGCGGTGAAATTCCACCTCATGTCCTTGGACATACACGTAAGCCAGTATTCGGCCTGTTGTGCGCTCTAATTGTTATTATCTAGAAAGGTCGGTAAGCTATTTTAGGAACTCTGTACTGTCGACATAGTCCTTAATTTTCTTCCAGTCTACGCCCCTAAGTTGGGTCAAGTCTGGTATAGCATCATTTCCTAAGAAACGTGATCTATTGTTGGCGAACGCTGGGCAGTGGCAGAGGAAATGCTCCAACGTTTCGTCATCCTCCCCGCATGCCCTACATATGCTGTCATCTACAACTCCTATCCTATGTAGGTGTGCTTGTAAGCATGTGTGTCCTGTAAGGACGCCCATGATCTTACTAATTTCTACCTTGCTCAATCTCAGTAAGGTCTTGGCCTTGTCCTCGTTTGGGTCACCCCACAAGACCTTCGTTGTCTTCCCAACGTTTTCACTATTCCATAGCGTGATATGGGCGTTCTTCGCCCATATTTGTAGTTCAGAACGTATAACTCTGAAGGGTTTTGCGTTCTCTAATGTTGTTGTTTGCAAGTCTCTGGCTCTAGATGCCAAGGCGTTTGCTTTCTCGTTACCCCTTACTCCGCAATGGCCAGGCACCCATATGATGCATATAGTGCCGTATTCGGAGTAGGCGTTAATCGCCATTTTACAATCTAAAACGGTCCTCGACCTCACCGTTCTAGACGTTATCGCCCTAATAGCCATTTGGCTATCTGTGAAAATATTCACCTTTGTTGGTCTTGTGTTAGTCCCAAGCCAGCTCACACATTCTGTAATTGCTCGGACTTCCGCCTGCAGGACTGTGTTATGGTCTGGCAGACGGAATAAGAGTTCGGTTTCCGGTTCTTCGATGTAAAGTCCTAGCCCCGTTCTCTCCCCTTTGAGCCTCGTCGCCGTGAGGGCAGCTTCATATCTAATCTGTATTTCTATTGGTTGGATATTCAAGATCGTCTCCAATGCCCTACTGGATGTGGTCCTCATTGTCCCGCTTATGCCGAGACAACACATTCGTTGGACCTTTTGTAATATCATTATGTTGCACTTATTCTTCATTGATGTCCACCACACTACTGATGCGTAAGTCAAAATAGGTCTGATTACGCTCTTGTAGAGCCATTGTGTCATACTTGGATTAAGGCCCCATTTTGAGCTAATGGCTCTTCTACATAGTGCCCAGCATATGTGAGCCTTGTTTGCTCGTTCTTCTATGTGGCACTTCCAATTTAGTTTCCTGTCCAGGATAACACCTAAGTATTTAACCCTGTTGGAAACTGGAATTGTTTTGTTTAGGAAATGTGGGTCATCATACTGACCAATCTTCGTTTTCCTTGTGAACAGACATATCTCTGTCTTTTCTGGGTTTACATTTAGACCTCTCGGTCGAGCCCAGTCATATGCAATTTTTAGAGCCGTTTCGGCCCTTCTACAAAGTTGATTAGGATTCTTCCCCTTCAGAAGTATTATAACGTCACCTGCGTAACAGACTGGTTTAAGTCCTTCATCCGTTAGTATCCTTAGGAGACTATTTATAGTAGTGACCCACAGGAGTGGTGATAATATACCGCCCTGTGGTGTTCCCTGTGCTACTCTGTCTCTTATTTTTATGTCGTGGGACCCACAATTTATCCATCTATTCCTTAGCATGTGGCTTATCCAGTCTCGGAGAGCCCGGTCCACCTGAAACTGGTCTAAGGATTGGATGAGTGTGTCGGTCCGTACATTATTGAACGCCCCTTCAATGTCTATACATACCGCAAGTGTATACATCTTTCCATTGAAGGATTCTTCTATGTTGTGTACTACATCGTGTAGGGCGGTGTCCACCGATCGCCCTTTAACATAGGCATGTTGTCTAAATTTTAGCATTTCGCCTGGTATCTTACTTTTAATCATGGTATCCACTATACGCTCCATGGTTTTGAGTAAGAACGATGTTAGGCTTATTGGTCTATAAGCCTTAGGTGTTGCATAACTTGCCTTGCCGGGTTTAGGTATGAAAACTACCCTTGCCTCCTGCCAGGCTTTCGGTGTGTATGCGAATTTTAGACATGCTGTGAAAATGGCGGCTAGATGAGTTGATATGTAATCCACCTCCATCTGTAGTAGTGCCGGAAATATTCCATCAGGTCCTGGTGCCTTAAATGGTGAAAAGCTTCTTACGGCTTCTTTGACCATATGGTCTGTAATGATATAACTTAGTTGTTCCTCATTTTCACTGTAGTTCGGTATCTCAGTCTGGCCCGTCGTACCTTGCGGAAAATGGGTGTTCATCAAAAGTCTTACCATCTCTTCGGTTGAGTCCACTCTTCTGCCCATATCGTCTACCATTGTTTCGGTTTGGGTATGGGTTTTTGAGAGGAACTTTTTAATTTTAGAAACATCGTTAACGCTATCGACCTGTTCGCAGAATAGCTTCCAGGAGTTTCGTTTTGCTCTTCTTGTGATTTTGTTATATTCTCTGAGTCTTCTATGGTAGTCGTCCCAGTATACTGGAGATTTTTTACGGCGTGCCCTATTGTAAAGTCTACGGACCTCTTTCCCAATGTTGCGAATCTCCCCGGTCATCCAAGGCTTCTCTTGGGCTGATTTCCTTTCTCGAAGCGGACAGCTGTCTTCGAAAGACCTTACTAATGCATCCGTAATGTAATCAACATTAGTGTCAATATCCTCAACACTTAGGCACTCAAAAAGTCCATGCCCTAGTCTTTCTCTAATTAGCTTCCCGAATTTTGTCCATTTAGTTTTGGCCTTATTTCTGAAACTTATTGGGTTCGGCGGTGGCCGTGCTATCTTAAACCTTATGTAACGATGATCAGAAAAAGAATGTTCTTTAGAGACCCTCCATTCCTGTATCACGTCTATTAGATTTTCTGAACATATTGTTATATCTAATACTTCTTCCCTTATTCTATTAACGAAGGTAGCCGTGTTACCTATGTTAAGTGTTATTAGGTCGTTAGTATTCAAGAATTCTACTAGGGCCTGGCCCCGTTTATTAATGTTAGTACTACCCCACGCGACGTGGTGAGAGTTAGCATCGCAACCTACTAGTACTTCGTTACCTGTTTGTTTGACTTTCCTCACCAAGCGTTGTAGTTCCGACGTAGGTGGTAATGTCGGTGAATCGAAAGGCAGATATACTGATGCTAGGTATACACTTCCATTCCCTTGTTTCAGTACTGTAGCATCCGATGTTGACAACTCTGGAGAAAAAAGATAACATAAATTTTTGTGACATATAATACAAGTCCTTGGTCTAGTTCCTGTATTTGCATAAAACAGTTGGTAATTAACGTGGTTTAAGCCAGTAACCTTGTTTCGAATCGTCCATGGTTCTTGGATTAAAGCAATATGAGTCTTACCTTTATTTATTATTTCCATCAAAGCGTTGGTTGCCGCCTCGCTCCGATGGAGGTTTATCTGGATGACTTCAATCATTAGTCCTCCAGTAACCGGTCTTCTTGGGAGTCAGTGATTGTAGATTCGGCTCCCTCATCATTTTTTTTGGCTGCAGTGGGCGCTTATCTTCATCGCTGCCTTTATTATTTATTGGCTCATTTTTCCGGTTTTTAGCGCCAACCAAAGCCTTACCAATTTTGAAGAAGACTGCTTTGTTCACATAGAACGCCATACCCTTCGTCTTGACCAGGCTGGCCATGGAGAGCCGATCCAAACCCACCACAAGGAGAGTGCCATCACGATCATTCTCTCTGTGGAAGACTTCCCACCTCTTCACGTCCAGTCCCTTGTTTTGCTGGCCAAAGAGTTTGAGCATGCGTTCTGATGTGAAATTGCTGCCCCATCCTTTGACGTGTACTCTTGCTTTTATGAGCTGAGGGATGTCCTTCCTCCTCACCAGTTTCAGCTTAGCGCCTTCCCAGGGAGAGGGGATACTATCCACAAGCTCTTTGAGGGTCTCTATACATTCTGGTGACGCGAAATTCATCATCAGTGTGTCCCCTTTGAACTCGCTGCTCATTATTTGAATTTGGGGCCCGTCGTCGGAGTTGAGAGCGTGCTCCACAATTTTATTATTCACCAAGTCTTCAACGTTGTTGTGTTGGTCAGTGGGGATTTTGCCAGATGCTCTGTTGATGTCGATCACTGCGTAGCAGAGCTCGTCTCTATATTGCTTTCTGGCTACTTTGGCATAAGATGGTGGCTTCTTACCTTTTTCATCAACCAACTTCCTCTTCCGTAAAGATCGTGACATCTTTTTAGATGTACTAAGCTTTCCGGAGGATTCCGTGATTGCGCTCGCTTGACTTTGTCGCCGCCCTCTCCACCAGGATACAGACTGGAGTCTCCTTCGTGAGGGGCTTGACTTGCTCTCTCCAATTTGCTTGAAAGCGGGGAGCTCTTTTTCTTTTTCGGCGGTTTCGCAGTGTTCTGCTCTTCTGGAGATCTGATCCTCTTTCCTGCCTCCGCAGAGGTGGATGGAGTTTCAGATAGCTCCTTTGGAGCATCCTGCACTGTGGCCTGTTTGCTGCTTCGGTTCAACTTCTTCAACTTTCGTCGTTGTGCCCCTGATAGCTTCTTCTTTTTTGTCGTGAGCTGTGCCATGCACGCGTTGACTTCTTCTACCATCTTGCTGACCTCGATGTCTTTGGAGTTAGCTAAAACAGTAATGTTAACGTGTTCGTTTGAGTCGGAGTCGGAATCGGATTCCCTACCTGTACTAGAAGGCTGGGTCCAGTTTATACTCTCCCGTGGTTCCTCCTCTTCCTTCTCCGTATTTTTGCCAATGGCTATATGTGCGCTTGTTGCATTGTCTGCGACTACAGGCGCCAAGGCACCCACACCTGTAGGAGGATTGGTTGCGCTTGTTACACTTACTACGACTACAGGTGCCAAGGCAGCCACACCTGTAGGAGACTTTGAAAATGTTTTTGGCTCGCTATTTTGGGATAACGACGACACGTGACTAGGGAGCACATCAACAATTGCCGCCGGTACTGGGGTTATTACTCCCTGCACCGTAACTTTATTTCCACTTTTCCTACTTTCCATAGTTGTTTTTTTTTGTTTTAGGGGAAACACCCCCATAGTCAGTTTTGGTCCGCGGGGAATGCAATATTCCCTAAGGTGGTGTACACACTGTTCCATCCCCCCCAGGGTCGCCTCAGTAAGGATAGAAAAATCCATCCTCCCTGAGGCATCCCTAGTTGAGATGAAACAGTGTGTCCATCCCCCTCCCCCTATCCGCCACCTGGGGACGCGCCCGTTAGGAGACTGACAACTTCAGCGGGCGGTATATACCTAAGTGCTAGGCACTTCTTAAAAATATCGACTAATATCAACATAGCGTTGTGTGGAAAGTTCTGCAGCATGATACGGATAATTCCATCGGGTCCTGGCGATTTATATGGACCAAATGTGCGCCCACGCTGTCTTTTCCACATTCTCAATCGGAGTGGAGCTGAATCTGATTGAGAATGTGGAAAAAAAGTTAAAAAAATACAAAGAGCGGCATTATTATTTATATCCGGTTCCAGAAAGAGCACAACGCAGGCGGCACTCGACATGGTATTGAACCTACAACCTGTATGGTTTTTTGTTTCTACAAAGACCTGGTAAACCAGAAATGGTCGAGCAGGTCTGACTGTAAAATCACTAAATCTCTATGGCCAGCCATATCGAAATCTAGGACCAAAGATCTTCTTAACCTCACAAAGAGGGACATTCGTTTAATGATAGGCACGCTAACTGGTCGCTGTAATGTTAGATCTTTAACATCAAAGTGGCATAGTGATTCTGCCGACTACTGTCGACTCTGTGAGGATGAGGAGGAACTGGAAACAATCGAACACCTTCTCTGTGAATGTCCTACTCTATCAAGACGAAGACATCGCTACCTATGTGATTACACGAATCTGGAATCTCTATCATCCCACGATATTGGTTGGTTTGACATACAAAATCTGGAATCTCTATCATCCCACGATATTGGTTGGTTTGACATCAACTCATCTAAACCTCTCCTAAAAATCCATCTCTCTTATCTATACTCATCACCTCCTTCATCTTCATCGACATCTTCCTCTTCTTTTACTCATCTTCTCAGGACGAAAACAATGGACCAAATTGTCTCCGTGTGAAGTGGTACACGCCAGCAATGGTTGTGTGCCGCGCGTCCTATCGTTTCGTTTCTCGATAGTCACTCTGTGTGTTATGCTAATGCAATAGGAAACTCGGATGGCTACTCACATACGCATGCTTGTATCCAGGTTACTTTGATCGGAGAGATAGTGTGCTTGTGAGGTGAAAGGATAAGAGAAGAGTAGAACTGTAGAAGTTTTGTATATACATAAATCAAACGTATATGCACTTGGGTCACTTGCGATCCGAACTACATATGTTTGCACATACGCCGATGACAAGTTGTTTCTTTTCGTTTGACTAGCTGTTTCCTTGCTAGTCACAACATGTTAATACATTGAAGTACATTCCCAGGACCATTCTTCATGGTCTTGGAAATGCTTATTTTGCTTTTTATCTTGCTTATCTTATTTTTGAGAATATCTATGTTCTTTGATATCCACAATATTCTTCATTATGCCAGCCAATTTTCCTTACAAAGCTTATGATGTTGTCGATGGTTGCTTTCGAAACATCCTCTAGCTCGTCCAGAATATGGTCGCCTCTTTTTAAGCTGGCTTTGTAAACATGGACATTGGCAGAGGACGTGCTCTATAGTCTCGAGTTCGTCCTCCTCGTCTCACATAGTCTGGCGTAGTGTTGTCCCAGCGACTGGTCATTGCTCGAATTAAGCAGCCAGTTATATCTCCTACCGATGAGTCTCAGACTGCGCCTATCCAGTCCTAGCAGTAGTTCGGAGTTTGTGGCACTCAACTTGGGCCATAGGGCCCTTTAGGACATACAGTCGTGTCTACTGCTCCAGGCCTGGATGACCTTGCCTGAGATCCAGTCCCTTCGAGTCGTATAGAAGTAGGCATGCTGAGCAACGCTGATGAGTGTCGGATCAATCGAATCTCTCATGAATAGGTCAATTAGTAGCTCAAGTGTTTTCAACAGGAAAGGCGATGGACTAATCGGCATATAACCCTTCTGATTTGTGTGGGATGGCTTCCCAGACTTGGGAATGAACACAACCCTAACTTCTCTCAATATTCTCGGTATATACCTGAGTGCTAGGCACTTCTTGAAAATATCGACTAGGATCAACATAGCGTTGTGTGTCATAATTATCTATGCTACCATTCAATTCCCTGCAAACCGCAAAATTTATTTCCATAAGCAAAGAGAGTGTCTCAGAGCTTGACTCCGTCCATGAACCGTCACTCCTCTGAATGTATCCAGGAGTACTGGGGTCCTTAGATAGTTTTCTTCTGAATCTGGAGGCCTCATTTACGATATCTATGAACTCACAGAAAGATATCCATTAGCCCCTTTTTGCTCTTTTTATATCTCCCTTGTACGTTTTTTGTACTGCACTTTATGATATTTTTGCTCTATTAAAAAGTCTCCTCCAAGTCATCGGACAAGCTAGTTCAAAACTTTCTATCACAATATCTGTTACCTCATCCACAGTTTCATCCACATCGCTGATCGTACAACAACCCCTTGGTATGGAGGAAATTTTGGTTTCCATATTAGCATTGAATAAATCCCATTTAATCCTCCTAGGATTCCTATAGGGATTTGTTTTGCCCTTCTCAAAGCTCAGTTCGAAAGTTATTCTGCTGTGGTCTGAAAAGGAACAGTCCTCGGATACCCTGCATTCGCTTAAAAAATCCTTTCTACTGCTCGTCAATGTTACATATATAACTTTTTCCCTTTCTGTTGAGGCGTCGGGTAATTACCAAATAAAAAGCGTAATTATTCAATTCAGCTAAATCTGCAAAATTTATTAAATTAAATTTGAACAATATCCTCTTAATTCTACATACATTTGTGCGTAGATTATGGGTCCGTATTACCCAGTTTCTTAACAATATAAATCTTTTATTGGCAATTGAGATAAAAGTTTATTGGTGATCTTCAAAAGCTGACTTTACTTTCAGTAAGTTTCAAGGAAAAAGAAAGAATTATTTAAGGAAGTAAAAAGAATTGCCAATAAATGACAGCAGTAAATAAATTGATTACTACCGCCAGTTTGACGTTACAAACAAGTGTTGTAACGTCAAACTATGAGTGTAGTATTGTAAAAAAGAGTAATGTAATTTGCGGTTATATTTAAATTACAATAAGTTTAGCTATACACTGCAACATAGTCCCCGCCGTAAACTTTGTGTTTTAGCTCGGAATTTACCTCTTCATTCACGGGTGAAAAGTCCATTCACAGTTTTCACCACAGCACGGCGTACCACGTTATCTCCTCCACGATGAACATCAATGACTATACCCTTTGCCACACTTGCCGTTTGTATAGACATTGAGGGCGCTTTTAACAACGTTCAGACCGATACACTTCTCCAGTCCTTAGACGAGTTTAGGTTGACCGGGCGTTGATAAACTGGATCAACAGCTAAGGAATAGGTGGATTATTTGTGGGTCATATGACGTAAAAATTAGAGACAAGGTAAATCGTGGTATACCACAGGGAGGCATTTTATCGCCTCTTCTATGGGTTACGACGATACACAGTCTCCTTAAAGCCCTCACCAATGAAGGACATAAACCAGTCTGTTACGCTGACGACGTTATAATACTTCTTCTGATGGTACGACTGCACAAGTCTTACCATCAAAAGATATTACAATAACTGGTCGGTCATATTCAAACAACGGAAATCTCCGACCGCATTCCTGAAGTACGGCTACAGCTACCTGTGATTCGTTCCTGCCAGACAGACGCTCCTGGGAAAACGGAACACTAGCTCATGCGCCAGTGCGAACCAGCTGCTACACTGATGGGTCCAGTCTAGGAGGAAGGACGGGTCTGGGACTTTTTATTGATGAGCCAGAAGTCGAACTTTACTTCCGCCTCCCAGACCATAACACAGTATTTCAAGCAGAATTTCGAGCAATCACGGAGTGTGTTAACTGGCTCAGTAATACCACAAAGCCTAAATATGCCAACATATTCACAGATAGTCAAATGGCGATCAAAGCAATAACATCGGAAAAGGTCAAATCCAGAACAGTGTTAGACTGTAAAAGAACGATAAATAATTAATCAGTCCATGGTCAACTGCGTATTTTCTGGGTACCCGGACACAACGGAGTGATTGGAAATGATCGAGCAAACAGCTTGGCTTCAAAGGGCAGAGAACATAGAGTAATAAACTTGGAAAATTTGAAACCTTTCGAAGCCACGAAAGATGAGTTGAAGCACCGGGCACTGATGGCTCACAAAACTGTGTGGAATAGAGCAACTGCAAAGATACTGTGTGGTGACCCAAATGAAAATAAAACAAGTAGTTTTCTGAAACTAAACAAGATCGAGATTAGTAAGATGATGAGTGTTCTAACGGGACACTCAAGCTTACAGGCACATCTTCATCGCACTGGACTAGCAGAAAACGACGAGTGCAGGGAAACATCGAAACGATGGAACATTTTCTGTGTCACTGCCCAGCTTTCACACATGCAAGATCCCGATATTTCCGGTTCCGACATATTGCCAGACTAGACTCATCTCAGAGGATATGACTGGATGATACTGAGAAAATACGTGTCCAGTACCGATTTTCTGTAACCCGTGGGGTATAAAAATCATAAATAAGGAGCGCACAACAGTATTTCGCTTGGCGTGCTCGTCCACTACAATGACGACATCATTTACGGCTATTGGACTAGCCGAATCCACATACCACTAGTCAAAATTAAGCAAAACATCTCTCACCCATTGTTTCCTGAATGCATCGGCAATCATGCTTGAAACTCTGACATTTTTACTCGGTGCTGAGCCGCTTCCATCTGGATTTGCTCGCTCTCGCATGCCACTCGAAGAACCAATTAAAAAATGATTGGCCGTAAGTGCCTCATGCTCTGATGACTCCAAGGGAACATAAATCAATGGACGTATATGTAAAATGTTTTCCACATCAACTAGAACTGACCTCAAGACTTCTTCACGAAGTCGAACAGTAGGCAGAATGTCCATCAATACGGATCGCACCATCCTTTCCCATGATCCCCCCATGTGGGATCATGGGAAAGGAAGTATAAAAGTCCACTCAATCTCTGGATGTTTTCGTTTAAGCTCGTTTGTAGATATTTTCTCAATCTCTTCTGCCAAGACACGACAAGCTCCACGAAAGTTAGTAGCGTTATCCGAGAGAATGCGACGGGGTACTCCACGACGGCTTGTAAACTGTTTGAGAACCATTAAGAAGGAATCGGTGGAGAGGGATGGTGCCATCTCGATATGCACTGTCATACAAGTGAATAAAACACGCCGTCGTTTCCCATTGCTTCTGCCTAGCACGACATCTAGGGGTCCAAAATAATCGCCTCCCGTGAAATAAATTGGGCGAGTGAACGTTGAGAGGCGTTCATTTGGAAGATCAGCCATCTGGGGCGGCTTTTCCAATTTTGCACAGCTGCCAGACATTTGAAACTGTCCGCACTATTGCTCTCAATCCAGGGTTCAAAAATCGTTTTCGAACATTATTGACGATGATAAAATTCAATAAGTAAATATGTAATTTGATGTTTTGAGGAAATGATTATAGGCCTTTTGACAGCTACGGGCACATCCATACGCAAAATACCAAAATCGTCAGGATAAGGGCAGAAATCTCTTCAAAGTACACTTCTTCTTGACAAGCCTTGAATATAAACAATTCCACAATTCCAAAATTGTTTTTTATTTTACGAGAACACATAATAATGTGGAGATATTTAAAGACCAACCGCTGACTGGAACGAAATATTTCACATTTCCCAAACATTTTGGGTCTGGAACTATTGTAGATAATTCAGATGTGACAAAGTCGCTCGGTTATTACATCAAGAGGAACAGTAAATTCAGAGGTAGGCCAATTTGTATCATCAGAATATCAGAATTGAGGACCTGTAAACAAACGCGTATTAAAATGTAAATTTGGTATGGTGTTCCATTTTGTCCCGTCATCAGCCACATTTTTGGCAGATGGTACCCATCTCCACTGTCTAACGCTTGACCCTTCCAGTATTTCTCCTATTCGCAATGCCGCAAATTGTTTAAACTTTCTCGCATCTGATCTTATTCAGTATAAGACATTTTTAGAATCAGACCCGAAGAATTTGTGATGTACTGTTACTGTTATTTCATTTTCAATGAAATTTGGCAATCGTAAACCTATTACTGCAGCCATAAGCTCGAGTCTGGGGATGGAAATTGGTTTAAGAGGCGCTATTTTAGTTTTCGATGCCATCAGACTACATTTTATGATGCCTTCGTATTCAATTCGTAGGTAGACTTCAGCAGCGTATGCATTAATGCTGGCGTCAACAAATGTGTGGAGATGAATATTTGGAGATCAACTTAGAAATTGGTGACATCTTGGAATGCGGATGATGGGTACATTCGGTAACAGTTTTAACCAGATCCACCACTTCTCACGTTCTGTTTCGAATATTGGTTCATCCCAATTAACTCTAGAAATGACCCAACAGACCAAGAGGGTCGAATAGAACAGTAACCGCCAAACAGGTTTCAAAACAAATAAGTAACAAAACAATAGAGAAGTACACTCATTAAGCACTGTACACCAAAACAAAAATACTCGATTTCAGTGTACTGCACTACCCCAGCAAAATTTCCCATTACCAAATAACCTGACGGGTAAGCTAAATTCAAAACTATTAACTGCTTATAATTTGGGCTCTCTTCGAATTATTTTTACATGTACATGTCTCTGGAGGAAAGTGCTTCCACTCAAGTATATCAATTATTACATAAGTAATAATTTTATGAGTGTGTTTGTGTGGTAGTGGATATTTCCGAGTTGCTATTGCTTGTTCACCACCATCAGTGGTGAGAAAGTAGAAGAGCGTAAAATTGGGAAGAGCATAACATTGAGTTATCGATTTTTGTCGTCATATGACGAAAAATTTCATTTGCCGAAGGTGGGATTGAACTCGCGACCTCGTGGTGTCGTAGTTTAGCATTTGCGTAGTTTAGTCGTTGCTGATCAGTCGTAGTGAACGGACGTGTTTAGCACAGAGCGGATAGTTAAAATCTATTTCGCAGTACCTATTACGCAATCGCAAAAAAACCTGTACAAAGTCTGGAAGGCCTACATCGTAGTACCTATTACGGGCTAATACAGACAAAAAAATAATAAATTCGTTGACGGGAATGCCTTCGCGTTCCGATGGAGCGGGGTTCCCCATGAAGTCGAATTGGTACTCATACACTTGTATGTGGGGGCGTTGGTAGACGCATTGTATTCACCCTGTGTTAAGAGCACAGTGCGGTAAGGCCATTGCGGCGGGTACGCACTATAAACACTCGACTCCTATTGTCCGTCCGTCTCTCTTGCAGTTGAGCACTCGAAGCGAACGGACGTGATTTTTTCTAGCGAAAAGTTATTAAATCGCCCCTCTGGTGAGACGACAGGTGCAGGGGAGGCTGATGACGATTTAGAAATGGATAGCGATGACCAGTCCGGAGGAATTTGTTTCGTTCGTCTGGTTTGAGGAGTGTCTGCTGACGGCTCTGGCTGTAGTAAGGCGAGAACAGGTGGTAGCGGAAAGGGAAATGGTGGTAATGCAGTAGGAAAGAGTGTTAAGAGTTCAGAATTGAGAGGTAAGGCAAGTAAGCCTATAAGAGCTCCGGCTAAGGGAACCGCCTCTAAGGCAACTGAGAGCTTGACTTCTGATATTGAGGTTGTTGATGCGAGAGGTAGTAGGCACTCGCGTACCCCGAGGCGACGGCTAGCGGCTCTGCTGAGAGCATTATAAGTAAACTGAAGGTGATTACTGGCAGAGTGATGACTACGCTCATTGACGTATATAGTGTAGAAGGCTCTCTCGTTAGAGAGATGATGGGTCTTTCGGGATAAGGAAGCCGGTTTAGAGGTCAGCGTGGATTACAAACTCGATCCAAGAGTGTTTGTTCAAGGGGTTGACACACAGCTTACTCCTGATGAGTTCATGAGTGAGCTGTATGACAAAAATCTCAAGAGCAAGCTCTCTAGGTAAGGGTTTGCAAAAACGTGAGAATAGTGAGTAAGCCATGGACAGTCTCCCAAGATGGTCAGGTTACCATTGTGCTAGAAGGCTGCGCTTCTGCTATGGAACACCTTTTGCAGCAGGAAGATGTTATGTGAGGTGGTTCAGTTTCCGAGTTCAGAGGCCGTCCGTTTGAATTGGTCATGTCGTGTAGGAGGTGCCTCGGCCTTGATCACATGGTTAAGGATTGCCGAATGACCCAGAGCGTGTGCATCCATTGTGGTCAGCCAGGTCACAATGCTAGATATTGTGTGTATCCATTGAATTGTCTTAATTGTGCTTTTAAGGGTAGGCCCTCTTGTACCAGGCGTGCCCGTTGTATGTTTCGTTGATCGCCCGTGAGACATTAAATGTCCGTCCGTTATCTTCAACTGAATTGCCAAGGAAGCGAATCACCCGGTGTATTTGTGAATTGGATTGTGTTGTTGCGTTAGTTCAGGAGCCATATGTGGCCATGGATGATGTGAGGGGTCTGCCACTAGAGTTTCGTGTTATTTGTGATTTGCGTCGTAATGCGGCCATTGTCGTCAGAAGTAGTGGTAATAATGTAGTGGTTGTGGATCAGTCTGACCATGAAGTATGTGTTAGGCTCGAAGGTGTTTTCGGTGTTGTGTTCGTGGTCAGTATTTACTGCAAGTTTGAGGAGCTAATCGATCCCTACTTGTGCTATCTTGAGCGGATCGTTGAGCTGGTTGGTAGGGAACCGCTCCTGGTAGGTATGGATGCGAACGCTGCTTCCACTGTGTGGTATAGCAAGATGTCCAGGCATGCGGCTGGCTATCTTAGCATCCACAGGGGGGAGCAGCTAGGTGAATGGCTCCTTAATCGGAACCTTCACGTGGTGAATATACCTACCATGGAGTATTCCTTCCAGGGGCCAAACGGTTCCAGTGACATTGATGTCACCTTGATAAATGATGAGGCAGCTAGAAATTTCAGCTTTGTGTGGAGCATAAGATCTGACATTGGTGTCAGTGACCACAATCCCATACTAATGGAGGTTAGTGTAAATGTTAGGAGAAACTCTCAACCCTTGCTGCAGAGGAGTTGGTCAACCTGGCAGGCCGACTGGACTTTTTATGAGGAAATGATTAGGGAAACTTTTCGGCCATATACGTTGGAGCACTTTGCCCAGTTGGAAACAGATGAGAAGGTTTACCTTCTGAACAGATTAGTAACAGAGGTAAATGATAGAGTTTTGGGTGTTTTCGTCAAGGGTATTTTCCCTCTGAGTGGAAATTTGCTAAGGTCGTTGTCTTGCTGAAGTCCCTGGACAAGGTCAGGAGCTATCCTAGATCATATCGCGGTATCAGCCTCCTTCATGTTTTGGGGGAGGTGCTGGAAAGGGTTATGGTGACTAGGCTCCAAGAAAGTTTAGTTGGTAGGTCGTGTCGATACCTATTTTGCTTTATGGAGGGAAGATCTACTGAGGATGCGTGGCTCCATGTCAAGAATAAGATCGAGGATTCGACGAACAAATATGTTTTAGGTATCTTCGTGGACTTTAGAGGGGCGTTTGACCATCTTCAATGGTCGAGTATCCTGGAAAGGTTGAGAGAAGTAGGATGTGATGAGATTGCGTTGTGGCAAAGTTACTTCAGTAACCGCTTTGCTACGGTTGTAGGGGTAAACGACTCAGTTACTGTACACGTTGGGAGAGGATGTCCCCAGGGTTCGATAGGAGGACCAATACTCTGGAATCTTATGATGGACCCTTTGCTATACCAACTAGAACAATATTGCAACTTCTGTGCTTTTGCAGATGACCTCCTTTTGTTAGTTGAGGAGGATTCTAGATTGCGGCTTGAGACTGATGGTGCTGAGATGATGCGGATAGTTAAGAGTTGGGGAGACAGTGTAGGGGTTCATATTAACCTTCAGAAGACAAGTTTGATGTTGTTAAAGGGTCGTTTTTCCTCTAATATTCATGCTATTGTTAAAATTGCTGAGCATTCATTATCATACGTTGATAAAGTAAAGTACCTGGGAGTTATGTTGGGTGAAAGGATGAATTTCCTACAGCATATCGAATACTTGCGTGAAAAATTGATTACGGTTACTGGTCAAGTTCGAAGGATAACAAGGTGCGAATGGGGATTGAGTAGGAAGGCAGTCCGACGTTTGTAGCCTATGCAACCTATGGGTCATCAGTATGGTGTGACGTAGTAAGAGGAGTTGTGGGAAAGAGGAAGATACTGTCTTGCCCGAGAGTGATTCTGCTAGCATGCATTAAAGTTTGCCGCACTGTCTCCACAGATGCACTTCAGACTCTGATGGGAGTTACCCCGTTAGACCTTGAAGTCTTAAGGAAGGGCTATTTGTTCCGAATCAGGAAAGGTATGATTCTACCTCAAGATGAATGGGTAGTACCGAACATTGAGAGTATGACTACCTCAGAGTTGACAGCTCATCTATCACCATGCTCTAATTCTATGTAGCAGGATAGGTGGGACTCTTCCCTTAGGGGCAGGATCACTTATCGCTTCCTTCCGGATGTATTGTTTGTGTCGATGTATGAGTATTTTGTTTTTAGTATGGAATTAAGATTCCTACTAACAGGGCACGGTTCATTAAATGAATTTCTGCATAAGCGAGCTTTAAGCACAGCTCCTTCCTGCTATTGTGGCGCTCCGAGTGAGGACGTTGTGTATGTGCTCTGCTACTGTGGATTGTACGCAGAATTTAGAGATCTCACAAGTATGGGTATCTCCTTCGATGGTCAGGAGTGGCAATTCCAGGGCATGGTTTCATCCCCTGAAACATTGGCGTGCGCTGAGGAGTATGCTCATCGAGTGTTCGCAGTTCGACGAACACTAATGATGAGGTAAATATGTGATGTTTTTGTGTGTTATATGTGTGACTGTCTTGGGTCACCAGTCCCGGTGCTGCGTGGAGCCAAAACTGGGAGTAGCGTCAGCTACGGAAACCGACCAGAGGTTTTCTGATACCACGGGTACGTGTTGGGTCATTGGCACCTCGCGTGTTATAAGACTTAGTTCTTGTTGGGGGCTCGTCCGGGCGAAGCCTTACCGACTCCGAACGGTAGGTGTCCTACGCAGTGTGTGTCTAGACCGTTCTACCTGCGTGTTTACGCTAACCATTCCACGGCCGCAGCTTTTTACATACTGATAGGGTTACCCTGGAACTTGTTTCCAGACTGGCTGTTTGTGTGGCCCCTGTTGGGTGCTTCGTGGTAGCTGTGGTTTAAACCCAAATCGCGGGAAGAGTCGCTTGAACTCGGTGTGGAGTTGCACTTACTCCGAGGTATTAGATAGGCCTCGATCCCTCACCAATAGGGAAGTTCATACCCATATGTGTGACTTCGAATTGGTACCTATGTATTAGTGATGTCCCTGTGGAGGTCTACCACCCTCTAAGGGTCCGTCACTAATACAAAGGGGCGCTAGTCGTCGCAATGTAGCGTGCTATTGTGAGCTGTTTGCTCGCCGTGAGTGAAGCCCCGAAGCATATACTTACGTAAAGCAAATTTCTCTCTGTCCGTCCGTTGGCCTTGGCCAAAGCCGACCACACCAAACATGATGGAAATTTCCCCAGTACCCAAATCGCGGGTAGAGCGTAAGCTCGATGTGGAGTTGCATTTTCAGCCGGGTGCCATCCCATAGAATGGGGTGCCATCCCATAGAATGGAGGAGCCTACCTTTTTAGGATGACATGCCAAAAACATGAAGTCAAATTGGTACTCATGCACTTCTGTGTGTGCGGGCGTTGGTAGACGCATTGTATTCACCCTGTGTTAAGAGCACGGTGCGGTAAGGCCATTGCGGCGGGTACGCACTTAAAAGGCTCGACTCCTATGTCCGTCCGTTGGTCTTGGCCAAAGCCGACCACACCAAACATGGTGAAAATTTCCACCCAGTACTCACAACAGGTGGTACGGTGAGGGGAAAACGTCACGAAGGTGGAGTCACTCACCCAGGTGAGTGACTCTTTTGTTTTTCTTACCGAAAACCAAAAAGAGTCACTCACCTGGGCTAAAGGCGTCATAGATGCTTCTAAGACCAATCAGCCGGCTGAATGAGCCACAAATTCAGCTGTGGTAACGGCTAATAAAGTCAAAAGAATCAGATCACCTGATGAACCCCAGCCTTCGAAAAAGGCAACAGGCCCTAATGTCACCATCAACAGGACACTCACCAAGCCCTTCAATGAAGTGTCGAAGGAGAGTCTATGATGACCGTTATATATATAGGAGTAGTGAGGATGGATCCATCCTCAAGGTCAAATGGAGCCATGTACAATCAGCCATTATGGCTCATTACCTCGATGTCAGTAGAGAAATGCCGGGCACACCACCAATCTGCAACGATGCAGGATGGCATCAGGGGAGAGTAAAGCTCTTATATTTCGGTGATGCCAGATCAGTAGACCTGTATAAGGCTGCTCTGAGTCGAGCGGGTGTGGCCGGGTGCCCAGTTAGATGTTGTCGAAAAAACAACATCCCTAGTCACCCTAGAGCCAACACCTGGGTTAGAAGAAAAACAACATCCCTAGTCACCCTAGAGCCATCACCTGGGTTACAGAAGAACCCTCCAACCCGGCTGACATATTAGAAATAATAAAAGATTCCAATCCTGGTCTGCCCACCCATAATTGGAGAATCAGCAGGGTGGGTGAGGCGGATGGTAAAAAGCGGCAGGTCAATTTGATTCTTAACGCCGAATCCATCTCCTTCTCTGAGGACGAAAGCTCTACTTCTGACACAGAGGGGCTGAGGACTCTTTGACGCATCTGGCGGGGACACGCTTCTCGATGATACGGACGAAGAGTTCGATAACACCCTTGTCGGGGTGGATGTTAATCTGTCAATTACCAATGATGGTAAGAATTCTACAGATTAACATCCATCAAGCTAAAGCAGCCTCAACGGCTCTATTGCTGCGCCTGCCCATAGGTGCAGCAGACATTGTCCTGATACAGCAGCCCTACGCAGTGGAAGGAAGGGTGTGCGGTATCAGGACACCCAACTTTAAACTGGTTGTGGCCAACTGTGAAGGCACTCCAAGAACCTGCATTTTGGCCAGGAAAGATCAAAGTATCTTTCTCCTGGCTAATTTAAGTGGTAAAGACAAAACATCTGCTAGTCTGGAGATCGGTAATCGCATATATTGGGTGGTCTCCAGTTACTTGCCTTATGAAGCTGTGGTACCGACTGCTCTATTCAGGGAAGTAGTAGAAGAAGCAACGTCAGACGAGGTCGAGCTGATTATTGGCGCAGACACGAACGCTCATCATACCATCTGGGGTAGTACGGATATAAACACTAGGGGTGATTCGCTTCTTGACTTTATTTTAACTACCAACCTAAGTATTTGTAACATAGGTAATAAACCGACCTTTACAATTAAAGACAGACAATAAGTACTAGATGTAACCTTTGCTACTGACCGGCTGTCAGACAAAATTATTGGGTGGAATGTACTGGACGACCACTCAATTTCAGATCACCATTATATTGAGTTCAAACTCACTGAAAAAGCGCCTGAACCTGCCGTCCACAGAAATGTGAGAAAGACAAAGTGGCACCTGTATGAGAAGAATTTCAAGAAAGTCCTCAACTCCAAACTTCTGTACGAACCGAATGACAAAGCCGGTCTGGATAATCTGGTCGAGCATATCACCACATCATTCAATAGTTCCCTTGAAGAAGCCTGTCCAAAAACAAGGTACAAGGGTAAAACTAAACCCCAATGGTGGACTTCTGAGCTAACGGCTATGAAAAAGACCTGCAACAAGCTACTGAACATGGTTAAATCTACTGGGGTCGCTAATGTTTGGGATGCCTATAAAGATCTATAGAAGGATCTATAAGAAGGAGCTTAGCAAGGCGCAAAGACGCTCTTGGTATACCTTCTGTGGCGAAGTGGAAAAGGTCTCCGACGCCGCAAGGCTGAGGAAAATACTGGATGAGGATGAGGCAAATAATTGGACCAAAAACAGCGAGCAGTCGCACAATGTACTGCTCGACACACATTTCGCGGGGAACTCTCTAACAGAACCAGAGGATCAGCAGGACCAACAAGAGTGCGAGTGGACTGCGAGCGTCGCTAGCTCGTTGACAGAGAGATCCAGAATATGCTGGGCTATTAATAGATTTGAGCCCTTCAAGTCAACTGGACCAGACGGCAGCACTCCAGCAGAAAACGTTGAAGTACATTATCCCCTGGCTGGAGAAAATTTATGTACGCTGTATCAGGCTTTCATACATCCCGAATCGATGGAGGGATACCAAAGTGGTATTCATACCTAAAGCGGGGAAGATATCACACACTAGGCCAAAAGACTTCAGACCAATTAGCCTATCCTCCTTCCTATTGAAAGGTCTGAAAAGACTTTTAGATTATTTCATTGGGGAAAACCTGGATAAAAAACTCCAGTCGGTGAACCAACATGCTTACAATAAGGGGAAGTCTACAGAATCAGCCCTGCACGAACTTGTGAGCACTATCGAATCGTCCCTGCATTTCAAGGAATTTACCATGGTGGCATTTCTTGACATAGAAGGGGCTTTTAACAACATTCACTCTGATGCAGTAATTGCGGCACTGTCACATCTAAAAGTTAACTCTAGTTTGATTAGACAAATTCAACGTCTGCTCAACAGAAGACGCATAACAGCATGTCTTGGGTCCACAACTCTAACAAGGTTTGTAAACAGAGGGACCCCACAAGGAGGAGTACTGTCTCCACTAATTTGGAACCTAGCGGTGAATGAAATCCTGCTAGATCTAGAACGTTGTGGCTGCAAGGTCGTGGCATATGCAGACGACGTGGCAATCGCAGTGAGTGGCAAATTCGAAAACGTCCTCCGACACATTCTACAGGTGGCTCTGAACAAATTGGCTAGATGGGCCAGAAGCAGCGCTTTGGGCGTAAACCCAAACAAGAAAGAATTGGTTCTGAATAAAGTCCCACATGTGAACCCTCCACCACATGTGAACCCGCAACCAAAGCGGCAATAAGATTAAACTGCCTATCAATGTGGAGGTACAAAAATTACGGTCACATGAGGATATCAAAGTGTAGTGCTATGGTAACCGACCGAGTGGACTATATACCAACTGTGTACACCTTCGAGAGAAATAACATCACTATGATTCCCGCCTGAGATGAATGGGTTGGAAGAACACCAGGTAATATAAACCATTTCCACTTTTACACGGATGGTTCGAAGCTTGATAAAACGGTTGGCTTCGGAGTACACTGTGCAGAGCTTAGTTTGGATATAGCTCACAGACTACCAGATACCTGCAGTGTCAATCAAGCCGAAATAATGGCAATATGGGAAGTAGCCAAGTGGCTGAGTCGCAACATAGTAACCAACACTGGCGTTGTCATTTACTCGGACAGCCAGGCTGCCATCAATTCTCTGGAGGCAACGTCCCTAAATTCACAAACAGCCCTCGACTTCCGCAGATCTCTTAAGGAGATGGCTGAGCAGTTTAACATACACCTCATATGGGTGCCTGGGCATAGGGATATCCTGGGGAACTGCAAAGCCGATGAACATGCTAGGAAAGGGACGACATTACAAATTCTCGAAGAATTTGCATATATTGGCGTGCCACTATCCACGTGCAAGCTTTGGCTTAGGCAAGAGGCAATCAGGCAGTCCAACGAAAGATGGACAGAAATCGCCACCTGCAGGGTAGCTAGACAAATCTGGCCAAAGTATGACCTGAGAAGATCAAAATATCTCCTCGCACTAGAGAGGCAAAGATTGTCTACGTTAGTATCAGTTCTGACGGGACACTGCTTGATCGGCGAACACGCCAAAAGATTGGGTATTGACTCTTCTGCAGAAGCTGTGGAGATGAGGTAGAAGTGGTGAGCATTGAGCACTTGCTATGCGACTGCCCCGCTCTGAGTAAACGACAACTGGACATACAGATCTTTCCAGTACCGATATTCGTACTATCGATAAATTTGTATATCAAACAGGTTGGTTTCGATGAGGGGCATTTCAGTAGTATAAAGAATACAACAACCAAACGGGCAGAGTACACGACTAGATTCTAAACATCAAACAGTGTGAAGTGTTTGTTGTTTTTTTTTTCGATCATTCTATGGTAGTGTCAATCGAGTAAAAAATACAATGTTTCAGTGTGCAGTGAAGTAGTGTACACTACTGTAGACGAAGAAATGAATGTCTTGATGCAGAGGTTTAGTAGGCATAACGCTTTCATCAAACACCTCGGGATCAAATTTCCCAACGAATGTTAACTCGTCAATTGACGGCATCCACCACATGCCCAATACCTTCTCAAATTTGCCTTCGGGATCATCAAAACACTTTTTGCTTCCAAAGTGGGAAATTCCAATGCATTTATGACATATTTAGAGTTGGACAGCCAATTACGCATCTCAAACCCTTCTTCGCTGTGTATTGTTAGCACAATGTTAGTTATTGAAAACATTTCGTCATCTGAATCCACATTTTGCAGTCAGTCGTCGACAAAAGTATTGTTTAAAATAGCATAAACTGCACCGGGAAACTCTACAGCAAATCGTTCTGCATTCTTGTTTTTTATAAAATTGGTCAAGGAGGGGGAATAAGAGGCTCCCTGGGGCATGACGGTCATGACATATACATTAATCTTCTTAGAATTGTCGCCTCCGCGCCAAAAAACTGCTGGGCACATTGATCACTCTTGGCAATACGAATTTGGTGAAATGAATGTCACCCGAAAGAGCAATCGGCCTCTCACGAAAACGAAGCAAAACACCAACCAACGATTTCAATAAGTCTGGACCCGTTAGTAGAACTGAGTTTAGAGAAACGTTTTCAATTGCGGCCACTGTGTTCCAAACAATACGGGGTTTGTTCTTGTTTTTCTTTCTCACCGTAAAAATTGGAATGTACCAGGATTTACCGCCAGAAGAGATTTCGTTTGCCTGCAACTTCCTAATATAAACCTTCTGTAAATAGTCTTGTATTTTTTGTACTAAAAATTACTTAAGTTCGGGGTTTTTGGTTTCAAGACAAAATAACCTATAACATGCTATGGGTAATGAATCAGGTAAACATATGTTTTCATATTTCCATAGCAGTCCAGCTCCCCATACCTTTTCTTCGGGAATATATTTTGTTGTGTATTCCATAGTTATTTTTGCACGATCATCTTCTTTGGATCGAAGTGAATTAGTATTTAGTTTTATTCCTATCGAGTCCAGAAAAAAGTAATTTTGCAGTAATTCATCCATACGATCGTATATTTCACAGGGACAGACATGCATAACCCGTTGGATAGAAGCATTATTTGTGCACTGTCAGCCATAAACACCCCATCCAAATCGGCATCTTATTGCAATTAATCGATCATCAGGACTTTCTTTAATTTCTAAGGGAACGCAGAGTTTGGCATTGTCGATTCCAATTAGAAGTCTTGCTTTTACTGAGGTATATGGCTAAATTTATAAATTTCGTAAATTTCGTCTTCCTTTGTGAGCGTTTGTATAGGTAAATCCAGATTTGCAATAGTTCTAACGTTGCGAAGTACCACTTTAACTTCTGATTTCTCACGTGAAGATATTTTCAAATCTACTACCCTAGAATTCGCATCTGTTTGTGTTATGTCGCCATTGACTGTAACGGCCACTCCTTGCTCATGGCCCAATTATGCCTCTGGACCAAAATCCGCACCAAACAGTGACTCGTTTTGGGTGTATCGGCTTTTGAATGTATGCGTGCTGGTGTTCTGTGCCCCAAATGCGACAATTTTGCTTGTTTACATACCCGCCAAGATCAAAATGAGCTTCATCTGAAAAGATGATTTTTTTGGCAAAATCGGCATCTTCTGTAAGTCGATCGCAGGCCCACTTCCCAGCGTTGTTCAAGCGTATACACAACCATATTCGTTCAACGTAAGGATAAAACTAAATATCTGTCAAATCAGACATGAGCTAAGTGTTACCATTCACAAAATAAGCACTAGTTGAAAAAAAACGTTAGATGGCGGACCCTTTATTTTCTACACATCTTCATCGATTTATGAAAATTTTCTTAAAATGTTACCATGAGCAAGAGTTCGAAATTAGCTTATCAAAGAGAAATTAGACAAAATCCGCAAAAAAAATTTTAAAAGCAAGAAATATAATAAAAAACAATTGTATATATATCTAATAAGCTTTTGCTAAAAACTGAACCTGGGAACACTGTTTAAAAAAATCTAATGTTTAATTTAACATTCTGGTATTTCAAAAGAATCACTTTAATTCCAACATTTCGATTACCTTTTTCGATGCAAGTATTTGGAAAAAATTAATAGAAATATGGCATATCCCAGAATTTCGTCCTTTTTTAAAAGCAATGTGATCGGTTCAGTTATATATAGTACGAATAATTTTCTGTCAAAAATAATTCTTTAAACTCTTTCATTCATAAGACAGAATTTTTAATACTAACTTATGAATTTTATTTTTTTCTAAATAGTTTATAAAAAGTTTTTAAATTGTAATTGTATAAACGTTACAAAATAAAATCATCAAAACAATCGCCTATTATGTTCTCTTTCAAAAGACGCGATATTTGTAACAATAGGTTCAGCCGTTCAACAGCAATTAAAAATTTCGTAAAACACTAAAATGCATTTTCTCATATTTTTAAAATTTCAAACCCCCTTAAATTTTGTATTTTTTTTAAATAAATTATAGCGTGATCTATATTAACATTTAGCAACTTTTTATTAACTTTCTAGGCAAAAATAATATTCATAGGTTAATATTAAAACTTCTGACCCTCATGCAATTAAAAATGTATAATTTCTTATTACCTACAAATAATTGCATTATTTTCTTATGAGGTTTTATGGAAAAGCTTTAATAAAAGGGGTGACACCTTTTTTTATTCAATAAAATTTTTTTTGCGACTTTATTTTTAAAAACGTAACCCTGATCCCTCATCAATTGGAGCATATCGTCATCGGAAACGAAAAAGGGCGTAACAACAAGAAAAATGGAAACTCAGTTTTTGACGGATTTCGGTACCCTGCATCAAAATACACATCCTGACAAGTTTTTAGCGGCGTAATATTAAAAATGGCGAATTTATTAACGAAATTCAAAAGGGCCTAGCAACAAATTATTTCTTTTTTCATAGTTGAATGATACTATTTCACGCAATTTTCACAAACAAGTTATAAATTATGTTTGTGTGATTTTATATATGCATCATGATGTTTAGACATTATCCTGAAAACTAAATTTTTCTAACGGCAACACTTTTCATTAGTGTTGCCGTTTTTTGCTTCTCCTGTAAAATTTTCAAACATTTCTGATGACGATATGTATTCAAAGAGTGTGCTTTTCCGAATAGTGTCACTGGCACGTAACGAAATAAGATTTATTCTCTTTTGCGTGAAACAACATGGATGGATTTACTTTAACATTTTGCTCTTGAGGCTCTTTCCGAATCCAAAAGAGGATTGTGCGGCATTTTACAATTGTCTACATCGCATTGTCTCTTCGAATGTCAGGGGCGTAACGAATGTTTATTAAAACATCGCAGACACAAATTAGACTCTAGAATAAAATTCCATCTCTCATTAGTGGTAAATGACAGAAATTCTGGACATTCAGCTAAACGATGGCTCTGCGAACATTTAAAGCAAGAAATAGTCATTGTCGAGTCTCTGTTAATATATAACAGAGCATGGGATCATTCAAATAGTCGGCAAGGCCCATTGCTTGCATGGTTGTTCTGTAATTTTGTACAGTGTATAAGACTATCTAATTTCTCTTTTTTACGGGTGGTTGTTCTTTAAGTCTCTTTTGCAAATCATGGTGATTAATTTCTGGCCTGCCATATAACTTTCGAGAGAGTCTCAACTGCAAAATTGACAGTTGCTAGCATCATTAGCTGACCCTTTAAACATTTCTATAAGCGCATAAGGTTCTCCTGTTCTGTAACCCCACAACTCTCTGTCGACTACACATAGTTTGTAATAAAAATCGGACACTCTTCGGGTTTGCCACTAAAGGTTGGCAAATCTTTCCTAATCGCTTGGCGAGCCGCAACTTCCGAGGTGGACAATGTTAAATCAGCTGTTGAATTATTATTTTTATCGAAAAAATTTAATGATTGGAAATTAACCCTCTAATGCCCCAGCCTGTCTTTAGACGGGCTACACTCAAAGTGCTCGCACACCAACAAAAAATGTTAAAATGAGAACAAACTTATTTAAAACTGTACACGAAGAATAAAAGCACGTGCTGGAGTTTGGTGCGACACTTTATATTGTTTTGTGTCTCAATTGTGCCATTTGCAAGTCAAGTTTTGTTGAATTCAGCGTAAATAAATAGTTTTTTGAAAATAGTGATTTTAAAATAAAAAAAAAAATTAAGGAAAAATACATCGCTTAGAATTGAAAAAAATACTGGTGAGAATGAAAATAGGTATTTTATGGATAAATGAGAAAATATGTGAAAAATAAATAAATTAAGTTTACCACATATAGCTCTAAAGCAAACCCGCCTAAAGGCGGGGTTGGGCTTTCCGTGAAATTATTTTATATTATTATGTTGTAGGTGTTGTTTGTCTTTTACGTGTCTAGTAAATGTGTTGTCGAGTTTTAATGTTTATAAAAGTGGTAAATTAATGATTATGCCAATATTTCGGGTTTAACCTTGTTTTCGTAGTCATGTCGTTGCGTAAAACTTCGAAATTGTCAAAATTGACTGACCAATAGATTTTATCCATGATGGATTCAATTCCCACAGACGAAGATATTACAGAAGATGAGGAAGAATTGGATAGTGATAAGGACGACGAAATTGAATAATACTGTCCTATTTCAAATGATTTCATCAAGCAACACCTAAATTCGACAGAAGCTCTTATCAATTCAGTCGTCTTAGACATCCTGGATGTGTTCGAGCAACAATCATATCCTGCAGCCTCGTAATAAAGAGAGGTTCCAACTACTTCGGCTCGAGCTCGATCATATAAACGTCCGCGTGAACAAGATGAATTGGAAGCTGAGGCGAGTGGCCCGTCTGATCGAACTTGTGGAGTGTTTGTCGGGGACAAGACTCAGTTGAGAAATGATCCTTCTGCTTTCAAATCTATAACTTGGAAAAAGAAAAATATGCAGCTTCATGTGAACGATATTATTTTTAAAGGTCAAAAAGAAATGCCGGTCGAAATAGCAGCACTTAAAACACCGTCTGATTGCTTTGATTATTTTTTGACGAACGATTTACTCAATGTTCGTTGAATTTGATTTTTCTTTGGAAAAGTTTCATCTAATATTTTTTTCGTTTCTAGTTTCTAACAGAACAGATGAATTTATATGCCCGTCAACAAGATATTGCGACTCGTTTCACTACGAATGGAGAGGAACTTCGTAAGTTTATTGGCATATTAATTTTCATGTCGGTTTACCGCTTTCCTAATGTGTGGTCATATTGGGGAAAATATTCCTTTAGCCCATAAGGAACACAATGTCTCGAAATCGTTTTGAAGAGCTTCGAAAAAGGCTGCATTTTAATGATAACTCGTCCACGAGATCAACCAGGCTATGACCGATTATAAAAAGTGAGGCCACTTATCAAACACTTCACCGAAAGATTTCAAACAGTTCCAATGACCCAACGACTTTGTGTTGATGTATAATAAAAGACGGCAATTCTGTTTAATGTTGTGTTCTGATTAGAACTGCCCTCTTTATTGAAAATTCATTCTATATATACATAATGTCACTTACGCCTAGGTTCTGCTTATGTTCTTAATATTCCTTAAGAACTATAGAGAGCAGAGAGGAGCTGAGCGCTTTGAAGCGCAGTCGATACGATCAAACACTCATACTGTGTGAACCATGCATTGTCGTTGTGGCACTTTGTCATCAACGACATTTAGCCATTCAGTCAATGGTTCAAATTCACTCACTCATATTGCACCGTTATGTCGAGCCCATGCATTCAAGGTTACTCGTGTATTCAAGGTTACTCGTGCTGCAATATTGTGCCCTTGAAATGAAAGGCCGCAGACACTTACATAGTGACGCCACGATCGTGTGAACGAAATGGGTCAGTAATATGAACCTATAGTCACCTGCAATACTTGGCTATATGTTGTGTATCACTCTGAAATGGAAAGTAATAGGAAACCCTTTTATACAGTATGGTGCCTCAATGTTTATGCTGGTCACACCATGTTTATACTCTGCATTATAAGTCAAGCTACACCTCCCTTATTCAGAATAATGTTCATACAATTTGAATTTTATGGACATTCTTTTATAATGTATTGTTCAATAGACGTATATATATGTTTACTTAGTACTTATATAAGTGTTTTTATTTTTCTTTATTAATATAAGAGTATATTATTTTAAATTATTTTCTTTTTTATTATTACTATTGGTATTATTAGACCGGTCATATTATTATTGTTCTTTTTATTATTTACTTTATTTACTTCTTAAGTCTATTCTTATGAACTATTTGTTCTTTATTTGTATGTTTATCAACTATTTGCATATTATTTCTTACAAGTATTTTCTTAATTGTAAATGGACTTCGTAGGTATATAATTCCCATATGCAAATTTATTTGTAGATTGGTATATATGCAAGTGATGATCGCCACAACTACAAGCTCACACTGTGTGTCATGTATAAGACCCTCTGATGATATCCCCGCACAGGATTGAAATACGTATAAGGGTATGTGTTTACATGGCTTTCAGAGCGCAGTGTCTTAACTTTTCCAATACACCACAAAAACCTCTCTTTCGAAAGGAAGAGATGATCGAAAAAGCTGAACAATTCGAATGTGAAAACATTCAATAAATAAATCTAATTAAAAATTAAATCGATCATTAACAAAAAAATTCTAAAAACATTTAAATAATAGGATCACCCCGACTAAATACAATTAGAAAGAAGCTGCTCATCTTCAACACGTAGTGTTGTTAATGAATTCTAAATAATAACATAAAAATATTTGATATTCAACAAAAAAATACTATGCTTTCTGAAATGTAGTAAAGTCTTTCTAATCGTCCAACTAATCTCAGAATCCACGCCATCTACCTGGCGATTGGTGTAGAGACAACTTGTAGAACTGGCAACCCTTACCAGTCACATGGGTGGTGAAAATGGTGAATTTAAGTCTCGCTTAAAGCTTTGGCTGTGTGAGTTGTACGCTTTCTTCGTAGGTATATAATTCCCATATGCAAATTTCTTTGTAGATTGGTATATATACAAGTGATGATCGCCACAACTACAAGCTCACACTGTGTGTCATGTATAAGACCCTCTGATGATATCCCCGCACAGGATTGAAATACGTATAAGGGTATGTGTTTACATGGCTTTCAGAGCGCAGTGTCTTATCTTTTCCAATACACCATAAAAACCTCTCTTTCGAAAGGAAGAGTTGATCGAAAAAAGCTGAACAATTCGAATGTGAAAACATTCAATAAATAAATCTAATTAAAAATTAAATCGTCATTAACAAAAAAACTTCTAAAAAGGACATTTGTATTGTTGTTTAAGTTTATGGCCTGTTTCATTTTTTTATAAAACTAAATCTCCTACTTTGAAACTTACATCTATTGAATTTCTGTCATAAAATAATTTTTGATTTTGTTTATGTTTATCTAATAATAATTTTGATCTTTTATTAGCTACTTCTAATCTGTACTGTACTTCTTTTGCATAGTTGTCTACATTATATAGTGGAGAAATGTGATCTATTTCATTAAATTGTTGAAATCTGTTGGGTAGTCTTGCGAAGATTAACTCATATGGACAATAGTTGTGCACAGTTGACGGGGTTGTATTAAAACAATATGTGAAGTATTTCAACCATTCATCCCAGTTATTTTTATCGATGGATATGTATGAACGAATATATTCATTAAAGGATCTGTGGCTTCTTTCCGCTGTGCCAAGTGTTTGGTGGTGGTGTGCAGTAGAAGTTAATCTATCGATTTTCAGTAAATCACACAATTCTGTTAGTATCGCATTCTTGTATTCTGTACCCATGTCCGAAATGAACGTCTTCATTGGACCATAGATAAGAATATGATGCTCAAATATTGAATTTGTAATAGTTCTAGCTTGTTTATTAGGAACTCGTATGGTTGTTAAATCACATAAAAGTGTAATTGCATATTCATTTCCGTCAATTGACCTTGGAAATGGTCCATTAGTATCCACAAATACTGTATCGAATGCTTGTACCGGTGTTGGAGTAATTGTCAAAGGACTTTTCACATGTTTCGTTGTCTTTGAAATTTGACATTTATGACATGTTTCTACATACTTAGTTATGTCTTTTGACATATTTTTCCAATAGTAATATCTTTTAATTTTCACAATTGTTCGGAAAATTCCACAATGTCCTCCTTCGACGGGATCATCATGATATCTGTTTAGAATTTTCTGAATCATTTCAGTATCTTTGTTATCAATTTTGGTCACCTTGTTTAGTAGCGCTACTTTAATTTTAATTAATTTCTCATTGCCCATATCTTTAAAATTATCAACCGAGATAAATTCGAAAATTTTCTCGCTAGGTGCCACTTGTAGTTTGTCAATGTTGTGCTTACCGGCCACTTCTTCGAGCCTTGGGAAAAATTTTCCTAAGTCAAATTTCCCATTAGTAAACAAATCACTGATCTGTATATACGCAATTATCGATTTTCCACGTTTAATGTAACATTCTCCGGGATTAATCTTTAATTTATAATATTTTCCGACGTCAGTATTTTTTAATGGAACGTATATACTGGGCTTTCTATCATCATTCTTATGCTCATTTTCGGTACTGTTTTCATTTACTTTGTCCTTTGTTCTCATTGATCTTGTTGTTACCCTTAATATATTTGTAGCTGTTTCAGTTAGTTCTTTTAGGTCATCTATTGTTATACGAGAAAGTGCATCTGCTACATAATTGTCTTTCCCCCTAAGATATTCTACTGTAAAGTCATATTCCTCTAAGTCAAGTCTCATTCTAAATAGTTAACTTGGAACTTGGGTTTTTCATAGAGAATAAATATGATAGTGGTCTGTGGTCAGTACGTACAAGAAATTGTTGACCGTATATGTATGGTAGTAGTTATGCAAAACTGTTTCTTGAAATCGGGGTATTGAAGTAATGTTGGACTCATCAAAGCTTTCTTCAAATGATTGAATGCTTTTTCACAATCCTCATTCCATTAGAATGGTACACCTTTCCTAGTTAGTCTTGTTACATTTGTGTCCTAAATATGTTACTTCTGTTCTAAAGAACGAACATTTTTCAGGATGTAGTTTAAGTATGTGTTTTCGGCATAAATCAAATACATTCCTCGAGTTTGAAAGCATATGTTTCTCAGAACAGCCTAGTACTACTAGGTCGTCCATGTACAAAAAAGCCTGATCTGGTGGTTCAAACCACTAGGTTAGGTTAGGTTAGGTTGAATAGAGGAGACGTTTAAAACGTCTCATGTCCATGGACATACACTTAAGCCAGTGGTTCGGCCTGTTGTGCGCTCCTTATTTATGATTTTCATACCCCACGGATTACAGAAAATCGGTACTAGACACGTATTTTCTCAGTATCTTCCAGTCATATCCTCTGAGATGAGTCAAGTCTGGCAATAAGTCGGAACCGAAATATCGGGATCTTGCATGTGTGAAAGCTGGGCAGTGACACAGAAAATGTTCTATCGTTTTGATGTTTTCTCTGCATGGCCTGCACTCGTCGTTTTCTGCTAGTCCTATGCGATGAAGATGTGCCTGTAAGCTTGAGTGTCCCGTTAGAACACTTATCATCTTACTAATCTCGATCTTGTTTAGTTTCAGAAAACTACTGGTTTTCTTCTCATTTGGGTCACCCCACAGTATCTTTGCAGTTGCTCTATTCCACACAGTTTTGTGATCCATCACTGCCCAGTGCTTCAACTCATCCTTCGTGGCTTCGAAAGGTTTCCAATTTTCCAAGTTTGTTACTCGAAGTTCTCTGCCCTTTGAAGCCAAGCAGTTTGCTTGTTCATTTCCAATCACTCCGTTGTGTCCCGGTACCCAGAAAATACGCAGTTGACCATGGACTGTGTAATTATTTATCGTTCTTTTACAGTCTAACACTGTTCTGGATTTGACCTTTTCCGATATTATTGCTTTGATCGCCATTTGGCTATCTGTGAATATGTTGGCACATACGTTGCACTTTTTGCAATGGTATTACGTTGTTTAGGTCCCTAGTGTTACCACGGGCTGAAATGCACCTCATCGAAACCAAATATGTCCAGTCGTCGTACTCAAAGCGGGACAGTCGCAAAGCAAGTGCTCAATGCTCTCCACTTCTTCCTCATCTCCACAGCTTCGGCAGAAGTCATTGGAGTCAATACCCAATCTTTTGGCGTGTTCGCCGATCAAGCAGTGTCCCGTCAGAACCTTTACTAACGTAGACAATCGTTTCCTCTCTAGTGCGAGAAGATATTTTGACCTTCTCAGGTCATACCTTGGCCAGATTTGTCTAGCTACCCTGCAGGTGCCGATTTCTGTCCATCTTTCGTTGGACTGCCTGATTGCATCTTGCCTAAGCCAAAGCTTTCACGTGGATAGTGGCGCACCAATATATGCAAATTCTTCGAGAATTTGTAATGTCGTCCCTTCCCTAGGAAGTTCATCGGCTTTGCAGTTCCCCGGGATATCCCTATGCCCGGGCACCCATATGAGGTGTATATTAAACTGCTCAGCCATCTCGTTAAGAGATCTGCGGCAGTCGAGGCCTGTTTGTGAATTTAGGGATGTTGCCTCCAGAGAATTGATGGCAGCCTGGCTGTCCGAGTAAATGACAACGCCAGTGTTGGTTACTATGTTGCGACTCAGCCACTTGGCGACTTCCCATATTGTCATTATTTCGGCTTGATAGACACTGCAGGTATCTGGTAGTCTGTGAGCTATATCCAGACTAAGCTCTTCACAGTATACTCCGAAGCCAACCTTTTCATCAAGCTTCGAACCATCCGTGTAAAAGTGAAGATGGTTTCTATTACCTGGTATTCTGCCGGCCCATTCATCTCTGGCGGGAATCATAGTGATGTAATTTCTCTCGAAGGTGTACACAGTTGGTATATAGTCCACTCGGTCGGTTACCATAGCACTACACTTTGATATCCTCATGTGACCATAGTTCTTGTACCTCCACATTGATAGGCAGTTTAATCTTATTGCCGCTCATTAATCGGCAGTATATGGAGTAGGGCTTGTAGAGACTCGGTCGCTGTAGTCCTTAAGGCTCCGCTTATGCTCAGGCAGGCAGTTCTCTGAACCTTTGTTAGTAAGTTGGTAATGGTTAGTTTGTCAGTTGCCGTCCACCATACCACAATACCGTATAACAGTATTGGACGAACTACTGCTATATATATTCAGTGAACGATTTTAGGAGAGAGTCCCCACCGCGACCCTACAGCCTTTTTGCAGGAATATAAGGCGACGTTGGCCTTCCTTACACGTTCCAATACGTTAAGTCTAAATAACATTTTCCTATCTAGAATTATTCCTAAAAATTTTGCACTTTCAGAAAAGACTAGATCTGTTCCATTTATCCGAGGTGGAGGGTCCACATGTGGGACATTATTCATCCTAGTAAAGAGAACCAATTCTGTCTTGTTGGGGTTAACGCCCAAACCGCTGCTTCTGACCCATCTAGCCAACTTGTTCAGAGCCACCTGTAGGATGTGTCTGAGGACGTTTACGAATTTGCCACTCACTGCGATTGCCACGTCGTCCGCATATGCCACGACCTTGCAGCCACAACGTTCTAGATCTAGCAGGATTTCATTCACCGCTAGGTTCCAAATTAGTGGAGACAGTACTCCTCCTTGCGGGGTCCCTCTGTTTACATACCTTGTTAGAGTTGTGGACCCTAGACATGCTGTTATGCGTCTTCTGGTGAGCAGACTTTGAATTAGTCTACTCAAACTAGTGTTAACTTTTAGATGTGAGAGTGCCGCAATTACCGCATCTGAGTGAATGTTGTTAAAAGCCTCTTCTATGTCAAGAAATGCCACCATGGTGAATTCCTTGAAATGCAGGGACGATTCGATAGTGCTCACAAGTTCGTGCAGGGCTGATTCTGTAGACTTGCCCTTATTGTAAGCATGTTGGTTCCCCGACAGGAGTTTTGTATCCAGGTTTTCCCTAATGAAATAATCTAAAAGTCTTTCCAGACCTTTCAATAGGAAGGAGGATAGGCTAATTGGTCTGAAGTCTTTTGGCCTAGTGTGTGATATCTTTCCCGCTTTAGGTATGAATACCACTTTGGTATCCCTCCATCGATTCGGGGCGTATGAAAGCCTGATACAGCCTACATAAATTTTCTAGAGCCAGGGGATAATGTACTTTAACATTTTCTGCATTTCTGCTGGAGTGATGCCATCTGGTCCAGGTGACTTGAAGGGCTCAAAGCTGTTAATAGCCCAGCTTATTCTGGATCTCTCAGTCAAGAAGCTAGCGACGCTCGCAGTCCACTCGCACTCTTGTTGGTCCAGCTGATCCTCGGGTTCTGTTACAGAGTTCCCCGGGAAATGTGTGTCGAGCAGTACATTGAGCGACTGCTCGCTGTTTTTGGTCCAGTTATTTGCCTCATCTTGTAAATATCCCACTGTACAGGGTGAAGCAGATAATATCTTCCTCAGCCTAGCGGCGTCGGAGACCTTATCCACTTCACCACAGAAGGTATACCAAGAGCGCCTTTGCGCCTTTCTAAGCTCCTTCTTATAGATCTTGAGTTGCTCTTTATAAGCATCCCAATCATTAGCGACCCCAGTAGATTTAGCCTTATTGAATAGCTTGTTGCAGGTCTTTTTCATAGCCGTTAGCTCAGAAGTCCACCATTGGCGTATAGTTTTACCCTTGTACCTTGTTTTTGGACAGGCTTCTTCAAGGGATCTATTGAATGATATGGTGATATGATCGACCAGATTATCCAGACCGGCTTTGTCATTCGGTTCGTACAGAAGTTTAGAGTTGAGGACTTTCTTGAAATTCTTCTCATACAGATGCCACTTTGTCTTCCTTACATTTCTGTGGACGGCGGGTTTAGGCGCTTTTTCCGTGAGTTTGAACTCAATATAATGGTGATCTGAGAATGAGTGGTCGTCCAGTACATTCCACCCAATAATTTTGTCTGACAGCCGGTCAGTAGCAAACGTTACGTCGAGTACTTCTTGACTGTCTTTAATTGTGAAGGTCGGTTTATTACCTACGTTACAAATACTAAGGTTGGTAGTTAGAATAAAGTCAAGAAGCGAATCACCCCTATTGTTTATATCCGTACTACCCAGATAGTATGATGAGCGTTCGTGTCTGCGCCAATAATCAGCTCGAGCTCGTCAGACGTTGCTTCTTCTACTACTTCCCTGAATAGAGCAGTCGGTACTACAGATTCATAAGGCAAGTAGCTGGAGACCACCCAATATATGCGATTACCGATCTCCAGGCTAGCAGCTGTTTGGTCTTTACCACTTAAATTAGTCAGGAGAAAGATACTTAGATCTTTCCTGGCCAAAATGCAGGTTCTTGGAGTGCCTTCACAGTTGGCCACAAGCAGTTTAAAGTTGGGTGTCCTAATACCACACACCCTTCCTCCCACTACGTAGGGCTCCTGTATCAGGACGATGTCTACTGCGCCTGTGGACAGGCGCAGCAATAGAGCCGCTGAGGCTGCTTTAGAGTGATGGAGGTTAATCTGTAGAATTCTTACCATCATTGGTAATTGACAGATTAACATCCACCCCGACAATGGTGTTATCGAACTCTTCGTCCGTATCGTCGGGAAGCATGTCCCCGCCAGATGCGTCAAAGAGTCCGGAGACTCCCCTCAGCCTCTCTGTGTCCGAAGTAGAGCTTTTGTCCTCAGAGAAGGACGTTACAGATCTTCTGTTAGAGTTGGAGTCACCAGAAATAATAGGCGTGGGTACCTCCGCACTTTCAGAAAGTGCCACGGTGGACGACTCACCTTCTGCAGTGGGAGCTATATCCTGCTTGTATATCTTCAAGACTATAGTCTCGAAGCCATATTGTAGGGTTGCACTCGCACTTTGTATATGGGAGGTGGATTCAGCGTTTAGCATAAGATTGACCTGCCGCTTTTTACCATCCGCCTCACCCACCTTGCTGATTCTCCAATTATGGGCCCGCAGACCAGGATTGGAATCTTTTATTATTTCTAAGATGTCAGCCGGGTTGGAGGGCTCTTCTGTAACCCAGGTGATGGCTCTAGGGTGACTAGGGATGTTGTTTTTTTCGACAACATCCAACTGGGCGCCCGGCCACACCTCGCCCGCTCGACTCAGGGCAGCCTTATACAGGTCTACTGATCTGGCATCACCGAAATATAAGAGCTTTACTCTCCCCTGATGCCATCCTGCATCGTTGCAGATTGGTGGTTTGCCCGGCATTTCTCTACGGACATCGAGGTAATGAGCCATAATGGCTGATTGTACATGACTCCATTTGTCCTTGAGGATGGATCCATCCTCACTACTTCTGTCTATAACATCCATCACTAGACTCTCCTTCGCCACTTCATTGAAGGGCTTGGTGAGCGTCCTGTTGATGGTGACATTAGGGCCTCTTGCCTTTTTCGAAGGCAGGAGTTCATCAGGTGATCTGATTCGTTTTACTTTATTAGCCGTTAACACAGCTGAATTTGTGGCTCTTTCAGCCGACTCATTGGCCTTAGAAGCATCTACGACGCCTTTAGCCCAGGTAAGTGACTCTTTTTGTTTTTCGGTAAGAGCCGAAACCTCAACAGCCTCCAACTTCGTCAAAACTCTGAGCGCTACACGATGCTCATTGTGCTTCCGTTTTGACGGTCCGACATGACGTTTTCACCTCACCGCACCACCTCTTGTGAGTACATGGGGGAGATTTTCACCATTTTTGGTGTGGTCGGCTTTGGCCAAGACCAACGGACGGACAGTCGTACGATTGGGGAACCGCGCTCCATCGGAACACGAAGGCATCCCCGTCAAGAGAATTTATTTTTATTTTGTCTGTATTAGACCGTAATAGGTACTACGATGTAGGGCTTACAGACTTTGTACAGATTTTGCTATTGCGTAATAGGTACTGGTAACGAATGATCAGCAACGACTAGGGATGTTGTTTTTTTCGACAACATCCAACTGGGCACCCGGCCACACCTCACCCGCTCGACTCAGAGCAGCCTTATACAGGTCTACTGATCTGGCATCACCGAAATATAAGAGCTTTACTCTCCCCTGATGCCATCCTGCATCGTTGCAGATTGGTGGTTTGCCCGGCATTTCTCTACGGACATCGAGGTAATGAGCCACAATGGCTGATTGTACATGACTCCATTTGCCCTTGCGGATGGATCCATCCTCACTACTTCTGTCTATAACAGCCATCACTAGACTCTCCTTCGCCACTTCATTGAAGGGCTTGGTGAGTGTCCTGTTGATGGTGACATTAGGGCCTCTTGCCTTTTTCGAAGGCAGGGGCGTAGGTTATTATTGGTCTAATCACGCTCATGTAAAGCCAGTGTGTCATATTTGGACGTAGTTCCCATTTTGAACCTATTGCTCTTCTGCACAACGACCAACATCTGTGGGCCTTTGTAACTCTTTCTTCAATGTGATCTTTCCAGTACAGTTTCTGATCCAAGATTACTCCCAAGTATTTTATCTTTGTAGAAATGGCAATATTCTTATCCAGGAAACGAGGCACGGTAAAAGGATGAATCTTCCTTTTCCTTGTAAATAGACATATTTCTGTTTTGTCTGTTAAGTGCCTCCTCAGCTCTTCTGCATAGTTGGTTTGGATGTGTGCCCCTTAGAAGTATTATAACGTCGTCTGCATAACAGACTGGTTTAAGTCCTTCATTGGTGAGGGCTTTAAGGAGACTGTGTATCGTCGTAACCCATAGGAGAGGCGATAAAATGCCCCCCTGATGTATACCACGATTTACCTTGTCTCTGATTTTTACTGAATGTTGCTTGAATTTTAGCTTGTCATCGGCTTTCTTACTTTTGATCATGTCGTCAATTATTCGCTCCATTGTTTTTAAGAGGAAAGAAGTTATGCTAATAGGTCGATAAGCCTTTGGGATCGTATAACTCGCCTTGACAGGCTTAGGTATGAAGACCACCCTTGATTCCTGCCAATTTATTGGGGTATATGCATGAGTTAGGCATGCAGTGAAAACTCCATCAAGATGAGTTGATACAAAATCCACCTCATTCTAAAGAGCGCTGGAAATATTCCGTCCGGTCCCGCAGCCTTAAAAGGAGAGAAGCTTTTTATTCCTTCTTTAACCATAGCATCCGTAATAGGTACTTGGTGCATTACATTTTCGGTCTGAAACTGTTCCTCTGTTGGCCCAGCATTACCACTCGGAAAATGAGTTTTCATCAAAAGCCTTACGGTATCATCTATAGTTTCCATCCTTTTACCCGTTTCATCCACCAGTGTTTCGGTTTGGATATGAGTTTTTGAGAGGAACTTTTTTATTTTGGACATGCTGTTAACGCTGTCTACCTTGTCACAGAAAAGTCTCCAGGAGTTACGTTTCGCCAGTGTAATGATTTTATTGTATTCTTTGAGCCTTATGTGGTAGTCATCTCAATATACTGATAGCTTTTTATGTCGAGCTCTGTTGTAAAGTCTGCGGACATCCTTGCCAATCGAGCGAATTTGCCCTGTCATCCAGGGTTTCTCATAGGCAGATTTCATTTCTCGAAGCGGGCAACTATCTTCGAATGATTTTACAAGAGCCTCCGTAATCCTCCTCACATTGATATCAATGTCTTCTGTACTTGGATAATCGTGTTTAGGCTGGCCCAATCGATTTCTAAGTAGGCATGCAGTGAAAACTCCATCAAGATGAGTTGATACCAGATCCACCTCATTCTGAAGAAGCGCTGGAAATATTCCGTCCGGTCCCGCAGCCTTAATAGGAGAGAAGCTTTTTATTGCTTCTTTAACCATAGCATCCGTAATAGGTACTTGGTGCATTACATTTTCGGTCTGTAACTGTTCCTCTGTTGGCCCAGCATTACCACTCGGAAAATGAATTTTCATCAAAAGCCTTACGGTATTATCTATAGTTTCCATCCTTTTTCTCCGTTTCATCCACCAGTGTTTCGGTTTGGATATGAGTTTTTGAGAGGAACATTTTTATTTTGGACATGCTGTTAACGCTGTCTACCTTGTCACAGAAAAGTCTCCAGGAGTTACGTTTCGCCAGTGTAATGATTTCATTGTATTCTTTGAGCCTTCTGTGGTAGTCATCCCAATATACTGATAGCTTTTGACGTCGAGCTCTGTTGTAAAGTCTGCGGACATCCTGGCCAATCGAGCGAATTTGCCCTGTCATCCAGGGTTTCTCATAGGCAGATTTCATTTCTCGAAGCGGGCAACTATCTTCGAATGATTTTACAAGAGCCTCCGTAATCCTCCTCACATTGATATCAATGTCTTCTGTACTTGGATAATCGTGTTTAGGCTGGCCCAATCGATTTCTAAGTATATTGCCGAATTTGGTCCAGTCAGTTTTAGCCTTATTACGGAAACTTATTGGGTTAGGTGGCCGTGCAATTTTAAACCTTATATAACGGTGGTCCGAATAGGAGTGGGGTTTCCGAGCATATCGTTATATCTAATACTTCTTCCCTAATTTTGTTAACAAAGGTCACCTTGTTCCCTATGCTGAGAGTTAGGAGATCGTTAGTATTCAAAAATTCTATAAGGGCTTGTCCCCTTTTATTGGGGTCAGTACTACCTTAAGCAATATGGTGTGAGTTGGCATCACAACCAGCTAGTAACACATTACTTGTAGTTTTGGATTCCCTTACCAGACGTTGTAATTCCGACGTAGGTGGCAATGTCGGCGCATCGAATGGCAGGTATACTGACGCCAGGTACATACTTCCATTACCTTGCATCAGCACAGTTGCGTCCGATGTTGACAACTCTGGAGAGAAAAGATAGCATAAGTTTTATGGCACAGAATACAAGTCCTTGGACGAGTACCTGTGTTAGCGTAGAAAAGATTGTAGTTCATATGGTTTAATCCAGTAACTTTGTTACTAGTAGTCCACGGTTCCTGGACCAAAGCAACATGAACCCTGCCTTTATTTATTATGTTCATCAGACCAATGGATGCCGTTTCGCTCCGGTGGAGGTTTATCTGGATGACCTCAATCATTGTCTTTCCAGTAAAAGTTTCCTTTGGGAGTCGTCTATCCTATTTGGTTGCACTCCCTCTTTATTTGGTAGTGAGTCTTTCTCCTCCTTTCGTTTACTACCTATTACACACTCTTCAAGTAGACCTCTTTGGGAGGCGGTGTTACTTTTTGTCGTTCCCTCTTTGTTTTGATTCTTTCACCACTATTGCTGGGAACATTCTGCAAAATTGGTGATATTATCGGCAATTTGGTAATGTTATCGACCTCTTTTTGGAAGGCGATGTTGTTTTTTGTCGCTTTTGTCTTTACAAGGCTATCCCTGGAATACGGGTCTATGCCTACCACCAGGAGAGAACCATCGGGATCATTTTTCCTGTGGAAGACTTCCCACTTCCCCACTTTAAGGTTCGAATCTTGTTTGCCAATGACGCTGATTATGCGCTCTGACGGTACCTTACTTGCCCATCCTCTGACATAGAAAGATGTTTTTTATGAGTACAGGGATGTCGCTTTTTTTTACCAGTTTCAGCTTTGCGCCGTGCCAAGGTGAGGGGATGCTCTCCACTAGTTTTCCGAGGACATCGACACAGCATTGTGATTCCAGTTTCAGCATCAAAACGCCCCACTCAAACGTGCAACTCATTACTTGGATTGTTGGTCCATGTCCAATACCTTTGTGTAGAACAAATCTTCGAAGATGCTCTTTTGCTCTTCGGGAATTCTGCCAGACGCACTACTGCTATCAATTATGGCATAGTGTAGTTCGTCCTGAATATGTTTTTTGGCTATTTGGGAATAAGATGGTGTTTCCTTACCCTTTCTTATAGCCACCTTGCTTTTTCCTTTAGAATGGGTCTTTTTGTTTGAGGCCCCCTCTTTAATGGATGGTTTGGTGGACTTACTCACCTTCTCAACAACTTCTGATCAACTTCACATCCCACCATTAACGGATTCTGACTAGAAACTCCTGTTTTGGTAGATTGAATAAGTTTCTCCGAAGTGCTGGGTGTCGGTGAGCTTTTCTTCTTCTTAGTTGATTTCGCATCGCTATGCTCTTCGGGAGATCTGACTCTTTTAGTAGATGTAGAAGAGTCAGATTCATCCTGTAATATCTTCTGCCGGTTCATCTTATTCAGTTTCTTTCTTTGTGCCCCTGACAGTCTTTTCCGATTTTCAACAATAGTAATATTGTTATCACTTGATGACTCAGAGTCCGAGTTCCCACTAGCTTTTAAAAGCTGGGGTTGCTTAGAGGCCCCCCTTGGGGTTTCTTTATCTTCCTCATCGTTTATTTTGCCAAAGGCTAGATGTGCTCTTGTATCTGTTTCGACTACGGAATCCGAGGCACCCAACCCCGTAGAAGTTACTTGCTCACGATTGTTTGATAACGACGACACGTGACTCGCGAGTACATCAACGCTTTCCGTCGGTACTGGGTTTATTTTTCCCTGCACCGTAATATCATTTACTTCATCAGGGTTAATCATACATTTTTGGGAGAGACCCCCATAGCCAATATTTGCCCGTAATAGGTACGTCGATGTTGGCCTTCCAGACTACTTCCAAAATGTCTGTCCTGAGACCGATGCAACAAATTCAACCCCCACAACACCTTGTGGTTGCGTAGTAGGTAGGTGAATAAGCATTGCGTAATAGGTTGAAAAAAACTATCCGCTCTGCAATAACACGCCCGTTCGCTACCACTGGCGGCGACTAAATGCTAAAGTCAAACCACAACATGCTAAAGTCATCATTCGTTGAAATGAATTTGCGGCTATTTTCAATCCGTAGGGAAGTCTGGTAAATCTGTAAGATCCGTTATTAGTAGAAAACGATGTTAGGTCTCTTGAACATTTGTCCAATTTGATTTGATGAAATCCGGACATTAGGTCTAAACAAGAGAAATATTTAGCTCTACCTAGCTGGTCAAGAATATCATCAATTCTAGGTAAAGGAAATTTATCCGCTACTAACTTTTTATTGATTTGCCTGTATCTATAACTACACAGAAAGAAAAAATTGAGTAATCCGTACTTGAATCAAGCCGTAGCGGTGTCAAAAGTACGTTAAGTACGGATTTTCTTAAACCAAGTACAAAATACTTGAATCAAGTACGGATTTTTAAGCCCTGAATTCTTAATATTAGCGCTAATTAAGCCTGATTAGGCTTGATTTTAAGCCGAAAAATTCTTATTTTAAGCATAAAGCGATTGATTTAAGAATTTTATCGGATTAATTTGAGTGCGAAACGGGCTTCAATGAAGAAATTTTTGATTAAATTAAGCCTGCCCAATACTTGATTTAAGTCTGATAATACTTGATTTAATCCTGATCAGTTCTTGATTTAATCCTAACCAATACTTGATTTAAGCCAGATAAGTTCTTGATTTAAGCCTGGTCATACTAGATTTATTGTGCTTTCGTTCGTTTTACACCTATATACCATTTTTGCCACTGTATTGCAAAGAATGCAATTTTTTAAAATGGTATGTCAAAATACAATTGCTTGACTGCAAAATAAAAGTTTTGCTGCATTTATTAGATTTAAATATGAAACATATAAGGAATGGCATCAACGAAATGAATAAGAATTATTAACAACTTCAAAAAACTAAAATCATAAAAAATCACGCCAAGTAATGTATTTGCAAACACTGCTTGAACAATTTATATGCATGTGTGTTTGATGTTGCGTCAGCCAAAATCAACCACTTGCATGAGAGTGGTTGAGAGAGTAATTTTATTGTGCTCTATAATGGTTCTGTCTCTCAGAGATTAAAGTAAGCTTTTTTTTCTTACTTTAAGCCATATTAGGCTTAATTTTCCTTTTCAAGAAATGTTTACTTGATTTCAAGCATTAAATGCTTATTGTAAGCCTTTCAGCGCTTGATTTTTTAATTTAAGCCGATTTATACTTGTTTTAAGAAAAACTTAGTACGAACGTACTTAAATTTTTAAGTACGATTTCGGCTTAAATTAAGAATTTTTTACTTGAATTTGGTATGGCATTTTCCTTTCTGTGTAGACTCCATCTTTTATCCTTGGATCCGGGAATAGATTTCTTTGGAAATAATAAGATTGGACTGTTATATTCGGATTGTGATGGTTCAACTATTTCGTCTTCTATTAATTTCTGTACTTGTCTGTCAACTTCTTCCTAGTGTGAATGTGGTATACGGTAGTTCTTAATGTACACCGGTTGTTTATCCTTAACACTTAACTTTTGCTCATAAAAATTGTTCGTTGAAATTGTTTCCGTTTCCAAGCCAAATATATCACTGTAATCAGAACAAAGTTTATTTAAGGTATCTTCAAATGGCACCGGGAATTTTTTTCTTAATACTTTTAAAATTTCAGATTTTCTAGCTTTTTCGCTTTTAAATTTATTGACAATTTCATAATCTTTTAAATTTTCTGTTAAAATTTCTGATTCTTTAATTGTAACTGTTGTTGAATTTATATTTAGGATACGGACAAATGCTTTATTTGCCTTCACTAATGTGTTAGCTATAAAGACTCCAAGTTGAATTTCCTGGTGTGGTACTAAAACTTCTTCATTTGTGTCTGTGATCTTTATATATCGTATTACTTCGGATCTGGCTGGTAGTGTTATATTTTCGTTACATGTATTGGATAGTGGTATCTCTATGTTATGTCTCAAATTATTTGGGCGTAGGATAAGGTAGTCATAACTTTCATTAAAATCCAAAATGCAGTTGTATTTTCGAATAAAATCCATACCAATGATTCCATCACATGGTATAGGAAAATCATCTCCTACAACATGGAAATCATGAGGAATTAAATAATTTTCAAATTTAAAATCAAAATGTATTGATCCTATAGATCTTATTTTACCTTGTCCTATTCCGCTTAGTATTGTTATTCTATTTGTATTTATATTCTCCCGTATGGAATTAATTTGTTTTAGTAAGGAAATGTCCGCACCTGTGTCTACTAATAATGTTATCTTCCTATTATTCTGATCAAGTTTGACTTGTATATAAATGCTTAAGTTAAGGTTAAGTTTATAAACTTTTACGTTTAGTGAATTATTCCTAGGCGTGTGTTCTAGTTTTCCGGCTGTTCCTCATTAGAGTTAGCCGTTCTGACATTGTTGTTATTTCTTTGTGTATTTCCGAATTGTCTTCCTCTTCGATTTTGATTATAATTGTTCCTATTGTTGTTCTCGTAATGTCTATTGTTGTCACCATTACGATTATTACCTCGGTATCTACCTCTACCGTGTTGTTTTCCTCTGAATCCACGGTTGTTCTTATTGAAATATAATACAGAGCCTCAGTAAAGCTACTGACAAATTTTCTTATTGCATCGTTCATGTTAGAGAAATTACCTGCTTCCATAACAAGTTTAACCCTGTCAATGCTACAGTTTTTGGCCATAGCCTTGACAGCTATTTCTGTAGAATATTTAGCGGATAAGTCGGTACGAATTCCATCAGAGATGTAGGCGTTCTCTAATAACTTTGTCAAATCTTTTACTTCATTGCACTACATATGTATTACCAGATTTATTTTTTGTCGGATGTTCTCAATTTTGGCTGTCATTACCCCAACCGATTCACCTTTCACTGAAGCCGAAAGTTTTTTCTTTATCTCCTCAATGGAACTTTCATTCCCAATTAAGTTTCTTGCCGTACCTTTCAATCTCGTCTTTATGAGTGTAATCGCTAATGTTTCATACGAGCCCTTAATTTGGTCAATCATAGTCAAAGCATCTAAGAAAGATGTGAGGTTCCCCGGCTTTCCATCAAAATCATGGATGATTTTGGATGCCAAATTTATGAAGTCGTCCTCTGTTCGTGTCATTTTGATCGGGGGTTCTGACTCGTCAAGACTGTCTGTTTCTTCTTCAATTACCTTTTGTTTCTCTGTATTTCCTGGGGAAATACAGATATTAACGTCAATGTTTATAGGTTTCTCGATTTCGTGAGAGACTTCCTGGTGTATGTTATGCCTAGCTAAGATTTTTACTAGTAAATCTCTTAGCGACCAGTATTCCCCTAGTGCTATTTCCTTGTGCTCCTTGGATAGCCTGTCAAGATATGAGAATACTACTTTTCTAATATTTTCTAGGGAGCTTGTTATAACGCCCAAGTGCTTTCTTATTGTTTCTTTCCTAATAAATCTATTCTGATTGATGCACTTGTAAGATTTTTTTATTGTGTTCCCTTCAGTGGATATTAAATTTTGAAATAGATCCCATTAATCCATATATATTGATTTTTTCCAATTTTTTTTTCTTTATTTTATTTTTCTTTTGTAATACAAATTTTGTTATATTTTCTACTTTTACTATTTTCTCTAAATTTTATCCAATTCTGTTGCCTTACTTATGTATCGTTTCTTTAATTTTTTATTGTGCATCGAATACACGTTAAGAGCAAAATTTACTAACGCAAGGATTATCAAAGTAATTTCAATTGTATTTAAATTGACATCTACAATTGTGATGTCGTTCACAACGTTGGCGTTTGGATCTTCGATTTTAGATTCTTTTTGGCGCATGTTTTTAATATATTTTCTATTAATATCTAAAATATATATATTTTTTTATTTTTAATTAATCTTATTTTAGCTGTATATATATTTTTTTTCTCTTTTTTGTTTTTAATTAATCTTATTTTATTTAGAAATTTTGTCTTTCTTAAAATTAATGCCAAGATGGGCGATATTCGCCTACTGGCCCTATCAATGCAGATCAGTATGCATTTCGTCTCTTTTTTTGTTCTATTGTGTATATTATGAAAATGGTTTTTATTTATAATTTATTGGTTGTATCCCACGATGGTGGTGGGTTACTATTTATTTGCCTTTGTAATTGGGACCGCTCATTCCGGAGTCGCCATATATACCCGCCTCTTCTTTTTGGACGGTTTAATTTTGGGATTTCAGGATGTTCTTTTGTTTCGTTTTTCTTTTGCCCGATCCTTGCCTTGTATTCGTCTATTGTCAGTGGACGTGGTCCAGCACTCATCCTTGGAAGACGTTAGTTGTATTGTTTTTGGCAGAGAAACTCGAATTATTTGATTTACAGATGACGTCACAGCCTGCGCCTCAGATAAGGCTCCAGATTTTAGCTCTAGTTAGAGCTGGCAGGATCGCCATATAATAAAAGACGGCAATTGTATTTAATGTTGTGTTCTGATTAGAACTGCCCTCTTTATTGAAAATGCATTCTATTTATACATAATTTCACTTACGCCTAGGTTCCGCTTATGTTCTTAATATTCCTTAAGAACTATAGAGAGCAGAGAGGAGCTGAGCGCTTTGAAGCGCAATCGATACGATCAAACACTCACACTGTGGGAACCACGCATTGTCGTTGTGGCACTTTGTCATCAACGACGTTTAGCCATTCAGTCAATGGTTCAAATTCACTCACTCATATTGCACCGTTATGTCGAGCTCATGCATTCAAGGTTACTCGTGTATTCAAGGTTACTCGTGCTGCAATATTGTGCCCTTGAAATGAAAGGCCGCAGACACTTATATAGTGACGCCACGATCGTGTGAACGAAATGGGTCAGTAATATGAACCTATACTCACCTGCAATACTTGGCTATATGTTGTGTATGAGTGAGTTGAAATGGAAAGTAATAGGAAACCCTTTTATACAGTATGGTGCCTCAATGTTTATGCTGGTCACATCGACATGTTTATACTCTGCATTATAAGTCACGCTACAGATGAGCAAATGTGTTCGACAAAAATGCGATGTAATCCAACACGCCAATACCAGATAAGCCTCAGAAATGGGGGGCAAAACTGTTTGTTCTTTGCGACTCGGTTGGCTTTTCTTATACATTCGAAATATATTCCGGATCCAGCGACAATGTCATCCTGAAAAATGCACCAGATCTCGGTGCTGCATCAAACGTCGGTGCTGCATCAAACGTCCCAACACGTTCCGGACAATGTTAACCATATTATATACTTTGATAATTTTTATACATCGCTCGGTTTGGTGGTATATCTACGGAGCCGTGGTATTTAGAGCCTGAGAACCGTACGAGCAAATCGTATTGCAAACATCAAATTGTCCTCTGAAGCTGAGCTCTCAGCAAAAAAAGTTAGCCGTGGTTATTCTGAGGAGTTCGTTGGTTCTGCTTTTGGTGTTGATATATCAAACGATTTTTGTGTCCTTTTCAAAAAAAAATCCTGGGACAAAAACACATAAAAAATAGAAAAAAAATATTTTCTTTTATTTTAAAAGTTTGCATCCTAGCGAAGAAAATAATGCATATTTGACAAATATCTATGGATAAATGTGGAACGTATAGCCCTTTTGGTAGAGGTAAGAGAATTTTTTTTTTTTTTTTTTTAATTTCTGTTTAAATATCGATTTTATTTATATTATGTACGTTTGAGTTTATTTACATGAACAAGTTTCATTAGAAGTAATTGTGAGTTCGTTGTTGACGTTTGCAGATTTCGGAATCGGTTTCTCTAATGAGGAACCAAATATTATCTACATTCATCCCAGTGCCCTTGGTAACGCCGCTCGATGGACTTCAATTCTTGGTGAAACCTTTTGCCATGTTCGTTACTTACGTCGCCAAGATTCTCGGGGAAAAAGTTTAAATGAGAATGCAAGAAATGAATTTTGAGGGACATATTTACACCTGTTGGAATACAAAAAGCGAAAAATAAGTTGGAAGAATACATACATATGTGTTATATACATAAATATAAAAAAATATATTTCTAACCAATTTTTTTCATAATTTTTTAACAAATCATTAATCATTGTTTGATATTGCGGACTTTTATTGTATCCAAGGAAATTTGAAACTACAAGCTTAAACGACCTCCATGCTGCAATTTCATCCCACGTCAAATATGATTCGAAATTCACATCTTTCCTTAGGGCTTTTACAAAATTTTAAAGAGCCCCAGCTTTATATGTTGTGGTGGCAAAATATCGGCTATTCCAGAGGCATAACATACCAACTACTTTTGAATCGCAACAAATTCCAGTCATGTTCATATTTTATGTATTTTATCAATTTAGCCATTGCTTCTTATGATTCCTTAGTGTTGACAGCATGAGCAATTGGAATCGACGGTTTCTGATTTCCGTTGTGTAAAAGTACTGCTTTTAAACTTTCTTTACTGTTGTCAACAAGTAACCGCCATTCCTTTGAATTGTATGTTTGATTAAGTTCCTCGAACAATCCGGGAATGTCCTTGCAAAAGCATCTGTTATCCACAGTTGTATAAAATTGTTTGTAAGGTATATCACGGACTCTATAATATGATATGTTAACATCTGGGGCCAAAATATTGTACTGTTTCATCCCAGATGCAAGTAGTTCTGCCTTGTCTTTGGTCAGTACTAAAGCTCTCACTAGATCAATGAGTTAAAACTATGTTAAAAGCGATGACTTCTGACTTAAACTTGAATCGCTCAGTTGAACTTGATGATGTATCCGTTATTAGGCTGTTAGCTATACTTGGAACACTTCCTACTTCAATCTATTAACTAAGACAAAAATAGCAGTCCGTATCGTGAATGAAAATTAAAACGTTTTATTCCACAAAACATTTTAATACATTAGTTTTAAAGTACTTACCGCATTCTTCCACTAGTCCAGTAAGATTTACATGGCCCGAATTACACAAAATACTAGGTGTCCACGGTTCGTTCATATTTTTAACTCGTATACCAAAATTTTACACATATATTTCTTCTATTATTTTACTAAACGCACGTCGATTTTTTTAATTACATATTTTCCGCAGATGTAGCAGAAATTGTCGGGATGATTTACACATTGAAGTTACAAAAGTTCTTTGCCGTTACTCGTACTTCAAAATATAACTTTATAATATTTTTAAGAAAATCGACTTATCTCTTTAAGGCGCTGAAATACACTAATTTATTAATAAGAAATTTCATTCGTAAATTCCGGGTTTAAGGTACATAAGTTGCAGTACCTGTAGCTGACATATAGTTTGCTTTGAACGTAGAAACCCAATATTTTCAAGACTGCCGCGTACTACTTTGTATTGCGTACATATAATCTCACTATCTGTATATACAACTGGGATGTCCATGCCCCTAAAAGGCGTAACTGAATGGAAGCCTCATAAATAAAAACCACAAATATTGTTGAATGACCCTCTATTTGAGCAGATCTCATCCAATATAGCTCTCACATTGCATATCATGTTTTATGGAGTGTTACGAACGGCCATAAAACCTCGTCCTCTTTATAAATTTATAATGTCTGACATCAATCCTCATAAAATAAAATGCAAGTGCAATGTATCTTATATGTCTCTCTCACATTTGACGAATTCAATATACGCAAAAACATCATTTAAAAACCAAAAAATATGGAACAAGATTTTTTTGAATTTCCTTACAAAATGGCTCATAACTTTTACATCTATCCATAGAACAAAAATTTTGTTGCATAGTGTAACCAGCCACATAAAGCAATTCGATGGGATCGGAAGAAAAAAGAAAACATTGAGATTGATTGCCCAATGATTATAAAAGAATATAATCGACACATGGGCGGCGTTGACTAGATGGATGGGCTAATTGGTCGCTATCGTATTCGAATGAAGACTAGAAATGGACAAATAGAATTTTTTTCATCTTTTGGATATGGCAATGGTAAACGCGGATGTTCTCTACCGCCGTATGCACAAAAGTTTATCGCAGTGTCAACTTCCAAAATTTCGGTCTGAAGTCGCGGAGTCGCTTTGTTTTATGGGTTCTGTACAGTCCCGTGGTCGAGGTCGACCATCTTCTCATTCTGCATCGCCAGTAACCACTACATCGAAGCCTCTTCAGAGGACTTACATACCGGGGGATGCGGTTCGTTATAATCAGGTTGGACATTGGTGCCTGTTTTTAGACCGTTCTGGTAAAAAATATGCAAAATGCCCGGCTGCAAATCGGAAACCCAGGCTTTCTGCACAAAATGCAATTTAAACCTCTGCAATTCATCTACAAAAAAATATTTTTTTTAATTTCCATAAAAAATAATGTTTTTTAATTTTTTCGTTAAAATCTTGCTTTTCACATACAGAATATGTTCTTTTTACGTTCACTATATTAATAAACCTTTTCAATAAATTTCTAATGAATTTCACATCTTTTATTAAAAAAAAGTTAGTCCACTCTACGTGTTTTTTCAACGTAATGCCCAACCCCTCCTTTTGGCAGAGTGGGAATTCACCTCTCTGGCGGACAAGCTATAGGTCAAAATAAAAAATGGATTAAAAATGGAGTTTCGACCCAAACTTAATGTTGTATGATTTTATCAGCTGAATAGAAAAATGGGGTATTAGAGGGTTAATCCCTGTTTGTATCTCCAGAATATTCAAATTGTCAATAAAACACTAAAAAAGTGGGCGTTGAATTTTATCGCGATTGTTTAAATTTTTGTGAAAAGACTTTGTCGTAAGTCTCATATGGAACTATTGCGGCGACCGCAAATACGTTGCGATTTTGATAAAATGTTGAATACACGCTGAAAAAAATATCTTCTACAGTATATTGTGCCAAACATGTTCCGCTAGAAATATATATACATTTGACACAAACAAATCTATATATATAAAATTGTTGCGTGACTGACTGACTGACTGACTGATCATCGCATAGGCCAAACGGCTGAAGCTAGAATAATGAAATTTGGTGGCATGGTAGTCCTTGGGACGTAGACGAGCAATAAGGCGGGATTTTTCGAAATTCGTACTATTAGCCGCACAATGGGGCAAAAAGGGACAAATATGGTACCACCGCCAAATCTAAACGAAATGAGCTAGAATCTTGAAATATGAGGGTAGCCCTTAGGAGGTAGACTCAGAAATTGGCAGGATTTTTCGTAATTCGAACATTTACGCACACAGTGGGGTAAAAATGGGATAAATGTAGTACAACAGCCAAATTCAAATGGCAAGAGCTAGAATCGTGAAATTTGGGGTGAGAGTAGCTCTTGGGACGTAAGCAAGAACAAGAAGTGATTTTTTTAAAAAATTTAGAGGCACAGGGTGCAGGAAGGAATAAATATGGTACCACCGCCAAATTTAAAGCCTAATATTTGAATGGTGAAAATTGAAGCGAGGGGTGTCTTTATGACAACTGATCGGGGTATTAAGTTTTTTTGTATTCGTCGTTTTCGGGGCACAGTGGGGCAAAAGGTGTAAAATATAGTACAGTGGCATAAAAATGTCAAACATGGATCAATGGTTCCAGGATAACTTTTGGAACATAAACTAGAGATTGGAAGTGATTTATAGTAATTCTAACTTTAAGAAGCACAGTGGGACACGACGGGTTAATTATGGAGCATGGGGAAAAAAGGGAACAATATGCCAAAATTGGAACTTAAACATGAAATATGAAGAGTTTATAAGGTTTTAGGAGCACTTTGGTCAAAAACGGTTAAATAGTGGAGTGGAGAAAATGTGATTAAATATTTTACAGTCGGGGAAAAAGGTTTAAGTACGCTAGCGTGGAGACACATTTTAAAAACGAGTACGATACAGTGAAACATTTTGTACAGTGAGATAAAGAGTTGAATGGGGCACAGTTGTTCAAAAAGGGTTAACTATGGTACAGTGGGGTAAAAATAGTTATATGTTTATGGTAAAGTGGGACAAATGGGTTAAAAATGGTACAGTGGGGCAAAAGGTATTAACTATTAAACAGTGGGGCAAAAATGTATTTACTATGATACAGTGGGGCAAAAAGGGTTAAATATGGTACAGTGTGACAAAAATGGGTAACTATACAGTACAGTGAGTCATAACTGTGTTAAATATCGTACGGTGGAGCACAGAGGGTTAAATATGGTACAGTGGGGCAAAAACTGTTAAATATGGTACAGTGAGACAAGGCGTTTAATATGACACAGTGGGGCAAAGAGGGTTAACTATGGTACATGGTAACGTGGACAAAATGGGTTAAATATGGTACAGTGGGGCAAAAAGCTTTAACAATGGAATAGTGGGAAAAAATGTGTTAGCTACACAGTGGGACACAAATGGTTAAATATGGTACAGTATGACAAAAATGGTTACAGTGGGCACAAAAAGTAAAATATGTAACGTGTAACAAAATGGGTTAAAATTGGTACAGCGGGGCAAAAAGCGTTTACTACGGAACAGTGGGGCAAACATTTATTTACTATGATACAGTGGGGCAATAAGGGTTAAATATGGTACAGTGTGACATAACTGTGTTAAATATTGTACAGTGGGACAAAGAGGGTTAAATATGGTACTGTGGGGCACAATTAGTTGAATATTGTAAAGTGGAAAAAAGTGGGTTAAGTATGGTACAGTGGGCAAAAAGCGTTTACAATGTAACAGTGTGGCAAAAATGTGTTAACTATGGTACAGTGGGGCAAAAATGGTTAAATATAGTGGACAAAATATAGTAGGACAAAAAGGTGTTAAATTTGATTCAGTGGACCTAAAATATAAATATAGCATAGTTAAATATAGCACAGTGGGTCAAAAAGCGTACATTCAGTACAGTGGGTAAAAATATGGATGCAGGGAGAGAGGGTAAGTTAAATATGAAATAAGAATGTTTTTTTTCTAAATGTATGCTTTTAGTAGCACTGTGGTGCAAAAAGGTTAAAATTATGATGCAGTTGGGGCAAGCAAAAATTGTTCAACATGTTACAGAGGGGAACAAATGTGTTAAATATGGTTTAGTGGAGCAAAAAGGGTTAGCAAAAAAGGGTGAAGCAAAAAAGTTAAATACGGTAAAATGGTTAAATGTGGTAAGTGGGACAAAAGGGAACAAAATAGTCCCAGATATGTATAAAAATTCGTACTTTAGAAGCACAGTGTAATAAAAATGTGATCCCTGAGTGCAAAGGTAGCTCTTACAGCATAAACCAAAGCTAAGAAATTGTTTTTTCCAAATAGGTTCTTCTACTTAAACCGTGGGGAAAATTTAAATAAATGGCACAGATAGGGGACCAAAATGTTGAAATGCGAATTTGGATCTTGAAATATCAATTATCATTTTAAAATATTGTACAATCGTGCAAAGTGGTTAATTATGACACTCTAAAGGTTAAATGTGGTACAATGGAGCGATTTACTTTACATTTTTCCATTCGTACCTTTATAGACACAGTGGGACAAACATGGTTTTATATTGTACCAGGGTGTGAATGTAGGTATTGGAACATAAACAAGGGGAAAGTTGCTAACGTATGAACCAAAAAAAAAATAGTTTTTCAACGTCCAGAGGTACTGTGGGAAAAGGGATTAAATATTGTACCATGATGTCAGGGTAACTCTTGAAACATAAACTAGAAATGAAACGTGGGTTCGTATTTTATGTATAAAAGTAATCAAATCTTCTTCATTTTGCACCATATGTAGTAATCATGTCATTTTGAAAGAAAGAGCTATAGCTATTGCATAGTACCCTAAACAGAAAATAGATAAAAGATGGGGGCTGCGAAGCGCACCGGGTAAGCTAGTATTATATATTTGGAAAGATTATTATTCTAAACAAATCTTTATTTTCACATAATATTATTTTATTTGGGACTATTATTTCCGAAACAAAGATTAAATAAATTTCTTAATTCAAAGTTAATTTTTAAGAAATTGATAATGTTTGTAAAATTTCTTATTAATTGCATATGGTATGATCTTGAATAACAATGAATTCTTGAAGTCATAACAGCTGACTGTCGACTTCATCTCCACTTGCAACAGATTTGTAGCCGTTTATTTAACCACAACGCCGCAAAACTTTCCAACTGATGGCAACCCCGCACAGTGGTTCAGAGTCGTTTTTTATTCGCTAAAACTCTGTAACTTTGGAACCGATAGAGATATTTTAGTAATTTTATTTCAATAAAATCGGGTCAGCAGTTATTGAGGAATTCAAGGTCAAAGTTGAACTTATAATTTTTTTAATATTTAGCATGGAAATGTGGGGTTTTGTTTTTTTTTTCATCTTCTTTATTTATTAAAAGAATGTCATAAACTAAAAAAAAACACCTTGCATAGCAAACTTTTTTTATATTTTTTATATTTTGTATTTGAACAACATTAAGGGAATGCATTTATTTTTTTATATATCTAACAAAAACAGTAAATTATAATTTGAATTCGTTCGGTTGAAAAATTGCCTGCAAATATTCAATATTTTGTTCCGTATTATTTTTGTCATCTAGCAGCCCTCTTGCATCTTTATCTAAGTCCCGATGTTCTACTTTCCATTGATTTCGAATGCTGGTGAGGAGGGGATCTGACGTTGCCAAAAAAATATTAAATAGATCTTCGTTTGTACAATTTCGAGATATTTTTCTGGTATTGTGCCCCCTATAAAACCTGTAATCCTTATTTCTCTTTCCTGGGCTTCCTCTGATAGATGTCCGATTGGTACCAAATGATGCTTAATGACATCTCCTCCATGATAAAGAATTTTGTGAACTGTTGCAGACATATTTCCTTGGTATATTCATTAAATTTTTTAGCATCACTTTGTTTATGGAACGCAAGTACATCGATAATTGTTTTAAATCTTGAAATGAGATTTATATCAACACCAGTTATTTCAGATGATTTTTTGGGATCAGAAAAGAAACTTCTTGCTGTATTCCCATCATTGGTATTGCCTGATCCTTATTTTGGTTGGTCTTAATCAACCCACATTTGAGAAATTCATCCTGAAAGTGTTTCATTTTTAAATTTCTTAAATCCTTGTTGGTGTCATTGTCTCTTGTTGATCCTGTCATTGTTTCTTATTGATTCAAGTCATAACTGATTTTAAGTATGTGTTATAAATCGTATTCTTGTATGTAGTGGCGATAATCCAAATTCATATGCATCAGTATTATCTACTGATTTTTCCGGGACTTGGTTTAATTTGCTTCATGTAGATTGACATATAATGCAATTGACATATAATGCATTTGTGTCAGTCAAAGCCTGGCCAACTGTTCCATCTATCATCGTTAGCACTTCATTGTATGACCTTCAATAGACCATTTATTATTTTTTCGGTACTGATTTCCGGGCCGAAAAAGTTTTCATTTAACCTACAAACCTTCAATACAAAATTTGGTGCCGATCGGATAACGCTAAGGTCTGCCCAAAGTTGTTTGAAAACACAAAACTCACTTTACATGAACAAAATTTGGGTTTTAATCAAATGTCACATGTTCAAGTAATTAAAAAATATTTTATTAGCATGAAAAGTTTTTAAATGATCTTTGAATACAATTTTCTTTCTTACAAGTCGTAAACAATCAAAATCGGCCGAAAAACGAAAAAGTTACAGCAGTTTTCATTTGAATTTTACGTCAGACAGGGCATGCATACACACCGACATGGCCTCAGGCATATATGTACATATGTAGACCTAAGAGCAATCACAATAAAAAATAGTTCATTATATAACATGCTTGTGCATGCATGAAAAATAAAACAACAAACAAAAATGGTTGGATCTACATGTTGGACGGATTTGCATGATAGCTGATTTTTCGCATCAGTCTGACATTTTTTACTGGTCAAATAAGAAAACATAAGCAGAACTTTGCAACGCGCTATACGCCCATGCAACAGGGTCGTTTACAGAACGCGCTCTGACTCCAGCCTAAGTGAATTGAGAAAGGGACAGCTTCGCACCAAATTTAATTTTAGTCATATTCTTATTAGTCTCCAGGCGTTGACATGAAATTGTACGGGCGAGAACAGCGATCCGAGCAACGAATACAAAAACGCAGAATCACGAAAGAGAAAGCATTTAGAACGTAACATTCAATCTTGTAAGTTAATAAATTGAAGTGTTTTACTCATAATTCCTTAAAACAACTGTTATCATACCACGTTTTCGATACCACGTCGTCAAATACAGGTCAAAACACAGGATCGTGCATTTTGTTGCAGAACAAATTAGATCGAAAATTAATCAAGTTCCCATGTCGCCATCACATAATGGAGATAGTATTGAAACATGTGTTTGAGGTTAAACTTTCGTCGACTTGCCTATTTTTAATCGTTTTGCTGCCGTATGGTAAGTATATGAATTTTTCTCGTGCGGCTGTAAGTTAAAGCGTGGTTTACATGCACAAATGCCATACGAGCACCAAATCAAGATATACACTTGTTGAAAGACTCCATCGCATACGCAGAAATCGATCGAGATGTGTCTGAAGCGGTTTCGAAGAAATGGAAAAATCATTTGTGGTATTTGGCCCCAGAATCAATGGCTTTGGCATTTTTCGATTCGGATGTTTCACTCGAAGAGAAACGAAAAATGGTTAGGCATCTGTAATCAACAGAACCGGTCGTAAATCTGGAAAACGATCGAAAATTCTCCGACCCGAAACTATTGCTGTGTAATAATTTGAGCGATTTCGTCTCATACAAAACCAAACATTTTTTCGGTGCTTTTGGATTGAGTACTGAATTTTTAAAGCATGACCCATCCATTTGGGAAGTAAATAAAGATTATCAAGATGCTCTCGATGTTTGTCGTAATCTGTTTGTTGTTAACGACACTGCTGAACGCGGTGTACAATTTATGAATGATTACAACAGAATACTTACGAAAGACGAAGAGCAAAATCAATTTATATTACAGTGCATTGAAGAATATCGTAGAAAATGTCCCTCACATAAGAAGTCAGATCTAATATAATATTGAAATAATTGTATTTTTTGTTATTTTTTTTCACCGATCTCAATATTGAAAAACTATTTATTAATTAATAATACAAAGAAATGTAATTTTACTTACTTAAACATACGATTTTTGAATAAAAAAAATATTTCCCCTATAAAGTGTGTTCTAAATTTTGAATGAACTTTAGGCAGACCCTAGGGTTATCCGATCGGCACAACATTTTTTATGGAAGTCTTGTAGGCCAAATGGAAACTTTTTCGGTCCGGAAATCAAGGATCGCAGCAACTTTCACTTTTTGCATCATGTGCTATAAACGGTCTTGTAATTTGGGTTCTTATATCATTGACTTCTTTTTAATGGTACCATGAGTTTCTTTTTTAAATTCAAATTTGATTAGTCTGCAGTATTTCGTAGAAGATGGTGTGTGATTTTTCCAAATATCCTTTGTCTGCATCGCACTGGTCGAAGGTTCCGAGTCTACCAAATTCTTTATCAATCGCAATGGCACAAATGACACCATGAACATATCTGCGTCTGAAGTATTTTCACATACAGATTGCTTGTATTGTTTTTGTTCAGAAGAACCATCACATCCCCATTTACAAAAGAGAGTTAACTTGCAGTTCCCATATTTTTTCAAATCATGTCCTTCAAATGATATTTTCACATACAGATTGCTTGTATTATTTTTGTCCAGAAGAACCATCACATCCCCATTTGCAAAAGAGAGTTCACTTGCAGTTCCCATATTTCTTCAAATCATGTTCTTTAAATGATTGTAGCAAGGTTGAGCTGTATGAATAAGTAGTTTCACATCCGATTTCTTCATTGATATCCTTAAGTTTCCTCCCAGAATCGTTTTGATTTTTACTTTCTGAAGATACTTGGACACTAAGTTCGCCCTCTAACCATATTGCAAAGGTCTTATAAAATATATGTTTATTCCATCCAACTTGTTTGTAATTGTTGATGAAAATATTTACTTTATTTTGCAGTTCCAATTGTATTTCGATGCTTGAGGAATTTACTTTGCTTTGAACGTAACTTAAAACATCTTCCTTCATTTTGTTTCTAAAATATTCTTCGGATAATTCTTTATAGCTAAATTTCTACATTTTTAAATATTCTAAAATTTGATTGTTTCTGCTTTGATATAATTTTGCAACTGAGTTTGTATTCGAATACCACTGGATTTTATCCTTTTCTTATATGTATAGTGTCATACTCTGTTCATAAGTAGCATAAACATAGGTAAAATAAACCAGTAAGGAAAGGCTAAAGTCGATCGGGGCCGACTATGTAATACCCTACACCATTCTCGTAATATTGAATAACTCTGAAATATAAATTTTGTAATTCATGTATAAATTGTTTACATAAATTTACTTTTGGGACATTTTATACTTAAATAATACCCAGTACCACTCTACCATTCTAAATATCTAAACGATTGGATGTAAACTACAGCATCTATAGGACTAAAGGGTCAAATCGGACGAAAGATATGTATGGGAGCTATAGCTAAATCTTAACCGATATTCTTCAAAATCGGTAGTGTTGGTTCTTGGATCAAGAAACTCTACCATTCTAAATTTCAAAACGATTGGATGTAAAATACAGCTTCTATAGAACTAAAGGGTCAAATCGGACGAAACATATATATGGGAGCTATAGCTAAATCTTAACCGATTTTCTTCAAATTCGGTAGTGTTAGTTCATGGATCAAGAAACTCTACAATTCTAAATTTCAAAATGATTGGATGTAAAATACAGCTTCGGACGAAACATATAGCTATAGCTAAATCTTAACCGATGAGTCGATCGGTATACTTTAAGGTGGGTCTAGCTGTGATATTTTTAGGTGTTACAAACATCTGCCGTGAAACAAACTTATAATACCCTGTACCACAGTGTGGTGTAGGGTATAAAAACGACCAAAAAAACTAAAAAAGGGTTACGATGTCGTAAATATGGTAAATATGTCATGAAACACACAAAACTTGGCTTGGTGTACCTATAACATAGTCATATGAGTAATTTCCCGAGTAATTTCATTAAAATTATAAAAGTGTTCTACAGGCTGGTCGGGGCAGGTACAAAAGTATATATAGGATTAAAGAGGACACTTTCACCTTTCTGGTACCAAAATCTTCTTGAAGTCTCTTGATGCTAAAAAGTTTCATTCCACTAAAATTCCAATTTGACAAAAAACAGTACAGTAAAACCACGTGTAAACAGTACAGTAATACTTTTGGTAATTTCTCAAAGAGAACTATCCTACCTACGTACCCTACCCTCTATCGATAATAGTTTGCGAGAAATGACAATTTCCTTCTACAAAAATATACAAAAATTATATTTTTTTGAAAATTACATAAAATATTTGTTTTCAGCAGCACACCACGCCCACAATAATACATATTTTGTTCTATTTTTTGGCTATCTTATTTTAGAAATCGGCGATGACAAATAATTTGACTTTTGGCCAGTAAAATTCAATTCTGAACCACAGTGCGCCGTCAGTGTTGTATTTTTAGTGAGTCGTGAACTATCACGAAAGAAATAATATGGCACGCCGCCATATAAAATGATATTTTAAATAAAAGAAAAGTTTTTGTTCCTTTTTTATTTCTTTATTTTTCAAGTCTCACCGACTTGAATAGAATTGTTTAATGGAATGACAACAAATAATGGCATGGAATATTTAGAAAGAAAATATGTGTGGAGAAATTCCTAAGCAATACTTTTATTTAAACATATATTTTATTTGAGATAAAAGTTTATTGGTGATCAAGCTGATTTTACTTTTAGCAAGTTTCAAGGAAAAAGAAAGAATTATTTAAGGAAGTAAAACGAATTGCCAATAAATGACAGCAGTAAATAAATTGATTACTACTGTCAGTTTGACGTTACAAACAAGTGTTGTAAAGTGTAGTATTGTAAAAAAGAGTAATGTAATTTGCGGTTATAAAGGGTCCGCCAAATAACTTTTTTTTTTGAAAATGCTATAAAAAAACTACTGAATATTTTCTCAAATTTCTTTTTTTATTTGAAAGTACAATCCTTCCGGTTAATAATGGAAAATAATTTCATTCAAATGGCTGCCTCGGCTGGACATGCAGTAGCCTACACGATCGGTCCAATTTTTAAGCACATTATCGATTGTGTGCAGTTGTATTTCACCAATGGCTTCACGAATATTGTCCTTTAAAGCGTCAATTGTCTCTGGCTTTTCGGCGTAACACTTATCTTTGAGGGCACCCCACAAATAATAGTCCAACGGTGTCAAATCACAGATCCGAGGTGGCCAAACGACATCAGCTCTGCGGCTTATAATGCGGTCTTCAAAAACAGGGCGCAAAACATCGAGTGTAGCTTCGACTGTGTGGCACGTAGCGCCGTCCTGTTGAAACAAAATGTTGCCAATATCCTCCTCTTCAATTTTTGTGAACAAAAATTCGTTCAACATGGCCCGATAACGATCGCCATTGACTGTAACGGCCACTCCTTGCTCATTTTCGAAGAAAAATGGCCCAATTATGCCTCTGGACCAAAATCCGCACCAAACAGTGACTCGTTTTGGGTGCATCTGCTTTTCAATGTATGCGTGCGGTTTTTCTGTGCCCCAAATGCGACAATTTTGCTTGTTTACATACCCGCCAAGATCAAAATGAGCTTCATCTGAAAAGATGTTTTTTTGGCAAAATCGGCATCTTCTTCTTCGGCATATTTCCCAGCGTTGTTCAAGCGTATACACAACCATATTCGTTCAGCGGAAGGATGAAACTAATTATCTGTCAAATCAGACATGAGCTAAGTTTTACCATTCACGAAATAAGCACTAGTTGAAAAAAAACGTTAGATAGCGGACCCTTTATTTAAATTAATAATTAGTTTTGGTATACACCGCAACACTATCTATTGTCCTGAACGTAGGTGTGATTCCCAAATTACAGATTCTAAGATGGTTAGTAATTACGTATGTAAAAAGTAACTCACCTCCATCATTTATATCGTTGCTCCCCCATTGTGAATTATACGCGTTTGCATCACAGCCGAGCACCAAGTCGATGTGTCTTCTTCTTGCGTCCTCGACTAGCTTCCGCACCTCATCACTCGGGGCTCCCGTGCTCGTGTAACATATAAAAGGGGTGTAATGCGACCTCGTTCCCATCGGTGTATGGTTTGCAGTCAGGGGTAATCGACTGTACTTGTACGGAGCCTTGCTGATACATGGGCGCCTCAGTAAGTACTAGGTGTTGTGCCACCCAGTACTTGCCGGGAGTACCGGGGGTTATGCTGTGGTGGATATGTTTCTCCCCTACAGTAGTGGTTATACTTAAAACAAACTCCCCTAAGTCCGTAGTGTTATGCGTATCGTGCTCATCGGACTTTTCGGTTCGCAGTCAAGGATTACCAGAGACGGTGTTTTGACGGCTGCCTTTGCTGATACCTGGATGCCTCAGCAACGACACAGTCCTTGTCACGTTTTTGGGTGCTATGACGTGATGAACCTATATGTCTGTCATGTCCAGACATGAACCGATATGTCTGGATGTGTCAAGAAGCCCTTCATCACGGGTTCGGAAGAATCTTGTAGGGATGAATCCGCCAGCAAGAAAGTCATTTTAAACGCATGTTTTCTTGAAGAAATATTCTTAAAATTCTCTGTAGACTTCGTTTTTGCCTGACACTTTGTTCATTTTTTCCACCCATACAAATTGACCCCTCCTAATGAACATATCTACTTTTTAGCGGATTTGTTTGGAAATCTTTGTTTGGTCCAAAAGTTTTCTTTGGGTTGAATTTTATATATATTGGTTAAAAAATGCCGCTTCTTCTGCTTTTGGATGCCAAATCGGAAGTAAATACATCTATATGAAGGCTATATCTAAATACAGTCTGCAATACAGTGTTATTGCAGAGCGGATAGTTTTTTCAACCTATTACGCAGTACCTATTCACCTACCTACTACGCAACCACAAGGTGTGTTGTTCTAAAAGTGGGGGTTGAATTTGTTGCATCGGTCCCAGGACTGACATTTTGGAAGTTGTCTGGAAGGCCAACATCGACGTACTTATTACGGGCAAATATTGGCTATGGGGGTCTCTCCCAAAAATTTATGATTAACCCTAATGAAGTAAATGATATTACGGTGCAGGGAAAAATAAATCCAGTACCGGCGGAAAGTGTTGATTTACTCGCGAGTCACGTGTGTCATTATCAAATAATCGTGAGAAAGTAACGGGGGGTTGGGTCCCGTAGTCGAAACAGAAACAAGAGCACATCTAGCCTTTGGCAAAAGAAACGATGAGGAAGATAAAGAAAACCCAAGGGGGCTCTAAGCAACCCCAGCTTTTAAAAGCTAGTAGGAACTCGGACTCTGAGTCATCAAGTGATAACAATATTACTACTGTTGGAGATCGGAAAAGATTGTCAGGGGCACAAAGAAGGAAACTGAATAAGATGAACCGGCAGCAGATATTACAGGATGAATCTGACTCTTCTACATCTACTAAAAGAGTCAGATCTCCCGAAGAGCATAGCGATGCGAAATCAATTAAGAATAAAAAAAGCTCACCGACACCCAGCACTTCGGAGAAATTATTTAATCTACCAAAAAAGGAGTTTCTAGTCAGAATCCGTTAATGGTGGAAGGTGAAGTTGACGTTTTGTTGAGAAGGTGAGCAAGTCCACCAAACCATCCATAAAGGAGGGGGCCTCAAACAAAAAGACCCATTCTAAAGGAAAAAGCAAGGTGGCTATAAAAAAGGTTAAGGAAGCACCATCTTATTCCCAAATATCCAATAAAAATATCCAGGACGAACCACACTATGCCATAATTAATAGCAGTAGTGCGTCTGGCAGAATTCCCGAAGAGCAAAAGAGTATCTTCGAAGATTTGTTCTACACAAAGGTATTGGACCACATTCTCGAATCTAATGATGGACCAACAATCCAAGTAATGAGTTGCACGTTTGAGAGGTGCGTTTTGATGCTGAAACTGGCATCACAATGCTGCGCCGATGTCCTCGAAAAACTAGTGGAGAGCATGCCCTAACCTTGGGACGGCGCAAAGCTGAAACTGGTAAGGAAAAGCGACATCCCTGTATTCATAAAAACATCTTTCTATGTCAGATGGGCAAGTAAGGTACAAGATTCGAAATAAAAGCAGGGTTCACGTTGCTTTGGTTTAGGAATCGTGGACTACTAGTAACAAAGTTACTGGATTAAACCATATGAACTACAATCTTTTCTACGCTAACACAGGTACTCTTCCAGGGACTTGTATTCTGTGCCATAAAAAGTTATGTTATCTTTTCTCTCCACGATTATCCAAGTACAGAAGACATTGATATCAATGTGGGGAGGATTACGGAGGCTCTTGTAAAATCATTCGAAGATACTTGCCCGCTTCGAGAAAGGAAATCTGCCTATGAGAAACCCTGGATGACAGGCAATATTCGCTCGATTGGCAAGGATGTCCGCAGACTTTACAACAGAGCTCGACGTAAAAAGCTATCTGTATATTGGGATGGCTACCACAGAAGACTCAAAGAATACAATAAAATCATTAGACTGGGGAAACGTAACTCCTGGATGCTTTTCTGTGAACAGGTAGACAGCGTTAACAGCATTTCTAAAATAAAAAAGTTCCTCTCAAAAACTCATATCCAAACCGAAACACTGGTGGATGAAACGGGTAAAAGGATGGAAACTATAGATGATACCGTAAGGCTTTTAATGAAAACTCAGTTACAGACCGAAAATGTGATGCACCAAGTACCTATTACGGATGCTATGGTTAAAGAAGCAATAAAAAGCTTCTCTCCTTTCAAGGCTGCGGGACCGGACGGAATATTTCCAGCGCTTCTCCAGAATGAGGTGGGTCTGGAGTTTTCACTGCATGCCTAACTCATGCATATACCCCAAAAAATGGCAGGAATCAATGGTGGTCTCATACCCAAGCCTGGCAAGGCGAGTTATACGATCCCAAAGGCTTATCGACCTATTAGCCTAACTAGTTTCCTGTTAAAAACAATGGAGCGAATAATTGACGACATGATCGAAAGTAAGAAAGCCGATGACAAGCTAAAATTCAAGCAACACGCATATGTTAAAGGAAGATCAGTGGAAACGGCTCTACATCAGGTAGTACACCACATAGAACAGTCCTTCAGTGAAGAAATGTACACACTTGCCGTTTGTATAGACATTGAGGGCGCTATTAACAACGTCAGACCGATACTCTTATCCAGTCCTTAGACGAGTTTCAGGTTGACAACAACAATATGCTAAGGAATAGGTGGATTATGTGTGGGTCATATGACGTAAAAATCAGAGACAAAGTAAATCGTGGTATACCTGAGGGGGGGCATTTTATCGCCTCTCCTATGGGTTACGACGATACACAGTCTCCTTAAAGCCCTCACCAATGAAGGACATAAACCAGTCTGTTATGCAGGCGACGTTATAATACTTCTAAGGGGCACACATCCAAACCAACTATGCAGAAGAGCTGAGGAGGCTCTTAACATAGCATATAACTGGGCACAACCAAGGGGATTAAATACACTATGCAACAAAATTTTTGTCCAAGTCATGTGGATAACAGTTTCTGGTGCATTTAGGTGTCACAACCACGAAAAAAATATTAAAAAAAATGTTTATGGTATTTTTTTTTTTAAATTCCTGCTTTCATGGAAAGTACATTCAGTATTTGGGCCATAATGTAGCCAATGTATAAGCCTGACTGAGCCGTGTTATGCCTAAAATTAAAGGGAATTATGAGGGCTACATATGCTGCAAATATCGCTTTCAAGTAGAATCTTTAGTTTAGTAACAGTCGTCAAAAATATGAGAAAAAAATGATTTTTTTTTTAAAACGCTTTTTCCCGGTACAAAAAAACCATAAAGAATAGAAAAAAATCGAAAGTTTTATCACATTTTTAAAAAGCCAGCATGCTAACAAAGAAAACACTGTCTATAAAAAATCTATGGATAGATATAAAAGTTATGATCCATTTTGTAAATGTTAGGGAAATTCAAAAAAATCTTGTTTCATATTTTTTCGTTTTTAAATGATGTTTTCACTTATATTGAATTCGCCATATGTGAGAGAGACATATAAGAGACATTGCACTTGCATTTTATTTTATGGGGATTGATGTCAGACATTATAAAATTATAGAGAGGACGAGGTTTTATGGCCCTCCATAAAACATGATATGCAATGTGAGAGCTATATTGGATGAGATCCGCTCAGATAGAGGGTCACTCGACAATATTTGTGTTTTTTTATTTATGAGGTTTCCATTCAGTTACGCCTTTTAGGGGCATGGACATCCCAGTCGTATATACAGGTAGTAAAATGTTACATACGCAATACAAAGTAGTACGCGGCAGTCTTGAAAATATTGGGTGTCTACTTTCGAAGCAAACTATATGTCAGCTACAGGTACTGCAACTTATGAACCTTAAACCCGGAATTTGCGAATGAATTTTTTATTAATAAATTAGTGTAATTCAGAGCCTTAAAAAGACAAGTCGATTTTCTGAAAAATATTACAATGTTATATTTCGAAGTATGAGTAAAAGGCAAAGAACTTTTCAATGTCATTCCGACAGTTTCTGCTTCATCTGCGGAAAATATGTAATTAAAAAATCTACGTGCGTTTAGTAAAATAATGCAAGAAATATATGTGTAACATTTAGGTATACGAGTTAAAAATATGAACGAACCGTGGACACCTAGTATTTTGTGTAATTCGTGCCATGTAAATCTTACTTCACGTGCAATTTGGAATGCCAATGATTTGGAGTCAACCATTCATTCACGATACGGACTGTTATTTTTGTCTAAGTTTATAGATTGGAGTAGGAAGTGTCCAGCTACCTGCTACCTGTGATTCATTCGTGCCAGACAGACGCTCCTAGGAAAACGGAACACTAGCTCATGCGCCAGTGGGAACCAGCTGCTACACTGATGGGTCCAGGCTAGGAGGAAGGACGGGTCAGGGACTTTTTATTGATGAACAAGAAGTCGAACTTTACTTCCGCCTCCCAGACAATAACACAGTATTTCAAGCAGAAGTTCGAGCAATTACGGAGTGTGTTAACTGGCTCAGTAATACCACAAAGCCTAAATATGCCAACATATTCACAGATAGCCAAATGGCGATCAAAGCAATAACTTCGGGAAAGGTCAAATCCCGAACAGTGTTAGACTGTAAAAGAACGACAAATAATTACTCAGTCCATGGTCAACTGCGTATTTTCTGGGTACCGGGACACAACGGAGTGATTGGAAATGAAGAGCAAACAGCTTGGCTTCAAAGGGCAGAGAACTTAGAGTAATAAACTTAGAAAATTGGAAACCTTTCGAAGCCACGAAAGATGAGTTGAAGCACTGGGCAGTGATGGCTCACAAAACTGTGTGGAATAGAGCAACTGCAAAGTTCCATCGAAACGATGGAACATTGTGTCACTTCCCAGCTTTCACACATGCAAGATCCCGATATTTCGGTTCCGACATATTGCCAGACTTGACTCATCTCAGAGCATATGACTGGAAGATACTGAGAAAATACGTGTCTAGTACCGATTTTCTGTAACCCGTGGGGTATAAAAATCATAAATAAGGAGCGCAAAACAGGCCGAACCACTGGCTTAAGTGTATGTCCATGGACATGAGACGTTTAAACGTCTCCTCTATTCAACCTAACCTAACCTATATCTATGTACATAAATATCAACCGATTTTGAGTACTTCCTTCCTTTCATCAGGATCGGTGTGAAATTCCAAATTGTACTTTGTAAACAACTTAAGATGGACAGGCGGACGGACATGGTTAAATCGACACAGCTAAACGGGGAAAATAGCCATTTTGGATATGTTTGAATTGAAAGAAAATGTATTTGGAATCAAAATTTTTAAATATTATATATTTATGAACAAATATTTTTTATTTGAAAATTAAGATGTTTTGTTTGTAACGTATATATTATTATATTAGAACAAAATATACTTGGGAACTGACTTTCACAAATAAAATATGTGTTTACACACTGTGATGACGAAAGTCGGGGCCTCGTTTTCGCTCACACAAACATATAATAAGTTGTTATCCCGCCTGCCCGATCGTCCCTCATTGTTGTTTTGATCAATTGCTGCCGATCCGTTAGGCCTGGCTAGCACGTGCATAAACAACACATACAACACGTGCTCACTACCCCCACCACCGATGGCAAAAGTAGTTCGAAAACAAACGCGGCAGAGATCAGGCATGTATGAACGAATAGCTCGAAAACAACAGCGGCAGCAGACAAATAACAACACGTGAGCAACTAAGCCAACACGTGTGGAGTAGACTCATAGACGACAGCGTCGGACACTGCCGCTAACAAGGGTATATAAAGGCGAGATGATGACTCATCTGGGGAGTCGTTCAGTGAATTTACAGGAGACCAGGACCCAAGAAGGCGAGGTAAGTAGAGTGTCTAGTGAATCCGGGTGTCTGAATATCCTCGAGTACCCTTGACGTGTTCTCGCGTATCCCTGACGTGTCCTCGTGTATCCTAGACGTGTCCTTAAATATCCTTAAGTATCCTCGACGAGTCCTTGCATATCCTTGACGTGTCCTGGAATATCCTTGACGTGTCCTTAAGTATCCTTGACGTGTCCTGGCATATCCTTGACGTGTCCTTAAGAATCCGGGTGTCTGAATATCCTCGAGTACCCTTGACGCGTTCTCGCGTATCCCTGACGTGTCCTCGTGTATCCTACACGTGTCCTTAAATATCCTTAAGTATCCTCGACGAGTCCTTGCATATCCTTGACGTGTCCTGGAATATCCTTGACGTGTCCTGAAGTATCCTTGACGTGTCCTGGCATATCCTTGACGTGTCCTTAAGAATCCTGGACGTGTCCTTGAATATCCTTGACGTGTCCTTAAGTATCCTTGACGTGTCCTTGAATATACTTGACGTGTCCTTAAGAATCCTGGACGTGTCCTTGCATATCCTTGACGAGTCCAGGGTGTCCTTGACGTGTCTCTGCTAGTACACTTACGCAGGTCGCTAGTACCGCGTGTCCTTGCTAGTGAACTTACGCAGGTCGCTAGTACCGCGTGTCCCTTGCTAGTGCACTTACGCAGGTCGCTAGTCTCGCGTGTCCTTGACGTGTTCCGGCTAGTGCACTTACGCAAGTCGCTAGTCTCGTGTGTCCTTGCTAGTGCACTTACGCAGGTCGCTCGTCTCGCGTGTCCTTGCTAGTGCACTTACGCAGGTCGCTAGTCCCGCGTGTCCTTGACGTGTCCCGGCTAGTGCAATTACGCTGGTTGCTAGTCTCGCGTGTCCGTGACGAGTCCTTGCTAGTGCACTTACGCAGGTCGCTAGTCTCGTGAGCCCTTGCTAGTGTACCTACGCAGGTCGCTAGTACCGCATGTCCTTGACGTGTCCTTGCTAGTGCACTTACGCAGGTCGCTAGTCTCGCGTGTCCTTGACGAGTCCTTGCTAGTGTACTTACGCAGGTCGCTAGTCTCGTGTGTCCTTGACGTGTCCCGGCTAGTGCACTTACGCAGCTCGCCAGTCTCGCGTGTCCTTGCTAGTGCACTTACGCAGGTCGCTAGTCCCGCGTGTCCTTGACGAGTCCTCGCTAGTGCACTTACGCAGGTCACTAGCCCCGCGTGCCCTTGCTAGAGTACTTACGTAGGCTCAAAACGTCGGGTCCCGTCCCGATAGTTTCAGGACTACCTCGTCAGGTCTCCAGAACGCCGGGTCCAGCCCAACCAGAACCAGGGAGCACTTAGCGAGGTCTCCAGAACGCCGGGTCCAGTCCAACCAGAACTAGGGAGCACGTAGCCAGGTCTCCAGAACGCCGGGTCCAGCCCAACCAGAACCAGGGAGCACTTAGCCAGGTCTCCATAACGCCGAGTGCAGCCCAACCAGAGCAAGGGAGCACTTAACCAGGTCTCCACACAACAAGCCCAAGTACAGGGAGTACCTATTCAGGTCTCCGCAACCACGCCAGTCCAATCAAGGAGTTTTCGAGACGGACGTCTGCGTACCATGATTAGCTTTAAGTCCTATAATCTGAACTTTATTATACGTCAATAAATTCCTACCATTTGAAATCTACCAACTGTGTTCTCTCTTAGCTCTCTGCCACTGCGATTATAAATTTCTGTGGCGAGTCCTTCCCCCGTGAGCTTACCCCAGCAACCGGAGGAAACTCGTCGTTACAACACAAACAAATTTATTGTTAAGAACTTTTTCAAATATATGTTATTTATAATAGACTTTTAAAACATCACTGGCTTTTTCGAATTTTACTTCAAAAAATCTTTAGGTTTCGTGTGAGCTTTTGTTTTACAGCACTATGTTCTTTTTCATTTATAAATATTCCACTTCATCACTTTTTGTCAATCCATCGTTACGCAAGACTATACGATTTACCTATTTATCGAATTTTACAGACATATAATGTTAATTGTAAATCTTTACTAAATCATTATACTATTTTTAAAGAAAGAGTTGTAGATCTTTCTCTTTCCAAACTCTCAGTTGCCAAACGCGAGATAATAGCATAGTTTTATTTTTGAATATTGAGTTCGAGATCGTTGCTTTTTTTTCGGAAAACAGAAAAACTAAACTTCTTTGAAAAAGAAGAATAAGAAATGTGTGAAATGTATTAAGGGTGGCCACTGATTGGTGGACGATATCGTTTCGGAAGCTACCAAGCAACTCATCGGCACCCCGGGCAAAATACTCTGTCAATAATTGGCACAATATGCGAGCAGCTCAATGTGAAATAATTGTTGAATTTGTTCAAAAATTATTCTTCGAGGGATAATGATATCATTCTATTCCTCAGAGATCGTAGAATGCAAGTATATTAATCTTATTAAATTTGGTCGAAGTCGAATTTATGGATTACAAAAAATACGCAATACAAAAATCGCGGACGTTACAAAGCGTCTTACAGATGGTCATATTTAATGGAAATTGTGTTACAGTTTTAAATTTCCGCGATTTTCTTTAAAAATCAAAGCAATTAAGTTCGTTTTTAGTAAAAATACTGTTATCGCGAAAGGAAGCAGATGCGATTGTGATCTATTCATAGTCGAATATATGAAAAGCACAAAATAATAAGTTTGTTTCACGGCAGATGTTTGTAACACCTGAAAATAACACAGCTAGACCCACCTTAAAGTATACCGATCGACTCAGAATCACTAGCTGAGTCGATTTAAGCATGTCTGTCCGTCCGTCTGTCCATGTAATGTTGTTCGTCGACTACAGGTCGCAATTTCACTCCGATCGTTCTGAAATTTTGCGGTTTAGAGTATTACGCAGCTGTTAAGATCGCTATAGAATTTGGTTGAAATCGGTTCAGATTTAGATATAGCTCCCATATATATATATTTCGTCCGATTTGGCCCTTTAGTCCTATAGAAGCTGTATTTTACACCCAATCCTTTTGAAATTTAGAATGGTAGAGTTTCTTGATCCATGAATCAACATTGCCGAATTTGAAGAAAATCGGTTAAGATTTAGCTATAGCTCCCATATATATGTTTCGTCCGATTTTGGCACAAAAGAAGAACGGTACGTGGCGATTGTGTATGGACTTCCACCATCTCAACAGCAAGTCTGACCCCGACGCATACCCCTTGCCACGAATCTCGTCGATTCTGGATCGCCTCCGACAGGCAAATTTCGCCAGCAGTCTGGACCTGAAGGACGGGTACTGGCAGATACCCCTCGAGGAGTCGAGTCGGAAGTACACGGCGTTCACGGTGGCAGGAAGAGGACTGTACCAGTGGAAGGTCATGCCATTTGGACTCCACTCGGCCCCCGCCACCTTCCAACGAGCCTTGGACAGCGTCATCGGCCCGGAAATGGAACCCCATGCCTTTGCGTATCTGGACGATATCATCGTGATCGGAAGGACATTGGAGGAACATCTGGCCAACCTGCAGGAAGTATTCCGGAGATTACGGCTGGCCAACCTGCGGATCAACCCTGAGAAATGCGAGTTTTTTAAACGCGAAACCAGATACCTGGGCCACGTGGTTAGTGCCCAAGGTATCCATACAGATCCAGACAAGGTTGCTACCATCATGGAGATCCCCCCTCCAACTACCCTGAAGGAACTACGACGATTCCTGGGATTCATGGTATCGGCGTTTCGTCCCAGAATTTGCTACACTTACCCAACCCCTCACGTCGCTTTTAAAAAAGGGCAAACACTGGAAGTGGACCGAAAACCAGCAGACTGTGTTCGAAATCTTGAAGACTCGCCTGACCGCAGCTCCTATCATTGCGTGTCCAGACTTCACGGAACCCTTTACCTTGCAAACCGACGCTAGTGACTACGGACTCGGAGTGGTGCTCACCCAAGAATTGGAGGGACGGGAGCGTGTCATCGCCTATGCAAGCCGGACCCTTAACGCCGCGGAGAGGAACTATTCAGCCACCGAGAAGGAATGTTTGGCGATAGTGTGGGGCATCCGGAAAATGCGACTGTACTTGGAAGGATATCAGTTTCGCGTGCTCACTGATCACCTCGCGCTGAAGTGGTTGAACTCCATTGATAACCCCACCGGGAAACTAGCCCGTTGGGCTAGTTGGGAACTCCAGCAATACACGTTCACCGTTCAATACCGGAAAGGGAGTTGCAACGTGGTGGCCGACGCACTATCACGACAACCCCTAGAGACCCTCCGGAGGGCCACGGTCGACACCACGGAGTGCCCGTGGATTAGGAAACGGATGAAGGAAGTACAGGATGACCCGGAGAAGTTCTCTGATTACGCCGTGGTGAACGGACAGCTATTCCGGCACATTCTCCGACACCCCAGTGACGAGGATTGTACGCCATGGAAGCTATGTGTTCCGACCAGCCACCGGGAGCGCGTCTTACTGGAGAATCATGACCAACCGGCGGCCGGACACCTGGGTATCCGGAAAACGGTGAGCCGGTTGTGCAGTCGGTACTACTGGCCAGGGATGTTCCGGGACGCTGCCCGATTCGTACAGAACTGCATGTCCTGCCAACGGTAAAAGCCCAGCCAACAGGCCCCTGCTGGAGAAATGTTGGTGACGATACCCGAGGAACCTTGGGCAACGGTATGTGCCGATTTTGTAGGTCTTCTACCGCGTAGCAAACACGGAAATTCGATGCTCTTGGTGTTCGTGGACCGTTTTTCTAAATGGGTGGAGTTGGTACCGTTAAGGAAAGCAACAGCGGAAGGAGTGGTAAAAGCCTTTCGAGAAAGGATCCTTGCTAGATTTGGAACACCCAAGATTCTGATCACGGATAACGGTAGTCAATTCTCTGGCAAAGTGTTAGCCAGATACTTGCAGGAGGTTGGAGTCAACCACCAGTTCACCGCGCTATATTGTCCCCAAGAGAATCCCACCGAGCGATCAAACCGAACAGTGAAGACCATGATAGCCCAGCGCTGCCACACACAGCACAACCGATGGGATGACCATCTCCCAGAGATCACGCTCGCGATTAACACGGCCAATGCGGAATCCACTGGATACAGCCCGGCCTTCCTAGTACAAGGGCGTGAACCTCAACTCCCAAAAGCTCTCTTCGATGAGGTGGTACCAGGTACCGGAACACCCCAGCGAACCCCAGAAGCCAAGGCTGCAAATTTGCTTGACATATTCAAAATTGTGCGCAATAATATTGGATTAGCGGCGGAAGACCAACGACGCCACTACAATCTCCGTCGACGATCGTGGAAACCGAAGGTCGGCGATCTTGTGTTAGTAAGGCAGCACCATTTATCAAAGGCAGCAGAAAACTTCGCTGCAAAGCTCGCTCCGAGATTTGACGGTCCATACGAGGTGGTAGATTTTCCCTCACCGGTGATCGCACGATTACGCGGAAATACGGGTGCGGAACCCCGTAATGCTCACCTTAGCGAACTTAAACCTTATTCGAACAATGCTAAACACCTACCCCAAACATAACCATTCACATATGTATAAGCCAACACGTGTGGAGTAGACCCATAGCGTCGGACACTGCCGCTAACAAGGGTATATAAAGGCGAGATGATTACTCATCTGGGGAGTCGTTCAGTGAATTTACAGGAGACCAGGACCCAAGAAGGCGAGGTAAGTAGAGTGTCTAGTGAATCCGGGTGTCTGAATATCCTCGAGTACCCTTGACGTGTTCTCGCGTATCCCTGACGTGTCCTCGTGTATCCTAGACGTGTCCTTGAATATCATTAAGTATCCTTGACGAGTCCTTGCATATCCTTGACGTGTCCTGGAATATCGTTGACGTGTCCTTAAGTATCCTTGACGTGTCCTTAAGAATCCTGGACGTGTCCGTGAATATCCTTGACGTGTCCTTAAGTATCCTTGACGTGTCCTTGAATATACTTGACGTGTCCTTAAGAATCCTGGACGTGTCCTTGCATATCCTTGACGAGTCCCGCGTGTCCTTGACGTGTCTTTGCTAGTGCACTTACGCAGGTCGCTAGTACCGCGTGTCCCGGCTAGTGCACTTACACAGGTCGCCAGTGTCGCGTGTCCTTGCTAGTGCACTTACGCAGGTCGCTAGTCCCGCGTGTCCTTGACGAGTACTCGCTAGTGCACTTACGCAGGTCACTAGCCCCGCGTGCCCTTGCTAGAGTACTTACATAGGCTCAAAATGTCGGTTCAGGACTACCTCGCCAGGTCTCCAGAACGCCGGGTCCAACCACCTGGCACTTAGCCAGGTCTCCAGAACGCCGGGTCCAACCAGAACTAGGGAGCACGTAGCCAGGTCTCCAGAACGCCGGGTCCAGCCCAACCAGAACCAGGGAGCACTTAGCCAGGTCTCCATAACGCCGAGTGCAGCCCAACCAGAGCCAGGGAGCACTTAACCAGGTCTCCACACAACAAGCCCAAGTACAGGGAGTACCTATTCAGGTCTCCGCAACCCCAGCAACCGGAGGAAACTCGTCGTTACAACACAAACAAATTTATTGTTAAGAACTTTTTCAAATATATGTTATTTATAATAGACTTTTAAAACATCACTGGCTTTTTCGAATTTTACTTCAAAAAATCTTTAGGTTTCGTGTGAGCTTTTGTTTTACAGCACTATGTTCTTTTTCATTTATAAATATTCCACTTCATCACTTTTTGTCAATCCATCGTTACGCAAGACTATACGATTTACACCCCGGGCAAAATACTCTGTCAATAATTGGCACAATATGCGAGCAGCTCAATGTGAAATAATTGTTGAATTTGTTCAAAAATTATTCTTCGAGGGATAATGATATCATTCTATTCCTCAGAGATCGTAGAATGCAAGTATATTAATCTTATTAAATTTGGTCGAAGTCGAATTTATGGATTACAAAAAATACACAATACAAAAATCGCGGACGTTACAAAGCTTCTTACAGATGGTCATATTTAATGGAAATTGTGTTACAGTTTTAAATTTCCGCGATTTTCTTTAAAAATCAAAGCAATTAAGTTCGTTTTTAGTAAAAATACTGTTTTCGCGAAAGGAAGCAGATGCGATTGTGATCTATTCATAGTCGAATATATGAAAAGCACAAAATAATAAGTTTGTTTCACGGCAGATGTTTGTAACACATGGAAATAACACAGCTAGACCCACCTTAAAGTATACCGATCGACTCAGAATCACTAGCTGATTCTGATTTTGCGGTTTAGAGTATTACGCAGCTGTTAAGATCGCTATAGAATTTGGTTGAAATCGGTTCAGATTTAGATATAGCTCCCATATATATATTTCGTCCGATTTGGCCCTTTAGTCCTATAGAAGCTGTATTTTACACCCAATCCTTTTGAAATTTAGAATGGTAGAGTTTCTTGATCCATGAATCAACATTGCTGAATTTGAAGAAAATCGGTTAAGATTTAGCTATAGCTCCCATATATATGTTTCGTCCGATTTTGGCACAAAAGAAGAACGGTACGTGGCGATTGTGTATGGACTTCCACCATCTCAACAGCAAGTCTGACCCCGACGCATACCCTCGCCTCCGACAGGCAAATTTCGTCAGCAGTCTGGACCTGAAGGACGGGTACTGGCAGATACCCCTCGAGGAGTCGAGTCGGAAGTACACGGCGTTCACGGTGGCAGGGAGAGGACTGTACCAGTGGAAGGTCATGCCATTTGGACTCCACTCGGCCCCCGCCACCTTCCAACGAGCCTTGGACAGCGTCATCGGCCCGGAAATGGAACCCCATGCCTTTGCGTATCTGGACGATATCATCGTGATCGGAAGGACATTGGAGGAACATCTGGCCAACCTGCAGGAAGTATTCCGGAGATTACGGCTGGCCAACCTGCGGATCAACCCTGAGAAATGCGAGTTTTTTAAACGCGAAACCAGATACCTGGGCCACGTGGTTAGTGCCCAAGGTATCCATACAGATCCAGACAAGGTTGCTGCCATCATGGAGATCCCCCCTCCAACTACCCTGAAGGAACTACGACGATTCCTGGGAGTCGTTTCATGGTATCGGCGTTTCGTCCCAGAATTTGCTACACTTACCCAACCCCTCACGTCGCTTTTAAAAAAGGGCAAACACTGGAAGTGGACCGAAAACCAGCAGACTGTGTTCGAAATCTTGAAGACTCGCCTGACCGCAGCTCCTATCCTTGCGTGTCCAGACTTCACGGAACCCTTTACCTTGCAAACCGATGCTAGTGACTACGGACTCGGAGCGGTGCTCACCCAAGAATTGGAGGGACGGGAGCGTGTCATCGCCTATGCAAGCCGGACCCTTAACGCCGCGGAGAGGAACTATTCAGCCACCGAGAAGGAATGTTTGGCGATAGTGTGGGGCATCCGGAAAATGCGACTGTACTTGGAAGGATATCAGTTTCGCGTGCTCACTGATCACCTCGCGCTGAAGTGGTTGAACTCCATTGATAACCCCACCGGGAAACTAGCCCGTTGGGCTAGTTGGGAACTCCAGCAATACACGTTCACCGTCCAATACCGGAAAGGGGTGGCCGACGCACTATCACGACAACCCCTAGAGACCCTCCGGAGGGCCACGGTCGACACCACGGAGTGCCCGTGGATTAGGAAACGGATGAAGGAAGTACAGGATGACCCGGAGAAGTTCTCTGATTACGCCGTGGTGAACGGACAGCTATTCCGGCACATTCTCCGACACCCCAGTGACGAGGATTGTACGCCATGGAAGCTATGTGTTCCGACCAGCCACCGGGAGCGCGTCTTACTGGAGAATCATGACCAACCGGCGGCCGGACACCTGGGTATCCGGAAAACGGTGAGCCGGTTGTGCAGTCGGTACTACTGGCCAGGGATGTTCCGGGACGCTGCCCGATTCGTACAGAACTGCATGTCCTGCCAACGGTAAAAGCCCAGCCAACAGGCCCCTGCTGGAGAAATGTTGGTGACGATACCCGAGGAACCTTGGGCAACGGTATGTGCCGATTTTGTAGGTCTTCTACCGCGTAGCAAACACGGAAATTCGATGCTCTTGGTGTTCGTGGACCGTTTTTCTAAATGGGTGGAGTTGGTACCGTTAAGGAAAGCAACAGCGGAAGGAGTGGTAAAAGCCTTTCGAGAAAGGATCCTTGCTAGATTTGGAACACCCAAGATTCTGATCACGGATAACGGTAGTCAATTCTCTGGCAAAGTGTTAGCCAGATACTTGCAGGAGGTTGGAGTCAACCACCAGTTCACCGCGCCATATTGTCCCCAAGAGAATCCCACCGAGCGATCAAACCGAACAGTGAAGACCATGATAGCCCAGCTCTGCCACACACAGCACAACCGATGGGATGACCATCTCCCAGAGATCACGCTCGCGATTAACACGGCCAATGCGGAATCCACTGGATACAGCCCGGCCTTCCTAGTACAAGGGCGTGAACCTCGACTCCCAAAAGCTCTCTTCGGTGAGGTGGTACCAGGTACCGGAACACCCCAGCGAACCCCAGAAGCCAAGGCTGCAAATTTGCTTGACATATTCAAAATTGTGCGCAATAATATTGGATTAGCGACGATCGTGGAAACCGAAGGTCGGCGATCTTGTGTTAGTAAGGCAGCACCATTTATCAAAGGCAGCAGAAAACTTCGCTGCAAAGCTCGCTCCGCGATTTGACGGTCCATACGAGGTGGTAGATTTTTCCCTCACCGGTGATCGCACGATTACGCGGAAATACGGGTGCGGAACCCCGTAATGCTCACCTTAGCGAACTTAAACCTTATTCGAACAATGCTAAACACCTACCCCAAACATAACCATTCACATATGTATAAGCCAACACGTGTGGAGTAGACTCATAGACGACAGCGTCGGACACTGCCGCTAACAAGGGTATATAAAGGCGAGATGATTACTCATCTGGGGAGTCGTTCAGTGAATTTACAGGAGACCAGGACCCAAGAAGGCGAGGTAAGTAGAGTGTCTAGTGAATCCGGGTGTCTGAATATCCTTGAGTACCCTTGACGTGTTCTCGCGTATCCCTGACGTGTCCTCGTGTATCCTAGACGTGTCCTTGAATATCATTAAGTATCCTTGACGAGTCCTTGCATATCCTTGACGTGTCCTGGAATATCCTGACGTGTCCTTAAGTATCCTTGACGTGTCCTTAAGAATCCTGGACGTGTCCTTGAATATCCTTCACGTGTCCTTAAGTATCCTTGACGTGTCCTTGAATATACTTGACGTGTCCTTAAGAATCCTGGACGTGTCCTTGCATATCCTTGACGAGTCCCGCGTGTCCTTGACGTGTCTTTGCTAGTGCACTTACGTAGGTCGCTAGTACCGCGTGTCCTTGCTAGTGCACTTACACAGGTCGCCAGTGTCGCGTGTCCTTGCTAGTGCACTTACGCAGGTCGCTAGTCCCGCGTGTCCTTGACGTGTCCCGGCTAGTGCACTTACGCAGGTTGCTAGTCTCGCGTGTCCGTGACGAGTCCTTGCTAGTACACTTACGCAGGTCGCTAGTCTCGTGTGTCCTGGCTAGTGCACTTACGCAGGTCGCTAGTCTCGTGAGCCCTTGCTAGTGCACTTACGCAGGTCGCTAGTACCGCATGTCCTTGACGTGTCCTTGCTAGTGCACTTACGCAGGTCGCTAGTCCCGTGTGTCCCGGCTAGTGCACTTATGCAGGTCGCTAGTCTCGCGTGTCCTTGACGAGTCCTTGCTAGTGTACTTACGCAGCTCGCTAGTCCCGCGTGTCCTTGACGTGTCCCGGCTAGTGCACTTACACAGGTCGCCAGTGTCGCGTGTCCTTGCTAGTGCACTTACGCAGGTCGCTAGTCCCGCGTGTCCTTGACGAGTCCTCGCTAGTGCACTTACGCAGGTCACTAGCCCCGCGTGCCCTTGCTAGAGTACTTACGTAGGCTCAAAATGTCGGGTCCCGTCCCGATAGTTTCAGGACTAACTCGCCAGGTCTCCAGAACGCCGGGTCCAGCTCAACCAGAACCAGGGAGCACCTAGCCAGGTCTCCAGAACGCCGGGTCCAACCGCCTGGCACTTAGCCAGGTCTCCAGAACGCCGGGTCCAACCAGAACTAGGGAGCACGTAGCCAGGTCTCCAGAACGCCGGGTCCAGCCCAACCAGAACCAGGGAGCACTTAGCCAGGTCTCCATAACGCCGAGTGCAGCCCAACCAGAGCAACGGAGCACTTAACCAGGTCTCCACACAACAAGCCCAAGTATAGGGAGTACCTATTCAGGTCTCCGCAACCACGCCAGTCCAATCAAGGAGTTTTCGAGACGGACGTCTGCGTACCATGATTACCTTTAAGTCCTATAATCTGAACTTTATTATACGTCAATAAATTCCTACCATTTGAAATCTACCAACTGTGTTCTCTCTTAGCTCTCTGCCACTGCGATTATAAATTTCTGTGGCGAATCCATCCCCCGTGAGCTTACCCCAGCAACCGGAGGAAACTCGTCGTTACAACACAAACATATTTATTGTTAAGAACTTTTTCAAATATATGTATGTTATTTATAATAGACTTTTAAAACATCACTGGCTTTTTCGAATTTTACTTCAAAAAATCTTTAGGTTTCGTGTGAGCTTTTGTTTTACACCACTATGTACTTTTTCATTTATAAATATTCCTCTTCATCACTTTTTGTCAATCCATCGTTACGCAAGACTATACGATTTACCTATTTATCGAATTTTACAGACATATAATGTTAATTGTAAATCTTTACTAAATTATTATACTATTTTTAAAGAAAGAGTTGTAGATCTTTCTCTTTCCAAACTCTCAGTTGCCAAACGCGAGATAATAGCATAGTTTTATTTTTGAATATTGAGTTCGAGATCGTTGCTTTTTTTTCGGAAAACAGAAAAACAAACCTTCTTTGAAAAAGAAGAATAAGAAATGTGTGAAATATATTAAGGGTGGCCACTGATTGGTGGACGATATCGTTTCGGAAGCTACCAAGCAACTCATCGGCACCCCGGGCAAAATACTCTGTCAATAATTGGCACAATATGCGAGCAGCTTAATGTGAAATAATTGTTGAATTTGTTCAAAAATTATTCTTCGAGGGATAATGATATCATTCTATTCCTCAGAGATCGTAGAATGCAAGTATATTAATCTTATTAAATTTGGTCGAAGTCGAATTTATGGATTACAAAAAATACGCAATACAAAAATCGCGGACGTTACAAAGCGTCTTACAGATGGTCATATTTAAAGGAAATTGTGTTACAGTTTTAAATTTCCGCGATTTTCTTTAAAAATCAAAGCAATTACCTTCGTTTTTAGTAAAAATACTGTTTTCGCGAAAGGAAGCAGATGCGATTATGATCTATTCATAGTCGAATATATGGGAAGCACAAAATAATAAGTTTGTTTCACGGCAGATGTTTGTAACACCTGAAAATAACACAGGTAGACCCACCTTAAAGTATACCGATCGACTCATTATCACTAGCTGAGTCGATTTAACGATGTCTGTCCGTCCGTCCGTCCGTCTGTCCATGTAAAGTTGTTCGTCGACTACAGGTCGCAATTTCACTCCGATCGTTCTGAAATTTTGCAGTTTAGAGTATTTCGCGGCTGTTAAGATCGCTATTGAATTTGGTTGAAATCGGTTCAGATTTAGATATAGCTCCCATATATATCTTTCGTCCGATTTGGCCCTTTAGTCCTATAGAAGCTGTAGTTTACATCCGATCGTTTTGAAATTTAGAATGGTAGAGTTTCTTGATCCATGAACCAACATTGCCGAATTTGAAGAAAATCGGTTAAGATTTAGCTATAGCTCATATATATATGTTTCGTCCGATTTTGCTCTTTAGTCCTGTAGAAGCTGTATTTTACATCCAATCATTTTGAAATTTAGAATGGTAGAGTTTCGTGATCCACGAACCAACACTACCGAATTTGAAGAAAATCGGTTAAGATTTAGCTATAGCTCCCATATATATGTTTCATCCGATGTGGCTCTTTAGATCCAATCGTTTTTATACCCTACACCACACTGTGGTACAGGGTATTATTTAAGTATAAAATGTCCCAAAAGTAAATTTATGTAAACAATTTATACATGAATTACAAAATTTATATATCAGAGTTATTCAATATTACGAGAGTGGTGTAGGGTATTATATAGTCGGCACCGCCCGACTTTAGCCTTTCCTTACTGGTTTTGAAATTTAGATTGGTAGAGTTTCTTGATCCATGAACCAACAGTACCGAATTTGAAGAAAATCGGTTAAGATTTAGATATAGCTCCCATATATATGTTTCGTCCGATTTTGCTCTTTAGTCCTGTAGAAGCTGTATTTTACATCCAATCATTTTGAAATTTAGAATGGTAGAGTTTCTTGATCCATGAAGCAACACTACCGAATTTGAAGAAAATCGGTTAAGATTTACCTATAGCTCCCATATATATGTTTCGTCCGATTTGGCCCTTTAGTTCTATAGAAGCTATATTTTACATCCAATCGTTTTGAAATTTAGAATGATAGAGTTTCTAGATCCATGAATCAACATTGCCGAATTTGAAGAAAATCGGTAAAGATGTTGCTATAGCTCCCATATATATGTTTCATCCGATGTGGCTCTTTAGATCCAATCGTTTTTATACCCTACACCACACTGTGGTACAGGGTATTATTTAAGTAAAATTGTCCCAAAAGTAAATTTATGTAAACAATTTATACATGAATTACAAAATTTATATATCAGAGTGATTCAATATTACGAGAGTGGTGTAGGGTATTATATAGTCGGCCCCGCTCGACTTTAGCCTTTCCTTACTGGTTTATTAATAAGATTCTTTAAACATTACCTAATGACAGTGTTATACAAAATACATGATCTAAAGCTAGCTCAAAACATACCTTCTTATACCGCATAGATGAAGCATCGGTATGGATACTTTCAACAATTTCTACATCTTCTGCCTTTGGCAACTGATTAGCTCCAACTGATGTTTTGAACGACATTTGTTTCTGCAAAAGCGTAGAGTGACTGCCGCCATATGGATTGGCTGTGGCCATTACTCCCATAAAAACAACACTTGTCGTCATTCTATTCTCAAACAGCTCTCACTATATCATTTCTTTAAGTAATTAATTAACATTTTTTATAAACAAAACATCACTTATGCTTCATATTTTCACAGCACAAATCACAAAGTATTTTTATGTCAAGTAACAAACTACACATTTCACGAATTAGGCGTTATTCATATCAATGTCCTGAATTAATTATTTTTCACGAAACGCACTCGTCAATCTGTTTTGTTAATAGGGGAAACTGATACAACGATAATAATGGTAAAGTTTTCTTTTAAAATAAATGCTTTTTTGTTGTAGATTAGCATGCGAAATTATAGCTTACAAGAGTCAAGTTAAAAACCACGAAATTAAGAAACTTCTTCGTTTGTTTGTGTACTACCAAAAACCGCTGTATAACTTATAACAACACACTTTTTGATTGAATTTATTTTTTCTTCTGCAAAATTTCAAAGTGATGATTTTTCTTTTGCATCTTGTGGCGATATGTATGTATATATATACATTAAGCAAACAAAACTGGTCAAAATAATAGATACATGGCAAAGTATGTAGGTATTGGGTTGTCCACAAAACATTGTGTGTAGCAAAGCGGTAACAATATTTTATACAAAATGCATTACTATTGGACGTCTTTAAATATCGAGGGCTTATATTCAAATGCGGCTATCACAAAAATGCAAATGGGTCTGCAATTTAACTTCTACAGTCTGTTTAAAAAACTATTAGTGTATTGAAAAATCAAAAAAATCAGATATAATGCCATTTTGTCTTCGTAAATTTTCTATGTTTGTGCCTAGGTTGTTTAAATATAATTTGAAACAAACCAAATTCTTGACGATTCAAAAATAAGATGAATTTGCGATACGAAAATGCCAAATACACATCAATGAAGAATTATATCATATCCTGTGATCGAAGGACTAAACTGGGCGGCCTCTTACATCAACAAAATGAAAAATAGATTATTGAAAATCAATGAAAGGCATTATTGAAAGCCCGCAATGTAGTTACATTACTGTCACTATAAATTATGATAATATATGGGCACGCAGTGGTCTTGGGCCGAGAGAGTATTTCAGTTTAAATCATCAACAATTTATATTAACGTTTGACCGCTGAGAAATGCATTTTTAAATTCCATTTGCATTTAATGTAAATTTGTAAAAAAAAATTTATAGTTTTTCGGAATCTGCAGTCAAAAACTGCAACTGTTTAAGCAATAAATGACAATTTTAAATTATTTTATTATTTATTATAAAATGTAGCTACACTCAAAGAATTTTGTTAGTATATTTTCAAAATTTTTTGTTGTTTCTTCAGTCTGTGTCTGCCGAAAAGGGGAAAGCAGACTTCGTCTGGTATTTTTGCAATATCATAGTTGCTATTTTAGTCCTGATACTTTAGCAAACAAAAACATTCTTTTATAAAACATGTTTACAATTATTAAACAGAAAAAAATACTGATTTAATAACAAACTATGTTTGTTATTCTAGCATACGTATTTTTCTGCTATTTTAGCTAATAAAATCAGTTGTTCCAATAGAAATGTTTGTTTTCAAGTGTTATTCTGTATTTTATTAAAAGAAATACAAATTTTAGGGTTTCCTATTATTTACGCAAAAGGATTCCAACATAAAGTTATACAACCCATTTATTGCTAAGTGTTTACGCCGAATGCGTGTAAATAAACAAAAATAAATTACACGGTGGATTAGCATTTTCAATATAAAATCGACAATAGTGCCAAAGGTTTATTGTTGCTTTTGTTGCTATGTCTGATAACTAGACCTCGGATTTTTGCATATCTTTCAATTTTCATCCGATTTGAACCAAAATTTATATTTAGATGTTTCAACACTAAAATTTAAAAAATTTGCAAAAATATGCAAAATATACGCACCAAATATGCAAAAGAGTACCATTTAAAATATTTTAACATCCTCTCTAAGAATTATATACTAAGTTACACATTTTTGTGTATTAAGGACACAAAAGGACGAAAATATCCTTAAATCTTTATTATCCTGAAAAGCGTATCTTCAATTATTTATACCCTACACCACACTGTGGTACAGGGTATTATAAGTTTGTTACACGGCAGATGTTTGTAACACCTGAAAATAACACAGCTAGACCCACCTTAAAGTATACCGATCGACTCATAATCACTAGCTGAGTCGATTTAAGCATGTCTGTCCGTCCGTCCGTCTGTCCATGTAAAGTTGTTCGTCGACTACAGGTCGCAATTTCACTCCGATCGTTCTGAAATTTTGCAGTTTAGAGTATTTCGCAGCTGTTAAGATCGCTATTGAATTTGGTTGAAATCGGTTCAGATTTAGATATAGCACCCATATATATATTTCGTCCGATTTGGCCCTTTAGTCCTATAGAAGCTGTATTTTACACCCAATCCTTTTGAAATTTAGAATGGTAGAGTTCCTTGATCCATGAACCAACATTGCCGAATTTGAAGAAAATCGGTTAAGATTTAGCTATAGTTACAATATATATGTTTCGTCCGATTTTGCTCTTTAGTCCTGTAGAAGCTGTATTTTACATCCAATCCTTTTGAAATTTAGAATGGTAGAGTTTCTTGATCCATGAACCAACACTACCGAATTTGAAGAAAATCGGTTAAGATTTAGCTATAGCTCCCATATATATGTTTCGTCCGATTTGGCCCTTTAGTCCTATAAAAGCTGTATTTTACATCCAATCGTTTTGAAATTTAGAATGGTAGAGTTTCTTTATCCATGAACCAACACTACCGAATTTGAAGAAAATCGGTTAAGATTTAGCTATAGCTCCCATATATATGTTTCGTCCGATTTGGCCCTTTAGTTCTATAGAAGCTGTATTTTACATCCAATCGTTTTGAAATTTAGAATGGTAGAGTTTCTTTATCCATGAACCAACACTACCGAATTTGAAGAAAATCGGTAAAGATTTAGCTATAGCTCCCATATATATGTTTCATCCGATTTGGCTCTTTAGATCCAATCGTTTTTATACCCTACACCACACTGTGGTACAGGGTATTATTTAAGTATAAAATGTCCCAAAAGTAAATTTATGTAAACAATTTATACATGAATTACAAAATTTATATATCAGAGTTATTCAATATTACGAGAGTGGAGTATGGTATTATATAGTCGGCCCCGCCCGACTTTAGCCTTTCCTTACTGGTTTTTGTTATTTTTTGCAATATTTTCCCAAAAAGTGTAAACATTTCAGCATTTGTCTCCATGGGTTAAAAAAATATGAATTATTTAATGTCCGTCCGTCTGGCAGTTCGACAATAGTGCTAACGATAACTCTGGAAAGGAGTGACCGAATGACGTAAAATTTCGTACGTATGTATATGGGTAGCTCTTTCTCAAGTGCCACAGGTCAAAAAATAGATATTTCTTAAATTCTCAGAAAATGTTTCCCTAGTATGTGGGAGCAATTCTATAAAAAAAATATAGAAAATTGGAGGAAGAGGGCGAGGTCAAAGTTCAGAAAAATTGATTTGTTTCTCTGTAATGGTTTTTTGAAGTTAATTTTAATGCTACAAACATTTTCTGAGAATTTGAGAAAGATCGAATTTTTGACCTGTGACACTTGAGAAAGAACTACCCATATTTAGATTCCTTTTTGGTTCTTATAAAGAACATGGGGTCAGCATGAGGTCTTCGCAGCGCGTGTCCGACCCATTAACACCAGTACATACAAATACTTGAAATTTTGTGCAGTGTAATGTTTTTATACCTACAGTCCAGTACAAAGTGGGCGTTATTGCCATGACCCTTCTAGTACCTCTCACACAAATGGTAACAATTTTGTGAAATTGTTCATACTTCTGTTTAATCGCCAAAATCTGAAAAACTAGCAATGATTATTAAAAAAATATACCTATTACACAGTGCGACAGTCCAAAAACCGCGATACTATTTTTCTTGTAGGTTTTGGCGAGTAGAACAACGTTTGTTCTACGAAATTTGCCGGACACCCCCAAAATCCGGATTTACGGGTAAAAAAACAATTTTCTTGCCTTTTTTCACTTGAACGCCTAACACTTTGTTAATTATTCACCGATTTTCGATCTCTACAGGAATTTGGAAAGAAGAGAATTAGACCTTTCGAACGATGTATACTCTGTTTATTTGAAGCTGTAGGAATATAAGTTTATTTTTCCTACAAACACATTTTTTCATTTTTGTAGGTCATTTTCCAGTTTAGGCAATGTTTATACCCTACACCACACTGTGGTACAGGGTATTATAAGTTTGTTTCACGGCAGATGTTTGTAACACCTGAAAATAACACAGCTAGACCCACCGTAAAGTATACCGATAGACTCAGAATCACTAGCTGAGTCGATTTAAGCATGTCTGTCCGTCCGTCCGTCTGTCCATGTAAAGTTGTTCGTCGACTACAGGTCGCAATTTCACTCCGATCGTTCTGAAATTTTGCAGTTAAGAGTATTTCGCAGCTATTAAGATCGCTATTGAATTTGGTTGAAATCGGTTCAGATTTAGATATAGCTCCCATATATATATTTCGTCCGATTTGGCCCTTTAGTCCTATAGAAGGTGTATTTTACACCCAATCCTTTTGAAATTTAGAATGGTAGAGTTTCTTGATCCATGAATAAACATTGCCGAATTTGCAGAATATCGGTTAGGATTTAGCTATAGCTCCCATATATATGTTTCGTCCGATTTGGCCCTTTAGTCCTATAGAAGCTGTATTTTACATCCAATCGTTTTGAAATTTAGAATGGTAGAGTTTCTTGATCCATGAACTAACATTGCCGAATTTGAAGAAAATCGGTTAAGATTTAGCTATAGCTCCCATATATATGTTTAGTCCTGTAGAAGCTGTATTTTACATCCAATCCTTTTGAAATTTAGAATGGTAGAGTTTCTTGATCCATGAACCAACACTACCGAATTTGAAGAAAATCGGTTAAGATTTAGCTATAGCTCCCATATATATGTTTCGTCCGATTTGGCCCTTTAGTCCTATAAAAGCTGTGTTTTACATCCAATCGTTTTGAAATTTAGAATGGTAGAGTTTCTTGATCCATGAACCAACATTGCCGAATTTGAAGAAAATCGGTTAAGATTTAGCTATAGCTCCCATATATATGTTTCGTCCGATTTGGCCCTTTAGTTTGAAATTTAGAATGGTAGAGTTTCTTGATCCATGAACCAACATTGCCGAATTTGAAGAAAATCGGTAAAGATTTAGCTATAGCTCCCATATATATGTTTCATCCGATTTGGCTCTTTAGATCCAATCGTTTTTATACCCTACACCACACTGTGGTACAGGGTATTATTTAAGTATAAAATGTCCCAAAAGTAAATTTATGTAAACAATTTATACATGAATTACAAAATTTATATATCAGAGTTATTCAATATTACCAGAGTGGTGTAGGGTATTATATAGTCGGCCCCGCCCGACTTTAGCCTTTCCTTACTGGTTTTACTAATTAATTTGTGAGATAACCGCACGATTTATTAATTTACATATATAGTATAATTTATAAGGAAAAAAATGGAACCATTCACTTAAAAATCCGTTGACGGAGTTATTAAAGTTTCATTAAAACTAAATGTGTACATAAATACTCGTTTTGACGATGATGACGAGATAAAAATGAAACGCTCAAGCAGACATTATTGATTTGAATGGCCAAAACTAGTGTTTATATACCGATTTAGTTTTAATTAGTTTTAATTAAACTTTAATAACTCCGTCTATTGCAAACAGATTTTTAAGAGACTGGTTGCATATTTTTCCTGATAAAATATACTATATATGTAAATTAAATAATCGTACGTTTATCTCACAATATAATTGGTAAAACATTGTCTATACTAGAAAATTACGGACAAAAATGAAAAAATGCGTTTGTAGGACAAATAAACCTATATTCCTACAGCTTCAAATAAACAAAGTATACATCGATCGAAAGGTCTAATTCTCTTCTTTCCAAATTCTTGATTCTTGAAAGATTGAAAATGTGTTCAAAATTAACAAAGTTATAGGCGTTCAAGTGAAAAAGGCAAGAAAATCGGTTTTTTACCCGTAAATCCGGATTTTGGGGGTGCCGGGGAATTCCAAAAAAAGGTTCGTGTTTTACTCAACAAGACCTACAGGAAAAATTGTATCGCGTCATTTGCTTCTCAACTTGAGTTTATTTTGTCGCACTGTGTTATCTAAGAAATTGCATCAATGTACCAAAAAATTCCTAATTTGGCTGCTTAAATTATTTGAAATTAAAAATTTATTTCACAAAAAACCAAAAGGTCGAAAATTCGCACCACAAAACATATTGGACTGTGCATTTCTACTAAGATTTTGTGGAAAAACATTTATTATCAAGGACGGCGTTGATTATTCGTGCATGGAATCAATAAGATTGCTTGTTATCTTTGTATCTATGGAGTTCCAAGCATCAGTAATAGCCTGAAATAGCTTATTTTTATCTCCAACTACGCTTTCTCGGTTTATCTTTTTGTTGACAATGTTCCAAAGATTTTCAATGGGATTCAAGTCTACGGTTGAACTGGCCACTCTATAACCTTTCTAACTCAATCATTGAATCATTTCGCGTTTTTTTTTTCGAGTTGGTTGTCGTGTTGAAAATGCCGTACCAGAGCAACATTCCACTAAGCATAGGGAAACATGGCGTTCTCCAAAATTTCGCAGTTCATAAACCTGTACATAATTACGTTTATTGTATGGAGGGGTCCAACCAAGATACCGGAAAAGCATCCGCAGACCATGACATTGCCGCCTCCATGATTTACAGACCGTTTATAGTATAAAGGGTCCAATATTTTATTAACTAGTATATACTGTATATCATTAAAATCTGATATTCCGTTATAAAGCTATATAGACTTCAAAATAGCTAAATGTGTAAAACAAATTTTAGATGACCAATTTGGCACCCTATAAAATGTAAACTGCTTTGAATTTTGTCATAATTCCGTATTGTCTTGTAGTATACGCGTGCAAAATTGCATCCAAATCTAAATTCATAAATATTCAGAGTGAATCGGTTTCCTTTGGAATTACCCCATACTTTCCATATATTTCGGCACTTTTTTGGATGATTTTTGAAATCATCCGTTTTTCTGTCACGATTTTTTAAATTGTATCCTTTTAAAATTTCGCATTTTTGATTCATATATCGCAAAATTTTTTGCATATCAGAAATATACAAAACAAAAATTAAAAATATGTACCTGTTTTTCGATTCCTTTTTCTTTGAAACTAATTTTGGTCCAATCAGAATGTTTCTATTAATCTGCAAAAAAATATGCAATTGGATATAATCCGAGGTCTACTGATAACGAAGATTTACCTTTATTACCTAATCGAGCGTTGTAAATAGAGCGAAAGTCCATGATGCAGAGAGGTGGCGGCGAAAGTGTCAAAGAAAACTAATAGATGTAGTAATGAGTATTAACGCACCATAAATTGGTCAATAAGTATATATGCCGGAAGAAATCAATGACATAAACAAAATTCAAAGAAACATTCCGACCTCCTTGCAACATCATGGAAATAAAGCAACTATAAGTACTATTTTTTTGTACTTTCTTCAACTATTTCGATATCTGTAAGTATGTGTATGTACATATATATATATATATATATATGGACCCCGCGAATGGAGTGGTCGTTAGGGACCCCGCGAAAAGGAAAGTTTATTAGGGACTGCAAACGAATGCGCCATTATGGACGACGCGAAATTAATGGCCATTAGGTACCGCAAACGAAAGGGCCATTATGGACCCCGCAATATGACCCTGTGGCGGAGTTATTACAGACTCCGAGTGAGGGCCACAAGAACTCCCACAAAAAGACAGAACCATTGAAGAGCCTTTGACGGGTCATTAGAGACCACGAGTGAGGGCCTTTAGGGACGAATCTACAACTATAACTAGTAATTAAATTAATTAAATGTATTATGTACATAAGTAAATTAGTAAGGAGCGTAAATTCAGTTTCTTAGTGAGCATTCAAATGTAGGCGACTTTGTATAAATCCAGTAAGTTACTTTTTATATAGACTCCGGCGAAATATAAATATATATAAAATTCAAGTTTTAATAGATTTAAGATAATTAGAGGCCGTATAAACCCGATCAGTAAAAATTGTAGTGATATTTTGAAATCAAATATGTTATGTATGACTGCCTGCATTTATGAATTACATTTTATTTATTTTACCTTTGAACTCGTTTTACGAGTATTTATTTGTATTAGTTTTAACGTTTTTTTTTTAATTTAATACAACTCTGTAAATTTTTCTTTTAATTTATATTTTGGTACAACTCTGTGCATTTACACTTTTGAATAAGTCTCAGCTTATGATAACACAGTGCGACAGTCCAAAAACCGCGATACTATTTTTCTAGTAGGTCTTGTCGAGTCAAAATTTGTGACTGCCCGCATTTATGAATTAAATATTATTTATTTTACCTTTGAACTCCTTTTACGAGTATTTAATTGTATTAGTTTTAACGTTTTTTTTTAATTTAATACAACTCTGTACATTTTTTTTAATTTATATTTTGGTACAACTCTGTGCATTTATACTTTTGAATAAGTCTCAGCTTATGATAACACAGTGCGAAACCGCGATACTATTTTTCTATTAGGTCTTGGAGAGTAGAACAACGTTTGGCACGTAGCGCCGTCTTGTTGAAAGTAAACGTTGTCCAGATCAATACCATCCAACTCCGACCATAAAAAATCATTAATCATCTCTCGATAGCGCAATCCATTCACCGTAACTGTTGATCCAACCTCATTTTCGAAAAAGTAAGGTCCAATGACCCCGCCGGACCATAAACCACACTAAACAGTCTCACGTTGAGGATGGAGAGGCTTCTCAACAATAACTCTTGGGGTTTCCGAGCCCCAGATGCGACAGTTTTGCTTGTTGACGTAGCCACCGAGGTGGAAATGGGCCTCATCAGTCAAGATGATTTTTTATCGTTCGTATCGTTTTTTGATCGTTTTGTATTGTTCGATAATCGTGTATCGTTCCATTTTTAGCAATGGTGTAGTTTTTACTTGTCAAATGTCAAAAATAAAAACTTCAAAAGTGACAGCTACCGAAATACCGGGTGATTCAAAATAACACCTCTTGTTGGAAACCCCTGTATATTTTGTCTATTTAAAGCTGGGAATATAGGATTATTTGTCCTACAAATACATTTTTATACCCCCCACCATAGGATGGGTGGTATATTCATTTTGTCACTCCGTTTGTAACACCTCTAAATACACAGTACAACACAAAAAAAATAACAGGGTTCTGTCAATGGATTATGGTAGAGGAGGAAAGATCACATCGGAATTTTATTTTAGGGGGGGTTAAAGTTTTTCCCCCTTTGCTAGTTCGTGCAGAATATCGGTATATAAAATTATGTGTTCTGTTCATCTGAGGTGTAGGGTATCTTCAGCAACTTTGTAGCAAATGTTAAGTCCTATATTATTGTGGAATATATTAACCCTCTAGCTTCCACCCATAACGGTAATTTTTGCCTATATTTTAACAAATCGTAAAAAACTCCCCTGAAAATGGGTGGGGCGGGGTTGAAATGTACTAACACTATATAATATCTAAATTAACGCTTAACAGACAATCTTAAATTTGGGCGTTTTTTTGGAGTTTGCGTTAAGTTTTGGGCTTTGGTGTGTTCCGACACATATAGTAAAATTTTATGGCCGACATTTTTGTAGAAAATTTCAACCCCGCCCACCCATTTTTTGTGGATTTTTATGATTTGTTAAAATATAGGCAAAATATTAACCCTAGAGGGTTAATATATTCCACAAAAATATAGGCCTTAACATTTGCTGAAGATACCCTACACCTCAGATGAACAGAACACATAGTTTTATATACCGATATTCTGCACGAACAAGCAAAGGGGGGAAAACTTTAACCCCCCCCCCCCTAAAATAAAATTCCGATGTGATCTTTCAAAACGCCGATACACGTATATATTTTTTTGGTCTCCCCTACCAGAGTCCACTGACAGAACCCTGCTATTTTGAAAAAAGTTTGAAATTGTTGTACAGTGATATTGATCTGAGACCCCATAAAGTATACATATTCTTAATCGTCGTCAATCGTCAAGAAACTCTACCATTCTAAATTTCAAAACGATTGGATGTAAAATACAGCTTCTATAGAACTACGTACGTAGCGCCGTCTTGTTGAAAGTAAACGTTGTCCAGATCAATACCATCCAACTCCGACCATAAAAAATCATTAATCATCTCTCGATAGCGCAATCCATTCACCGTAACTGTTGATCCAACCTCATTTTCGAAAAAGTAAGGTCCAATGACCCCGCCGGACCATAAACCACACTAAACAGTCTCACGTTGAGGATGGAGAGGCTTCTCAACAATAACTCTTGGGGTTTCCGAGCCCCAGATGCGACAGTTTTGCTTGTTGACGTAGCCACCGAGGTGGAAATGGGCCTCATCAGTCAAGATGATTTTTTATCGTTCGTATCGTTTTTTGATCGTTTTGTATTGTTCGATAATCGTGTATCGTTCCATTTTTAGCAATGGTGTAGTTTTTACTTGTCAAATGTCAAAAATAAAAACTTCAAAAGTGACAGCTACCGAAATACCGGGTGATTCAAAATAACACCTCTTGTTGGAAACCCCTGTATATTTTGTCTATTTAAAGCTGGGAATATAGGATTATTTGTCCTACAAATACATTTTTATACCCCCCACCATAGGATGGGTGGTATATTCATTTTGTCACTCCGTTTGTAACACCTCTAAATACACAGTACAACACAAAAAAAATAACAGGGTTCTGTCAATGGATTATGGTAGAGGAGGAAAGATCACATCGGAATTTTATTTTAGGGGGGGTTAAAGTTTTTCCCCCTTTGCTAGTTCGTGCAGAATATCGGTATATAAAATTATGTGTTCTGTTCATCTGAGGTGTAGGGTATCTTCAGCAACTTTGTAGCAAATGTTAAGTCCTATATTATTGTGGAATATATTAACCCTCTAGCTTCCACCCATAACGGTAATTTTTGCCTATATTTTAACAAATCGTAAAAAACTCCCCTGAAAATGGGTGGGGCGGGGTTGAAATGTACTAACACTATATAATATCTAAATTAACGCTTAACAGACAATCTTAAATTTGGGCGTTTTTTTGGAGTTTGCGTTAAGTTTTGGGCTTTGGTGTGTTCCGACACATATAGTAAAATTTTATGGCCGACATTTTTGTAGAAAATTTCAACCCCGCCCACCCATTTTTTGTGGATTTTTATGATTTGTTAAAATATAGGCAAAATATTAACCCTAGAGGGTTAATATATTCCACAAAAATATAGGCCTTAACATTTGCTGAAGATACCCTACACCTCAGATGAACAGAACACATAGTTTTATATACCGATATTCTGCACGAACAAGCAAAGGGGGGAAAACTTTAACCCCCCCCCCCCTAAAATAAAATTCCGATGTGATCTTTCAAAACGCCGATACACGTATATATTTTTTTGGTCTCCCCTACCAGAGTCCACTGACAGAACCCTGCTATTTTGAAAAAAGTTTGAAATTGTTGTACAGTGATATTGATCTGAGACCCCATAAAGTATACATATTCTTAATCGTCGTCAATCGTCAAGAAACTCTACCATTCTAAATTTCAAAACGATTGGATGTAAAATACAGCTTCTATAGAACTAAAGGGCCAAATCGGACGAAACATATATATGGGAGCTATAGCTAAATCTTAACCGATTTTCTTCAAATTCGGTAGTGTTGGTTCATGGATCAAGAAACTCTACCATTCTAAATTTCAAAATGATTGGATGTAAAATACAGCTTCTTCAGGACTAAAGAGGAAAATCGGACGAAACATATATATGGGAGCTATAGCTAAATCTTAACCGATTTTCTTCAAATTCGGCAATGTTGGTTCATGGATCAAGAAACTCTACCATTCTAAATTTCAAAACGATTGGATGTAAAATACAGCTTTTATAGGACTAAAGGGCCAAATCGGACGAAACATATGTATGGGAGCTATAGCTAAATCTTAACCGATTTTCTTCAAATTCGGTAGTGTTGGTTCATGGATCAAGAAACTCTACCATTCTAAATTTCAAAAGGATTGGATGTAAAATACAGCTTCTACAGGACTAAAGAGCAAAATCGGACAAAACATATATATGGGAGCTATAGCTAAATCTTAACCGATTTTCTTCAAATTCGGCAATGTTGGTTCATGGATCAAGAAACTCTACCATTCTAAATTTCAAAAGGATTGGGTGTAAAATACAGCTTCTATAGGACTAAAGGGCCAAATCGGACGAAATATATATATGGGAGCTATATCTAAATCTGAACCGATTTCAACCAAGTTCAATAGCGATCTTAACAGCTGCGAAATACTCTAAACTGCAAAATTTCAGAACGATCGGAGTGAAATTGCGACCTGTAGTCGACGAACAACTTTACATGGACAGACGGACGGACAGACATGCTTAAATGGACTCAGCTAGTGATTCTGAGTCGATCGGTATACTTTAAGGTGGGTCTAGCTGTGTTATTTTCAGGTGTTACAAACATCTGCCGTGAAACAAACTTATAATACCCTGTACCACAGTGTGGTGTAGAGTATAAAAATCGACGTGCGTTTAGTAAAATAATAGAAGAAATATATGTGCAATATTTTGGTATACGAGTTAAAAATATGAACGAACCGTGGACACCTAGTATTTTGTGTAATTCGTGCCATGTAAATCTTACTCGATGGAGTAGTGGAAGCATGCGGTAAGTACTTTACAATTAATGTATTACAATGTTTTGTGGAATAAAACGTTTTAATTTTAGACTTCACGTGCAATTTGGAATGCCAATGATTTGGAGACAGCCATTCATTCACGATACGGACTGCTATTTTTGTCTAAGTTAATAGATTGGAGTAGGAATTGTCGAAGTATAGCCTAATAACGGAAACATCATCAAGTTCACTGAGTACTCAACTCTGATCGATTCAAGTTTGAGTCAGATGTCATCGCTTTTAACTCAGTTTCAACTCATTGATCTAGTGAGACATTTGGAACTGACCAAAGATAAGGCATCTGGGATGAACCTGTACAATATTTTGGCCCCAGATGTTAACATATCATATTATAGAGTCCGTGATATACCTTACAAACAATTTTATACAACTGTGGATAACAGATGCTTTTGCAAGGACATTCCCGGATTGTTCGAGGAATTTAATCAAACATTCAATTCAAGGGAATGGCGGTTACTTGTTAACAGCAGAAAAGAAAGTTTGAAAGCAGTACTTTACACGACGGAAATCAGAAGCCGTTGATTCCCATTGCTCATGCTGTCAACACTAAGAAATCTTACGAAACAATGGCTAAATTGATAAAACACATAAAATATGAACATGACTGGAGAATTTGTTGCGATTTAAAAGTAGTCGGTATGTTATGCCTCTGGGATATCCGATATTTTGCCACCACTGCATATTAAGCTGGGGCTCTTTAAAAAAAAAGTTTATTTAAAAGCCTTTCTTTTCAAAAAATCGAAGATGGAGTTTTTGATGGGCCTAAAATAAGGAAACTGATGAAAGATGTGAATTTAGAATCCTATTTGACGTCGGAATAAATTGCAGCATGAAGGTCGTTTAAGCTTGTAGTTTCAAATTTCCTTGAATCCAATAAAAGCCCGCAATATGAAACAATGATTAATGATTTGTGAAAAAATTGGTTAGAAATATATTTTTTTATATTTATGTATATAACACATATGTATGTATTCTTCCAACTTTTTTTTCACTTTATGTATTCCAACAGGTGTAAGTATGTCCCTCAAAATTAATTTCTTTCACTTTTTCCCCGAGAATATTGGCGACGTAAGTGACGAACATGGCGAAAGGTTTCACCAAGAATTGAAGTCAATCGAGCGGCGTTACCAAGGGTACTGGGATGAAATAATGATGGGAGATTATATTTGGTTCCTCATTAGAGAACCCGATTCCGAAATCTACAAACGTCAACAAAGAACTCACAATTACTTCTAATGAAACTTGTTCATTTAAATAAACTCAAATGTACATAATATAAATCAAAGTAATAAATAAAATCGCTATTTAAACAGAAATTTGAAAAAAAAAGGTTTTTGAAATTCTCTTACCTCTACCAAAAGGGCTATAATTTGTACATTTATCCATAGATTTTTTTAAAATAGGCATTATTTTCTTCGCTAGGATGCAAAATTTAAAAAAATAAAATATTTTTTTGTTTTTTTTTCTTCTTTTTTTTATGTTTCTTTTGTCACTGGATTTTTTTTTTGAAAAAAACTATTTTTCCCAATTTGTTTAATGACTGTTACTAAACCACTGTTTATAAGTGAAAGAGGTATTTCCAACATTGGTAGCCCACATTAATAGCTTAAATTTAACGTATAAGTCGACCTGATCGGTCATATACTCCAAAAATTTTAGTGCAAATACTAAGGCTACCTTCGACAATAACAGTATTTGTAATTAAAAATTTTTAAAAAAAAATATTTATCCATAAAAAAATTTTTGGTTTTGATTTTATATAACAGTATGTCACAATCTATAAAAAAAATAATTTTTAGGTCTAGGACACAAAAAATTGTTTTTGTTGAGTTGTGTTATTGGTAAAAACGTTGCCGAAACTAGAAAATGACGGAACAAATTTAAAACAAGTAAAAGCGTTAAGTTCGGCCATGCCGAATCTTATATACCCTCCACCATGGATAGCATGTGACCTCACAAAACAGAGGTCGGACAACCGGACATGGCTAAATCGTCTTAGAATTTTACGACGATTAAGAATATGTATACTTTATGGGGTCTCAGATCAATATCACTGTACAACAATTTCAAACTTTTTTCAAAATAGCAGGGTTCTGTCAGTGGACTCTGGTAGCTTCCCCCATAACGGGGGGAACAAGCAAAGGGGGGAAAACTTTAACCCCCCCCCCTAAAATAAAATTCCGATGTGATCTTTCAAAACGCCGATACACGTATATATTTTTTTGGTCTCCCCTACCAGAGTCCACTGACAGAACCCTGCTATTTTGAAAAAAGTTTGAAATTGTTGTACAGTGATATTGATCTGAGACCCCATAAAGTATACATATTCTTAATCGTCGTAAAATTCTAAGACGATTTAGCCATGTCCGTCTGTCTGTCCGTCCGTCCGTCCGTCTGTGGAAATCACGCTACAGTCCGCAATAATAGAGGTTGATCAAATTTGGTACAAATACTTCTTATAGTTGCAGGTTGTTTGGGATTGCAAATGGGCCATATCGGTCCACGAACAAGCAAAGGGGGGAAAACTTTAACCCGCCCTAAAATAAAATTCCGATGTGATCTTTCAAAACGCCGATACACGTATATATTTTTTTGGTCTCCCCTACCAGAGTCCACTGACAGAACCCTGCTATTTTGAAAAAAGTTTGAAATTGTTGTACAGTGATATTGATCTGAGAACCCATAAAGTATACATATTCTTAATCGTCGTAAAATTCTAAGACGATTTAGCCATGTCCGTCTGTCTGTCCGTCCGTCCGTCTGTGGTAATCACGCTACAGTCCGCAATAATAGAGGTTGATCAAATTTGGTACAAATACTTCTTATAGTTGCAGGTTGTTTGGGATTGCAAATGGGCCATATCGGTCCATAGTTAGATATAGCTCCCATACATAGCATCTAACTTGTTGTGATTCCTACTGTTCCCATCTACTATATTTTTGGTGTTTTCTATGTTATTTTCTTTAGGTTTGAGTTATTTTGTGAGTTCACATGCTATCCATGGTGGAGGGTATATAAGATTCGGCATGGCCGAACTTAACGCTTTTACTTGTTTTAAATTTGTTCCGTCATTTTCTAGTTTCGGCAACGTTTTTACCAATAACACAACTCAACAAAAACAATTTTTTGTGTCCTAGACCTAAAAATTATTTTTTTTTATAGATTGTGACATACTGTTATATAAAATCAAAACCAAAAATTTTTTTATGGGTAAATATTTTTTTTAAAAAAATTTTAATTAAAAATACTGTTATTGTCGAAGGTAGCCTTAGTATTTGCACTAAAATTTTTGGAGTATATGACCGATCAGGTCGACTTATACGTTAAATTTAAGCTATTAATGTGGGCTACCAATGTTGGAAATACCTCTTTCACTTATAAACAGTGGTTTAGTAACAGTCATTAAACAAATTGGGAAAAATAGTTTTTTTCAAAAAAAAAAAAAAATCCAGTGACAAAAGAAACATAAAAAAAAGAAGAAAAAAATCAAAAAAATATTTTATTTTTTTTAAATTTTGCATCTTAGCGAAGAAAATAATGCCTATTTTAAAAAAATCTATGGATAAATGTACAAATTATAGCCCTTTTGGTAGAGGTAAGAGAATTTCAAAAAATCTTTTTTTTTTCAAATTTCTGTTTAAATAGCGATTTTATTTATTACTTTGATTTCTATTATGTACATTTGAGTTTATTTAAATGAACAAGTTTCATTAGAAGTAATTGTGAGTTCTTTGTTGACGTTTGTAGATTTCGGAATCGGGTTCTCTAATGAGGAACCAAATATAATCTCCCATCATTATTTCATCCCAGTACCCTTGGTAACGCCGCTCGATTGACTTCAATTCTTGGTGAAACCTTTCGCCATGTTCGTCACTTACGTCGCCAATATTCTCGGGGAAAAAGTGAAAGAAATTAATTTTGAGGGACATACTTACACCTGTTGGAATACATAAAGTGAAAAATAATTTGGAAGAATACATACATATGTGTTATATACATAAATATAAAAAAATATATTTCTAAGCAATTTTTTCACAAATCATTAATCATTGTTTCATATTGCGGGCTTTTATTGGATCCAAGGAAATTTGAAACTACAAGCTTAAACGACCTTCATGCTGCAATTTATTCCGACGTCAAATAGGATTTTAAATTCACATCTTTCATCAGTTTCCTTATTTTAGGCCCATCAAAAACTCCTTCTTCGATTTATTGAAAAGAAAGGCTTTTAAATAAACTTTTTTTTTAAAGAGCCCCAGCTTAATATGCAGTGGTGGCAAAATATCGGATATCCCAGAGGCATAACATACCGACTACTTTTAAATCGCAACAAATTCTCCAGTCATGTTCATATTTTATGTGTTTTATCAATTTAGCCATTGTTTCGTAAGATTTCTTAGTGTTGACAGCATGAGCAATGGGAATCAACGGCTTCTGATTTCCGTCGTGTAAAGTACTGCTTTCAAACTTTCTTTTCTGCTGTTAACAAGTAACCGCCATCCCCTTGAATTGAATGTTTGATTAAATTCCTCGAACAATCCGGGAATGTCCTTGCAAAAGCATCTGTTATCCACAGTTGTATAAAATTGTTTGTAAGGTATATCACGGACTCTATAATATGATATGTTAACATCTGGGGCCAAAATATTGTACTGGTTCATCCCAGATGCCTTATCTTTGGTCAGTTCCAAATGTCTCACTAGATCAATGAGTGGAAACTGAGTTAAAAGCGATGACTTCTGACTCAAACTTGAATCGATCAGAGTTGAGTACTCAGTGAACTTGATGATGTTGTCTAATAACTTAGACAAAAATAGCAGTCCGTATCGTGAATGAATGGCTGTCTCCAAATCATTGGCATTCCAAATTGCACGTGAAGTCTAAAATTAAAACGTTTTATTCCACAAAACATTGTAATACATTAATTGTAAAGTACTTACCGCATGCTTCCACTACTCCATCGAGTAAGATTTACATGGCACGAATTACACAAAATACTAGGTGTCCACGGTTCGTTCATATTTTTAACTCGTATACCAAAATATTGCACATATATTTCTTCTATTATTTTACTAAACGCACGTCGATTTTTATACTCTACACCATACTGTGGTACAGGGTATTATAAGTTTGTTTCACGGCAGATGTTTGTTTACTAAACGCACGTCGATTTTTATACTCTACACCATACTGTGGTACAGGGTATTATAAGTTTGTTTCACGGCAGATGTTTGTAACACCTGAAAATAACACAGCTAGACCCACCTTAAAGTATACCGATCGACTCAGAATCACTAGCTGAGTCGATTTAAGCATGTCTGTCCGTCCGTCCGTCCGTCTGTCCATGTAAAGTTGTTCGTCGACTACAGGTCGCAATTTCACTCCGATCGTTCTGAAATTTTGCAGTTTAGAGTATTTCGCAGCTGTTAAGATCGCTATTGAATTTGGTTGAAATCGGTTCAGATTTAGATATAGCTCCCATATATATATTTCGTCCGATTTGGCCCTTTAGTCCTATAGAAGCTGTATTTTACACCCAATCCTTTTGAAATTTAGAATGGTAGAGTTTCTTGATCCATGAACCAACATTGCCGAATTTGAAGAAAATCGGTTAAGATTTAGCTATAGCTCCCATATATATGTTTCGTCCGATTTTGCTCTTTAGTCCTGTAGAAGCTGTATTTTACATCCAATCCTTTTGAAATTTAGAATGGTAGAGTTTCTTGATCCATGAACCAACACTACCGAATTTGAAGAAAATCGGTTAAGATTTAGCTATAGCTCCCACATATATGTTTCGTCCGATTTGGCCCTTTAGTCCTATAAAAGCTGTATTTTACATCCAATCGTTTTGAAATTTAGAATGGTAGAGTTTCTTGATCCATGAACCAACATTGCCGAATTTGATTAAGATTTAGCTATAGCTCCCATATATATGTTTCGTCCGATTTTCCTCTTTAGTCCTGAAGAAGCTGTATTTTACATCCAATCATTTTGAAATTTAGAATGGTAGAGTTTCTTGATCCATGAACCAACACTACCGAATTTGATGAAAATCGGTTAAGATTTAGCTATAGCTCCCATATATGTGTTTCGTCCGATTTGGCCCTTTAGTTCTATAGAAGCTGTATTTTACATCCAATCGTTTTGAAATTTAGAATGGTAGAGTTTCTTGATCCATGAACCAACATTGCTGAATTTGAAGAAAATCGGTAAAGATTTAGCTATAGCTCCCATATATATGTTTCATCCGATTTGGCTCTTTAGATCCAATCGTTTTTATACCCTACACCACACTGTGGTACAGGGTATTATTTAAGTATAAAATGTCCCAAAAGTAAATTTGTGTAAACAATTTATACATGAATTACAAAATGTATATATCAGAGTTATTCAATATTACGAGAGTGGTGCAGGGTATTATATAGTCGGCCCCGCCCGACTTTAGCCTTTCCTTACTGGTTTTTAATTACATATTTTCCGAAGATGTAGCAGAAATTGTCGGGATCATTTACACATTGAAAAGTTCTTTGCCTTTTACCCATACTTCGAAATATAACTTTGTAATATTTTTCAGGAAATCGACTAATTTATTAATAAGAAATTTCATTCATAAATTCCGGGTTTAAGGTACATAAGTTGCAGTACCTGTAGCTGACATATAGTTTGCTTCGAACGTAGAAACCCAATATTTTCAAGACTGCCGGGTACTACTTTGTATTATGTACATATAATTTTACTACATGTACACTGGGAAGTTCATGCCCCTAAAAGGCGTAACTGAATGGAAACCTCATAAATAAAAACCACAAATATTTTTCAATGACACTCTATCTGAACGGATTTCATCCAATATAGCTCTCACATTGCATATCATGTTTTATGGAGGGTTACGAACGGCCATAGAACCTCGTCCTCTCTATAATTTTATAATGTCTGACTCAATCCTCATAAAATAAAATGCAAGTGCAATGTCTCTGATATGTCTCTCTCACATATGGCGAATTCAATATAAGCAAAAACATAATTTAAAACCGAAAAAATATGAAACAAGATTTTTTTGAATTTCCCTAACATTTACAAAATGGCTCATAACTTTTACATCTATCCATAGATTTTTTCAAATAGACAGTGTTTTCTTCTTTAGCATGCTGGCTTTTTAGAAATGTAATAAAATAATTTTTTCGATTTTTTTTCTATTTTTTATGGTTTTTTTGTACCAGGAAAAAGTGTTTTTTTAAAACAAATTATTTTTTTTCATATTTTTGACGACTGTTACTAAACCAAAGATTCTACGTGAAAGCAATATTTGCAGCATATTTAGCCCTCATAATTCCCTTTAATTTGAGGCATGACACGGCTCAATCAGGCTTATACATGGTCCAAATACTGAATGTACTTTCCATGAAAGCTGGAATTTAAAAAACATAATTAAAAAAAAATTACCATAACAATTTGTTTTTAATATTTTTTCGTGTTTGTGACACCTAGTTGCACCAGAAACTGTCATCCACTTCCCTTGGACAAAAATTTTGTTGCATAGTGTAATTTAAGAGATAACCGTACGATTAATTGATTTATATACTCGTATGTAGTATATTTTATAAGGAAAAAATGCAACCAGTCTCTTAAAAATCCGTATGCAATTGACGGAGTTTTTAAAGTTTAATTAAAACTAAATGTGTATATAAAGATGATGACGAGTTAAAAATGGAACGCTCACGCAGACGTTTTTGAGTTGTATGGCCAAAACTAGTGTTTATATACCGATTTAGTTTTGATGAAACTTTAATAACTCCGTCAATGGCAAACGGATATTTAAGAGACTGGTTGCATTTTTGTTCCTTATAAAATATGCTACATAAGTAAATAGTACGGTTATCTCACAATATAATTGGTAAAAACATTGCCTAAACTAGAAAATGACGGACAAAGATTAAAAAAATGTGTTTGTAGGACAAATAAACCCATATTCTCACAGCTTAAAATAAACAAAATATACATCGTTCGAAAGGTCTAATTCACTTATACAAATTCTTTTAGAGATTGAAAATGGGTTAATAATTAACATAGTTATAGGCGTTCAAGCGAAAAAAGGCAAGAAAATCGGGTTTTCCCCGTAAATTCGGATTTTGGGGGTGTCCGGTGAATTCAAAAAAAATATTCGTGTTTTACTCGACAAGACCTACAGGAAAAATAGTATCGCGTCATTTGCTCCTCAACTAGAGTTTCTTTTGTCGCACTGTGTAATTATTTGGTACACTTGATGCCCAACTGTGCACCTCAAAGTGTATAAAAGAAGAGCTAGTTGCTGTGAGAGATTAACTTTTAATTCTACCTTCTTATTTTAAGTTCTGGACAGCTACACCTCGGAAATATTCAAATACAAATAAAAAAAGTTTTGTATAAAATCTACCCCTGTGATTTTTTATGAAGAAATCATACAATTTCAGAAACAGGCCGGATTCATTGGCGCCCAACTTAGTTGCCACGGACCACAAGCAACCCAAATTTGAAATCAAGGAAGAACATTTTGCAGCCGACAACGACGACTACCATCCGGAGAAGCCGAGATAGAATAACTCAGCGACGCTCAATTTTAGAAACTTATCCAGGCAATGCGTAACAGCGCGCAGTGGCAGGAAATCCAAAGAGGGAATTAATTTCTAATTTCTTAACCAGACAACAAAATGGAATATTAAGGAATTTAAGTTGTGAGTATGGCCCCCCTGTGGTACACTGCGGCGGAGCTAGGGGGCCTCAAAGGTGGCCACCTCTGGTGAAAAAAATGTTTAAGCGCGTGTAACTTTCGTCTTTTTCGTCCGATTCATAAAATCTTCAGTATTCTAGTAACCAAGGTCTACAAATGGCTTTTTGCACCTAAGAGTAACCTTGTATAACTATACAAGGTTATATACCTATATATACACCGAGCTATCTGCTTTTGAGAAAAAACTACATAAAATCATTAAAAATTAACATATTTCAATGAAATATTTTGTAGTTTATAAGTCTTGATATCATAAATCGAATGTAATTCGCGAATCATTATATTTCCAAACGGCAATCCCAAAATATTACTATACTGATTTCCCCTATATTTACTATACTGAAAGCCGGTTTTCTGATTTCATTTGCAGTTCAACATACAACACCTTACCATATTTGAATATGCCAAAAGTTTTAACATTTTAGCTTTGCGATTGGAAAAAATGTGACTTTCTTTTGATATTTCTATAAAAAATGATGTAAATTGGAGAAGATTGATGACAATACCAGTGATAATTTTTGACCCGTTCTTTCTTGGAGAACAGTCTCTGGAAAGTTTCCTTTAAGATGATATTAAATATGTTATACTTTTTTAAATAACTTCTTCTAAAACACGAAATACGACATATACTTTTTTTCTAAAAAAATTACAAAAAATCGTTTTTTTTAATTATTACTTCAAGGGGTCATAACCTTTGTCCCATTGGGTATATCACAATAAATCCTCATCATATAGGAAATTTTATTGTCAACCTAGACGTATTTAATTGGATAAAATCGGTGCATATTCTATATTTTACAAAATACGTACCAGCACAAGGTCGGGGAAAATATTAAAACTTCAATTTTCAAATGCAGATATCTCGGTAACTATACAAGATAACTGTTAGGTTCGAAAAGCCTTTTGTAGACCCTGGTTACTAGAAAACACAAAAAATGAATCGGACGAAAAAGACGAAAGGTACACGCGCTTAAACATTTTGTTCTCCCGCGGTGGCCCTGCAGCTCGGACACTGTATACAACGGGGGGTCCAAACTCAAAACATAACTTCTCTAATACCTCTAATACCTGTCAGTCGCCGCCTGTCGTAGCGAACGGACGTGTTATCGCAGAGCGGATAGTTTTTAACCTATTACGCAATACCTATTCACCTACCTACAACGCAACCAGGAGGTTTGTTGTTTATAAAGCGTAGGTTGAATTGGATGCATCGGTCTCTGGACAGAAATTTCTGAGCTCAGTCTGGAAGGCCTATACCGACGTACCTATTACGGGCTAATACTGGCTATGGGGGTGTCTCCCCCAAACAATTTATGATTAAACCAAAAAAGACGAAGGAGATTACGGCACAGGGGAGGAAAAACCTAGTGCCGGCGACAAGCGTTGATTCACTCACGAGTCATGTGTCGTCTTTATCGAACAATCGTGAGCAAGCAACTTCTACGAGCTTTGGTGCCTTGGATCCCGTAGTCGAAAATGAAACAAGAGCACATCCAGCCGCAGGCAAAACAAATGATGAGACAGATGAAGCAGAACCCAGCCGGGGCTTTAAGCAACCCCAGCCTTTAAAAGCCAGTGGGGACTTTGACTCTGAATCATCAAATGAAAACAATGTCACTATTGTTGCTAACTCAAAGAGACTGTCAGGGGCACAACGAAGGAAACTGAATAAGTTGAACCGACAGAACCTATTACGGGATGAACCTGACAATTCTACCTCGAATATAAACATGGAGGCCGCTAAAAGAGTCAGGTCTCCCGAAGAACATAGCGCTGTGAAAGTGACTAAGAAGAAAAAGGGCTCGCCGTCTTCCACTAATTCGGATAAGCCTAACGTAACCACACAAAAGGAGGTCTCTAGTCTGGGTCCTTCGATTGTGGGCGGTAAAGTTGACCCAGTAACGCAGGTCAAGTCAACCAAATCATCCGTTAAGGATGAGGCTTAAACCAAAAAGACTCTACAGACACGGAAAAATCAATTGGCCATAAAGAAGGGTAAGAAGCCAGCGTCTTATTATAATATAGCTAAACAACATTTTCGAGACGAGCTATGCTACGCCATAATAGATAGCAGTAGTCCATCTGGCAGAATCCCCGAAGACCAAAAGAGTAACTTCGAAGATTTGGTCTATACGAGGGTAGCGGAATACGTCCTCGAATCTAAGGATGAACCACCAATCGAAGTAATGAGTTGCAAGTTTGAGAGGGGTATTTGATGCTAAGGCTGGCATCACAACGCTGCGCGGGTGTCCTCGGTAAAACTTGTGGATAGCTTCCCCTCACCTTGGGACGGCGCAAAGCTAAAATTGGTAAGGAAAAGCGACATTCCTGAACTCATAAAAACGACCCTATATATTAAGGGATGTACATACTCGACATCATTGGCAAACAGAATTCAAAACTTTCCGTGAGAGGGTACTCTCCTCGTGTTGGGCATAGACCCAGAATCCAAGAACAATCTTGTCATGGCGAAGGGCATGACGTACTTCTTGATCTGGACAGTCTTTTTCAAAATTGGCAGGACAGATGAATCGAGTCCAAATATACTGTCTGAAGAGGCAAACACTGGTATTGAACGGATGGAGACAAGTGAGACACTGCCAAAAACTGATGTGGAAGTAGTCAATAACACCACCAGTTCACCAATAGTACCGCCACTTTTGCAGGAAGTTCCCAGCAAAGGTGCTGATCAAAATAAAAAGAGCCACAAAACGATTCAAAACAATGAGGGAGCGACAAAAAATAACACTGCCTCCCAAAATTGTCAACTGGAAGATGGTGTAATAGGTAGTGAACGAAAGGAGGAGAATGACCCACCACCAAATAATGAGGGGGTGCCACCAGATAGGATAGACTCCCAAAAGAAACATTTACTGGAAGGACAATGATTGAGGTCAACCAGATAAACCTCCACCGGAGCGAGACAGCATCCAACGCTCTGATGGACATCATAAATAAAGGCAGGGTTCATATTGCTTTGATCCAATAACCATGGACAACTAGCAACAAGGTTACTGGATTAAACCATGTGAACTATAACCTTTTCTACGCTAACACAGGTACTCGTCCAAGGACTTGTATTCTGTGCCATAAAAACATATGTTTTATTTTCTCTCCAGAGTTGTCAACATCGGACGCAACGGCGCTGAGGCAAGGTAATGGAAATATATACCTGGCGTCAATATATCTGCCATTCGATGCGCCGACTTTGCCACCTACGTCGGAATTACAACGTCTGGTGAGGGAATCCAAACACACAAGTAATGAGTTATTAGCTGGATGTGACGCCAACTCCCATCATATCGCTTGGGGTAGTTCTAACACAAATAAAAGGGGACACGCCCTTATCGAATTTTTGAATACAAATGACCTCATAACTCTTAACATAGGAAACACTGCAACCTTTGTTAACAAAATTAGGGAAGAAGTATTAGATATAACGATACCCAGCAAAAAAAGAGCATCTAAAGAAGCAATAAAAATCCCCAACTTATGATCCGGAAGTTGTTCTAATTTAGATTTTCACCAATGAATTTAACAAGGGGTTGTCGCGCCGTGGAAATACTTCTTTGTCACCACTTTTGCACAACTCTTTTAAAGCACTGTAAGATTTGCTTTTTTGGTGTTGTATTTATTTGATGAATGTATGTCGTTCTTATTAACATCTTTGGGTCCAGAGATTTCATATTTTAAAGGAATACAAATGTTTACATAGGGAAGGGAACGTATAAATAATATACTATTGGCCAAAGAGATCAACGATCATATATATGTATGTATGTTTAGGATATTTGAAGATGTCTGTAATCTGTATGGTGTAGATGGCTCTTGAAAAGTGTGACCCCATAGTGTAATTAACATTCTCACAAAAAAAAAGTTTTCCGTAGCCACGGTTCAGAGAGTAGTAAAGTACCACAGTGTGGTACAGTATGTATGGTATGGTATATTTAATTACCATAAATTCTTTTAATATTATTTAATTATAACCTACACCACACTGTGGTACAATTTATTATGATTTTATGCATTTGTTTCTAACACCAAAAATGAGAAGAGATATATAGAACCATCGTTTATTATACCGATCGACTTAGAATCACTTTCTGAACCGATTTAGCTATGTCAGTTTGTGCATGTATTCTTGTAATCTATGTGCAGGTCACAAATATAGTCCGATCTCAAAGAAATTTTGTACATATCTTTATTTTGGGACAAGACAATTCGTATTGAAATTGAAAGACAATCCGTATTTCTTTCGTCTACGGCGAACGATCAAAAATCTCTCAACTATTTGAATATCAGTTTAGAACCACATATCGTAATATATATGAATGTACCTTCGATTTAGCTTATACCCTCTATAGAAGATATAATTTCCTTTCGATGTTCATGAAATTTGGTAAAGAGTGTCTTATTTTCACAGTTAATATCTGTGTGAACAATATCGGTTCAAATTTACATATAGCCCCACATACTCGCATGGATGTGTACCTTCCGATTTAGCATCTAAGCTCCATAGAAGTCATATTTTAGTCAAATGTACTATATTTTGCACAAGGAATTTTTTAATCCGAGAATAAATGGTCACTAGCAAGGTTGGAAAAATGTGTTTTCATGTTTTACATCAGAGCATTATTAAATTTGGCAGAGATTAGTTTATAGAATCACGAACACTGCGAAATTTGATAAAAAATGGATACCCTTCAGATAAAGGCCAAATTTAAATACAGACCCCCATATAGAATTTTGCATCTAAAATAGGTGTCAAACACGATTTACAAAAATCAAAACAGCAACAAGAGAACAACTACAAAGGTTAAATAGATGAATACAGTACGTTCTGTCTAATACTATGTGAGTTACGCCTTTTGTTCTTTATCAAAAACGAGCACTTCATGTTACGTCTTTTTTTCTTGAATAAAATCGTGATTTTTTGACGAAAAACTAATTTTCATTTTTTGAGGGTTACGCTCTTGGGCATTTCTGGTGACGCAATCACCCCTGTTCTGGTACTCACTTCACATTCATCTCACTTCTCACCTTTACTTCACAGGACGAATAGCGAGGTGCCTGGCAATTGCAGAAAGTATTGGCTGCCTAACTTCTGCTTAAATAATGCCTAACATGTGATTTGCCTTCCATGTCATACGGGTTTCGGGCGTGATAGCGACTTTTAGAACACCTCTTTCTTATGACATTTCACGTGAAATGCTCCAAGTGAGTGCCAGAACATACCCGTATATTAACATTTTTGGAAAGTATAAAGTGTTGTTAATAAATTCAGTTTTTATCGCAATCCAATGTACTACAATTCCAAAATTTAACATATTTCGAAGAAAATCAGCATACTTTGAAATGACTTTATGTTATTTTAATAGGCTATGAAAAAGTCGACTTGTAGGTCCGATTTATCGACCTAGTCGACTGAAACGAAATTTAATTGATGAAAAAGTCGACTAGCTTCCAGAACCATTCACTAATTCTGATATAGCCGCCATATAAATATATATTTCTTCCCTTTAGCACTATAGACGCAGTATTTTACATATATATCATAGCCCTCATACATATGTTCCTTCCGATCTGGACTTTTATCACTTCACATGATTCATTTTACATCCAATCGTTTTCAAATTATGCATTCTTGGGTTAATAATTTATATTCCGAAATTACATTTTGGTTAGTTATTTAGAAAAACTTCATTAAATGCCGAAAAATGTTCATACTTATGAATTGGAAGTACTTATAATGTTATTCTTTTGGAAGTACTTCTTTTATTTTTTGCTGGGTATGTTCAGAAAATCTTATTGATGAGATTCATGAGTGGAGGGTTTCGGATGAACACTCCTATTCAGACCACCGTTAAATAAGGTTTAAAATTGCACGGCCACCGCCAAACCCCATAAGTTTCCGTAATAAGGCTAAGACCGACTGGACTAAATTCGAAAATCTACTTAGAAATCGATTGGGGCAGCCTACACGCGATTATCTATGTGCAGAAGACATTGATATCAATGGGAAGAAGATTACCGAGGCTCTTGTAAAATCATTCGAAGATAGTTGCCCACTTTGAGAAAGGAAATCTGCCTTCGAGAAACCCTGGATGACAGGACAAATTCGCTCGATTGGCAAAGATGTCCGCAGACTTTACAACAGAGCTCGACGTAAAAAACAATCAGTATATTGGGACGACTACCACAGAAGACTCAAAGAATACAATAAAATCGTTAGATCGGCGAAACGTAACTCCTGGAGGCTTTTCTGTGAACAGGTAGACAGCGTTAACAGCATGTCTAAAATGAAAAAGTTCCTCTCAAAAACTCATGTCCAAACTGAAACACTGGTGGATGAAACGGGTAAAAGGATGGAAACTATAGAGGATACCGGAAGGCTCTTGATGAAAACTCATTTTCCGACTGGTAATGCTGAACCGACAGAGGAACAGTTACAGAATGAAAATGTATTGCAGCAAGTACCTATTACGGATATAACAGATGGTATGGTTAAAGAAGCGATAAAAAGTTTCTCTCCTCAGGAATCAAGGGTATCTTCATATCAAAGCCTGGCAAGGCGAGTTATATGACCCCAAAGGCTTATCGACCCATTAGCCTACTTCTTTCCTGTTAAAAACAATGGAGAGAATAATTGATAACATTGTCAAAGGTAAAATAGCGGATGACAGGCTAAAATTCAAACAACACGCCTATGTCAAAGGAAGATCAGTGGAAACAGCTCTGCATGAGGTAGTGCACCACATAGAAGAGTCCTTCAGTAAAGAAATGTATACACTTGCTGTTTGCATAGACATTGAGGGCGCATTTAACAATGTACAGACCGATACACTTATCCAGTCCTTAGGCGAGTTTCAGGTTGACCGGGCGCTGAAAAACTGGATCAACAATATGCTAAGGAATAGGTGGATTATTTGTGGGTCATATGACGTAAAACCTAGAGACAAGGTAAATCGTGGTATACCTCAGGGGGTATTTTATCGCCTCTTCTATGGGTTACGACGATACACCGTCTCCTAAAAGCCCTCACTAATGAAGGACTTAAACCAGTCTGTTATGCAGACGACGTTGTAATACTTCTAATCGGCTTTCATCCAAATCTATTATGCAGAAGAGGTGAAGAGGCACTTAACATTGCATATAACTGGGCACAACCAAGGGGATTAAATGTTAACCCAGACAAAACAGAAATATGTCTATTTACAAGGAAAACGAAGATCCCACGTTTTACCCCGCCTCGATTCCTGAATAAGACAATTGCTATAACTAAAAAGGTAAAATACTTGGGAGTAATCTTGGATCAGAAACTGTACTGGAAAGATCATCTTGAAGAAAGAGTTACAAAGGCACACAGATGTTGGTCGTTGTGCAGAAGAGCTATAGGTTTAAAATGGGGACTACGTCCAAATATGACTCACTGGCTTTACATGAACGTGATCAGACCAATAATCACCTACGCCTGTGTAGTGTGGTGGACATCAATGGACAAGAAGTGCAACGTAATACCTTTGCAAAAAATTCAACGTATGTGCTGTCTAGGCATAAGCGGGGCATTTAGAACTGCACCAACAACAGCGTTGGAGACTATACTGCACATCCAACCAATAGACATCCGTATAAAGTATGAGGCAGCCCTCACAGCAAGACGTCTACAAGTGATGGGTGAATGGATAAATCGAGACCACAAGTCGTACCATCAGAAGATTTTAGAATATCTAGTTGGTCACATTCAAGCGCCAGAAATCTCGGACCGCATTCCTGAAGTGCGGCTTACAGCTACCTGTGATACGTTTGTGCCAGACAGACGCTCCTGGGAAAATGGATCTTTGGCCCATGTGCCAGTGGGAACCAGCTGCTACACGGATGGGTCCAAGCGAGGAGGAAGGACAGGTCTGGGACTTTTTATTGATGAACCAGAAGTCGAACTTCACTTCCGCCTCCCTGACCATAACACGGTATTTCAAGCAGAAATTCGAGCAATCACGGAGTGTGTGAACTGGCTCAGTAACACGACAAAGCCTAAATATGCCTACATCATCACAGATAGCCAAATGGCGATTAAAGCAATAACATCGGAAAGGGTCATATCCAGAACTGTGTTGGACTGTAAAAGAACGATAAATGATTACTCAGCCCATGGTCAATTGCGTATTTGCTGGGTACCAGGACACAACGGAGTGATTGGAAATGAACGGGCAAACAGCTTGGCTTCAAAGGGCAGAGAACTTCGAGTAATAAACTTGGAAAATTGGAAACCTTTCGCAGCCACGAATGAGTTGAAGCCCTGGGCAGAGATGGCTCACAAAACTGTGTGGAATAGCGCAACAGTAGGAGCAACTGCAAAGATACTGTGGGGTGACCCAAATGAAAAGAAAAGAAGAAGGCTTCTGAAACTAAACAAGATCGATATTAATATGATGAGTGTTCTAACGGGACACTCAAGCTTACAAGCACATCTTCATCGCCTAGGACTAGCAGAACACGACGAATGCAGGGCATGCAGAGAAAACATCGAAACGAAGGAACATTTTCTGTGTCACTGCCCGGCTTTCACACATGCAAGATCCCAACATTTCGGGTCCGACATATTACCAGACTTGACTCATCTCAGAGAATATGACTGGAAGATACTGAGAAAATTCATGTCTAGTACCGATTTTCTGTAACTCGTGAGGTATAAAAAGATCATAAATAAGGAGCGCACAACAGGCCGAACCACTGGCTTAAGTGAGACGTTTAATCGTCTCCTCTCTTCAGCCTAACCTAACCTAATACCTCTTCTACAAACATGCCAAGTTTGGTCGCAGAATTATTTTCTTTTTTTGGAATTCCTCCCACTGTGCAACGTCCAGCTCGGTTGGTTTTCGTATTGCACTGCGCGCATCAAGAGACAGAGAGATCCCGCTGTTGTTGAGGAGTTACTAACCCCCATCACTGTATTCAAGGAAAGTGAGAATATCTTCAACGATGCAGCAAATAGGTGGACAGACGTGAAACACGATGTCAACACATTTGAAGATGCAACGATCTTAATAAAAAACAAGTAAAATAATTTCGGTCATGCCGAATCTTATATACCCTCTACCATGGATAGCATGTGACCTCACAAAATAACTCAAACCTAAAGAAAATAACACCGAAAAACACAAACAAAATATAGTAGATGAGGAATCACAACAAGTTAGATGCTATATATGGGAGCTATATCTCAATATGGAGCGATATCGCCCATTTTCAATTCCAAGTTACCTGCAGCTATAAGAAGTATCTATACAAAATTTCAGTCACCTAGCTCAGGTATTATAGATTGTAGCGTGATTACAACAGACGGACGGACAGACGGACATGACTAAATCGTCTTAGAATTTTACGACGATTAAGAATATATATACCTTATGGGGTCTCGTTGCTGATCATTCGCAGTGAACGGACGTTTTTATCACATAGCGGATAGTTACCAGTACCTATTACGCAATAGCAAAAATCTGTACAAAGTCTGTAAGGCCTACATCGTAGTACCTATTACGGTCTAATACAGACAAAATTAAAATAAATTCTCTTGACGGGGATGCCTTCGTGTTCCGATGGAGCGCGGTTCCCCAATCGTCCGACTGTCCGTCCGTTGGTCTTGGCCAAAGCCGACCACACCAAAAATGGTGAAAATCTCCCCCAAGTACTCACAACAGGTGGTGCGGTGAGGGGAAAACGTCATGTCCGACCGTCAAAACGGAAGCACAATGAGCATCGTGTAGCGCTCAGAGTTTTGACGAAGTTGGAGGCTGTTGAGGTTTCGGCTCTTACCGAAAAACAAAAAGAGTCACTTACCTGGGCTAAAGGCGTCATAGATGCTTCTAAGGCCAATGAGTCGGCTGAAAGAGCCACAAATTCAGCTGTGTTAACGGCTAATAAAGTAAAACGAATCAGATCACCTGATGAACCCCTGCCTTCGAAAAAGGCAAGAGGCCCTAATGTCACCATCAACAGGACACTCACCAAGCCCTTCAATGAAGTGGCGAAGGAGAATCTAGTGATGGCTGTTATAGACAGAAGTAGTGAGGATGGATCCATCCTCAAGGACAAATGGAGTCATGTACAATCAGCCATTATGGCTCATTACCTCGATGTCCGTAGAGAAATGCCGGGCAAACCACCAATCTGCAACGATGCAGGATGGCATCAGGGGAGAGTAAAGCTCTTATATTTCGGTGATGCCAGATCAGTAGACCTTTATAAGGCTGCTCTGAGTCGAGCGGGTGAGGTGTGGCCGGGTGCCCAGTTGGATGTTGTCGAAAAAAACAACATCCCTAGTCACCCTAGAGCCATCACCTGGGTTACAGAAGAGCCCTCCAACCCGGCTGACATCTTAGAAATAATAAAAGATTCCAATCCTGGTCTGCCGGCCCATAATTGGAGAATCAGCAAGGTGGGTGAGGCGGATGGTAAAAAGCGGCAGGTCAATCTTATCCTAAACGCTGAATCCACCTCCCATATACAAAGTGCGAGTGCAACCCTACAATATGGCTTCGAGACTATAATCTTGAAGATATACAAGCAGGATATAGCTCCCACTGCAGAAGGTGAGTCGTCCACCGTGGCACTTTCTGTAAGTGCGGAGGTAGCCACGCCTATTATTTCTGGTGACTCCAACTCTAACAGAAGATCTGTAACGTCCTACTCTGAGGACGAAAGCTCTACTTCTGACACAGAGGGGCTGAGGGGAGTCTCCGGACTCTTTGACGCATCTGGCGGGGACATGCTTCTCGACGATACGGACGAAGAGTTCGATAACACCCTTGTTGGGGTGGATGTTAATCTGTCAATTACCAATGATGGTAAGAATTCTACAGATTAACCTCCATCACGCTAAAGCAGCCTCAGCGGCTCTATTGCTGCGCCTGTCCACAGGCGCAGTAGACATCGTCCTGATACAGGAGCCCTACGTAGTGGGAGGAAGGGTGTGCGGTATTAGGACACCCAACTTTAAACTGCTTGTGGCCAACTGTGAAGGCACTCCAAGAACCTGCATTTTGGCCAGGAAAGATCTAAGTATCTTTCTCCTGACTAATTTAAGTGGTAAAGACCAAACAGCTGCTAGCCTGGAGATCGGTAATCGCATATATTGGGTGGTCTCCAGCTACTTGCCTTATGAATCTGTAGTACCGACTGCTCTATTCAGGGAAGTAGTAGAAGAAGCAACGTCTGACGAGCTCGAGCTGATTATTGGCGCAGACACGAACGCTCATCATACTATCTGGGGTAGTACGGATATAAACAATAGGGGTGATTCGCTTCTTGACTTTATTCTAACTACCAATCTTAGTATTTGTAACATAGGTAATAAACCGACCTTCACAATTAAAGACAGACAAGAGGTACTCGACGTAACGTTTGCTACTGACCGGCTGTCAGACAAAATTATTGGGTGGAATGTACTGGACGACCACTCATTCTCAGATCATCATTATATTGAGTTCAAACTCGCGGAAAAGGCGCCTAAACCCGCCGTCCACAGAAATGTAAGGAAGACAAAGTGGCATCTGTATGAGAAGAATTTCAAGAAAGTCCTCAACTCTATACTTCCGTACGAACCGAATGACAAAGCCGGTTTGGATAATCTGGTCGATCATATCACCATATCATTCAATAGATCCCTTGAAGAAGCCTGTCCAAAAACAAGGTACAAGGGTAAAACTAAACCCCAATGGTGGACTTCTGAGCTAACGGCTATGAAAAAGACCTGCAACAAGCTATTCAATAAGGCTAAATCTACTGGGGTCGCTAATGATTGGGATGCCTATAAAGAGCAACTCAAGATCTATAAGAAGGAGCTTAGAAAGGCGCAAAGGCGCTCTTGGTATACCTTCTGTGGTGAAGTGGAAAAGGTCTCCGACGCCGCTAGGCTGAGGAAGATATTATCTGCTTCACCCTGTACAGTGGGATATTTACAGGATGAGGCAAATAACTGGACCAAAAACAGCGAGCAGTCGCTCAATGTACTGCTCGACACACATTTCCCGGGGAACTCTATAACAGAACCCGAGGATCAGCAGGACCAACAAGAGTGCGAGTGGACTGCGAGCGTCGCTAGCTTCTTGACTGAGAGATCCAGAATAAGCTGGGCTATTAACAGCTTTGAGCCCTTCAAGTCACCTGGACCAGATGGCATCACTCCAGCAGAAATGCAGAAAATGTTAAAGTACATTATCCCCTGGCTGGAGAAAATTTATGTAGGCTGTATCAGGCTTTCATACGTCCCGAATCGATGGAGGGATACCAAAGTGGTATTCATACCTAAAGCGGGAAAGATATCACACACTAGGCCAAAAGACTTCAGACCAATTAGCCTATCCTCGTTCTTATTGAAAGGTCTGGAAAGACTTTTAGATCATTTCATTAGGGAAAACCTGGATACAAAACTCCTGTCGGGGAACCAACATGCTTACAACAAGGGCAAGTCTACTGAATCAGCCCTGCACGAACTTGTGAGCACTATCGAATCGTCCCTGCATTTCAAGGAATTCACCATGGTGGCATTTCTTGACATAGAAGGGGCTTTTAACAACATTCATTCCGATGCGGTAATTGCGGCACTCTCACATCTAAAAGTTAACACTAGTTTGATTAGACTAATTCAAAGTCTGCTCACCAGAAGACGCATAACAGCATGTCTAGGGTCCACAACTCTAACAAGGTATGTAAACAGAGGGACCCCGCAAGGAGGAGTATTGTCTCCACTAATTTGGAACCTAGCGGTGAATGAAATCCTGCTAGATCTAGAACGTTGTGGCTGCAAGGTCGTGGCATATGCGGACGACGTGGCAATCGCAGTGAGTGGCAAATTCGTAAACGTCCTCAGAGACATCCTACAGGTGGCTCTGAACAAGTTGGCTAGATGGGCCAGAAGCAGCGGTTTGGGCGTTAACCCCAACAAGACAGAATTGGTTCTCTTTACTAGGATGAATAATGTCCCACATGTGGACCCTCCACCTCGGATAAATGGAACAGATCTAGTCTTTTCTGAAAGAGCAAAATTTTTAGGAATAATTCTAGATAGGAAAATGTTATTTAGACTTAACGTATTGGAACGTGTAAGGAAGGCCAACGTCGCCTTATATTCCTGCAAAAAGGCTGTAGGGTCGCGGTGGGGACTCTCTCCTAAAATCGTCCACTGGATATATATAGCAGTAGTTCGTCCAATACTGTTATACGGTATCGTGGTATGGTGGACGGCAACTGACAAACTAACCATTACCAACCTACTAACAAAGGTTCAGAGGACTGCCTGCCTGAGCATAAGCGGAGCCTTAAGGACTACAGCGACCGAGTCTCTACAAGCCCTACTCCATATACTGCCGATTAATATTGTGGCGAGAGAAGTTGCAACCAAAGCGGCAATAAGATTAAACTGCCTATCAATGTGGAGGTACAAGAACTATGGTCACATGAGGATATCAAAGTGTAGTGCTATGGTAACCGACCGAGTGGACTATATACCAACAGTGTACACCTTCGAGAGAATTTAATCACTATGATTCCCGCCAGAGATGAATGGGTCGGCAGAATACCAGGTAATATATCAACCATCTCCAGTTTTACACGGATGGTTCGAAGCTTGATGAAAAGGTTGGCTTCGGAGTGCACTGTGAAGAACTTAGTCTGGATATAGCTCACAGACTACCAGATACCTGCAGTGTCTATCAAGCCGAAATAATGGCAATATGGGAAGTCGCCAAGTGGCTGAGTCGCAACATAGTAACCAACAATGGCGTTGTCATTTACTCGGACAGCCAGGCTGCCATCAATTCTCTGGAGGCAACATCCCTAAATTCACAAACAGCCCTCGACTGCCGCAGATCTCTTAACGAGATGGCTGAGCAGTTTAATATACACCTCATATGGGTGCCTGGGCATAGGGATATCCCGGGGAACTGCAAAGCCGATGAACTTGCTAGGAAAGGGACGACATTACAAATTCTCGAAGAATTTGCATATATTGGTGCGCCACTATCCACGTGCAAGCTTTGGCTTAGGCAAGAGGCAATCAGGCAGTCCAACGATAGATGGACAGAAATCGGCACCTGCAGGGTAGCTAGACAAATCTGGCCAAGGTATGACCTGAGAAGGTCAAAATATCTCCTCGCACTAGAGAGGAAACGATTGTCTACGTTAGTACAGGTTCTGACGGGACACTGCTTGATCGGCGAACACGCCAAAAGATTGGGTATTGACTCCAATGACTTCTGCCGAAGCTGTGGAGATGAGGAAGAAGTGGAGAGCATTGAGCACTTGCTTTGCGACTGTCCCGCTTTGAGTAAACGACGACTGGATATACTGGGGTCGGCCTTTTTAGGCAGCCTAACAGATCTTTCCAGTACTGATATTCGTACTATCGATAAATTTATATATCAAACAGGTTGGTTTCGATGAGGGGCATTTCAGCCCGTGGTAACACTAGGGACCTAAACTGGTCTATGTGAGCTTGTAAAAAAATACGGCTGCCACCTTAACCTAAACCTAATGGGGTCTCAGATCAATATTTAGAGGTGTTACAAACGGAGTGACAAAATTGAAGAAAATGGTTGCGTGTTTCAAGATGTTCGCGATGATGTGTGTTTGGCAGTCGGCTCTGTTACAACATGTGTTGTGAAATCAACCATTTGCAATATGACGATTAGAAGAATAACAAAAATGATCAGACTGATTTGCCTGCCAATGGCGCAGACTTCTTGGAACAGGCAGTAATAGTTTCAAATACGAACCTGGGAGTTAAGAAGGGAACCATTAATTACCCAACCAAAGATAGTATTTTCGGATATATGTAGGTCAGCTCCTTTCAAAATATCAACTGGGCGGGAATCAAACAAATTGGAATCAGCCAAACGAATATTGGGAAATTGAGCTTAAGATCTGAAATGACCGTTAACGAAGGTAGGTTTCCCAAAATTGAAGGAAGGACTACGGCAGTGGTCTCTGATAGAATAGAGAATCAATAGAAGGGCCTTTATTCAGGGTACAACTTTTACTTGAAGTGGTCGAAACTGCACCATTTATTTCAGAAATAGTATAAATGCTGGTAGAATTTATCGGAAGATTCAATCGATTTTGGAGACTCTCCGAAATAAAGGAGCCCTTAAAATGTGGGTCAATCAACGTCCTAGCAGAATACGGAACACCGTGATGAACGTAATTCACAATGGTTATTTCCAATACAACAGCTTTATTCTGCGCGGCATGAAAACCCTGAATAGTATTCCTCTATCCTATTTTACTAGTGGGAATATAGAGACACTCTCATAAGCACTAGTTTTTCGTACCAAACGACAAAAGCGCTCGATGTCGCTTAAACGAGTGTTATTAATGTTGACTGCGGTGAACAAGTCTCTAAAGGTGGGCCACACACAGAATACAGTTTGGTTGCCTCAACCGAATTGTGGTAGTTGTGTCTACTATCATGCGATTCCATCAGGACAACAAATATTTTGGTTGTGGTATACTTCTGCTTCCATGTTGACAACAATCATATTTGGTTGCGCCAACTACGGAAATGGTGGCTAAAATTATCTGTTGTATGTTGCCACAACCAACTGTTTTAAAAAATTGGTTGCTCTGACAATTTGTCAGTCATATACTACCGACAATTAATTAAAAACTGTTTTCATTAATTTTTATTTTATTTATTGAACAAAAAACCGAACAATTCATAACAAAATTAAAAATCCCATATTACAAATTCATCACTATTATGAGATGTGGAAATATTTGACACAAATTTTAATACACGAAAAGAAAACACAAAACTTTTATGCAAATATCGCTTAACCTTGTGCTTTCAATTTCATGATTGTTGCTTTTATTTTTTATTTATGTAAAACATTTTGCACAACATATTCTGCATTCCACACATTTTTATCCACACGAGTTTATTTTTGACTACATACTCGTATACCATTCTTGACCAAAATGTTGAAGATTTATTTATGTCGAGTAATTTTATTTTTTGTTTGTCATGTATCAGCAAAAGAACAGCAACCAATCTTTCGGTTGTATTTCCCAAAATACATTTAATTATTCTAAATTTGGGAAATTATTGGGATAACCAAAAAACGATTATTTATTAATATTTTTTCTGTTGTAGTCACCAATTATTCGCTGCAATAATAGCACTACGCAACAAAAAAAATTTTTTTATGGATAAATTTTTTTTTAATTTTTTGTTTAAAAATGCTATTATCGTCGAAAGTACCCTTAGTATTTGCACTATAATTTTTGGAGTATTCTTTATTTTCAAAAAATCGAAGAAGGAGTTTTTGATGGGCCTAAAATAAGGAAACTGATGAAAAATGTGAATTTCGAATCATATTTGACGTCGGAAGAAATTGCAGCACGGAGGTCGTTTAAGCTTGTAGTTTCAAATTTCCTTGGATCCAATAAAAGCCCGCAATATGAAACAATGATTAATGATTTGTTAAAAAATTATGAAAAATTGGTTAGAAATATATATTTTTTTATATTTATGTATATAACACATACAGGGTTGCCTATATTCGACGGACCCATGTTTTTTTAAAAAAAATCAAAGAAAAAAAGAAAAATTTGGCGGTTGGCAATCTTAATCATTTAATTTGTTCCAAGTAGATTTCTTTACATCAATTTTTGAATATGATATCTCTCAAATGGCCGCCTCTGGCGTTGATGGCGTATTGTGCCCTTTTGCAGCATTTTCCATCGTTTTCGCCAACATTTCGGCCGGAATAGCGGCTATTTCTTCACGAATGTTGTCCTGGAGCTCTTCTACGGTCCTTGGCTTGTTAACGTAAACCTTTGACTTCAAATATCCCCACAAGAAGAAGTCAGGCGGCGTCAAAGCGGGCGAACGCGGTGGCCAGTCCAAATCATCACTTTTCGACATCAAACGGCCCGGAAACAAATTCTTCAGAAAATCGATTGTTATGCGACTTGTGTGCGGTGGAGCGCCGTCTTGTTGAAACCAGAACTGCCTCATACGCTTTCGACGAATAATTGGCATCACAAAATTGGTCATCATGTCGCGATAACGCTCCTGGTTGATGGTAACAGCATGGCCATTTTCGTTTTGGAAGAAAAACGGCCCAATGACCGTTTTCGCACTAACGCCGCACCAAACTGTGACTTTTTCGTCATGAAGAGGCAATTCTTGAATCTCCTGAGGATTTTCAGTGGCGTAAATACGGCAATTTTGCTTATTTACGGTCCCATTCAATGTGAAATGGGCTTCATCGGACATGATAATTTTGTTTTTTCACAATTGACTTCTTCTGTTGAATGTAAATTTCAACTATTTCAGAGCGCTCGCGTGGCGTGTATTGTTCCATGGTAAAAATCTGCTTGGACTGACGCTTCAAACGCGGTATGTCATTAAGCGATCTGACATCTCTGTCAAAAGTTATGGCGTTGCCAGATGGGTCCGTCGAATATGGGCAACCCTGTACTTGTTGCCTGCTACTAACCAACTGACCGAGTTTTTGCATGTGCTCCCTTTTATATCCTCTGCCGCGTCGCCGCTGTCTACACGTATGCTGGGGTGACGCCGCATCCTCACGGGACCTTGTTTACTACTCATGGTATCCACGTGGTGTGATGTTTTGTATTAACTGTACTTGTTTCCAGCGGTACTTTGTTTACCACTTAGAGCTTCCACGTGGTTCGGTGTTTTGGTGAGACTGTACTTATGTACTATGGTGGTTTATACAAGCTGTACTTATTTCATATGTTCTTAACTCAGAATAATAATTCATTTGTACTTAAAATTACCAAAATTAAAACAATATAAAACTAATTGTAAAATTAACAAAGAAAATATTCAAAAATAACAAAATACACTTTATATATAAATATTAGGGTGGACGAAAACGCCGTGAGAACATTCGTCATCACAGTAATCACCACCAACTATAAATTTATTACCGAGACTTTTGAAAAAGGTATCAAATTTATCACATTTAACAATAAACCTCGGTGGAAACTCCACAGAGTGAATAGATATGGGGTAATTGTCGCATACTATTTTGATGCCAACTGCTTGTAAACATGTTTCGGTTACAGACTCAGCAATTTCATAATTTAAGCTTGATTTTATTAAGACTGCAGCACCGCCATGAGCTTTAGAAAAGATTTATTAGTTAAATGTGACTCCGAAATTAAAAGCATATCAATACAGTTTTAGTTGAGAAAAATTTATATTTCATTGAAATGGTTTAGAAAATCATTGGCATTCCATTCGGCTATTACAAAATTTAATTGCATATTTGGTCATCATCATCGACATCATATTAATTAATGTAGTAGTCAACTCGATTTGTTTTGAAAGCATAGCTTCAATCTTTTCCAACAAGTCGCTTTCTCTAGGTTGGTCTCCTCTAACAGCCTGAGAGTATGTCCATCCATTTTGAACTGTTCGCTGACTAGGTGTATTGTTATATATATGTTGATTGTTATCCACGTTGTCTCTCGTGTATCATTTATTTAGAAGTTTTTGATATATAACGTAACCTCTGTAGCTAGCAGTATGATTACTAGAGCAATGTACACAATTTGGTTGTGTATCTCGAGTTTTAGTACATTCTCTTGTAGAATGATCTAAACCACACTTGACACATCTGAACTCTCTTTTGCAGTATGCTTTTGTATGGCCGAAATCTTGACAACTAAAGCATTGAACAAAGTCATCAAACTTTTTTGGAGCTTCTACCTGAATTATAGCATTATTAAATGCTCGGATCAACGTAAAACATAGGCAAAGGCTGCTTGTTAACTCGGCTTACAATATTTCGTACACTCCTAACTTGGTGTCCTAAGCTCAGAAGCATAGCTTTAATATCTGACAAATCAGTAGAATGATGAAGACCTTCTATCACCGCCCTAAATGCTCTTTCGCTTTTTAATTGGAATGCGTAATACTTAATTTTGTGATCATTTAAATACTTAATTATTTTTCTGTAAGACTCTACTGTTTTTATATTTAGGTTAGGTTAGATTAGCCGTATTTTTTTACAAGTTCACATAAACCAGTTTAGGTCCCTAGTGTTACCACGGGCTGAAATGCCCCTCATCGAAACCAACCTGTTTGATATATAAATTTATCGATAGTACGAATATCAGTACTGGAAAGATCTGTTAGGCTGCCTAAAAAGGCCCACCCCAGTATGTTCAGTCGTTGTATACTCAAAGCGGGACAGTCGCAAAGCAAGTGCTCAATGCTCTCCACTTTTTCCTCATCTCCACAGCTTCCGCAGAAATCATTGGAGTCAATACCCAATCTTTTGGCGTGTTCGCCGATCAAGCAGTGTCCCGTCAGAACCTGTACGAACGTAGACAATCGTTTCCTCTCTAGTGCGAGATATTTTGACCTTCTCAGGTCATACCTTGGCCAGATTTGTCTAGCTAACCTGCAGGTGCCGATTTCTGTCCATCTTTCGTTGGACTGCCTGATTGCCTCTTACCTAAGCCAAAGCTTGCACGTGGATAGTGGCGCACCAATATATGCAAATTCTTCGAGAATTTGTAATGTCATCCCATTCCTAGCAAGTTCATCGGCTTTGCAGTTCCCCGGGATATCCCTATGCCCAGGCACCCATATGAGGTGTATATTAAACTGCTCAGCCATCTCGTTAAGAGATCTGCGGCAGTCGAGGGCTGTTTGTGAATTTAGGGATGTTGCCTCCAGAGAATTGATGGCAGCCTGGCTGTCCGAGTAAATGACAACGCCAGTGTTGGTTACTATGTTGCGACTCAGCCACTTGGCGACTTCCCATATTGCCATTATTTCGGCTTGATAGACACTGCAGGTATCTGGTAGTCTCTGAGCTATATCCAGACTACACAGTGTATTCCGAAGCCAACCTTTTCATCAAGCTTCGAACCATCCGTGTAAAAGTGGAGATGGTTTCTATTACCTGGTATTCTGCCGACCCATTCATCTCTGGCGGGTATCATAGTATTCTTCCAACTTATTTTTCGCTTTATGTATTCCAACAGGTGTAAATATGTCCCTAAAAATTAATTTCTTGCATTCTCATTTAAACTTTTTCCCCGAGAATCTTGACGACGTAAACGACGAACATCAGGGGAGAGTAAAGCTCTTACATTTCGGTGATGCCAGATCAGTAGACCTGTATAAGGCTGCTCTGAGTCGAGCGGGTGAGGTGTGGCCGGGTGCCCAGTTGGATATTGTCGAAAAAACAACATCCCTAGTCACCCTAGAGCCATCACCTGGGTTACAGAAGAGCCCTCCAACCCGGCTGACATATTAGAAATAATAAAAGATTCCAATCCTGGTCTGCCCGCCCATAATTGGAGAATCAGCAAGGTGGGTGAGGCGGATGGTAAAAAGCGGCAGGTCAATTTGATCCTTAATGTTGAATCCACCTCCCATATACAACGTGCAAGTGCAACCCTACAGTATGGCTTCGAGACTATAGTCTTGAAGGTATACAAGCAGGATATAGTTCCCACTGCGGAAGGTGAGTCTTCCACCGCGGTTGATACACAGCTTTCTGGAAGTGCGGAGGTATCCACGCGCATTATTTCGGGTGACTCCATCTCTAACAGAAGATCTGTAACGTCCTACTCTGAGGACGAAAGCTCTACTTCTGACACAGAGGGGCTGAGGGGAGTCTCCGGACTCTTTGACGCATCTGGCGGGGACACGCTTCTCGATGATACGGACGAAGAGTTCGATAACACCCTTGTAGGGGTGGAAGTTAATCTGTCAATTACCAATGATGGTAAGAATTTTACAGATTAACCTCCATCACGCTAAAGCAGCCTCAGCGGCTCTATTGCTGCGCCTGTCCACAGGTGCAGTAGACATCGTCCTGATACAGGAGCCCTACGCAGTGGGAGGAAGGGTGTGCGGTATCAGAACACCCAACTTTAAACTGCTTGTGGCCAACTGTGAAGGCACTCCAAGAACCTGCATTTTGGCCAGGAAAGATCTAAGTATCTTTCTCCTGGCTAATTTAAGTGGTAAAGACCAAACATCTGCTAGTCTGGAGATCGGTAATCGCATATATTGGGTGGTCTCCAGTTACTTGCGTTATGAAGCTGTAGTACCGACTGCTCTATTCAGGGAAGTAGTAGAAGAAGCAACATCTGACGAGGTCGAGCTGATTGTTGGCGCTGACACGAACGCTCATCATACTATCTATGGTAGTACGGATATAAACAATAGGGGTGATTCGCTTCTTGACTTTATTCTAACTACCAACCTAAGTATTTGTAACATAGGTAATAAACCGACCTTTACAATTAAATACAGACAAGAAGTACTCGACGTAACGTTTGCTACTGACCGGCTGTCAGACAAAATTATTGGGTGGAATGTACTGGACGACCACTCATTCTTCACCATTATACTGAGTTCAAACTCGCTGAAAAAGCGCCTGAACCTGCCGTCCACAGAAATGTGAGAAAGACAAAGTGGCACCTGTATGAAAAGAATTTCAAGAAAGTCTTCAACTCCAAACTTCTGTACGAACCGAATGACAAAGCCGGTCTGGATCATCTGGTCGAGCATATCACCACATCATTCAATAGTTCCCTTGAAGAAGCCTGTCCAAAAACAAGGTACAAGGGTAAAACTAAACCCCAATGGTGGACTTCTGAGCTAACGGCTATGAAAAAGACCTGCAACAAGCTATTCAACAAGGCTAAATCTACTGGGGTCGCTGTTTGGGATGTTTGGGATGCCTATAAAGAGCAACTCAAGATCTTTATGAAGGAGCTTAGAAAGGCGCAAAGACGCTCTTGGTATACCTTCTGTGGCGAAGTGGAAAAGGTCTCCGACGCCGCAAGGCTGAGGGAAATATTATCAGCTTCACCCTGTACAGTGGGTTACTTGCAGGATGAGGCAAATAATTGGACCAAAAACAGCGAGCAGTCGCTCAATGTACTGCTCGACACACATTTCCCGGGGAACTCTCTAACAGAACCAGAGGATCAGCAGGACCAACAAGAGTGCGAGTGGACTGCGAGCGTCGCTAGCTTGTTGACTGAGAGATCCAGAATAAGCTGGGCTATTAATAGCTTTGAGCCCTTCAAGTCACCTGGACCAGACGGCATCACTCCAGCAGAAATGCAGAAAATGTTGAAATACATTATCCCCTGGCTGGAGAAAATTTATGTAGGCTGTATCAGGCTTTCATACATCCCGAATCGATGGAGGGATACCAAAGTGGTATTCATACCAAAAGCGGGGAAGATATCACACACTAGGCCAAAAGACTTCAGACCAATTAGCCTATCCTCCTTCCTATTGAAAGGTCTGAAAAGACTTTTAGATTATTTCATTAGGGAAAACCTGAATAGAACCGAGACATTCTACAGGTGGCTCTGAACAAATTGGCTAGATGGGCCAGAAGCAGCGGTTTGGGCATAAACCCAAACAAGACAGAACTGGTTCTCTTTACTAGGATGAATAAAGTCCCACATGTGCACCCTCCACATCGGATAAATGGAACAGATCTAGTCTTTTCTGAAAGTGCAAAATTTTTAGGAATAATTCTAGATAGAAAACTGTTATTTAGACTTAATGTATTGGAACGTGTAAGGAAGGCTAATATTCCTGCAAAAAGGCTGTAGGGTCGCGGTGGGGCCTCTCTCCTAAAATTGTCCACTGGATATATATAGCAGTAGTTCGTCCTATACTGCTATACGGCATTGTGGTATGGTGGACGGCAACTGACAAACTAACCATCACCAACCTACTAACAAAGGTTCAGAGAACTGCCTGCCTGAGCATAAGCGGAGCCTTAAGGACTACAGCGACCGAGTCTCTACAAGCCCTACTCCATATACTGCCGATTAATATTGTGGCGAGAGAAGTTGCAACCAAAGCGGCAATAAGATTAAACTGCCTATCCATGTGGAGGTACAAAAACTACGGTCACATGAGGATATCAAAGTGTAGTGCTATGGTAACTGACCGAGTGGACTATATACCAACGGTGTACACCTTCGAGAGAAATTACATCACTATGATTCCCGCGAGAGATGAATGGGTTGGAAGAAAACCAGGTAATAGAAACCATCTCCACTTTTACACGGATGGTTCGAAGCTTGATGAAAAGGTTGGCTTCGGAGTACACTGTGCAGAGCTTAGATTGGATATAGCTCACAGACTACCAGATACCTGCAGTGTCTATCAAGCCGAAATAATGGCAATATGGGAAGTAGCCAAGTCGCTGAGTCGCAACATAGTAACCAACACTGGCGTTGTCATTTACTCGGACAGCCAGGCTGCCATCAATTCTCTGGAGGCAACATCCCTAAATTCACAAACAGCCCTCGACTGCCGCAGATCTCTTAACGAGATGGCTGAGAAGTTTAACATACACCTCATATGGGTGCCTCGGCATAGGGATATCCCGGGGAACTGCAAAGCCGATGAACTTGCTAGGAAAGGGACTACACTACAAATTCTCGAAGAGTAGCTAGACGAATCTGGCCAAGATATGACCTGAGAAGATCAAAATATCTCCTCGCACTAGAGAGGCAAAGATTGTCTACGTTAGTATCAGTTCTGACGGGACATTGCTTGATCGGCGAACACGCCAAAAGATTGGGTATTGACTCTAATGACTTCTGCAAAAGCTGTGGAGATGAGGAATAAGTGGAGAGCATTGAGCACTTGCTATGCGACTGTCCCGCTCTGAGTAAACGACGACTGGACATACTGGGGTCGGCTTTTCTAGGCAGCCTAACGGATCTTTCCAGTACCGATATTCGTAATATCGACAAATTTGTATATCAAACAGGTTGGTTTCGATGAGGGGCATTTCAGCCCGTGGTAACACTAGGGACCTAAACTGGTCTATGTGAGCTTGTATAAAAAATACGGCTGCCATCCTAACCTAACCTAACCTAAGCGACGAACATGGCGAAAGGTTTCACGAAGAAATGAAGTGATGGGAGATTTAGTTGGTTCCTCATTTGAGAAACCGATTCCGAAATCTACAAACATCAACAAAGAACTCACAATTACTTCTAATGAAACTTGTACATGTAAATAAACTCAAATGTACATAATATAAAAGTAATAATTAAAATCGCTATTTAAACAGAAACTTAAAAAAAAAATTTAAATTATCTTACCGAGTGTCAATAAAAACAAGCAAAAGCGTTAAGTTCGGCCATGCCGAATCTTATATACCTTCCACCATGGATAGCATGAGACCTCACAAAATAACTTAAACCTAAAGAAAATAACACCGAAAAACACAAAAAAATGGGAGCTATATCTAAATATAGATCGATATCGCCCATTTGCAATCCCAAACAACCTGCAACTATAAGAAATATTTATACCAAATTTTATCAATCTAGTGTGATTACAACAGACGGACGGACATGACTAAATCGTCTTAGAATTTTACGACGATTAAGAATATATATACATACTTTATGGGGTCTCAGATCAATATTTAGAGGTGCTACAAACGTAGTGACAAAATGAATATACCCCCCATTCTATGGTGGAGGGTATAAAAACAATTCTAATTCTACAACCATAGATTTAGTTGCAAGCATTTTCATTTGATCGTATCCATGTTATTATTGTTGTTTCAACTATTTATATATAAATAGAACCGACACACGGTGTAGGCAATATACGTTTTGTTGCTAGTACTATTTTTTAATTGTTACAATCGAATTCCAACCAATTATTTTCCTGGGTGCACGATAAGAAATCGCCCTCAAAAACATCTGTCACATGGCGGGAGCGAAAAATAATGTACGCTGTCGGTAGTTTTTTGGTCGCTTCCCATCACTGTTTTCAAATCTTGATGCAGTCGAAGAATCCACTTGAGTACCTATTTCACGAGAATTGTATGTCGTGTCCCCGATAGGCTGTTTCGAAGTTCAAGACATTTTTCAGACATTTCTCTCCTTTTAGCCCACAAATTGTTCAATTAGACAAAGCGAACTTCTAGACCATAGACGTCCTGGTCCTCATCTTTCAGAACTCAAAAATATGTGTCAAATTTAACTGGAGCTTCTGAGGCTATTATAAAACTGTCAAGGTGGAGTAAAGCGATATGTAAACAATGACAAATGTTTAAAACAAGAGAAAATAATCAGTAGGAAAGGAGTTTTTATACTAATACTACAAAGAAATACAAATTTTATATTTTGCTATTATTTACGAAAAAGGATTCCAACACAAAGTTATTTAGCCCATGTATCATAAGCGTAGGTAGGGGCTGGCTGGGGTGGTCTAATACCACCCCAGAAGTTTTTTGGGTTTATTCAACATTAGTTAAAAGCCAATATGTAGATTTGCCTGATGATACGATAGCATTTTAATATTCGAGAACAGATTTAAGTCTTCCACTAGCTAAAGTAGTACATTATTTGGTAAAGCTTTGAATGGAACTTCTGAATTTATTGATGATTATATTGATAAGGAATCGCTAACTCTGGAAACTATTGTGCTAAAAATATATTCAAGAAAGAAAAGATTGATAAAAATACATATACAGGGTGGCTGATATGTAATGCAACAAAGTAAAGCGCTATATTTTTTTAATTCTTATTGTTCAAAAGCAAAAAATGTCGGAAATAACATAAAATTTTAGAAACAGTTTAGATTTGTTCGAATTGGCCACCTTTGGCACGAATTATGGCCTTCAAACGGCCGACAAAGCCATCACACGCTGCACGAAAGTGGCTCTGCGGTATTTTGGCCCATTCCCGGCGAAGCGCCGTCTTGAGATGATCGATACTTTGGTATTATTTAGTGCGAACCTTACTCTCTAAAATGCCCCAGGCGCAAAAGTCCAAGTGCAGTAGAAATGAAGCGAGGAACCTCCTTTTTAAGCCATTCTTGGTTGACGCGTGCTGAGTGCGATGGTGCTGAGTCCTGTTGGAATGTCCATGGTCTGCGGCCGAAATGTTTGTCTGCCCAGGGCTTCAATACTGTCTTTAGGACATTTTTCCGATAATATTCGGCATTTATTTTGACCCCATGGTCGATGAATACGAGCGGGGAGCGACCATCGGCCGTTACGGCGGCCCACACCATTACCATCGGCTGCGCTTGAGCTCTGGTGGCCAATCGAAGGTGTAAATTTTCAGCTGACCTCTTTGGCAAGTAAACCCGATCATTTTGTTTGTTCACAAACTGCCCAATTTGGAATGGCTTCCCATCGGAGAAAACCAAATTCGGTAACTGGCCACTTTCGTGCAAGCGAAGCAACTCCTTGGCTCTTTCCAGTCTAACTTTTTTTGTGCATCGGTGAGCTTTTGCACTTTTTGGAACTTCAATGGCTTTAGTCCAAGCTCATTTTTTAATATGTGTTGTATCCGTTCTCGCGCTATGTTCAGCTCACGAGCAATTTTTCTACCACTGCGGCGTGGATTTCGATCAAATCTGGCCTTCACTTTTCGGATCATTTCTGGTGTTGTTACCGTTTTTTTTCGTCCACTTTTTGGACGCGATGCAACACTGCCAGTATCACGGTAACGAGCAATGGTACGAGAAACAAAAGATTTATTCACGTTTAAATGCTGGAGGGCTCTAACGATATCCACTTGTGTTTTTCTACCCAAATATAAAGCAATCACGCTTGAATTCCATCACGAATTACTTTTTTTCTGAATCCAAAGATCAAAATGCTTTTGTAAGCTTGTAAACAATAAAATGTACTGTCACTGAAATAAATCTGTCAGCTATCAGACTAGCGGTTTAGAAATGATAGCAACCTGAAGTTGGTTGAATCTTGGCGACGTAAGCGACGAACATGGCGAAAGGTTTCACGAAGAAATGAAGTGATGAATGAATGATGGGAGATTTAGTTGGTTCCTCATTTGAGAAACCGATTCCGAAATCTACAAACGTCAACAAAGAACTCACAATTACTTCTAATGAAACTTGTACATGTAAATAAACTCAAATGTACATAATATAAAAGTAATAAATAAATCGCTGTTTAAACAGAAACTTAAACAATTTTTTTAAATTCTTTTACCTCTACCAAAATGGCTTTAATTTCTACATTTATCCATAGATTTTTCAAATAGGCATTATTTTCTTCGCTAGGATGCAAAATTTTAAAAAATAAAATATTTTTGTCGATTTTTTTTTTCTTTTTCGTCTCAGGATTTTTTTTTTTGTTTTTTTTTGAAAAAATCTACTTTTTCCAATTTGTTTAATGACTGTTACTAAACCACTGTTTCTAAGTCAAACGGATATTTCAAACATTGGTAGCCCACATTAATAGCTTCAATTTAACGTATACATAAGTCGACCTTATCGGGCATATACTCCAAAAATTATAGTGCAAATACTGGGTACCTGGGTACCGACGAAAATAGTATTTTTAATAAAAAATTTTTAAAAGCAAAATTTATCCAAAAAATTTTTTGATTTTGATTTTATATAACAGTATGCCACAATCTATACAAAAAAATAATTTTTCGGTCTGGGACACAAAAAAAAAATTTTTTTGTTGCATAGTGTAGTCGACATTTGAATTTAGAAATCCGTCATTTATTTCAACAAATCACAAAACGCGCAAAATAGCGCATACCTAAGTATTGAGAAACATCATACGGAAAATGCTAACACAAATTTCGCGAGAATATCATGTCTTGATGCATTTATAAACTTCTTTATAAACCGTGGTGTATCCTTGTTGCCAATATATGTTAAGAACAAGTAAGAAAGTTCAGTCGGGTAAACCTACTTATGAATCCCCTCACCTTGAGTCCCATTATTAGATTTAGTAAATTTATTTATTTTTTTGTTTTAACCCTGCTCTTAGGTTAGAAAAAACTTACGAATCTTAGGTTAAGGGACCATTTGGTCCATACTGCAATTTTCATACAAAATACCAATTTAATCTTATTCGTTGTATCTATTTTGTTTCAATACTTCCTATATATTAGTTATTTACTCTTTACTCAACACAGCTAATGTAAAAATTAGTTGTGGGGTTTCCCTTTTTGCAGTTTTTCCTTACTCAACATAGCTTATGTAAAAAACAATTGTGGGATTCCCCTTTTTATATTTTTGTTGCCAAGAAGCACGAAAATTTGCAGGGCTTTGTTCAAGTTGTGTGTCGCTTTCAATAGTGTTTTTTACGATATGGCGTATTTGAACGAAGGTGAGATACGAGAAGTGCTCAATGCAGAAATGGACTCGGATATGCAGCTAGCTCTGTTGATCCCGTTTTTATTGCTAAAAACAATATGGTATGGAGTGCAACTCCATTACCTCAGCCTATTGGAACTGTGGCTGAGAATATTATCTCAGCACAACCAGGACCTACTCGATTTGCAGTGTCTTGATGCAGTGACATGCTGTCAGCTTTTTTGTTGTTTTTTCCGCCCCAAATAGAAAAAATTTTCATTGAAAATACTAACAAGTACGGCAGCACCAAGTTTGGTGACAAATGGAAATTTATTGATGAAGACGCATTGCGCGCATATATTGCTGTACTCATTCGTGCAGGCGTATGTCGGTAAGTACATTCTTGTTTTTATTATTTCAGAAAAATAGTTATCTCATATAAAATTAATCGTAACAACATACCATAATATGATTTATTTGATGGAAAATTTGGTCGCCCCATTTTCTGATCAATTATGTATGAAGAGACATTCCATATGATTACCAGTGCACTCCGTTTGATGATGTTTCGAGTCGGCGACAAATGCGTAGTAGCGATAAATAGACTTGACAGAAGGCTTGAAAGGGCAAAATATAACATGCGACAATTTTTTTTCCACATTTGAGTTGGTAAAAAACTTCATGAAAGAAAACTTACATATGTGGGAACAGTACGCAAAAATAAAACTTTCATTCCTCCGAAATTGCTGACTGTCAAAAAACTCCCTTTGTACAAGTCTACATTTGCATTCATGACATTGCAACATTAGTATCGTACATCAGCCACAAAAACAAAGCAGCGATAATGCACAAGGCAGCTGCAGTTAATGAGAGTGGATTGAAGAAAAAACCAGAGATTGTTTCTTATTACAATTCAACAAAAGGTATGCCAGTTTTTTGTTTGCCTATAATTTCTTATACTTTATCTCTTTTAGGTGGCGTAGATACTGCTGATCAAATGATTGGCTCCTATAGCACAAAACGCAAAACAAATCGATGGCCGAACAAACATACTTGATATATCCGTTTTGAATGCGTACATACTTTTTTCTGAAATCGATGTTTCATGGCATCCAGCTGATCGGAATCGCAAGAGACCAGAGTTTTTGCGGCAACTAGCACTTTGTTTGGCTAAGGCGTATATGATGAAACGAACTAGATTACCTCAACAAGAGTTCTCAGCACACTTACTGACAGAAATACGAACACAATGCACAGTTTCAGAGGCCTCCTCAAATAATGCTACTTCTAGTTCAGGGGCTCGCAAGCGGGGAATTTGTTGCTGCTGCAAATCTATATCTGATATAAAATACTCCATTTGCAGCAAGTTTATTTGCAAAACTAACCGAAAAACATTTTGCTCATCATGTAATGACAAATATTGTCAAAGAAACTAATAAATACTTCTTTTTAGATAGTAAATGTAAAGAAAATAAAAGAAAATGTAGTATGGACCAAATGGTCCCTTAACCTAAGATTCGTAATTTTTAAATTTTCTCAGTCTTGTTTTCATAAAAAGACTACGTGAGCTATGAAACTAAGTCAGTATATATCACTGGACAAATGTGAATTGTCCAATTATTATTATTGAATTCTACAATCATTTTGTATTTTATATTTTTAAGAATTAAATAAATGAATTTCTAGTTTTTAAGTGTATAGATACCATAGCTAAATATTGTATTAGATTAAGATCTTGAATCATTGTAATAGATTAAGGAATTGGATTCTATTTACTTTCTTTAAGTAAGTTACTTGTCAAGTAACAATTGGTTTGCTCGTTCACTTCACTCTGGACCGGGCAAAGGTGAGCATCTACTCTTCTCTTCTCTTAATCTTAGGGCCTGTTTTTGTAACTTCTTTTTTGCCACTTCGCACGTCAAATGGCAAGCGAATGAAATTTTTGGTTTTTGCACACTTTGTTTTGGATATCAACAAAGAAGCTTTCAATTATCGCCAACATTTTGGTTCTTATAAAACAACAACGAACGAAATGAAATGTCAAATCAGACGATCAGAAAAATTCATTCGCGTCGGTTATGTTTGCCGTCCTTTTGAAAGATAAAGTGAAAATTGTTGGAAAAATTAATAAAAAATGGATAAATGAACCAAACACCATTAACATGTATCTTTTGCTGATGTATCCACCATAATTTCAAAAAACCTCTGTTTATTAGTGTGTATAAAATATATTGAAATCCTACAACTACACTGTTGCTTTTTAAATTGTTTCATAATACCTTAAATTAGGTGACCCAAACAATCGTTTATTTTACCTATCGACCTAGAATCTCTTTCTGAATTTGTTTGGTTTTGTCCGTCCGTCTTTTTTTTTGTAAATGTATTCTTGTTACCAAATACAGGTCACAATTATGCTCAGATCACTATCAAATATATCAATAACTTTCTTTTTAACTCTGACTTACTGAAATGGGTACAGAAGGTTTCCGATTTAGATATAGCCCCTATGTATACATATATGATCAATCAAGCAAACAATTGTATTTATTTTCGGTTGCTTGATTATTTCTCATTGTCTAGAATCAGCTGTTGCTACTTTTACAGCTGTTGGATAGGGTTGCCCCCATTCTGATATTTTCGTGTGCAAAAAGCTTTAAGAAATGTCAATAACAACATGTAGGTAACGCTGGTATTTGACAGGAAGACGATGAAGAAAAGAGCTTTCTTACCCGAACGATAAGTGACAATGAACCAAATTAAAAACATGATCGCTTGGGTGAGAATAAGAAGAAGAAAATTATTGCTTGGGTAGCTATCGCACGTCTGCGTTTTGTTACATTTAGCTGAACAGGCTGTTAAATAAAATGAATTTATAACGTTTGAAACCTAAACCTCTTTTATTAATCACTTTGTGCATTCTTCTCTTCTCGTTCTGGGTTGATATTGTTGTCGAGTTAATTTTGTACGAAGAAATAACTCATCAACAATATTAACGTCAATCATCTTATACAGTCCACTCCTCTACCAAGAGACATTATCTCCACTTGTGCTTGCGAGGAATAAACGTACTCACCTCCACCCGCACTTGTTCATGGTCCAGCGAGCCTCCTTTGAAGCAAATAACCAACAATTGAGCGAAATAGAGAAGATATCACCAACCAACAATGAGGTAACCACAAAAAAAAATACTCAGTCACTCACATCTCCTCTCCGGTAAGTGCGTTTTCAATTTTTGTACATACAAAAAACAAAAACATTTGCAATCAAAACCAAGAAGTCATTGTCAAGAAAGGGAATCGTGAAAATCCTTGAAAAAGTTCAATAAAAAGCGAAAAAATATCTAAAATCGTGGAAAAATCCAGTAATAAAAATCTTGGAAAATCAGTTAAAAAGCTAAATCTCTGAAAATAGTTACGAAACGATCGAAAAAGTTAACAAGCATTAGCAAAAATAATCCATTTACTAGTGCAAAATTCTCTCAATTCTTGTCAGAATCCAATACTCTCACTAAAAAGTTAAGAAAATCAAACAAAAGTGGGCTCTGGTTGCAAATGTTGTGTTGTTGTTTTTTCACAGTTTTCATCCCCATTAAATACACCGAAAAAACATCGAAGTAAAAAAAGTCCCAATGTGAGTGTCATATGTGTATAGATAAAATCCATAAAATGAAAAAAGACATGTAAAAGTCCAGAAAATGTTGTCCGTCTGTACACAAAATAACAAAAGTGAAAATTTTCAAGGTTAAAAAGTGCCAAACTTCCGTTATTTGACAGAAAATTTCCAGAAAGAAAAAAATACTATATACTTCAGTGATAACGGTCTCGTCTGCCCGTGCTTTACATAAAAGTATATAGTTTCATACCTATATATATATATATACAGTCATATATATATATATATATATGTTTGTCCATCGCATAGTTTGGGGACAGGAAAATTCATCGATTTTTTTAATGTAGCATTATTTTTTACCACCTATGGATCCCAAATATATCGATTATTCCACTATAACCTATAGAAATCGGTATATATAGCTAATCTACTATCCACCGCATAGTTCCAGGTCCTTCATATATGTACCGCATACTTTGGGGACAGGTCCTCATAGTATGCGATAAATATATGTTGCCAGATTGTTCACGAAACTGGACGCGGTGGCTATCTTTATAAGAGCGGCTTTGACTTTCTCTTTCAAAATTAACGGTTTTTTTTATTCAAACATAAGAAGTAGTACGATATAACTCCATTTTGAAATAAATAAAGAAAAAATAACTCAAATATTATTTTCAAGTTAGAGGATGTTAATATACGTACGAATATTCATTTTAGGTACATTTTCGTCGAACATTTAGGAGAAAAACAGAAAATATTATTATTACTATTTTTTTTTTACTTTTTATATTTTTTTTGGAAAAAATACTACTGTTAAGATTGTTCCAATTGGATTATTCTGTGAAATGCTTATATTTGCAAAAAATGTTATATTATTTATTATATTACTTTCTTCAAATATTTGTTAGAAAACAAAACAAGGAGGAGTTGAAGAAGTGTTAGGAGAAAATTGAAAAATATAGTTTTTATTTTTTTAACTTTCTATAGTTTTTTATTGCAATAATACAACTGTAAGTTTGTTCCACATTGATTTTTCTGGGAATTGCTTATATTTACAAAAAAATGCGCGTTATAAAAAAATCATATTTTTTTAATGCGCAGTATTCTGCCATAGATTAAGAATCGGAATGAACAAATAGATGGTACCAACAGATTTTCATCACCTTGATCAAAAACCTATTTTTTGCTAATTATATAAAGATCGGACATAAAATACAGTTTTATTAGCGCTTAAATACTAAGTAGGCAGGAACGATATTTTAATCTGAACCGATTATCCCCAAATTGAGCAGTATTCGTTCCTTAATTAAGAAACTATTTTCCGACAAATTTTGTAATGAAGGCATGCGCAGAGAGGCATGCGCAATAGAAAGAGGAATTCATTCCTTATCCTTTCTCTCCTGATACTCGCTTGTATAAAAATGCTTCGTGTGAATCAGGACATACATTTGAAATTGATTGTGAAAGCGTCTGTGTTTGGGTAGCTGTAGCACATTTCCATAGTTATGGATCACACGCGACAATTATTGCCAAGTAAGTAGCAGTGTATGTAGGAGAGTGAAGCAAAGAGCCTAACAAATAATACTCAAATACAACGCTGGTCAAAATCAAATGTTGCATAAGCAAAATATTTTCCTATTATAAAAACTGACTGTTAACTGTAGTACATTTCCACACTCCTGATTCACACGAAGCATTTTTTTAGAAGCGAGTGTCAAAGTTTGTAGGAAAGAGAGCTCTTTCCGCCTGCCTCTCTCTCCTACAAACTTTGACACTCGCTTGTAAAAAAGGCTTCGTGTGAATGAGGACATACATTTGAAATTGATTGTGAAACCGTCTGTGTTTGGGTAGCTGTAGTACATTTCCATAGTCATGAATCACGCGAGGAGAGTGAGGCAAAGAGCCTAAAGCACGATTGCCAGATCAAGCAATATTGTCAGAAAAATGGCGGAAAAATGCAACACTGTGCACGTGAGAAGTTTATACGTGTGACAATGGCGTCATTGCCAGAGAAACATTTTATTGGCAACACTGTCTATAAAATATTTTTAATGGCAATCGTATATATAAATATTAATATTAAAATATTGTAAATATATGAAATTGTAAGGTTTTCTTGCAATCGTCTGAACTGTCAATTGACATTTGCCTAACAATCTGTCATTGTCCGTACATTTGCAGCACTTTAACAGGATTGATAACGTTGTCCGATCTGGCAGTCGTCTGTACTTAGCTTTAGCATAACAATTAATACTCAAATACAACCCTGGATGCGTTTGACATTTTCTTGTCAAAATCAAATGATGCATAAGCAAAATATTTTCCTATTATAAAAACTGACAGTTAATGTGTCGTATGATCCTCCTTCGGAATCGTGTGATCCCCTCAAAAGTCGTACGATTCTCTCTCGAAAACGTTCGATCGCCCTTTTACACCAAAAGGACTGCACTGCCAAGGTTGTATTTTTGACAGATCGTGCGATCCGGTCCTGCTTCACACGAATCATTTTTTTACATGCAAGTGTCAAAGTTTTAGGACCTTGCTTGAAAAAAATGCTTCGTGTGAAGCAGGACTATTTAAATGACGGGTTTCACACAAGGCAATTTTTTCCAAGCACGTGTCAAAGCTTGTAGGAGAGAGAGGCAGGCGGAAAGAGCTCTCTGCCTTTCCGCCTGCCTCTCTTACATTGGCATTTAAGTAATTCGCTAATAGGCTGCTGTTTAAGTTCCGATTCACACTTGCAATTTTTGTCAGCTGCTTATTCTCCAAGTTCAGATTTACACTAGGCAATTTTTTCAGCAGCTTATCATCAAATTCTTATTTGAACTTGGACGAATAACCCAAAACGTTCAGGGAGAGTTTTTTCTTCCCTCTTGCCGACTGCCTCTCTCTCCTAGAAAACGCCGATAATCTGCTGTATATTCGGCCAATGTAAATCGGGACTTACGTCGTGTGAACGCAAGTTTACAAGAGAGTTAGTCCCTATTCACACCAGTCATCTTTAGTTACGGCAATTCTGCAGATCATAGGAGAGCGAGGATAAAGGATGAATTCCTCTTTATATTGCGCATGCCTCTCTGTCTTATGATGGGCAGAGTCGAAGCAACTAGAGAATAACCAGGTGACAAAAATTGCAAGTGTGAATCGGATCTTACGCCGCAACCTATTAGGGTATTACTTGAATACCAATGAAAACGGCCGGCGCTTGGGAAGCTGTAGTACATTTCCATAGTACTGATTCACACGAGACAATTAGTGTCAAGTAAGTCCGTATTTAGACTGGCTATTTTTTTCAGCAGATTATCGGCTAATTCTCTTTTCAACTTTCCTCTGCGTACTCGAAACGTATAGGGAGAGTTTTCAAGAATTTTCACCCGCTGCAACTCTGAGTTCATGGGAGAGAGAGACATGAGGAATAGAAAAAGGAAAATCTTTCCGGTACTGCCATCCCGTTTTGTGTTTTTCATACGCATTCAAGATGACAGCTGCTTTTTTGGTATTTCGTTATATTTTTGTCATTCATTGTTGTGTATTTGGTGCAAATTTAAATAAATTTGTGCAAAATTAAACGGGTGTATTTTTGACAGATCGTGCGATCCGGTCGAATAACACGATGCATTGATTGTAAATTCCACTCTTAAATTCGATTGAAAGCGTAAAAATATTGTATATGTAGATGAATTCCTCTTTCTATTGCGTATGCCTCTCTGTCTTATGATGGGAAGAGTCGTCGCTGACAAAAAGTGCAAATGTGAATCGGAACTTACACCGCAGTCTATTAGGGTATTACTTAAATACCAATGAAAGCGTCCGGTGTTTGGGCAGCTGTAGTACATTTCCATAGTTCTGATTCACACGAAATATAGAGCTCTTTCCGCCTACCTCTCTCTCTTAGTCCAGATTTACACTAGGCAATTTTTTCAGCAGCTTATCACCAAATTCTTATTTGAACTTGGACGAATAACCCAAAACGTTCAGGGAAAGTTTTTTCTTCCCTCTTGTTGACTGCCTCTCTCTCCCACATAACGCGGATAATCCGCTGAACATTCAGCCAGTGTAAATCCGGACAAAGATAGCGCTCAAAAATCGCAAAGAAAAATAACGAGCTCTTTCCACCTGCCTCTCTCTCCAACAAACGTTGACACTCGCTTGTAAAAAATGCGTCGTATGAATCATGACATATATGTACAATACTTTTACATACGTTGTACGCTTTCACTCGAATTAAAGATTGGGATTTACAATCATTGTATCGTATTATGCGGCCGGATCGCACGATCTGTCAAAAATACTTCCTTGCCAGTGCAGTCTTTATGGTGTAAAAGGTCGATCGAACGATTTAGAGAGAGAATTGTACGACTTTTGAGGGGATCACTTTTTTTATAATAGGAAAATATTTTGCTTATGCATCATTTGATTTTGACAAGAAAATGTAAAACGCATCCAGGGTTGTATTTGAGTATTATTTGTTAGGCTCTTTGCCTCACTCTCCTACATACACTGCTACTTACTTGACAATTATTGCCTCGTGTGATTTATAACTATGGAAAAGTACTACAGCTGTTCAAACACAGACGCTTCCACATTACAATTTTAAATGTATTTTCTGATTCACACGAAGGCTTTTTTTACAAGCGAGTGTCGAAGTTTGTAAAAAAAAATGCTTTTTGTGAATCAGAACTATGGAAATGTACTACAGCTGCCCGGACGCTTTCATTGGTATTAGGTCCAGATTCACACCAGACAATTTTTTCCAAGTGTCAAAGTTTGTAGGAGACAGAGGCAGGCGGAAAGAGCACTCTGGCTCTCTCTGCTAAAACCTTTGACACTTGCTTGGAAAAAATTGTCTCGTGTGTAGCACGACTAAGTCCTGGATCACACGAGACAATTACTGCCAAGCAAGTGTCAGTGTTTGTATAAGAGAGGCAGGCGAAAAAAGCTCTTTGCCTCACTCTCCTACATATACTGCTACTTACTTGGCAATTATTGCCTCGTGTGATTCATAGCTATAGAAAGTCCAGATTCACACCAATTCAAATCAATTGACTTTGACAATCAAAATTGCCAAACACACCCGCTTGTATTTGTTGGGCTGGTGGCACTAACTTTATACTTGAAATACAGTTTAATAAACACTTATTATAATATTTGTAGGTGTTTTTTTATAAACTAGGTCATAGATAAATGGAATGAATTCAATTTACAAATCAATTGACTTTGGAAATCAAAAGTGCCATATACCCTAGAGTTGTATTTGCGTATTTACTGGATAGTGACGCTAATTTCACAATTATAAGTCCTGATTCACACTCGGCAATTTGGTCCAAGCAAGTGTCAAAGTTTGTTGGTGAGAGAGGCAGGCGGAATGGGCTTCTGCCTCTCTCTCCTACAAACTTTGATACTTGGTTGGAAAAAATTGCCGAGTGTGAATCAGGACTAATAGAGTTGAATAAACTTATAATAACATGTATAGGTAATTTTATAAACTAGTTCATAAGTGAAATGAAGGAATTCAGTTTACAAATCAATTGACTTTGGCAATAAAAAAATGCTGTTTTATTTGTTAGGGTAGAAACACTAACTTAACGATTATAATAGAGTTGAAGTAATATTTGTATAAATATTTCTTATAAACTAGAACTTAGCTAAAAGTAACGAATTCGGTTTACAAATCAATTGGCAATCACCCCCAGGGTTGTATTTGCGTATTTCTTGAGATAGCTAGTGGCACTAATAGCAAATTCGTTTCTGCAAAAAAGTGCAACATTTTCATGCCCTTTTTCCGAAAACGGCACTTTTGTGTTACTTTTTTGAAATTTGGTAATTAAGTTACTCGAATTTAGCACAACTAAAATTTCCAAAAAGTGATACAATAGTGCAGTTTTCTGGAAAAGGGCAATGCAAGTGTTGCACTTTTTTGCAGAAACGAATTCGCCATAAAACTCTCAACACACGAGGACATTTTCCAGGGCAATTCGGTGTTTGTATAAGAGCGAAGCTGGGTGGGAAAATTTATCATAATGGAAATCCCTCTTGTGTTTTTCATTCGCACTTTGCTGCCTTTCTCTAACAAACGCCGAGTTGCCTTGGAAAATTGCCTCGTGTAAATCGGGGCTAAATTTACAATTATAAAGGGTCCGCCAAATAACTTTTTTTGAAAACATCGCGCAAAACATCGAGTGTAGCTTTGGCTGTGTGGCACGTAGCGCCGTTCTGTTGAAACAAAATGTTGCCAATATCTTCCTCTTCAATTTTTGTGAACAAAAATAGCGATCGCCATTGACTGTAACGGCCACTCCTTGCTCATTTTCGAAGAAAAATGGCACACCAAACAGTGACTGGTTTTGGGTGTATCGACTTTTCAATGTATGCGTGCGGGTTTTCTGTGCCCCAAATGCGACAATTTTGCTTCTTTACATACCCGCCAAGATCAAAATGAGCTTCATCTGAAAATATGATTTTTTTTTGCAAGATCGGCATCTTCTGTAAGTCGATCGCTCCCAGCGTTGTTCAAGCGTATACACAACCATATTCGTTCAGCGGAAGGATAAAACTAATTATCTGTCAAATCAGACATGAGCTTAGTGTTACCATTCACGAAATAAGCACTAGTTGAAAAAAAAAGTTAAATTGCGGACTCTTTAATAGAGTTTAATAAACACTTATAATAACAAGTATACATATGTTTTTCTATAAATTAGTACTTAGGTAAATGAAAGGAGTTTAGTTAGTCCTGATTCACAGGAGGCAATATTTTCAAACAAGTGTCATGAGCTCTCTGCCTCTCTCTCCTCCAAACATTGACACTCGCTTGTAAAAAATGCTTCGTGTGAAGCAGCACATACATTTGAAATTGATTGTGAAAGCGTCTGTGTTTGGGTAGCTATAGTACATTTCCATAGTCATGAATCACACGAGACAATTATTGTCAAGTAAGTAGCAGTGTATGTAAATAGGTGAGTGAGGCAAAAAGCTCTTTTCGCCTGCCTCTCCCATACAAAAACTGACACTTTCTTGGAAATAATTTTCTTGTGTGATCGGACGCTTTAACTGGTATTTAAGTGATGCCGTTAAAAACGAGTGACGTCTGTCAGACTAGATTTTAAATATATGTTATGATTCACACAAGGCATTTTTTCCAAGCCAGTGTCTGTATTTGTCTCGTGTGAATCACCAATATGGAATTGTTCTATAAGTACTGAAATACGCTTTCAACATTTCGAAAAATCAAAGTTAGTAGAACGTATTGAGAGAACAAAAATACTTGCTCTCATGATAAGCTCATAGTCGCACGCAGCAATTTCACCCGCTGCAACTCTGAGATCATGGGAGAGAGGGACATGCGCAATAGAAAGAGAAATTAATCAGTTATCTCTCTCTCTCCTATGATAGGCAGAATTGCCGCAACCAAAAATGACTGGTGTGAATCGTTACTGATTCTCTTTTAAACATTCCTGTGTACATTGTTGTTGTTTCTTGGTGAATTGTTGTTGTTTCAAAGACGATCGTACCATTTGGAGAGATTATCGCATGACTTTTGGTAGAAACCCAACATTTTTTTGCCACATTTTCCGAGTTATTCCTGGATCACACGAGAAAAGTGCTGATTTACACCCCGCAAATTTTCCAAGCAAGTGTCAAAGTTTGTGGGAGAGAGCTCTTTCCGCCTGCATCTGTCACCAACAACCTTTGACACTTGCTTGGAAAAATTTGCCGAGTGTAAAGCCGGCCCAATTAATGCCAAGCAAGTGTCAGTATTTGTAGTGGAGAGAGGCAGGCGGAAAGTGGTGATTTACACGAAACAATTTTTGTTATTTTGTTAGCCCTAAAGGCCCAACCATAATATGCATGAGCTGACTTAAGCCAACTTAAGCAACGGTGCTAGTACATACAAATCATATGTGATAAACCATAATGTACTTACGTGAACTTTTCGTTAAGTTCTCTCAGCTCTCTCTCTCAGTACCCATTTGCTTAAGCAAGGTGCGAAACTGAACGCACATTCCGTACGGTATTACTTAAGTTATCTTAAGCATATTATGGTTGGGCCTTAAGGCGGAATAAGCTCTCTGCCTCTCTATCTTACAAACGTTGACACTTTCTTTGAAAAATATCCTCGTGTAAAGCAGAATTTAGCGACATTTCATTCCATGATAGTTGTAATGTAATACCACTTTCCCAACAATAAGTATGTAAATACTACCCTGGAAATGTATTTTATTTATTATTCGACTTTTATTTATAGATTGCACTTTGAAGATGTATAGAACAAACATTTTAAATTTAAAAAAGTTAAAATGGCCCCAAAATAAAAAAAATTGCAATCAGCTGTTCACATGGCACTACCTTTAAATTATTGTATCATGATTTCATTCATAAATGAAGGAAATTTTTTTCGTAAGCGCATTCATTCTATTTAAACAATTTGAAGTTGTTTAAGAACTAATTCCAACAAAATATCATAATAAAAAACGGACAAGCAGTCGTATGCCTGTAAACAAATAACTGCGGTGGATGGATGTAACAAAATAGCAATAAACATGTAGAAGGCTCTTAAATTCAACAAACTCAGTTGTAGCTGTCGGAGTATTGCAAGCAGGAAAAAGTAGATTTAATTTCTTGTTATATGTTCCAAGAGTAGTACTCGGACAGTAAAATGATGTGAGGTGTGTCCCACTAATTCTATCAACTATTGTCCAAGGAAGGATTGGTGCGGAGTCTACTGGAAATCTACTGATTGTTGACAGCCCTGCATCTATGGCCTGTTCTTTTTCGCAAAGACGAGCGTTACCGATAAATGATCAATTTGTTTGGCCCAATACGATATCGACGTGGTTACAGCAGGACGGCACTAGGTGCCACATAGCTAACGAAACAGAGTGTGATTGTCTCGCAGAAATGGAAAAGATTTCCGACAAGACTGCGATTAGAAACCTAGATTGTTGTGAGGTTTTGCAAAGGCGAAGGTCTGTAACAATGCTCCTCAATCGACTGCTCGCTCAAATACAACTGGATATATTAGGCAGTTATTGAAAAGTATATTGGTGTGTTAAATAAAAACCAAGGAACAAAATACACACATCTTGTTTTATTCCGTTTCGATAAAATGAAAATTTAAAGTATTTGGATATAATAGTTGGACACCTACATATAACGATATTTAGAAGACAGTTCTTTTGTAAATGCCCATCTAATGTGCTTCTGATGCACATTTTTATTGCGTGGAATAAATTTAGATCTCAAAATAATTTTTTCTGGCTGATTGAGATGTCTATGTGGTATCATAAATTGAAAATAGTGCTTATTGAAGATTATCATCAAATCGACTCATTTCCAACCACACTAGGATTTCCTAAAGTTCCTATTTCTTGTTGTTTTTTTGTTATTGTTATTCGATCTGTTTTGTCTTTTCATAGTTTTGTTTTTGACTATTAAGTTCGAGATCGTTGTTTTTGTTTTCTGTAAAACAGAAAAACAAAGCTTTGAAAAAGAAGAATAAGAAATGTGTGAATGGTATTAAGGGTGGCCACTGGTTGGTGGACGATATCGTTTCGGAAGCTTCCCAGCAACCTCATCGGCACCTTGGGCAAAGTACTCTGTCAATAATTCCAAAGTCCCATATCCAAATCATTGCAGAGAGTATTTCTCCACCCTAATACATCCCAACATTTCTTGTTTGGTTATTTGTGTGTCCCTGCAATTATTAAAATTCTTACATTTGCTCTCATTACGGGTACAATACTCTGCATTGCTTAAGCACCTACTGAATATAAAAACAATTGTTTTATCTATATATCGACCCCTGTACACGGAATTATAGTATGTGTCAAAATCTAAATTTTACAGGAGAGCAAAAATGCAGTGTTACATACGATAGAGTTATAGTCAATTTTTGGAGCAAATTAGAGGATTTCGCCTTCAATATTTTGCCAGCTATAATATTTTGCTATAAATGTAGAACAAAATTGCATCAAAAACTCAATATTGAAAAAAATGTCATATACGATAATTCCGCGCACAGGGGTCGATATATAAAATTGGATGTGTGTATGTATGTAACGTATGGACTCCAAAACGGCTGGACCGATTTTGATGAAATTTTCAGGGAATATTCAGAAAAGCTTAGCGGGTGACTTAGGCTATATAAGATCTTGACTGAGGGGGCGTGGCTCCAGCCATATACGCCAATTTGGAGTTATCATTTGTTTTGAATGATTCCTAGTGTCCGTATCTACAAATATATTAACGAGATCCCTACTGTCCCTATCTACTTCCATGATTGGGACCGGAACGTGGTCCCAGAAGGCCCACCAATCCTGGGCTTTCTGGAGTCCAACTGGAAGTAGCTGAAAGTCAATGTGATTGGTCCAAAAATAAGGGGATTGGACCATTGGGCGTGGTCCCACCCATAAAAACCAAATTTGGAAATTGAGATATCTTGCACAATTTGTGAGCAAGAGTGCTGTAATTTTGTGTATATGTATCTTTGGCAGTCTACGTTATAGATCCAACAGTGGGAGGGCTACGACCTACCCCCATGGGCCCCGCCCATGTGAGCCATGTTGTGAAATGTAGATATATACAACAAATTGTTAGCGAGAGTGCTGTATATTTGTGTATATGTTTACTGAGGCAGTCTACGTGATTGGTCCAATAATGGTCAGGATCGGACTAACGGGCTTGGCCCGCCCATCGGAGCAAAATTTTGAAATTTGGATATCTTATATGAAATATTTTGCACAATTTGTTAGCGAGAGTGTTGGAATTTTGTGTATATGTACTTGGTGGCATTCTACGTAATTGGTCAAAAAATGGGCGGGATCGGACCAATGGGCGTGGCCAAGCCCATGTAAGCCAAATTTTGAAATTGATATATCTTGCACAATTTGTAAGCTAGAGTGCTGTAATGTTGTAAATATGTATCTGATAGCAGTCCACGTGATTTGTCCACAAACGGGCGGGATCGAACCATTGGGCGTGGCACCGCTCATATAAGCCAAATTTTAATGTGATATCTTGCACAATTTATTAGCGAGAGACCTGGAATTTTGTGTATATATATCCGTTGGCGATCTACGTGATTGGTCCAAAAATAGGCGGGTACGGACCAATAGGCGTGGCTCCGCCCATATAAGCCAAATTTTGAAATTGAAATATCTTCCACAGTTTGTTAGCGAGAGAGGTGGAATTTTGTGTATATGTATATGGTGGCAGTCTGCGTGATTGGTCAAAAAATGGGCGGGATCTGACCAATAGTTGTGGCCCCGCCCATATAAGCCAAATTTTGAAATTGATATATCATGCATAATTTGTTAGCTAGAGTGCTGTAATGTTGTACATATGTATCTGGTGACAGTCCACGTGATTGGTCCATAAATTGGCGGGATCGGGCCAATGGGCGTGGCACCGCCCATATAAGCCAAACTTTAAAAATTTGATATCTTGCACAATTTGTTTGCGAGACACCTGGAATTTTGTGTATATATATCCGTTGGCGATCTACGTGATTGGTCCAAAAATTGGCCGGTTCGGACCAATAGGCGTGGCCCCGCCCATATAAGCCAAATTTTGAAATTGAGATATATTGAACAATTTGTTACCGAGAGTGCTGTTATTTCTTGTATATACGAGTATATCTGGCGGTAGTCTACGTGATTGGTCCAAAAATGAGCGGCATCGAACCAATGGGCGCGCCCACGTCCATATAAGCCAAATTTTGAAATTGACATATCTTGCACAATTTATTATCTAGAGTGCTGCAGTTTTGGGCATATGTATCTGATGACAGTCTACGCGATTCGCCCAAAAATGGGCGGGATCAGACAAATTTACGTGGCTCCGCCTATATAAGCCAAATTTTGAAATTGAGACACATATTTTGTAAAATTTTTAGAGATAGTGATGTCTGGTGGTATTCTACGTTATTGGTCCAAAAAGGTTCGGGTCGGATCAATGGCCATGGCCCCGCCGATATAAACTAAATTTTGAAATTGAGATGTCTTACACAATTTTTTAGGGAGAGTTCTGTAATTTTGTCCATATGTATCTGATGATAGCCTACGTGAATGGTCTAAAAAGTGGCGGGAAATTGAGATATCATGCACAATTTGTTAGCGAGAGTGCTGTGATTTTGTGCATCTCTCGCAGTCTACGTGATTACACAAAAAAGGGGGGCACCGCCCATAGAAACCTAATTTTGAAATTGAGATATCTTGCACAATTTGTTTAAGTGAGCGCTGTTCTTTTGTGTACATGTATCTGGCGGCAGTCTACGTGATTGGTCAGGAAATGGGAGGGATCAGACTAATTGGCGTGGCCCCGTCCATATAAGCCAAATTTTGAAATTGAAATATCTTACACAATTTATTGCTGCAGTTTTAGGTATATGTATCTGATGACAGTCTACGTGATTAGCCCAAAAATGGGCGGTATCAAGCCAATGGACGTGGCACCGCCTATATAAGCCAAATTTTGAAATTGGAACTCATATATTGCACAATTTTTTTAGCGAGAGTGCTGTAATTTTTTGCATATGGATCTGGTGATAGTCAACGTGAATGGGTTGGTATCAGACCAATGGGCGGCCCAACCCTTATACGCAAATTTCACTATGTGTCCCTACAATTAACTTCAATGGAAACCCAGTGGGTTCTTATATATCTCGTATTTATCCACAAAGTTTGGGGGGAAAACACAGGGTTAGTGAATTCATACACAATATTAGCAATAAAGGACTGGGAATAGAAGTTCTATGTTAAAGAAATGCAAGAGATACTTCAGGAAGTATTTCTCCCATAACATTCGGCACCCCACTCTTCCCCTTAGAACTGATAATCTCTCTTCAAAAAGAATAGTATATCAAATGTCGTCGAAATCGATGGATTTTTTTATGATGAATTCGAAAAAAGTTTCTTTTTGTATAAAATTACTATATGTCCCCACAACACATTTTTATGACAACCCTTTCGTTTTTTATATGTATCAATTTCTACTTTTGATATAAGAGATCTATACAAAAGAATAAGAGATCTATACAAGAATAAGAGATCTATACAAAAATAACTATTTGACAGAATGGGGTGACTTAACTTCTGAAGTGAGCCAAATATTGTTGTCTTCCTCAGGAATCACTCCTATCATGGATTAGTCTCTAGATATCTAAATCTAGGACAATTTAGTATAACCAGCTCAAAAAAATTATTTTTTGCGTTGTGGCGTTCTTTTTCTAAATGAGCGATATCATTATTTTTGGAGGGAGATTTTTAACGGTAAGGTGATGAGCGGTGGGTGTCGGGTTTACTGAAGTATATCCTTTATTTGGTTCCTTAACATGGAAAATCTATTCTGCAAACTTCTGTGTCTGAATTTACTAGCACAGAGTTTACACAGCAAACTTTGTAGAGAAATACGGTATATTCAAAAAACGACTGGGTTTTCTATTGAAGTGCATTGCAATTTTTTGTCGAACACATAATCCAAAAAATCCATCGATTTTTACGACTTTTGATATATCATTAATTTTGGAAGCACATTTTCAGGGTAAAGGGATGAGTGGGTGTGTCGGGTGTTTAGGGAGAAATACTTCTAGATGTTTCTCAATTTATTCCGAACCTCTGCATTTACAAACCTCTTTGTTTACATAGCAAACTTTGTGGATAAATGCGATATACTCGTATATAAAAAACTGATGGGCAATTAAAGTGTATTGTAGGGAATAATTATTATTAACAGGGAATCTTTTTGTCGAACACATCTCCCAAAAAAGAATTCAAAGATAGAATTCGTGAGGCTATCGAGGACATACGGCAGTCACTTTGCGATTTGGTTATGGAAAATTTCATGAAAAGGAAATGGTCATGTAAGCATGGTCGTGTTGGCCATTTGGCTGATGTTGTTTTTCATTATTAATGGCATACCTTCCTCTTTATTATGAAATAAACAAACATCCGATCATTTATCTCAAAAAATCGAATTTTTCTTAGAATACCAAAATAACACCCCTTGGGGCCAAAATATTGTACTGTTTCATCCGAGATGCAAGTAGTTCTGCCTTATCTTTGTTCAGTTTCAAATCTCTCTGAATCGCTCAGAGTTTAGTACTCAGTTGAACTTGATGATGTTTCCGTAATTAGGCTGTTAGCTATACTTGGACACATGGGAATTGGTATTGTTTCCTAATGTGCAACTGGCAAAGTGAAAGATTTTACATTAGTATAATTCCAGCGAATGCTCCTTCCTACTCCAATTTGTTTGCTTAGACAAAAACAGCAGTCCGTATCGTGAATGAATGGTTGTCTCCAAAACATTGGCATTCAAAATTGCACGTGATGTCTAAAATTAAAACATTTCATTCCACAAAATATTGTAATACATTAATTGTAAAGTACTTACCGCATGCTTCCACTACTCCATCGAGTAAGATTTACATGGCACGAATTACACAAAATACTAGGTGCCCACGGTTCGCTTTTTCGGATACAGAAATTGGTGGAAAAATTGGAGCTGTTGGGACAAGTTAGTGATGTGAAGAATAAAACCCGTGCACGTCGCTCAATAATAACTGAGAATATTGCTGCTGTAGCCCAAAGTGTTGAAGAAAACCCAGGTTTGTCCATTCCTCGTCGTTCTTTGGAATTTGGCATTCCACAAACGTCATTACACCTTATCTTGCATAAAGAATTGGGTCTTAAGACTTATAAAGTTCAGTTAACACAAGAACTCAAGCCGGCCGATCATGAACAACGTCGTGTCTTTGCTGAAAATGATCCGGAATTCCATCGAAAAATCATCTTGACTGATTAGGCCGATTTAAACCTCGGTGGCTACGTTAACAAGCAAAATTGTCGCATCTGGGGCTCGGAAACCCCAAGAACTATTGTTGAGAAGCCTCTCCATCCTCAACATATGACTGTTTGGAGCGGTTTATGGTCCGGCGGGGTTACCTTACTTTTCGAAAATGAGGTTGGATCAACACTTACGGTGAATGGATTGGGCTATCGAGATATGATTAATGATTTTTTATGGTCGGAGTTGGATGTTATTGATCTGGACAACGTTTACTTTCAACAAGACGGCGCTTCGTGTCACACAAGCAAGGAAACCATTGCTCTGTTACGGGAAAAGTTTCCGGACCGTGTTATCTCTCGAAGAGGTGATCACAATTGGTCACCGAGATCTTGTGATTTAACACCTTGCGACTTCTTCCTTTGGTGCCACGTGAAAGAGAAGGTCTACGCCAACAGCCCAGCGTCGATTCAAGACCTCAAGGATAGAATTCGTGAGGCTATCGAGGACATAGGGCAGCCACTCTGCGATTTGGTTATGGAAAATTTCATGAAAAGGAAATGGTCATGTAAGCATGGTCGTGTTGGCCATTTGGCTGATGTTGTTTTTCATTAGTAATGGCATACCTTCCTCTTTATTATAAAATAAACATCCGATCATTTATCTCAAAAAATGGAATTTTTCTTAGAATACCAAAATAACACCCATTGGGGCCAAAATATTGTACTATTTCATCCGAGATGCAAGTAGTTCTGCCTTATCTTTGTTCAGTTTCAAATCTTTCACTAGATCATTGAGTTGAAACTAAGATAAAAGCGATGACTCCTGCCTCAAACTTGAATCGCTCAGAGTTTAGTACTCAGTTGAACTTGATGATGTTTCCGTAATTAGGCTGTTAGCTATACTTGGACACTTGGGAATTGGTATTGTTTCCGAATGTGCAACTGGCAAAGTGAAAGATTTTACATTAGCATAATTCCAGCGAATGCTCCTTCCTACTCCAATTTGTTTGCTTAGACAAAATAGCAGTCTGTATCGTGAATGAATGGTTATCTCCAAAACATTGGCATTAAAAATTGCACGTGATGTCTAAAATTAAAACATTTTATTCCACAAACATTTTAATACATTAATTGTAAAGTACATACTCCATCGAGTAAGATTTACGAATTGCACGAATTACACAAAATACTAGGTGTCCGGTTCGCTCATATTTTTAACTCGTATACCAAAATATTGCACATATATTTCTTCCATTATTATTCTAAACGTACGTCGATTTTTTTAATTACATATTTTCCGCAGATGTACACGTCAACTATTTCATGAAACAATAAACATAAACAGCTGTGACTTACATATGTTGTGTCTAAGCCACTCAAAAATTTTGAAAGCAACGGCGTCAAAATCTATCGTTTTTTTGTTCATGTGGCAACGCCAACGATTGAAAAATTATCTTAAATTTAAAAAAAATAGCAATTATTGTTTATATATAAGTAAAAGGAGTTTATATATAACCTTAAGGGGTAAGGCGGATTCAAATTTAATAGAAAGTACAATTTGTATAAAAAATGTCCCCAAAGTATCACTGTCCCCAAAGTATGCGCAAGATATATGAAAATAATGGGGACTGTCCCCGAACTATGCAAATGTCCTCATTCTATGCGGTATATCAAAAAAATGTCCCTATAGTATGCGTTGGACAAACATACATGTACATACCTATGTGCATTAAGACTTCTAAAGTTTGCAAAAGTACGTAAACATATTATTATCAAATTTTGGCGCCGTGTAAAAAAGAAAACGAAGAAGAAAACAATCAGAGAAAATTAACTCTACTCCAACTTAAAAAGAAAAAAATCAGAGAAAATTATCTCTACTCTCACCTTCTGGGAAAAAAAATCAGAGAAATATAACTCTACACCCAACTTCAGAAAAAAAGTCTCTTTGGTTCTCTATACTAACGGCTCCATATATGACAAAATTGCTTACACAAGATTACGGCACTCAAAACATTGGCAGATAATACAAAACATAAACATGAGCTAAATCTCCTCACTCCCTTTTCTTTACTAACAACTCACCCAACATTACTCACTAAACGCTCTCAATCACACATACTACCAACATTTATAACAAACAAGAATTTCTCTGAGTGAAAAAAAAACGGCAAGGAAAAAACACTAAAAATAGCCTCAGCTTCGAACACCAGAGTATTAGTATCCAAACACACACATGCATTAATAACTCACACTCCAACCACAACTGAGCGGATCAATATAAAAAGAATGAGCATCAAAAGATAATTAAACGCTCTTTAGCGAACATATCACTGCTTTGGCGATCAATGCCTATGGCCTACGGTGGTGCAGTGGAAGCACACCAGACTCGTAATCATAAGGTCGCCGGTTCAAATACCGCTCCGGCTACTCAGCTGAAAAAAAAAGTTTTTTTAACAGACAGTATAATAATTTGAATTTCTCTTTAGAAAAAAATTATAAAGTAGTAATTAATTATTCAAAAATAATCTACACATAAACAAAAGCTAAATAACAAACAAGAATTTCTCTGAGTGCAAAAATAGGAAGACGGCAACTAAAAAACACTCTAAAAATAGTCTCAGCTTCGAACACCAGATTTAGTATCCAAACACACACATGCATTAATAAAATCGGTCGCCGCCTGTCGTAGCGAACGGACGTGTTATCGCAGAGCGGATAGTTTTTAACCTATTACGCAATACCTATTCACCTACCTACTACGCAACCAGGAGGTTTGTTGTTTATAAAGCGTAGGTTGAATTGGATGCATCGGTCTCTGGACAGATATTTCTGAGCTCAGTCTGGAAGGCCTATACCGACGTACCTATTACGGGCTAATACTGGCTATGGGGGTGTCTCCCCCAACCAATTTATGATTAAACCAAAAAAGACGAAGGAGATTACGGTGCAGGGGAGGGAAAACCCAGTGCCGGCGACAAGCGTTGATTCACTCACGAGTCATGTGTCGTCGTTATCGAACAATCGTGAGCAAGCAACTTCTACGAGCTTTGGTGCCTTGGATCCCGTAGTCGAAAATGAAACAAGAGCACATCCAGCCGCAGGCAAAACAAATGATAAGACAGATGAAGCAGAACCCAGCCGGGGCTTTAAGCAACCCCAGCCTTTAAAAGCCATTGGGGACTCTGACTCTGAATCATCAAATGAAAACAATATCACTATTGTTGCTAACTCAAAGAGACTGTCAGGGGCACAAAGAAGGAAACTGAATAAGTTGAACCGACAGAACCTATTACGGGATGAACCTCCAATACAAACATGGAGGCCGCTAAAAGAGTCAGGTCTCTCGAAGAACATAGCGCTGTGAAAGTGACTAAGAAGAAAAAGGGCTCGCCGTCTTCCAGTAATTCGGATAAACGTAACGTAACCACACAAAAGGAGGTCTCTAGTCTGGGTCCTTCGATTGTGGGCGGTAAAGTTGACCCAATAACGCAGTTCAAGTCAACCAAATCATCCGTTAAGGATGAGGCTTTAACCAAAAAGACTCTACAGACACGGAAAAATCAATTGGCCATAAAGAAGGGTAAGAAGCCACCGTCTTATTCTAATATAGCTAAACAACATTTTCGAGACGATCTATGCTACGCCATAATTGATAGCAGTAGTGCATCTGGAAGAATCCCCGAAGACCAAAAGAGTAACTTCGAAGATTTGGTCTATTCGAGGGTAGCGGAATACGTCCTCGAATCTAAGGATGAACCACCAATCGAAGTAATGAGTTGCAAGTTTGAGAGGGGTGTTTTGATGCTAAGGCTGGCATCACAACGCTGCGCTGGTGTCCTCGTAAAACTTGTGGATAGCTTCCCCTCACCTTGGGACGGCGCAAAGCTAAAATTGGTAAAATTGGTAAAAGCGACATTCCTGAACTCATAAAAACGACCCTATATGTTAAGGGATGTCCCTGTAAGTTCTCATCAGAGTACATACTCGACATCATTGGCAAACAGAATTCAAAACTTTCCGTGAGAAAGTGGGAAGTCTTCTATAGGAAGGATGATACCGAGGGTACTCTCCTCGTGTTAGGCATAGACCCAGAATCCAAGAACAATCTTGTCATGGCGAAGGGCATGGCGTACTTCTTGATCTGGACAGTCTTTTTCAAAATTGGAAAGGTCCCGATTACTGTCTGAAGAGGCAAACACTGGTATTGAACGGATGGAGACAAGTGAGACACTGCCAAAAACGGATGTGGAAGTAGTCAATAACACCACCAGTTCACCAATAGTACCGCCACTTTTGCAGGAAGTTCCCAGCAAAGGTGGTGATCAAAATAAAAAGAGCCACAAAACGATTCAAAACAATGAGGGAGAGACAAAAAATAACACTGCCTCCCAAAATTGTCAACTGGAAGATGGTGTAATAGGTAGTGAACGAAAGGAGGAGAATGACCCACCACCAAATAATGAGGGGGTGCCACCAGATAGGATAGACTCTCAAAAGAAACATTTACTGGAAGGACAATGATTGAGGTCATCCAGATAAACCTCCACCGGAGCGAGACAGCATCCAACGCTCTGATGGACATCATAAATAAAGGCAGGGTTCATATTGCTTTGATCCAATAACCATGGACAACTAGCAACAAGGTTACTGGATTAAACCATGTGAACTATAACCTTTTCTACGCTAACACAGGTACTCGTCCAAGGACTTGTATTCTGTGCCATAAAAACATATGTTTTATTTTCTCTCCAGAGTTGTCAACATCGGACGCAACGGCGCTGAGGCAAGGTAATGGAAATATGTACCTGGCGTCAATATATCTGCCATTCGATGCGCCGACTTTGCCACCTACGTCGGAATTACAACGTCTGGTGAGGGAATCCAAACACACAAGTAATGAGTTATTAGCTGGATGTGACGCCAACTCCCATCATATCGCTTGGGGTAGTTCTAACACAAATAAAAGGGGACACGCCCTTATCGAATTTTTGAATACAAATGACCTCATAACTCTTAACATAGGAAACACTGCAACCTTTGTTAACAAAATTAGGGAAGAAGTATTAGATATAACGATATGTTCAGAAAATCTTATTGATGAGATTCATGAGTGGAGGGTTTCGGATGAACACTCCTATTCAGACCACCGTTATATAAGGTTTAAAATTGCACGGCCACCGCCAAACCCCATAAGTTTCCGTAATAAGGCTAAGACCGACTGGACTAAATTCGAAAATCTACTTAGAAATCGATTGGGGCAGCCTACACGCGATTATCTATGTGCAGAAGACATTGATATCAATGGGAAGAAGATTACCGAGGCTCTTGTAAAATCATTCGAAGATAGTTGCCCACTTTGAGAAAGGAAATCTGCCTTCGAGAAACCCTGGATGACAGGACAAATTCGCTCGATTGGCAAAGATGTCCGCAGACTTTACAACAGAGCTCGACGTAAAAAACAATCAGTATATTGGGACGACTACCACAGAAGACTCAAAGAATACAATAAAATCGTTAGATCGGCGAAACGTAACTCCTGGAGGCTTTTCTGTGAACAGGTAGACAGCGTTAACAGCATGTCTAAAATGAAAAAGTTCCTCTCAAAAACTCATGTCCAAACTGAAACACTGGTGGATGAAACGGGTAAAAGGATGGAAACTATAGAGGATACCGGAAGGCTCTTGATGAAAACTCATTTTCCGACTGGTAATGCTGAACCGACAGAGGAACAGTTACAGAATGAAAATGTATTGCAGCATGTACCTATTACGGATATAACAGATGGTATGGTTAAAGAAGCGATAAAAAGTTTCTCTCCTCAGGAATCAAGGGTATCTTCATATCAAAGCCTGGCAAGGCGAGTTATATGACCCCAAAGGCTTATCGACCCATTAGCCTACTTCTTTCCTGTTAAAAACAATGGAGAGAATAATTGATAACATTGTCAAAGGTAAAATAGCGGATGACAGGCTAAAATTCAAACAACACGCCTATGTCAAAGGAAGATCAGTGGAAACAGCTCTGCATGAGGTAGTGCACCACATAGAAGAGTCCTTCAGTAAAGAAATGTATACACTTGCTGTTTGCATAGACATTGAGGGCGCATTTAACAATGTACAGACCGATACACTTATCCAGTCCTTAGGCGAGTTTCAGGTTGACCGGGCGCTGAAAAACTGGATCAACAATATGCTAAGGAATAGGTGGATTATTTGTGGGTCATATGACGTAAAACCTAGAGACAAGGTAAATCGTGGTATACCTCAGGGGGGCATTTTATCGCCTCTTCTATGGGTTACGACGATACACCGTCTCCTAAAAGCCCTCACTAATGAAGGACTTAAACCAGTCTGTTATGCAGACGACGTTGTAATACTTCTAATCGGCTTTCATCCAAATCTATTATGCAGAAGAGGTGAAGAGGCACTTAACATTGCATATAACTGGGCACAACCAAGGGGATTAAATGTTAACCCAGACAAAACAGAAATATGTCTATTTACAAGGAAAACGAAGATCCCACGTTTTACCCCGCCTCGATTCCTGAATAAGACAATTGCTATAACTAAAAAGGTAAAATACTTGGGAGTAATCTTGGATCAGAAACTGTACTGGAAAGATCATCTTGAAGAAAGAGTTACAACGGCACACAGATGTTGGTCGTTGTGCAGAAGAGCTATAGGTTTAAAATGGGGACTACGTCCAAATATGACTCACTGGCTTTACATGTAGTGTGGTGGACATCAATGGACAAGAAGTGCAACGTAATACCTTTGCAAAAAATTCAACGTATGTGCTGTCTAGGCATAAGCGGGGCATTTAGAACTGCACCAACAACAGCGTTGGAGACTATACTGCACATCCAACCAATAGACATCCGTATAAAGTATGAGGCAGCCCTCACAGCAAGACGTCTACAAGTGATGGGTGAATGGATAAATCGAGACCACAAGTCGTACCATCAGAAGATTTTAGAATATCTAGTTGGTCACATTCAAGCGCCAGAAATCTCGGACCGTATTCCTGAAGTGCGGCTTACAGCTACCTGTGATACGTTTGTGCCAGACAGACGCTCCTGGGAAAATGGATCTTTGGCCCATGTGCCAGTGGGAACCAGCTGCTACACGGATGGGTCCAAGCGAGGAGGAAGGACGGGTCTGGGACTTTTTATTGATGAACCAGAAGTCGAACTTCACTTCCGCCTCCCTGACCATAACACGGTATTTCAAGCAGAAATTCGAGCAATCACGGAGTGTGTGAACTGGCTCAGTAACACGACAAAGCCTAAATATGCCTACATCATCACAGATAGCCAAATGGCGATTAAAGCAATAACATCGGAAAGGGTCATATCCAGAACTGTGTTGAACTGTAAAAGAACGATAAATGATTACTCAGCCCATGGTCAATTGCGTATTTGCTGGGTACCAGGACACAACGGAGTGATTGGAAATGAACGGGCAAACAGCTTGGCTTCAAAGGGCAGAGAACTTCGAGTAATAAACTTGGAAAATTGGAAACCTTTCGCAGCCACGAAGGATGAGTTGAAGCACTGGGCAGAGATGGCTCACAAAACTGTGTGGAATAGCGCAACAGTAGGAGCAACTGCAAAGATACTGTGGGGTGACCCTAATGAAAAGAAAACAAGAAGGCTTCTGAAACTAAACAAGATCGATATTAATAAGATGATGAGTGTTCTAACGGGACACTCAAGCTTACAAGCACATCTTCATCGCCTAGGACTAGCAGAACACGACGAATGCAGGGCATGCAGAGAAAACATCGAAACGAAGGAACATTTTCTGTCACTGCCCGGCTTTCACACATGCAAGATCCCAACATTTCGGGTCCGACATATTACCAGACTTGACTCATCTCAGAGAATATGACTGGAAGATACTGAGAAAATTCATGTCTAGTACCGATTTTCTGTAACTCGTGAGGTATAAAAAGATCATAAATAAGGAGCGCACAACAGGCCGAACCACTGGCTTAAGTGAGACGTTTAATCGTCTCCTCTCTTCAACCTAACCTAACCTAATACCTCTTCTACAAACATGCCAAGTTTGGTCGCAGAATTATTTTCTTTTTTTGGAATTCCTCCCACTGTGCAACGTCCAGCTCGGTTGGTTTTCGTATTGCACTGCGCGCATCAAGAGACAGAGAGATCCCGCTGTTGTTGAGGAGTTACTAACCCCCATCACTGTATTCAAGGAAAGTGAGAATATCTTCAACGATGCAGCAAATAGGTGGACAGACGTGAAACACGATGTCAACACATTTGAAGATGCAACGATCTTAATAAAAAACAAGTAAAATAATTTCGGTCATGCCGAATCTTATATACCCTCTACCATGGATAGCATGTGACCTCACAAAATAACTCAAACCTAAAGAAAATAACACCGAAAAACACAAACAAAATATAGTAGATGAGGAATCACAACAAGTTAGATGCTATATATGGGAGCTATATCTCAATATGGAGCGATATCGCCCATTTTCAATTCCAAGTTACCTGCAGCTATAAGAAGTATCTATACAAAATTTCAGTCACCTAGCTCAGGTATTATAGATTGTAGCGTGATTACAACAGACGGACGGACAGACGGACATGACTAAATCGTCTTAGAATTTTACGACGATTAAGAATATATATACCTTATGGGGTCTCAGATCAATATTTAGAGGTGTTACAAACGGAGTGACAAAATTGAAGAAAATGGTTGCGTGTTTCAAGATGTTCGCGATGATGTGTGTTTGGCAGTCGGCTCTGTTACAACATGTGTTGTGAAATCAACCATTTGCAATATGACGATTAGAAGAATAACAAAAATGATCAGACTGATTTGCCTGCCAATGGCGCAGACTTCTTGGAACAGGCAGTAATAGTTTCAAATACGAACCTGGGAGTTAAGAAGGGAACCATTAATTACCCAACCAAAGATAGTATTTTCGGATATATGTAGGTCAGCTCCTTTCAAAATATCAACTGGGCGGGAATCAAACAAATTGGAATCAGCCAAACGAATATTGGGAAATTGAGCTTAAGACCTGAAATGACCGTTAACGAAGGTAGGTTTCCCAAAATTGAAGGAAGGACTACGGCAGTGGTCTCTGATAGAATAGAGAATCAATAGAAGGGCCTTTATTCAGGGTACAACTTTTACTTGAAGTGGTCGAAACTGCACCATTTATTTCAGAAATAGTATAAATGCTGGTAGAATTTATCGGAAGATTCAATCGATTTTGGAGACTCTCCGAAATAAAGGAGCCCTTAAAATGTGGGTCAATCAACGTCCTAGCAGAATACGGAACACCGTGATGAACGTAATTCACAATGGTTATTTCCAATACAACAGCTTTATTCTGCGCGGTATGAAAACCCTGAATAGTATTCCTCTATCCTATTTTACTAGTGGGAATATAGAGACACTCTCATAAGCACTAGTTTTTCGTACCAAACGACAAAAGCGCTCGATGTCGCTTAAACGAGTGTTATTAATGTTGACTGCGGTGAACAAGTCTCTAAAGGTGGGCCACACACAGAATACAGTTTGGTTGCCTCAACCGAATTGTGGTAGTTGTGTCTACTATCATGCGATTCCATCAGGACAACAAATATTTTGGTTGTGGTATACTTCTGCTTCCATGTTGACAACAATCATATTTGGTTGCGCCAACTACGGAAATGGTGGCTAAAATTATCTGTTGTATGTTGCCACAACCAACTGTTTTAAAAAATTGGTTGTTCTGACAATTTGTCAGTCATATACTACCGACAATTAATTAAAAACTGTTTTCATTAATTTTTATTTTATTTATTGAACAAAAAACCGAACAATTCATAACAAAATTAAAAATCCCATATTACAAATTCATCACTATTATGAGATGTGGAAATATTTGACACAAATTTTAATACACGAAAAGAAAACACTAAACTTTTACGCAAATATCGCTTAACCTTGTGCTTTCAATTTCATGATTGTTGCTTTTATTTTTTATTTATGTAAAACATTTTGCACAACATATTCTGCATTCCACACATTTTTATCCACACGAGTTTATTTTTGACTACATACTCGTATACCATTCTTGACCAAAATGTTGAAGATTTATTTATGTCGAGTAATTTTATTTTTTGTTTGTCATGTATCAGCAAAAGAACAGCAACCAATCTTTCGGTTGTATTTCCCAAAATACATTTAATTATTCTAAATTTGGGAAATTATTGGGATAACCAAAAAACGATTATTTATTAATATTTTTTCTGTTGTAGTCACCAATTATTCGCTGCAATAATAGCACTACGCAACAAAAAAAAATTTTTTATGGATAAATTTTTTTTTAATTTTTTGTTTAAAAATGCTATTATCGTCGAAAGTACCCTTAGTATTTGCACTATAATTTTTGGAGTATATGCCCGATCAGGTCAACTTATGCGATAAATTGAAGCTATTAATGTGGGCTACCAATGTTGGGAATATCTCTTTCACTTAGAAACAGTGGTTTAGTAACAGTCATTAAACAAATTGCAAAAAGTAGATTTTTTTCAAAAAAAAATCCTGGGACAACAAAAAAAGAAAAAAATCGCAAAAAAAAATTATTTTATTTTTTAAATTTTGCATCCTAACGAAAAAATAATGACTATTTGAAAAAAACTATGGATAAATGTAGAAATTATAGCCCTTTTGGTAGAGGTAAGATAATTTCAAAAAATCTTTTCTTTTAAATTTCTATAGCGATTTTATTTATTACTTTTATTTATATTATGTACATTTGAGTTTATTTACATGAACGAGTTTCATTAGAAGTAATTGTAAGTTCTTTGTTGACGTTTGAAGATTTCGGAATCGGTTTCTCTAATAAGGAACCAAATATAATCTCCCATCATTCTTTCATCCCAGTGCCCTTGGTAACGCCGCTCGATGGACTTCAATTCTTGGTGAAACCTTTCGCTATGTTCGTCACTTACGTCGCCAGGATTCTCGGGGAATAAGTTTAAATGAGAATGAAAGAAATAAATTTTGAGGGACATATTTACACCTGTTGGAATACATAAAGCGAAAAATAAGTTGGAAGAATACATATGTGTTATATACATAAATATAAAAAAATATATATTTCTAACCAATTTTTCATAATTTTTTAACAAATCATTAATCATTGTTTCATATTGCGGGCTTTTATTGGATCCAAGGAAATTTGAAACTACAAGCTTAAACGACCTCCATGCTGCAATTTCTTCCGACGTCAAATATGATTCGAAATTCACATTTTTCACATCAGTTTCCTTATTTTAGGCCCATCAAAAACTCCTTCTTCGATTTTTTGAAAAGAAAGACTTTTTAATAAACTTTTTATATATGCTTCCACTACTCCTTCGAGTAAAATTTACATGGCACGAATTACACAAAATACTAGGTGTCCACGGTTCGTTCATATTTTTAACTCGTATACCAAAATATTGCACATATATTTCTTCTATTATTTTACTAAACGCACGTCGATTTTTTTAATAACAGATGTAGCAGAAGTTGTCGGGATGATTTACACATTGAAAAGTTCTTCCGTTTACTCATACTTCGAAATATAACTTTGTAATATTTTTCAGAAAATCGACTTAAATCTTTAAGGCGCTGAATTACAGTAATTTATTAATAAGAAATTTCATTCATAAATTCTGGGTTTAAGGTAGAGAAGTTGCAGTACCTGTAGCTGACATATAGTTTGCTTCGAACGTAGAATCCCAATATTATCAAGACTGTCGCATACTACTTTGTATTGCGTACATATAATTTTACTATCTGTATATACAACTGGGATGTCCATGCCCCTAAAAGGCGTAACTGAGTGGAAACCTCAAAAATAAAAACCACAAATATTGTTGAATGACCCTCTATCTGAGCAGATCTCATCCAATATAGCTTTCACATTGCATATCATGTTTTATGGAGGGTTACGAACGGCCATAAAACCTCGTCCTATAATTTTATAATGTCTGACATCAATCCTCATAAAATAAAATGCAAGTGCAATGTCTCTTATATGTCTCTCTCATTTAAAACCGAAAAGATATGAAACAAGATTTTTTGAATTTCCCCAACATTTACAAAATGGCTCATAACTTTTACATTTATCCATAGATTTATTTCAAATGTAATAAAATATTTTTTTTCGATTTTTTTCTATTTTTTATGGGTTTTTGTATGTTTAAGCGCGTGTAACTTTCGCCTTTTTCGTCCGATTCATAAAATCTTCCGTATTCTAGTAACCAAGGTCTACAAAAGGCTTTTTGCACCTAAGAGTAACCTTATATAACTATACAAGGTTAACAAACACTTTTTTCTGGTACAAAAAAAACATAAAAAATTGAAAAAAGTCGAAAAAATTATTTTATCACATTTTTAAAAAGCCAGCATGCTAACGAAGAAAACACTGTCTATTTGAAAAAATCTATGGATAGATGTACAAGTTATGAGCTATTTTGTAAATGTTGGGGAAATTCAAAAAAAATCTTGTTTCATATTTTTTCGTTTTTAAATGATGTTGTTGCTTATATTGAATTCGCCATATGTGAGAGAGACATTGCAATTGCATTTTATTTTATGAGGATTGATGTCAGACTTTATAAATTATAGAGAGTTTATGGCCGTTCGTAACCCTCCATGAAACATGATATGCAATGTGAGAACTATATTGGATGAGATCTGGTCAAATAGAGGGTCATTCAACAATATTTGTGGTTTTTATTTATGAGGTTTCCATTCAGTTACGCCTTTTAGGGGCATGGACATCCCAGTTGTATATACAGATAGTAAGATTATATGTACGCAATACAAAGTAGTATGCGGCAGTCTTGAAAATATTGGGTTTCTACGTTCAAAGCAAACTATATGTCAGCTACAGGTACTGCAACTTATGTACCTTAAACCCGGAATTTACGAATGAAATTTCTTATTAATAAATTAGTGTATTTCAGCGCCTTAAAGAGATAAGTCGATTTTCTTAAAAATATTATAAAGTTATATTTTGAAGTACGAGTAACGGCAAAGAACTTTTCAATGTGTAAATGATCCCGACAATTTCTGATACATATGAGGAAAATATGTAATTAAAAAAATCGACGGGCGGTTAGTAAAATGTAAATTTTACTCGAAGGAGTAGTGGAAGCATATATAAAAAGTTTATTAAAAAGTCTTTATTTTCAAAAAATCGAAGAAGGAGTTTTTGATGGGCCTAAAATAAGGAAACTGATGAAAAATGTGAATTTCGAAACATATTTGACGTCGGAAGAAATTGCAGCACGGAGGTCGTTTAAGCTTGTAGTTTCAAATTTCCTTGGATCCAATAAAAGCCCGCAATATGAAACAATGATTAATGATTTGTTAAAAAATTATGAAAAATTGGATAGAAATATATATTTTTTTATATTTATGTATATAACACATACAGGGTTGCCCATATTCGACGGACCCATGTTTTTTTAAAAAAAATCAAAGAAAAAAATAAAAATTTGGCGGTTGGCAATCTTAATCATTTAATTTGTTCCAAGTAGATTTGTTTACATCAATTTTTGAATATGATATCTCTCAAATGGCCGCCTCATCAGGGGAGAGTAAAGCTCTTACATTTCGGTGATGCCAGATCAGTAGACCTGTATAAGGCTGCTCTGAGTCGAGCGGGTGAGGTGTGGCCGGGTGCCCAGTTGGATATTGTCGAAAAAACAACATCCCTATTCACCCTAGAGCCATCACCTGGGTTACAGAAGAGCCCTCCAACCCGGCTGACATATTAGAAATAATAAAAGATTCCAATCCTGGTCTGCCCGCCCATAATTGGAGAATCAGCAAGGTGGGTGAGGCGGATGGTAAAAAGCGGCAGGTCAATTTGATCCTTAATGTTGAATCCACCTCCCATATATAACGTGCAAGTGCAACCCTACAGTATGGCTTCGAGACTATAGTCTTGAAGGTATACAAGCAGGATATAGTTCCCACTGCGGAAGGTGAGTCTTCCACCGCGGTTGATACACAGCTTTCTGGAAGTGCGGAGGTATCCACGCCCATTATTTCGGGTGACTCCAACTCTAACAGAAGATCTGTAACGTCCTACTCTGAGGACGAAAGCTCTACTTCTGACACAGAGGGGCTGAGGGGAGTCTCCGGACTCTTTGACGCATCTGGCGGGGACACGCTTCTCGATGATACGGACGAAGAGTTCGATAACACCCTTGTAGGGGTGGAAGTTAATCTGTCAATTACCAATGATGGTAAGAATTTTACAGATTAACCTCCATCACGCTAAAGCAGCCTCAGCGGCTCTATTGCTGCGCCTGTCCACAGGTGCAGTAGACATCGTCCTGATACAGGAGCCCTACGCAGTGGGAGGAAGGGTGTGCGGTATCAGAACACCCAACTTTAAACTGCTTGTGGCCAACTGTGAAGGCACTCCAAGAACCTGCATTTTGGCCAGGAAAGATCTAAGTATCTTTTTCCTGGCTAATTTAAGTGGTAAAGACCAAACATCTGCTAGTCTGGAGATCGGTAATCGCATATATTGGGTGGTCTCCAGTTACTTGCGTTATGAAGGTTTAGTACCGACTGCTCTATTCAGGGAAGTAGTAGAAGAAGCAACATCTGACGAGGTCGAGCTGATTGTTGGCGCTGACACGAACGCTCATCATACTATCTATGGTAGTACGGATATAAACAATAGGGGTGATTCGCTTCTTGACTTTATTCTAACTACCAACCTAAGTATTTGTAACATAGGTAATAAACCGACCTTTACAATTAAATACAGACAAGAAGTACTCGACGTAACGTTTGCTACTGACCGGCTGTCAGACAAAATTATTGGGTGGAATGTACTGGACGACCACTCATTCTTCACCATTATACTGAGTTCAAACTCGCTGAAAAAGCGCCTGAACCTGCCGTCCACAGAAATGTGAGAAAGACAAAGTGGCACCTGTATGAAAAGAATTTCAAGAAAGTCTTCAACTCCAAACTTCTGTACGAACCGAATGACAAAGCCGGTCTGGATCATCTGGTCGAGCATATCACCACATCATTCAATAGTTCCCTTGAAGAAGCCTGTCCAAAAACAAGGTACAAGGGTAAAACTAAACCCCAATGGTGGACTTCTGAGCTAACGGCTATGAAAAAGACCTGCAACAAGCTATTCAACAAGGCTAAATCTACTGGGGTCGCTAATGTTTGGGATGCCTATAAAGAGCAACTCAAGATCTTTATGAAGGAGCTTAGAAAGGCGCAAAGACGCTCTTGGTATACCTTCTGTGGCGAAGTGGAAAAGGTCTCCGACGCCGCAAGGCTGAGGAAAATATTATCAGCTTCACCCTGTACAGTGGGTTACTTGCAGGATGAGGCAAATAATTGGACCAAAAACAGCGAGCAGTCGCTCAATGTACTGCTCGACACACATTTCCCGGGGAACTCTCTAACAGAACCAGAGGATCAGCAGGACCAACAAGAGTGCGAGTGGACTGCGAGCGTCGCTAGCTTGTTGACTGAGAGATCCAGAATAAGCTGGGCTATTAATAGCTTTGAGCCCTTCAAGTCACCTGGACCAGACGGCATCACTCCAGCAGAAATGCAGAAAATGTTGAAATACATTATCCCCTGGCTGGAGAAAATTTATGTAGGCTGTATCAGGCTTTCATACATCCCGAATCGATGGAGGGATACCAAAGTGGTATTCATACCAAAAGCGGGGAAGATATCACACACTAGGCCAAAAGACTTCAGACCAATTAGCCTATCCTCCTTCCTATTGAAAGGTCTGAAAAGACTTTTAGATTATTTCATTAGGGAAAACCTGAATAAAACCGAGACATTCTACAGGTGGCTCTGATCAAATTGGCTAGATGGGCCAGAAGCAGCGGTTTGGGCATAAACCCAAACAAGACAGAACTGGTTCTCTTTACTAGGATGAATAAAGTCCCACATGTGCACCCTCCACATCGGATAAATGGAACAGATCTAGTCTTTTCTGAAAGTGCAAAATTTTTAGGAATAATTCTAGATAGAAAACTGTTATTTAGACTTAATGTATTGGAACGTGTAAGGAAGGCTAATATTCCTGCAAAAAGGCTGTAGGGTCGCGGTGGGGCCTCTCTCCTAAAATTGTCCACTGGATATATATAGCAGTAGTTCGTCCTATACTGCTATACGGCATTGTGGTATGGTGGACGGCAACTGACAAACTAACCATCACCAACCTACTAACAAAGGTTCAGAGAACTGCCTGCCTGAGCATAAGCGGAGCCTTAAGGACTACAGCGACCGAGTCTCTACAAGCCCTACTCCATATACTGCCGATTAATATTGTGGCGAGAGAAGTTGCAACCAAAGCGGCAATAAGATTAAACTGCCTATCCATGTGGAGGTACAAAAACTACGGTCACATGAGAATATCAAAGTGTAGTGCTATGGTAACTGACCGAGTGGACTATATACCAACGGTGTACACCTTCGAGAGAAATTACATCACTATGATTCCCGCGAGAGATGAATAGGTTGGAAGAAAACCAGGTAATAGAAACCATCTCCACTTTTACACGGATGGTTCGAAGCTTGATGAAAAGGTTGGCTTCGGAGTACACTGTGCAGAGCTTAGATTGGATATAGCTCACAGACTACCAGATACCTGCAGTGTCTATCAAGCCGAAATAATGGCAATATGGGAAGTAGCCAAGTCGCTGAGTCGCAACATAGTAACCAACACTGGCGTTGTCATTTACTCGGACAGCCAGGCTGCCATCAATTCTCTGGAGGCAACATCCCTAAATTCACAAACAGCCCTCGACTGCCGCAGATCTCTTAACGAGATGGCTGAGAAGTTTAACATACACCTCATATGGGTGCCTCGGCATAGGGATATCCCGGGGAACTGCAAAGCCGATGAACTTGCTAGGAAAGGGACTACACTACAAATTCTCGAAGAGTAGCTAGACGAATCTGGCCAAGATATGACCTGAGAAGATCAAAATATCTCCTCGCACTAGAGAGGCAAAGATTGTCTACGTTAGTATCAGTTCTGACGGGACATTGCTTGATCGGCGAACACGCCAAAAGATTGGGTATTGACTCTAATGACTTCTGCAGAAGCTGTGGAGATGAGGAATAAGTGGAGAGTATTGAGCACTTGCTATGCGACTGTCCCGCTCTGAGTAAACGACGACTGGACATACTGGGGTCGGCTTTTCTAGGCAGCCTAACGGATCTTTCCAGTACCGATATTCGTAATATCGACAAATTTGTATATCAAACAGGTTGGTTTCGATGAGGGGCATTTCAGCCCGTGGTAACACTAGGGACCTAAACTGGTCTATGTGAGCTTGTATAAAAAATACGGCTGCCATCCTAACCTAACCTAAGCGACGAACATGGCGAAAGGTTTCACGAAGAAATGAAGTGATGGGAGATTTAGTTGGTTCCTCATTTGAGAAACCGATTCCGAAATCTACAAACATCAACAAAGAACTCACAATTACTTCTAATGAAACTTGTACATGTAAATAAACTCAAATGTACATAATATAAAAGTAATAATTAAAATCGCTATTTAAACAGAAACTTAAAAAAAAATTTAAATTATCTTACCGAGTGTCAATAAAAACAAGCAAAAGCGTTAAGTTCGGCCATGCCGAATCTTATATACCTTCCACCATGGATAGCATGAGACCTCACAAAATAACTTAAACCTAAAGAAAATAACACCGAAAAACACAAAAAAATGGGAGCTATATCTAAATATAGATCGATATCGCCCATTTGCAATCCCAAACAACCTGCAACTATAAGAAATATGTATACCAAATTTTATCAATCTAGTGTGATTACAACAGACCGACGGACATGACTAAATCGTCTTAGAATTTTACGACGATTAAGAATATATATACATACTTTATGGGGTCTCAGATCAATATTTAGAGGTGCTACAAACGTAGTGACAAAATGAATATACCCCCCATTCTATGGTGGAGGGTATAAAAACAATTCTAATTCTACAACCATAGATTTAGTTGCAAGCATTTTCATTTGATCGTATCCATGTTATTATTGTTGTTTCAACTATTTATATATAAATAGAACCGACACACGGTGTAGGCAATATACGTTTTGTTGCTAGTACTATTTTTTAATTGTTACAATCGAATTCCAACCAATTATTTTCCTGGGTGCACGATAAGAAATCGCCCTCAAAAACATCTGTCACATGGCGGGAGCGAAAAATAATGTACGCTGTCGGTAGTTTTTTGGTCGCTTCCCATCACTGTTTTCAAATCTTGATGCAGTCGAAGAATCCACTTGAGTACCTATTTCACGAGAATTGTATGTCGTGTCCCCGATAGGCTGTTTCGAAGTTCAAGACATTTTTCAGACATTTCTCTCCTTTTAGCCCACAAATTGTTCAATTAGACAAAGCGAACTTCTAGACCATAGACGTCCTGGTCCTCATCTTTCAGAACTCAAAAATATGTGTCAAATTTAACTGGAGCTTCTGAGGCTCTTATAAAACTGTCAAGGTGGAGTAAAGCGATATGTAAACAATGACAAATGTTTAAAACAAGAGAAAATAATCAGTAGGAAAGGAGTTTTTATACTAATACTACAAAGAAATACAAATTTTATATTTTGCTATTATTTACGAAAAAGGATTCCAACACAAAGTTATTTAGCCCATGTATCATAAGCGTAGGTAGGGGCTGGCTGGGGTGGTCTAATACCACCCCAGAAGTTTTTTGGGTTTATTCAACATTAGTTAAAAGCCAATATGTAGATTTGCCTGATGATACGATAGCATTTTAATATTCGAGAACAGATTTAAGTCTTCCACTAGCTAAAGTAGTACATTATTTGGTAAAGCTTTGAATGGAACTTCTGAATTTATTGATGATTATATTGATAAGGAATCGCTAACTCTGGAAACTATTGTGCTAAAAATATATTCAAGAAAGAAAAGATTGATAAAAATACATATACAGGGTGGCTGATATGTAATGCAACAAAGTAAAGCGCTATATTTTTTTAATTCTTATTGTTCAAAAGCAAAAAATGTCGGAAATAACATAAAATTTTAGAAACAGTTTAGATTTGTTCGAATTGGCCACCTTTGGCACGAATTATGGCCTTCAAACGGCCGACAAAGCCATCACACGCTGCACGAAAGTGGCTCTGCGGTATTTTGGCCCATTCCCGGCGAAGCGCCGTCTTGAGATGATCGATACTTTGGTATTATTTAGTGCGAACCTTACTCTCTAAAATGCCCCAGGCGCAAAAGTCCAACGGATTGAGATCCGGAGATCTTGGTGGCCATTGTGCGGTAGAAATGAAGCGAGGAACCTCCTTTTTAAGCCATTCTTGGTTGACGCGTGCTGAGTGCGATGGTGCTGAGTCCTGTTGGAATGTCCATGGTCTGCGGCCGAAATGTTTGTCTGCCCAGGGCTTCAATACTGTCTTTAGGACATTTTTCCGATAATATTCGGCATTTATTTTGACCCCGAGCGACCATCGGCCGTTACGGCGGCCCACACCATTACCATCGGCTGCGCTTGAGTTCTGGTGGCCAATCGAAGGTGTAAATTTTCAGCTGACCTCTTTGGCAAGTAAACCCGATCATTTTGTTTGTTCACAAACTGCCCAATTTGGAATGGCTTCCCATCGGAGAAAACCAAATTCGGTAACTGGCCACTTTCGTGCAAGCGAAGCAACTCCTTGGCTCTTTCCAGTCTAACTTTTTTTATGCATCGGTGAGCTTTTGCACTTTTTGGAACTTCAATGGCTTTAGTCCAAGCTCATTTTTTAATATGTGTTGTATCCGTTCTCGCGCTATGTTCAGCTCACGAGCAATTTTTCTACCACTGCGGCGTGGATTTCGATCAAATCTGGCCTTCACTTTTCGGATCATTTCTGGTGTTGTTACCGTTTTTTTTCGTCCACTTTTTCGACGCGATGCAACACTGCCAGTATCACGGTAACGAGCAATGGTACGAGAAACAAAAGATTTATTCACGTTTAAATGCTGGAGGGTTCTAACGATATCCACTTGTGTTTTTCTACCCAAATATAAAGCAATCACGCTGGAATTCCATCACGAATTACTTTTTTTCTGAATCCAAAGATCAAAATGCTTTTGTAAGCTTGTAAACAATAAAATGTACTGTCACTGAAATAAATCTGTCAGCTATCAGACTAGCGGTTTAGAAATGATAGCAACCTGAAGTTGGTTGAATCTTGGCGACGTAAGCGACGAACATGGCGAAAGGTTTCACGAAGAAATGAAGTGATGAATGAATGATGGGAGATTTAGTTGGTTCCTCATTTGAGAAACCGATTCCGAAATCTACAAACGTCAACAAAGAACTCACAATTACTTCTAATGAAACTTGTACATGTAAATAAACTCAAATGTACATAATATAAAAGTAATAAATAAATCGCTGTTTAAACAGAAACTTAAACAATTTTTTTAAATTCTTTTACCTCTACCAAAATGGCTTTAATTTCTACATTTATCCATAGATTTTTCAAATAGGCATTATTTTCTTCGCTAGGATGCAAAATTTTAAAAAATAAAATATTTTTGTCGATTTTTTTTTTCTTTTTCGTCTCAGGATTTTTTTTTTTGTTTTTTTGAAAAAATCTACTTTTTCCAATTTGTTTAATGACTGTTACTAAACCACTGTTTCTAAGTCAAACGGATATTTCAAACATTGGTAGCCCACATTAATAGCTTCAATTTAACGTATACATAAGTCGACCTTATCGGGCATATACTCCAAAAATTATAGTGCAAATACTGGGTACCTGGGTACCGACGAAAATAGTATTTTTAATAAAAAATTTTTAAAAGCAAAATTTATCCAAAAAATTTTTTGATTTTAATTTTATATAACAGTATGCCACAATCTATACAAAAAAATAATTTTTCGGTCTGGGACACAAAAAAAAAAATTTTTGTTGCATAGTGTAATCGACATTTGAATTTAGAAATCCGTCATTTATTTCAACAAATCACAAAACGCGCAAAATAGCGCATACCTAAGTATTGAGAAACATCATACGGAAAATGCTAACACAAATTTCGCGAGAATATCATGTCTTGATGCATTTATAAACTTCTTTATAAACCGTGGTGTATCCTTGTTGCCAATATATGTTAAGAACAAGTAAGAAAGTTCAGTCGGGTAAACCTACTTATGAATCCCCTCACCTTGAGTCCCATTATTAGATTTAGTAAATTTATTTATTTTTTTGTTTTAACCCTGCTCTTAGGTTAGAAAAAACTTACGAATCTTAGGTTAAGGGACCATTTGGTCCATACTGCAATTTTCATACAAAATACCAATTTAATCTTATTCGTTGTATCTATTTTGTTTCAATACTTCCTATATATTAGTTATTTACTCTTTACTCAACACAGCTAATGTAAAAATTAGTTGTGGGGTTTCCCTTTTTGCAGTTTTTCCTTACTCAACATAGCTTATGTAAAAAAACAATTGTGGGATTCCCCTTTTTATATTTTTGTTGCCAAGAAGCACGAAAATTTGCAGGGCTTTGTTCAAGTTGTGTGTCGCTTTCAATAGTGTTTTTTACGATATGGCGTATTTGAACGAAGGTGAGATACGAGAAGTGCTCAATGCAGAAATGGACTCGGATATGCAGCTAGCTCTGTTGATCCCGTTTTTATTGCTAAAAACAATATGGTATGGAGTGCAACTCCATTACCTCAGCCTATTGGAACTGTGGCTGAGAATATTATCTCAGCACAACCAGGACCTACTCGATTTGCAGTGTCTTGATGCAGTGACATGCTGTCAGCTTTTTTGTTGTTTTTTCCGCCCCAAATAGAAAAAATTTTCATTGAAAATACTAACAAGTACGGCAGCACCAAGTTTGGTGACAAATGGAAATTTATTGATGAAGACGCATTGCGCGCATATATTGCTGTACTCATTCGTGCAGGCGTATGTCGGTAAGTACATTCTTGTTTTTATTATTTCAGAAAAATAGTTATCTCATATAAAATTAATCGTAACAACATACCATAATATGATTTATTTGATGGAAAATTTGGTCGCCCCATTTTCTGATCAATTATGTCTGAAGAGACATTCCATATGATTACCAGTGCACTCCGTTTGATGATGTTTCGAGTCGGCGACAAATGCGTAGTAGCGATAAATAGACTTGACAGAAGGCTTGAAAGGGCAAAATATAACATGCGACAATTTTTTTTCCACATTTGAGTTGGTAAAAAACTTCATGAAAGAAAACTTACATATGTGGGAACAGTACGCAAAAATAAAACTTTCATTCCTCCGAAATTGCTGACTGTCAAAAAACTCCCTTTGTACAAGTCTACATTTGCATTCATGACATTGCAACATTAGTATCGTACATCAGCCACAAAAACAAAGCAGCGATAATGCACAAGACAGCTGCAGTTAATGAGAGTGGATTGAAGAAAAAACCAGAGATTGTTTCTTATTACAATTCAACAAAAGGTATGCCAGTTTTTTGTTTGCCTATAATTTCTTATACTTTATCTCTTTTAGGTGGCGTAGATACTGCTGATCAAATGATTGGCTCCTATAGCACAAAACGCAAAACAAATCGATGGCCGAACAAACATACTTGATATATCCGTTTTGAATGCGTACATACTTTTTTCTGAAATCGATGTTTCATGGCATCCAGCTGATCGGAATCGCAAGAGACCAGAGTTTTTGCGGCAACTAGCACTTTGTTTGGCTAAGGCGTATATGATGAAACGAACTAGATTACCTCAACAAGAGTTCTCAGCACACTTACTGACAGAAATACGAACACAATGCACAGTTTCAGAGGCCTCCTCAAATAATGCTACTTCTAGTTCAGGGGCTCGCAAGCGGGGAATTTGTTGCTGCTGCAAATCTATATCTGATATAAAATACTCCATTTGCAGCAAGTTTATTTGCAAAACTAACCGAAAAACTTACTTTCTTTAAGTAAGTTACTTGTCAAGTAACAATTGGTTTGCTCGTTCACTTCACTCTGGACCGGGCAAAGGTGAGCATCTACTCTTCTCTTCTCTTAATCTTAAATAAAATGAATTTATAACGTTTGAAACCTAAACCTCTTTTATTAGTCACTTTGTGCATTCTTCTCTTCTCGTTCTGGGTTGATATTGTTGTCGAGTTAATTTTGTACGAAGAAATAACTCATCAACAATATTAACGTCAATCATCTTATACAGTCCACTCCTCTACCAAGAGACATTATCTCCACTTGTGCTTGCGAGGAATAAACGTACTCACCTCCACCCGCACTTGTTCATGGTCCAGCGAGCCTCCTTTGAAGCAAATAACCAACAATTGAGCGAAATAGAGAAGATATCACCAACCAACAATGAGGTAACCACAAAAAAAAATACTCAGTCACTCACATCTCCTCTCCGGTAAGTGCGTTTTCAATTTTTGTACATACAAAAAACAAAAACATTTGCAATCAAAACCAAGAAGTCATTGTCAAGAAAGGGAATCATGAAAATCCTTGAAAAAGTTTAATAAAAAGCGAAAAAATATCTAAAATCGTGGAAAAATCCAGTAATAAAAATCTTGGAAAATCAGTTAAAAAGCTAAATCTCTGAAAATAGTTACGAAACGATCGAAAAAGTTAACAAGCATTAGCAAAAATAATCCATTTACTAGTGCAAAATTCTCTCAATTCTTGTCAGAATCCAATACTCTCACTAAAAAGTTAAGAAAATCAAACAAAAGTGGGCTCTGGTTGCAAATGTTGTGTTGTTGTTTTTTCACAGTTTTCATCCCCATTAAATACACCGAAAAAACATCGAAGTAAAAAAAGTGCCAATGTGAGTGTCATATGTGTATAGATAAAATCCATAAAATGAAAAAAGACATGTAAAAGTCCAGAAAATGTTGTCCGTCTGTACACAAAATAACAAAAGTGAAAATTTTCAAGGTTAAAAAGTGCCAAACTTCCGTTATTTGACAGAACATTTCCAGAAAGAAAAAAATACTATATACTTCAGTGATAACGGTCTCGTCTGCCCGTGCTTTACATAAAAGTATATAGTTTCATACCTATATATATATATATACAGTCATATATATATACATGTACATACCTATGTGCATTACGACTTCTAAAGTTTGCAAAAGTACGTAAACATATTATTATCAAATTTTGGCGCCGTGTAAAAAAGAAAACGAAGAAGAAAACAATCAGAGAAAATTAACTCTACTCCAACTTAAAAAGAAAAAAATCAGAGAAAATTATCTCTACTCTCACCTTCTGGGAAAAAAAATCAGAGAAATATAACTCTACACCCAACTTCAGAAAAAAAGTCTCTTTGGTTCTCTATACTAACGGCTCCATATATGACAAAATTGCTTACACAAAATTACGGCACTCAAAACATTGGCAGATAATACAAAACATAAACATGAGCTAAATCTCCTCACTCCCTTTTCTTTACTAACAACTCACCCAACATTACTCACTAAACGCTCTCAATCACACATACTACCAACATTTATAACAAACAAGAATTTCTCTGAGTGAAAAAAAAACGGCAAGGAAAAAACACTAAAAATAGCCTCAGCTTCGAACACCAGAGTATTAGTATCCAAACACACACATGCATTAATAACTCACACTCCAACCACAACTGAGCGGATCAATATAAAAAGAATGAGCATCAAAAGATAATTAAACGCTCTCTAGCGAACATATCACTGCTTTGGCGATCAATGCCTATGGCCTACGGTGGTGCAGTGGAAGCACACCAGACTCGTAATCATAAGGTCGCCGGTTCAAATACCGCTCCGGCTACTCAGCTGAAAAAAAAAGTTTTTTTAACAGACAGTATAATAATTTGAATTTCTCTTTAGAAAAAAATTATAAAGTAGTAATTAATTATTCAAAAATAATCTACACATAAACAAAAGCTAACTAACAAACAAGAATTTCTCTGAGTGCAAAAAAAGGAAGACGGCAACTAAAAAACACTCTAAAAATAGTCTCAGCTTCGAACACCAGATTTAGTATCCAAACACACACATGCATTAATAAAATCAGTCGCCGCCTGTCGTAGCGAACGGACGTGTTATCGCAGAGCGGATAGTTTTTAACCTATTACGCAATACCTATTCACCTACCTACTACGCAACCAGGAGGTTTGTTGTTTATAAAGCGTAGGTTGAATTGGATGCATCGGTCTCTGGACAGATATTTCTGAGCTCAGTCTGGAAGGCCTATACCGACGTACCTATTACGGGCTAATACTGGCTATGGGGGTGTCTCCCCCAACCAATTTATGATTAAACCAAAAAAGACGAAGGAGATTACGGTGCAGGGGAGGGAAAACCCAGTGCCGGCGACAAGCGTTGATTCACTCACGAGTCATGTGTCGTCGTTATCGAACAATCGTGAGCAAGCAACTTCTACGAGCTTTGGTGCCTTGGATCCCGTAGTCGAAAATGAAACAAGAGCACATCCAGCCGCAGGCAAAACAAATGATAAGACAGATGAAGCAGAACCCAGCCGGGGCTTTAAGCAACCCCAGCCTTTAAAATCCATTGGGGACTCTGACTCTGAATCATCAAATGAAAACAATATCACTATTGTTGCTAACTCAAAGAGACTGTCAGGGGCACAAAGAAGGAAACTGAATAAGTTGAACCGACAGAACCTATTACGGGATGAACCTCCAATACAAACATGGAGGCCGCTAAAAGAGTCAGGTCTCCCGAAGAACATAGCGCTGTGAAAGTGACTAAGAAGAAAAAGGGCTCGCCGTCTTCCAGTAATTCGGATAAACCTAACGTAACCACACAAAAGGAGGTCTCTAGTCTGGGTCCTTCGATTGTGGGCGGTAAAGTTGACCCAATAACGCAGTTCAAGTCAACCAAATCATCCGTTAAGGATGAGGCTTTAACCAAAAAGACTCTACAGACACGGAAAAATCAATTGGCCATAAAGAAGGGTAAGAAGCCACCGTCTTATTCTAATATAGCTAAACAACATTTTCGAGACGATCTATGCTACGCCATAATTGATAGCAGTAGTGCATCTGGAAGAATCCCCGAAGACCAAAAGAGTAACTTCGAAGATTTGGTCTATTCGAGGGTAGCGGAATACGTCCTCGAATCTAAGGATGAACCACCAATCGAAGTAATGAGTTGCAAGTTTGAGAGGGGTGTTTTGATGCTAAGGCTGGCATCACAACGCTGCGCTGGTGTCCTCGTAAAACTTGTGGATAGCTTCCCCATAAAAACGACCCTATATGTTAAGGGATGTCCCAGTAAGTTCTCATCAGAGTACATACTCGACATCATTGGCAAACAGAATTCAAAACTTTCCGTGAGAAAGTGGGAAGTCTTCTATAGGAAGGATGATACCGAGGGTACTCTCCTCGTGTTAGGCATAGACCCAGAATCCAAGAACAATCTTGTCATGGCGAAGGGCATGGCGTACTTCTTGATCTGGACAGTCTTTTTCAAAATTGGAAAGGTCCCGATTACTGTCTGAAGAGGCAAACACTGGTATTGAACGGATGGAGACAAGTGAGACACTGCCAAAAACGGATGTGGAAGTAGTCAATAACACCACCAGTTCACCAATAGTACCGCCACTTTTGCAGGAAGTTCCCAGCAAAGGTGGTGATCAAAATAAAAAGAGCCACAAAACGATTCAAACCAATGAGGGAGCGATAAAAAATAACACCGCCTCCCAAAATTGTCGACTGGAAGATGGTGTAATAGGTAGTGAACGAAAGGAGGAGAATGACCCACTACCAAACAAAGAGGGGGTGCCACCAGATAGGATAGACTCCCAAAAGAAACTTTTACTGGAAGGACAATGACTGAGGTCATCCAGATAAACCTCCACCGGAGCGAGACAGCATCCAACGCTCTGATGGACATCATAAATAAAGGCAGGGTTCATATTGCTTTGATCCAGGAACCATGGACAACTAGCAACAAGGTTACTGGATTAAGCCATGTGAACTATAACCTTTTCTACGCTAACACAGGTACTCGTCCAAGGACTTGTATTCTGTGCCATAAAAACTTATGTTTTATTTTCTATCCAGAGTTGTCAACATCGGACGCAACGGTGCTGAGGCAAGGTAATGGAAATAAGTACCTGGCGTCAATATATCTGCCATTCGATGCGCCGACATTGCCAACTACGTCGGAATTACAACGTCTGGTGAGGGAATCCAAACACACAAGTAATGAGTTATTAGCTGGATGTGACGCCAACTCCCATCATATCGCTTGGGGTAGTACTAACACCAATAAAAGGGGACACGCCCTTATCGAATTTTTGAATACAAAATACCTCATAACTCTTAACATAGGAAACACTGCAACCTTTGTTAACAAAATTAGGGAAGAAGTATTTGATATAACGATATGTTCAGAAAATCTTATTGATGAGATTCATGAGTGGAGGGTTTCGGATGAACACTCCTATTCAGACCACCGTTATATAAGGTTTAAAATTTGCACGGCCACCGCCAAACCCCATAAGTTTCCGTAATAAGGCTAAGACCGACTGGACTAAATTCGGAAATCTACTTAGAAATCGATTGGGGCAGCCTACACGCGATTATCTATGTGCAGAAGACATTGATATCAAGGTTAAGAAGATTACCGAGGCTCTTGTAAAATCATTCGAAGATAGTTGCCCACTTCGAGAAAGGAAATCTGCCTTTGAGAAACCCTGGATGACAGGACAAATTCGCTCGATTGGCGTAAAAAACAATCAGTATATTGGGACGACTACCACAGAAGACTCAAAGAATACAATGAAATCGTTAGATCGGCGAAACGTAACTCCTGGCTTTTCTGTGAACAGGTAGACAGCGTTAACAGCATGTCTAAAATAAAAAAGTTCCTCTCAAAAACTCATGTCCAAACCGAAACACTGGTGGATGAAACGGGTAAAAGGATGGAAACTATAGAGGATACCGTAAGGCTCTTGATGAAAACTCATTTTCCGACTGGTAATGCTGGACCAACTGAGGAACAGTTACAGAATGAAAATGTATTGCATCAATTACCTATTACGGATATAACAGATGGTATGGTTAAAGAAGCGATAAAAAGTTTCTCTCCCTTTAAGGCTGCGGGACCGGATGGAATATTTCCAGCACTTCTGCAGAATGAGGTGGATCTGGTATCAACTCATCTGGCTGGAGTGTTCACTGCATGCCTAACCCATTCGTATACCCCAAAAAACGGGCAGGAATCAAGGGTGGTCTTCATACCAAAGCCTGGCAAGGCGAGTTACACGACCCCAAAGGCTTATCGACCCATTAGCCTGTGATGATCAACTGAATGTCACAAAGGAAATCATTTAAATTACATTCATTATATTTTAAATAAAATAACGTCGTATAACGGAAGACAGCCGAATAAATGTTCATGACCATTCACAATAGTGTTTAATAAGTGGCATCTGTCGGTCAAAACAACAAGGTTTCCGAATCACGGTATTAAGGTGACAGAGATGTTCCAAATCTTTTTTTTACGATCACCCGTGACTGATATTGAGGAAGGTCAAAGAAGTTAGTAAAAGAGCAACTTCATTTAACGACCAGAACTTTCAAGGTTACAGTGACATTTAAACGAGTGAAAGTGATACTTGGCGAAGTTAGATAATTAGAAAAGTAAATTTTGATGTTTACAATTTGAATGAAACTCGGGCGGAATAAATAATTTTTTTATATAATTTTCAATTTTAGAAACGAAAATCGAGAAAAATAGTGCGATTTAACGTTTGTACATATTAACATTATTTGTTATTATTTGTTTTGGTGAAAACTGAAAAGGTATGAATGAAATAGTTTAGAAAAGAATTCGCCATAAGTAATGACAACTATTTAATTAAACATTTGTATTTCGACGGTGATAGCACACAACGGACTGTCAGCGCCATCCATCAGTTCCTACCTATACTGACATTACAAAGTGGATCCCCAGAGAAGTCTGGACGACAACCACAATTTCCCAGTAAGTCTCATGTTGAGAGGGATTTTGTGAACTTTGGGTGTGCTTTTCAGTTTCACCACCTTCTGAATTAACCGCTAAAAGGTATGTTGAGCTAATGATAAAATTACCGCCATACTCGAAGTAACCTCAAAAAAGTAAAAACGCCCGTTCGATAACAATGAATTTAAACTTTCAATGACAATTCAATTCGTAATTGTATAAAAAAAACTACCACGTGTCCTTTCTTGTCCTCGTGATTGTCCTCCATGTATGACAATCAAAAAAATATTTTCTAGAATACAAAAATAAAAAAAAAAAACATATATAAAGCCCAAAAAAAATCCTATTCTGTTTAAAAAGAAAAAAAAAACCAAAAAAATAGTACTATAAATTAATAATTAAAATATGACATAAATTCTAAAAGTTAGGTACAAAAAAATTTGTTTTGTTCATTACCCAAAAATCATAACATATCTAGTAATCCAGATAATAGTAACTTCCAACAAGATATTATTGTTTCTGATTGTTTTATACATATATTACAACTATAACTACATTTAGGAAAAGGCAAGAAAAAAGATAAAAAAAAAGTAAAAAGATTACTATAAGTTTGGAATATATACATTGAACCCTTACCTATATATATTAAATAAGCTAAATGATTAAATATAAGATATAGTCCGCGGACATTTTTTGGTTAATTAATTAATAATAAATAATGTGAAATTGTAAAATTTAAAAAAAAAATCAAAATGATTCGGTCTTGCTAAATTTTGTTGAACATGGTTGAGTAACTGAGGTGTGAGTAAGATGTGCGGATTGGGGCATTTTCATAACGTCGGAGCAAAGAAAATGTCACGGCATGCTAAATTGAGCATTTGAGGGAGGGTTAGATCTCCGTAGATCCCTACCACCAAGGTTCTACCACATAAGAAAATGTTTCCCAAGATGTCATCCAGCGTTTCTCAAAGTAGGCATTTCCTATTTTCCCATCTTTTCTTTTAATCCCTCTATTTCCTGTTTCCTTTCTTTTCTTACCATTTCATCTCCCCTTTCTGCCCCCAATCTGTCTCTCCTTGCGTTTCGTTCAATGTATCCTTTTTTATAAATTTCATCAGTCCAGGCACGAACATATTCAAAATTGGATAACTCAACGGAAAAAGAATCCCCCCATATCCGACGAGTTCAAGCCCGGTAAAGACCTGCGTGCCATTTCCGTTACTGTCACCAGGGGTTATCACAATTTTTGGCGCCCAGGCCTCGGTTTTTTAAAAAAAACAAGCCTGAAACCTCAATAAAAACTTTCGTTATGTATAATGGATGTATTTTAGGAAGGTGCCGTAGTACCATACCTGAGTAGCAACATTGTCACAACGATCGAATATATTGAGAGATTTCACCAAGTTAAACCAATTGCATTTCAAAATCAGAAGTCGTGATCCTTGAGACTAAAGATCTAGTGGTTCACAAGCGATCTGATTTGATATGGAACTTGATATGACGTTGGTGTTGTTTTTATGTATTTTGTCCAACCAAATCCCAAAATGCCTAACTACTTACATATGAGACAAACTTAGCTGTAAATAAAACATTTCAAACATCCAGACATCATTTCGATTTAGGTGCTTTTATTGTAGAAAAGCATTGTTAAATTATCTTGACAATTAATTGTTAAAAAAAGAATTGATTTTTCTAAATTAATTAAAAAAAAACTTAATTCTAAATTAACAAAATATTATTATTGATTCGGGATACATTTTCTTAAATACTTTCCGCCTTCTTACGAACGCAAAGTTACAAAACCAAACTGTACAAATCTGAAAAGAAAAACAAAACAAAAAACATTAATATTTATTCTAGCACACTAATATAACCATACATATTATCTAAACTTTCATCTAACTTTCTACTAATTTATATAAGTCAAACTAACCATAATAGTTTTCTCATTCAGTCATATTAATATCAATAAGAACGTTATTACGCTCGTTAAAAAAAATTGTATATATATATATGTATATATAAATCAATAATAACCGGCTTTAGAGTATAAAAAAAAAATCAAACCCTAAATTCCGAGGTTACAATTTCTAATTATAAAACTTAATGATTTATAACTAAAGAAAAGTAATTTCTTCAGAATCATCTAAATATATTTCGTTTGCCATAATCCACCAAAAATTTAAAAAAAAAAAAAAAAATTAAATCTGTTGAAGAAGGCGACACTATGATATTGCCAAATGCATCAAAAATGCAACTAATTCACCAAAAAATCGGACAAAATCTACACACTGCATATGAAAGAAATGTTAAATCGTATAACAAAAGAAGCAGATTAATACGTTTCAAGCCAGGTCAGGAAGTATACCGTAAAAACTTTGTACAAAGCAATTTTGCTAAAGGTATTAACGCGAAACTCTGCAAACCATGGTTGAAATGCAGAATTAGAAAGCCTATAGGTAATTGTCAATACGAATTGGAAAATCTGAATGGACAACGTATTGGAATTTTCCATGCTCAACATCTGAAGCAATAAAAAGGAAAAATATTAAGGAAAATTTGTAATTCTACCTAACACCTGGTCTAATTTACATAACCCACAATTCCTACCAGAACCAGAACGGCCAGAAGACCGAAAATCCCTTCAACACAATTTGTGAATTTTCGGACTCTGAATTATAAACTACTATCACCTTAGTACCACAAAATAATGTCAATGTGAAGACCTCGTGACGACAGCTGATTTTCAATTATTTCTATTTAAGTTCCAATAAATAATTGTTACTAAATAACAATATTTAAATTTTCCATTTAAGGCCTTTGTAAAACCACATATTTTGCATTTGGTAATGCACTAATAATAGGGGCGAAAATGTATGTATATATTTACATGTATTGTACATTACATACATACACCCAATTACTCTTACCAGAAGAGGTCATTTACGGCAGAAAGGAGAAGCCAGTGCACCAGTTATTTGTAGTTGACATGAATGCCTGCAAGAACGAAAAGAGAAACATTAGTAACACGAACAATAAGGTAACCTGAAAAAAACAAACGGGGAAAATACATTAATTTCATCGAATACAATGGAAATAAATGTATGAAACTTATCTTATTCATTTTCACGACTGACGCAAACAATATTATGAGATACCAGTTTGGAGGGATTGATTTTTTTTTGTGTTAACAGGTAGCGCAGATGATTTCTTGCATATCATTAATTTGCAGATAGTTTCATATCTGATTTTCGTGGCGTCTACATCATTTTTTCAGCGCTATATGTCGTAACAGTATCCTTCTACCTGTCTTCGTCTTATTCATTTGTAGCTGCCCATTTGAGTTGATCATGTTTACTCTATGTGAGGATGGCGATGAGACGACAATCTGTCCGTCCACACACAATTGGCTCAGGTAGTAGATAAAAAAAGACAATGTGTAACCACATATGTAAATAAACTGAGATGATTTCACACGAGACTCAAACGAAACGGAATTACCTGTAACAAAAAAATAGAAAATTAAATCGAATTAGAAAGGCCAACAGAATGAATTAAATGGAACCAATACTTTCCTGGTAGGCGTAGCCTCTTTTAACAATGTTTCACAATATCGTCGATTCCAATGTCGCACGCTTCTATTTATAAGAAGGTAATCACGACACAGGACAAATGTACGGCCAAGAAGTTTTCCATTGTCGGTAGGCATTTATTGTATGTAGTTAACATCAATGGCATCATAGAGTTTTAAACAGTAAAGACGAAGAACCACTTCCTGGCGATACTGTTTTTTTATCCATCATTTTAGGTAGATATACAATACGTCATCTTTGGAAGGCTCGTTTTTCCGTCTAGCCAAAGGAAGCGATTGATTCCTTCACCCAATCATGCCAACACGAGAATCAATTCGGGCGATTGACTTTTCATAACGTTGATTGTTTCCTCGAGAATTCGGTAGGCACTTTGTCGCACATTTATTGTTTATTTTCGTTTTCTATCCAAATGTTCTTAAAATTAATGGCACGGCTTGTAATTTTGCATTTTCTTCTTTTGGTGGAATATTTGTGTGGATGATAGATGTAAATAGAGCGATGTCAATGTTGTCAATACTGACGGCGTTAGCTAGACTACAAACGTGACGTCCCGCGATGTGAGAACTGAACACAGCCCAAGCTTAAACACAATTAGAACGACAGCGATAGCGTTTGTTATTTCATGTCATAGAATTAAAAATCACACTCTTTCTAGGATGCAATGATCATTGCCCAACACTTAACACTTAACGGGTTGTGCGTGAAGCGTTGGCTTTGTGATGATCAACTGAATGTCACAAAGGAAATCATTTAAATTACATTCATTATATTTTAAATAAAATAACGTCGTATAACGGAAGACAGCCGAATAAATGTTCATGACCATTCACAATAGTGTTTAATAAGTGGCATCTGTCGGTCAAAACAACAAGGTTTCCGAATCACGGTATTAAGGTGACAGAGATGTTCCAAATCTTTTTTTTACGATCACCCGTGACTGATATTGAGGAAGGTCAAAGAAGTTAGTAAAAGAGCAACTTCATTTAACGACCAGAACTTTCAAGGTTACAGTGACATTTAAACGAGTGAAGGTGATACTAGGCGAAGTTAGATAATTAGAAAAGTAAATTTTGATGTTTAAAATTTGAATGAAACTCGGGCGGAATAAATAATTTTTTTATATAATTTTCAATTTTAGAAACGAAAATCGAGAAAAATAGTGCGATTTAACGTTTGTACATATTAACATTATTTGTTATTATTTGTTTTGGTGAAAACTGAAAAGGTATGAATGAAATAGTTTAGAAAAGAATTCGCCATAAGTAATGACAACTATTTAATTAAACATTTGTATTTCGACGGTGATAGCACACAACGGACTGTCAGCGCCATCCATCAGTTCCTACCTATACTGACATTACAAAGTGGATCCCCAGAGAAGTCTGGACGACAACCACAATTTCCCAGTAAGTCTCATGTTGAGAGGGATTTTGTGAACTTTGGGTGTGCTTTTCAGTTTCACCACCTTCTGAATTAACCGCTAAAAGGTATGTTGAGCTAATGATAAAATTACCGCCATACTCGAAGTAACCTCAAAAAAGTAAAAACGCCCGTTCGATAACAATGAATTTAAACTTTCAATGACAATTCAATTCGTAATTGTATAAAAAAAACTACCTCGTGTCCTTTCTTGTCCTCGTGATTGTCCTCCATGTATGACAATCAAAAAAATATTTTCTAGAATACAAAAATAAAAAAAAAAAAAACATATATAAAGCCCAAAAAAATCCTATTCTGTTTAAAAAGAAAAAAAAAACCAAAAAAATAGTACTATAAATTAATAATTAAAATATGACATAAATTCTAAAAGTTAGGTACAAAAAAATTTGTTTTGTTCATTACCCAAAAATCATAACATATCTAGTAATCCAGATAATAGTAACTTCCAACAAGATATTATTGTTTCTGATTGTTTTATACATATATTACAACTATAACTACATTTAAGAAAAGGCAAGAAAAAAGATAAAAAAAAAGTAAAAAGATTACTATAAGTTTGGAATATATACATTGAACCCTTACCTATATATATTAAATAAGCTAAATGATTAAATATAAGATATAGTCCGCGGACATTTTTTGGTTAATTAATTAATAATAAATAATGTGAAATTGTAAAATTTAAAAAAAAATCAAAATGATTCGGTCTTGCTAAATTTTGTTGAACATGGTTGAGTAACTGAGGTGTGAGTAAGATGTGCGGATTGGGGCATTTTCATAACGTCGGAGCAAAGAAAATGTCACGGCATGCTAAATTGAGCATTTGAGGGAGGGTTAGATCTCCGTAGATCCCTACCACCAAGGTTCTACCACATAAGAAAATGTTTCCCAAGATGTCATCCAGCGTTTCTCAAAGTAGGCATTTCCTATTTTCCCATCTTTTCTTTTAATCCCTCTATTTCCTGTTTCCTTTCTTTTCTTACCATTTCATCTCCCCTTTCTGCCCCCAATCTGTCTCTCCTTGCGTTTCGTTCAATGTATCCTTTTTTTATAAATTTCATCAGTCCAGGCACGAACATATTCAAAATTGGATAACTCAACGGAAAAAGAATCCCCCCATATCCGACGAGTTCAAGCCCGGTAAAGACCTGCGTGCCATTTCCGTTACTGTCACCAGGGGTTATCACAAGCCTTACTTGTTTCCTGTTAAAAACAATGGAGCGAATAATTGATGACATGGTCAAAGGTAAAATAGCGGATGACAGGCTAAAATTCAAACAACACGCCTATGTCAAAGGAAGATCAGTGGAAACAGCTCTGCATGAGGTAGTGCACCACATAGAAGAGTCCTTCAGGAAAGAAATGTATACACTTGCTGTTTGCATAGACATTGAGGGCACATTTAACAATGTACAGACCGATACACTTATCCAGTCCTTAGACGAGTTTCAGGTTGACCGGTCGCTGAAAAACTGGATCAACAATATGCTAAGGAATAGGTGGATTATTTGTGGGTCATATGACGTAAAAATTAGAGACAAGGTAAATAGTGGTATACCTCAGGGGGGCATTTTATCGCCTCTTCTATAGGTTACGACGATACACAGTCTCCTAAAAGCCCTCACCAATGAAGGACTTAAACCAGTCTGTTATGCAGATGACATTGTAATACTTCTAAGGGGCTTTCATCCAAATCTATTATGCAGACTATTAACTTGGCACAACCAAGGGGATTAAATGTTAACCCAGACAAAACAGAAATATGTCTATTTACAAGGAAAACGAAGATCCCACGTTTTACCACGCCTCGATTCCTGAATAAGACAATTGCTATAACTAAAAAGGTAAAATAATTGGGAGTAATCTTGGATCAGAAACTGTACTGGAAAGATCATCTTGAAGAAAGAGTTAAAAAGGCACACAGATGTTGGTCGTTGTGCAGAAGAGCTATAGGTTTAAAATGGGGACTACGTCCAAATATGACTCACTGGCTTTACATGAGCGTGATTAGACCAATAATCACCTACGCCTCTGTAGTGTGGTGGACATCAATGGACAAGAAGTGCAACGTAATACCTTTGCAAAAAATTCAACGTATATGCTGTCTAGGCATAAGCGGGGCATTTAGAACTGTACCACCAAAAGCGTTGGAGACTATACTGCACATCCAACCAATAGACATCCATATAAAGTATGAGGCAGCCCTCACAGCAAGACGTCTACAAGGACGGGTCTGGCAGGACGGGTCTGGCACTTTTTATTGATGAACCAGAAGTCGAACTTCACTTCCGCCTCCCTGACCATAACACGGTATTTCAAGCAGAAGTTCGAGCAATCACGGAGTGTGTGAACTGGCTCAGTAACACGACAAAGCCTAAATATGCCAACATCTTCACAGATAGCCAAATGGCGATTCAAGCAATAACATCGGAAAGGGTCAAATCCAGAGCTGTGTTGGACTGTAAAAGAACGATAAATGATTACTCAGCCCATGGTCAATTGCGTATTTGCTGGGTACCAGGACACAACGGAGTGATTGGAAATGAACGGGCAAACAACTTGGCTTCAAAGGGCAGAGAACTTCGAGTAATAAACTTGAAAAATTGGAAACCTTTCGAAGCCACGAAAAATGAGTTGAAGCACTGGGCAGTGATGGCTCATAAAACTGTGTGGAATAGCGCAACAGTAGGAGCAACTGTAAAGATACTGTGGGGTGACCCAAATGAAAAGAAAACAAGAAGTCTTCTGAAACTAAACAAGATCGATATTAGTAAGATGATGAGTGTTCTAACGGGACACTCAAGCTTACAAGCACATCTTCATCGCATGCAGAGAAAACATCGAAACGATGGAACATTTTCTGTGTCACTGCCCGGCTTTCACACATGCAAGATCCCAACATTTCGGGTCCGACATATTACCAGACTTGACTCATCTCAGAGAATATGACTGGAAGATACTGAGAAAATTCGTGTCTAGTACCGATTTTCTGTAACTCGTGAGGTATAAAAAGATCATAAATAAGGAGCGCACAACAGGCCGAACCACTGGCTTAAGTGTATGTCCATGGACATGAGACGTTTAAACGTCTCCTCTCTTCAACCTAACCTAACCTAACCTAACTCACACTTCAACCACAACTGAGCGGAGCAGTATAAAAAGAATAAGCATAAAAAGATAAATAAACGCTCTCTAGCGAACATATCACTGCTTTGGCGATCTATGCCTATGGCCTACGGTGGTGCAGTGGAAGCACGCCAGACTCGTAATCATAAGGTCGCCGGTTCAAACCCCGCCCCGACTACTCCACTTGAAAAAGTTTTTTAAACAGGCAGTAAAGAATTTGAATTTCTCTTGCGCACAAAAAAGTAGCAATTTATTTAAAAATAATATACACTAGTACCAAACTTAAATAATCTAATAAATCGGCTCAGCATCGAAGTGGTGGTAGCTCAGCGTGAGAGCACCAAACTAGCAATCCCGGTGGTCGTCGGTTCAAACCTCGCTTCAAGAAATGTTCTCAAAGAAGTTGTTTTAAACATTTAAATGATTTGAAGTTATCTTGAGAACAGCGTGAGAGCGCCAAACTATCAATCCGGGTGGTCGTCGGTTCAAACCCCGCTTCAGGAAATTTTCTTTAAAAGTTTTTTAAGCATTAAAGAAATTTAAATTTCTCTTGAGCACACAAAAAAACTGATCAAGTTTATTTAGAAATAATTACCACTCTTGCAACAGATAAGTACTCTAATAACTCGACGTACTCTCACTACCAAGTTAGCGCAACGCGAGGTAATCGGAGGGTCGTTGGTCAAATCCCACTATGGTCGAGGAATTAAAATAAGAAAATAGTTTCATTAACATTTTTTTTTCCAAAAATGATTAATTCCAATATTTAGTTACAAACACGCATAAAAAAATCATTTGGTGCAATCAGGAGAAATTCAACATTGATTTACAAAAAAGAAAAAAAAAAGCGGAATTAAATAAAATTATTGCTTATTGAAATTAAGCAATAATCAACAATTATATAACAATTACACAATTTTACAACATTTATACAAAATTTAAAACACTGAAAAGCTATAATATTTAAAAATTCTTTTGCAGCAAATAATCCGTTCCTAAATTTAAAATAAATTTAGATGAAAATTATAATTGTGTATACTGTTTCTCAATTTGTCATTAAAATTGAAATGAATTACATAGAAAATATAGTCTAAATTAAACTCTGTCTCAAACATTACACAGGAGAATTCTCAATAGTCTTCTGATTTCTCAATCGATTTTTTGGGATATATTGGAATTTAAAAAATAAACTCTGATTGAAGAAAATTTAAAACATGACTAAAAGTGGGTATTACCCCCACGTCCTCATCTCAAATTGATTTAGAATTGAAATTAGATAAATGAATTACATTTTCTGGATTGGGTTTTTTTACATTTAATCTTGGGTTAGTGGTGTTAATAATATCACGTCTCGACAATATTCGGTTTACGTTGAACGAAATTTTGGGAAAGAATATCAGTGGAATAAAGCTAGCTTCTCTCCCATCTCATTTAATTTAATAAAATTAAAATTGTATACAAGTGCCAGCATATTCGGCACTCTTACTACGACATTAAATGTAAATTCAATTACAATTGATTTCTTGCTGAAATAAATTGAATTCAGTGAATTCAAATTCACTTAATACTGAGTTGTCAACCTTTTACAGCAATTGAAACTCAAATGCGATCTATACTGAACTATACCTGAAGTGCGCACATCCAAATCAGATTTAAATTCGATTACTTTGAATTTGCAAATTATTGGCCCAGTTTTCATAAATTAAAACCACATGTTCATTATTGCATTTTTTTGTTCTCTTCCGAATCACAGTCTCCTCAAACATAAATACAATAAATAATAAGTTTTCGTGAGGTTTATCAAAACAAAATAAATCAATGGGAATCTCATCTCCACCCCTAATTGGAATTACATAGAGTTTGAATAGAATTAATAAAAATTTTATTCTACTAATACGAATTTAAAGCTGTTTTTCACAGTCTCTAAATCAAAATAAATTCAATTAATGTTGTCTCAGGTTCGAAGACAATTCATCCAAATAATGTTTGTTGCGACATGGACATCAAATATTCTATTCAAGTCAATCTTAATTGCATTTTCGCACTGCGTTTACATCATAACAAGAAGTCAGTATATAAAGATCGATTTTGGGCAGTTTTAATGAAAAGGAAGTATTGAGTCAATAGTTTCTGAACGTTAATTAAAATACGTTTTTTCCAATCTAAGCCAGAACTGATGTGTAAATTGAATTGCACTTGTCGATGCAGTTTTGCTTTTTTCAATTTACATTAAGCTTGAATTTAAGCAAATTAAAAACAACTATATTCTCAGTTTTCCAGTATTCGTTTACGATTTTTTTGGCGTTTATATAACAAATAATAGACGGCATACATAAGCACTTTACTCCAATATATAATTAACTCGAATTTGAGAAGTCTCGAATAATAATACAAGTTCAATTGCAGTTGAAACACATGTGAATGATCTCAATTCAAATAAAGTTAAATTTTCAAACTGGTTTAGAATCAGCTGATATTCACACGATATAAACAGGAAGTTGAAGTGCCATTCTTCATTTTTTAGTAAAAAGAGAAATTAAGTTTGAGCTCATTTAGAGTCAAATTGTTTTTACAATTTTCAAGTCTCCACATTCTTCAGAATTTATAAAATTTTCGAAAATCTCTCGCCTCAGCTAAAATGGGAGGAAACAATGATACGCCATCGGGCTCTAAAGCCTCTACAAACGACGCAGGTCAACCTGGGAAATCTTCAACAAACATCTTAGTAGAACATAACAAATGTTTGTTTGACTGCGACCACTTGGTCATGTTCTGCACTCAATTTGTGCAGTGTGACATTTCTGACCAGACCGACACGGTCCTGGAAGTAAAGCTTGAAGATTTAGAGCATAGATGGTCAACATTACAGGCCACATATGAAAGTCTAATGCTATCACCTAGCTCTGTTAATGCCAAAGATTTCAGAGAGAATGCAAAAATTAACTTTAACGCCAGTTCGGAGGCATATTATACCGCAAGATCTCAAATTTTAGACATTTTGAGAATATCTGGCAGCGCCAGAGTAAGCACGAGGCAAAGTCTCGCCCCTAATCATTTACCACAAAGTCAACCCATAAATCAAATCTCGACTCTAGACAACTTAGCCAGTTGCATAAAAGTACCTGCGTGTGATACCAAGATTTTTAAAGGAGGTTACAAAGAATGGCCGTCTTTCCGTGACATGTTCACGGCGGTTTACGTAAACCATCCAAAATTGACTAGGGCTCAAAAATTGTATCATCTGAGAAATAAAACAAGAGGTGGAGCAGGAGCCATAGTAAAACGGTACACACTTTGCGACGAAAATTTTGAACTCGCATGGAATGCACTGAAAGCTCGTTATGAGAATAAGCGAGTATTAGTAGACAATCAACTGAAAATACTTTTTAATATTCCCATGGCTACAGTAGGAAGTAGCGAATCTATTCAGAAAATTCAATCCACGGTGAATGATTGTTTATGTACACTAAAGACCCTAGATATGGAAACAAGTACTTGGGACCCCATACTAATATATCTAATTTCAAGGAAACTACCAGATGAGACTCTATCTCTTTGGGAGCAATCGTTGAAGTCACGTCGTGATTTGCCTACTTGGATCCAATTAGACGAATTTCTAATAAATAGATTCGAAATTGTGGAACGCATTGCAAGTATAAAATCCTCCAAAGAACCAAATGCATTCCCCAATCAAAATTCGCAATCATTTCAGAATCCTCGTCCATCTCAGATTCCTCGAAAGATTCAAACATACAATTCTCAAGAAAATCTTAAAATTTCGTGCAAACTTTGCAACGCAAACCATTTTCTGCGATTGTGTCCAAGGTTTCTTAAACTTACCGCCCAACAGCGCGTAGATTTCGTATACAGGAATAAAACATGTAGCAATTGTTTGTCTCCGAATCATCTCAGGCCAAACTGTAAAAGCAATAACACTTGCGTAATCTGCCATAAAGCATAATAGTCTTCGGCATTTGGGAAATAGAGAAATTGAAAATGCAAAAGAACAGAAACCTACTCGAAATTTACAAACAGAATTTAAAAATGTTTCTGATTCAAACAATAATAAATCAAATCTCTCATCTCAACAAGAAACACCCACTTCCTCTCAGCAGGGACATAGTACAAAGATTCAAGCTAATTTTTCCTCCAATGATGACATGATACTGCTTAGAACAGCGTTAGTTCAAATTGAACATCAGGGAGAACTCTTTACTAGAAGAGCTTTAATTGACCCAGGGTCACAGAGAACTTTTCTATCAAAAAAAGTGAGAAATCGATTACAAAATCCTACAACTAAATCTCATTTTGATATAGTTGGCATAGGGGGCCAGAGACAAAGTTCGGATAAGGAGTGTCAATTAGTTATAGTATCCAAGAAACATGATGTTCGTTTCACCATCTCAGCCATAATTTTACCCAAAGTAACCAAAAGACTCCCCTCCGTCTCATTCGAAATAGCGAATACAACAGATCTTGAGGATATTGACTTAGCAGACCCTAACTTCAACAAGTCGTCCCAAATAGATATGATCTTGGGAAATGACTCGGAGAGATTTATCAATATTGATGGCATCAAGAAGAATATTTGTGGTGATACTTCAGCGTATAACACAATATTCGGATGGGTTCTTAGCGGTCCAATGCGAACCGAACCCATCAGCTCCTTTTCAACAAACGTGATAGACTCTGAAGATGCGTTCTGCAGATGGACGATACATGGTGAGATTACCTTTTAAGGAAGAATTTTCTGATTCATTATGTCTCGGCTCGTCTCGATTTATAGCTCTTGCACAGTATTCTCGCATGGAAAAAAATCGTTCAAAAGACCTCGAGTTAGAATCGCAATATAATACAGTTTTGAACGAATATATATCCCTGGATCATGAAGAAGAAACCTCGTCTCATGAAATAAATTGTCAAGGCAATTTCAACACGTTCTATCTGCCACACCACGCTGTTGTTCGACCAGAACACAAGACAACGAACGTTAGAATTGTCTTTAATGCGTCTAGGAAAACCAAATCAGGACACTCTTTAAATGATGTTCTTCACAGTGGGCCCACTCTACAGTCAGATTTGGCGTCCGCAATTCTAAATTGGAGACAATATCAATATGTCTTTAGCGGGGACATATAAAAAATGTACCGCCAGATATGGGTACATCCAGGAGATAGGCCCTACCAAAGAATTCTATTTCGAAAAATTCCTGAAAGCCCGGTAAAGGACTATCAATTGAAGACAGTTACTTTCGGAATCAATTGCGCCCCTTTCCTCACCATACGCACCCTGTTACAGTTAGCTTCAGACTCCGAAAATCAATTCCCAAACGTGTCAAAGATATTACGCCGCGAAACATATGTTGACGATATCTGATCTGGGGGCTTCTCTATCGAAGAAACCGTAAAGGCCCAGAATGACCTCATAGCGGTACTCAAAAGTGCAGGATTCCTTCTCAAGAAAATTACGGCAAATGGCCCGAAACTTCTAGCTAATTTACCACCTGAAAACCTTTACGATTCAGAATTTCTTTGTTTACATGAGTCAAGTTCAACAAAAACACTTGGCATTAAGTGGAACGCGTTGACTGACACATTCACCTACTCTCTCGGACCCGTACAAAGGGGCCAAAATACAACAAAAATACAGGTTTTATCAATTGTAGCACAATTGTTTCATCCAGCTGGTTGGATCACACCTGTTGTTATAAGATCGAAAAGTTTAATGCAACAACTGTGGCTAGAAGGCCTGGGATGGGATGACAACATAAGCCCCGATTCTCAGCAAAAGTGGAATATGCTCGCTTCTGATCTCGAACACATAGGTTCAATTTCGATACCTAGATGGGTTCAATACTGCCCCACAGATAGTGTCGAAATCCATGGCTTCTCCGACGCATCGCAGGCAGCATACTGCGCATGTGTATACTTAAGATGCAAGACCAAAAAATCGGTAGTCTTCTCGAATTTGTTAATTGCAAAGAGTAAGGTTGCTCCACTTAAATCAGTATGTTTACCACGGTTAGAGCTCACTGGAGCACATCTACTTGCCACTTTGGTCAATTATATTACGTCAGCTTGCGAATTCAAAATAAGCGGTATAACATTATGGACAGATTCCTCAATTGTCCTCGGTTGGCTGTCAAAACCACCTTGGACATGGGAAACTTACGTTGCCCACCGGGCTGCAAAAATACACGATCTCGTACCTAATGGTATTTGGAGACATGTATCTTCTCATGATAACCCGGCCGACCTCGGCACTCGTGGCTGTAGGCCACAAGATCTCATAAACAACTCTTTATGGTTTAACGGTCCTAAGTGGCTAACAAATCCCGCCTCAGAGTGGCCAAAGAAAAACTTGTTAGTCTCACCAGAAATTGGAAAACACGCCAAAATACAGACTTTACACGAATTAGTTGGAGAAACTGATGTATTAAATCGGTTTTCTTCATATCCTCGAGCAATAAGAGTCATCTCTTATGTCTTTAGATTTCACAACAATTGCCTCAGCAAAATAAGATGTACCAGGAAAATATACTCAAAATCTCTTTCACAAAAGTGAAGTTTACAAAAAATCGTTTAATTTCGGTAGCGCAAAGAAATTGTTATTGTGAAGAATACAACATTTTAACTAAGTCGGGAGTTGTTACAGATAAAAGCTCGCTAAAAAACCTAAATCCGTTCTTAGATTCAAGCCAAGTTCTTCGTGTTAATGGAAGATTGGCGAACTCGTCTCTACCCTATAATGAGCGCTATCCAATTATAATGCCTGGAAATTCTCAATTATGCCTGGAAATTCTCATTCATTTATATCTAATACATTTGCACAATTTCCTAGCACATGCCGACTGCACGCAAATGTGTAGAATGGTTCAAACTGAATTCTACATATCCCGTCTCAAGCCAAGAATAAAGAGCATAATAAGAAAATGTAAAACTTGCATAATTTTCAAGAAAAAACCATGTACTCAAATAATGGCGCCTTTACCCCCTGAAAGGTGCACAATTACGCCTGCATTTCATGTGACAGGTGTTGATTTTGCGGGCCCTTTCGAACTCAAATGTTCCTCTTTACGAAAATCACCGCTCTTAAAAGGGTATGTTTCCCTTTTCATATGTTTCACCATGAAAGCTATTCACTTAGAGCCTTGTTCTGAATTGTCATCCGCTGCATTTGAGGCGGCATTCGCTCGTTTCGTTGGGAGGCGAGGACTACCCCACCAAGTAGTATCAGACAATGGAAGAAACTTTCTCGGTGCAAGTCGAAATCTTCTAAAAGAATTTGCCACATTTATACAAATAACTGCAAAAGATATTGCTGACAAATACTCGTCTCACGGCTTTGATTGGCAGTTTATACCCCCACACGCACCACACATGGGCGGTCTTTGGGAATCAGCCGTAAAATGCTTTAAACATCATTTCAAAAGAATTGCTGGCGCACACCGATTCACATTCGAGCAATTTGCTACATTACTCGCCAGAATCGAAGGGGTGTTAAATTCGCGACCGATATCAGCGGTTTCCGAAGACCCGTCTGATTTAACCGCTTTAACGCCCGGACATTTTCTAAAAAGTTCACCAATTATGTCCATCGCAGAACCTGTTTCGCAAAATATCTCCCTTATAAACAGGTGGCAGAAATTGAAGGCATTGCATCATAAATTCGCTATTCGATGGAAGGAAGATTATCTTAAAGCCCTCCATAAACGATATAAGTGGCAAAACATATCCCAAAACTTGAAAAGTGGCGATCTAGTAGTCGTTATGGATGATTTACTACCACCCAGCGAAAGGCGGCTAGGTAGAATAACCAAAACGTATCACGGCTCCGACAAAAACATCAGAGTCGCTGACATTCGAATTACAACAGGAACCATAACTCGACCCATTGTCAAACTCTGCTACTTGCCCATTTTAGATCATCCGAATTCAACTCAATAATGTCATATTTTCTAACTCTTTTCGCATCTTTATCCACACCTCATTTATTCCCACTCACCTCAATCATGTTCACCTCATACATATCTATTACACACTTCACATTTTATAGTAAACACAGATGCTAACACTTTTTCCCTTTCAGAGCCAACGTATCCGCAAGACAGGCACGCGAGTTGTACCACTGTGTCCTCTGTAGTGAGCGCCACTCTCTAAGGTACTGCCCGGAGTTCGTTATGATGAGGGTATCGAGCCGACGGTCAGTGATAAGAACTTTCCAATACTGCAGGAATTGTCTAGCAAAGAGCCACACATTGGACCGGTGCCACTCCGCGAGAACGTGCAAAAAGTGTAATGGCAGACATCACACGATGCTGCACCCGGAGCCTTTGGGTGACAGCTCAGCTTCCACCCGAACCACTTCACCAACAAGGCCCGAGAGGCCCAGCATTCTGGCCCGAGTGGGGGTTAGACCACAGCAGCCGGTGCGCACGGTACCCACAGTTCCCCGTCACCCTATGAGGAGAAACCCAATACGGTGGGACTCGCCTATACGTATTGCTCCTTCTACCAGAAGGAGCCTTTCTTCACGAAGAAGTCCGTCGCTAAATTTCCAAGACTGGCCAGAGTTGTCTCCACCAAGAGGCCAAGGTTCGCCATCTCGTCAACCTCATCGTCAACCTCAGCGGCAGCCTCAACGTCATAACCCAGGCCCACAACAACGCCGAAGGATGGTACCGAAATTGCCCGACCTGCGCATCCTGTCCAAGGCCATCATCTCAATAGCCTCGGTCTTGTGCGCCATTTCCAATGTTGCACAAGTGCAAGGCCGGCGCCATGGACAAATGTGAATTGTTCAATTATTATTATTGAATTCTACAATCATTCTTTTATATTATCAGTATTTTATATTATTAATAATTAAGAATTAAATAAATGAATTTCTAGTTTTTAAGTGTATAGATACCATAGCTAAATATTGTATTAGATTAAGATCTTGAATCATTGTAATAGATTAAGGAATTGGATTCTATTTACTTTCGTTAAGTAAGTTACTTGTCAAGTAACAATTGGTTTGCTCGTTCACTTCACTCTGGACCGGGCAAAGGTGAGCATCTACTCTTCTCTTCTCTTAATCTTAAATAAAATGAATTTATAACGTTTGAAACCTAAACCTCTTTAATTAATCACTTTGTGCATTCTTCTCTTCTCGTTCTGGGTTGATATTGTTGTCGAGTTAATTTTGTACGAAGAAATAACTCATCAACAATATTAACGTCAATCATCTTATACAGTCCACTCCTCTACCAAGAGACATTATCTCCACTTGTGCTTGCGAGGAATAAACGTACTCACCTCCACCCGCACTTGTTCAATCACCGTTCAAAACTTACAGAAAACAAGCCAAAAATTGGACCATATGGGCTTAACCTAACAGCAGAGTTAATTAAATTATTATCAATTTAAATTGCCTTTAATATCTTTAAAGTATGTACTGGTATTAAAGTTAACGAGCTGTTTACTTTTGGTACAAAATGGTCCATTTGTGTGAGAGGATCCAAAAGGGGCTTCCCAATAACGGTCACTTTTCTCTGGACTCTAGGTACTATAAAAGCATTACACTGTACAAAATTGCAAGTATTTGTATGCACTGGTATTACAAAAAGGTCCTTTTGTGTGGGAGGTACCAAACGGGGGTGACAATAACGCCCATTTTTCTCTGGACTCTAGGTACTATAAAATCATTACACTGTACACAATTTCAAGTATTTGTATGCACTGGTAGTAAAGTTATAAGCTGGTAAGTTTTGGTACAAAATGGTCCATTTGTGTGGGAGGTACCAAAAGGAGCTTGGCAATAATGTCCATTTTTCACTGTATTTTAGGTATTACTAAACCATTACACTATACAAAATTTCAAGTCATTGTATGCACTGGTAATAAAGTTATAAGCTTTTAACTTTTGGTTCAAAATTGGCCATTTGTGTGGGAGGTACCAAAAGAGGCGTGGCAACTATGCCCATTTTTCTCGAGGTAATGTAACTAATACTATATGTAGAATTTCAGAGGATTCAACTAAGTAGTATAGAAGTTATTAAATAATCAATATTTCACTAAATGTTAACCCTTTGTGGGGGAGGTACTAGAAGGTGTGGACCAATATGGCCCAACTTCGAACTTAGCCGGAGATGGAAGAATATATTAGCACATACCAAATGTTAAGTCAATCGGTTACATCTTTCGAGAGTTATCGTGCGCACAAGCCAGCAGACAGACGGGCGGACATTTAGGTTTAGGTTTAGGTTAGGGTGGCAGCCGTATTTTTTTTACAAGCTTTTTACAAGTTTAGGTCCCTAGTGTTACCACGGGCTGAAATGCCCATCATCGAAACCAACCTGTTTGATATATAAATTTATCGATAGTACGAATATCAGTACTGGAAAGATCTGTTAGGCTGCCTAAAAAGGCCGACCCCAGTATATCCAGTCGTCGTTTACTCAAAGCGGGACAGTCGCAAAGCAAGTGCTCAATGCTCTCCACTTCTTCCTCATCTCCACAGCTTCGGCAGAAGTCATTGGAGTCAATACCCAATCTATTGGCGTGTTCGCCGATCAAGCAGTGTCCCGTCAGAACCTGTACTAACGTAGACAATCGTTTCCTCTCTAGTGCGAGGAGATATTTTGACCTTCTCAGGTCATACCTTGGCCAGATTTGTCTAGCTACCCTGCAGGTGCCGATTTCTGTCCATCTATCGTTGGACTGCCTGATTGCCTCTTGCCTAAGCCAAAGCTTGCACGTGGATAGTGGCGCACCAATATATGCAAATTCTTCGAGAATTTGTAATGTCGTCCCTTTCCTAGCAAGTTCATCGGCTTTGCAGTTCCCCGGGATATCCCTATGCCCAGGCACCCATATGAGGTGTATATTAAACTGCTCAGCCATCTCGTTAAGAGATCTGCGGCAGTCGAGGGCTGTTTGTGGATTTAGGGATGTTGCCTCCAGAGAATTGATGGCAGCCTGGCTGTCCGAGTAAATGACAACGCCATTGTTGGTTACTATGTTGCGACTCAGCCACTTGGCGACTTCCCATATTGCCATTATTTCGGCTTGATAGACACTGCAGGTATCTGGTAGTCTGTGAGCTATATCCAGACTAAGTTCTTCACAGTGTACTCCGAAGCCAACCTTTTCATCAAGCTTCGAACCATCCGTGTAAAAGTGGAGATGGTTTATATTACCTGGTATTCTGCCGACCCATTCATCTCTGGCGGGAATCATAGTGATGTAATTTCTCTCGAAGGTGTACACTGTTGGTATATAGTCCACTCGGTCGGTTACCATAGCACTACACTTTGATATCCTCATGTGACCATAGTTCTTGTACCTCCACATTGATAGGCAGTTTAATCTTATTGCCGCTTTGGTTGCAACTTCTCTCGCCACAATATTAATCGGCAGTATATGGAGTAGGGCTTGTAGAGACTCGGTCGCTGTAGTCCTTAAGGCTCCGCTTATGCTCAGGCAGGCAGTCCTCTGAACCTTTGTTAGTAGGTTGGTAATGGTTAGTTTGTCAGTTGCCGTCCACCATACCACAATACCGTATAACAGTATTGGACGAACTACTGCTATATATATCCAGTGGACGATTTTAGGAGAGAGTCCCCACCGCGACCCTACAGCCTTTTTGCAGGAATATAAGGCGACGTTGGCCTTCCTTACACGTTCCAATACGTTAAGTCTAAATAACATTTTCCTATCTAGAATTATTCCTAAAAATTTTGCACTTTCAGAAAAGACTAGATCTGTTCCATTTATCCGAGGTGGAGGGTCCACATGTGGGACATTATTCATCCTAGTAAAGATAACCAATTCTGTCTTGTTGGGGTTAACGCCCAAACCGCTGCTTCTGGCCCATCTAGCCAACTTGTTCAGAGCCACCTGTAGGATGTCTCTGAGGACGTTTACGAATTTGCCACTCACTGCGATTGCCACGTCGTCCGCATATGCCACGACCTTGCAGCCACAACGTTCTAGATCTAGCAGGATTTCATTCACCGCTAGGTTCCAAATTATTGGAGACAATACTCCTCCTTGCGGGGTCCCTCTGTTTACATACCTTGTTAGAGTTGTGGACCCTAGACATGCTGTTATGCGTCTTCTGGTGAGCAGACTTTGAATTAGTCTAATCAAACTAGTGTTAACTTTTAGATGTGAGAGTGCCGCAATTACCGCATCGGAATGAATGTTGTTAAAAGCCCCTTCTATGTCAAGAAATGCCACCATGGTGAATTCCTTGAAATGCAGGGACGATTCGATAGTGCTCACAAGTTCGTGCAGGGCTGATTCAGTAGACTTGCCCTTGTTGTAAGCATGTTGGTTCCCCGACAGGAGTTTTGTATCCAGGTTTTCCCTAATGAAATGATCTAAAAGTCTTTCCAGACCTTTCAATAAGAACGAGGATAGGCTAATTGGTCTGAAGTCTTTTGGCCTAGTGTGTGATATCTTTCCCGCTTTAGGTATGAATACCACTTTGGTATCCCTCCATCGATTCGGGACGTATGAAAGCCTGATACAGCCTACATAAATTTTCTCCAGCCAGGGGATAATGTACTTTAACATTTTCTGCATTTCTGCTGGAGTGATGCCATCTGGTCCAGGTGACTTGAAGGGCTCAAAGCTGTTAATAGCCCAGCTTATTCTGGATCTCTCAGTCAAGAAGCTAGCGACGCTCGCAGTCCACTCGCACTCTTGTTGGTCCTGCTGATTCTCGGGTTCTGTTATAGAGTTCCCCGGGAAATGTGTGTCGAGCAGTACATTGAGCGACTGCTCGCTGTTTTTGGTCCAGTTATTTGCCTCATCCTGTAAATATCCCACTGTACAGGGTGAAGCAGATAATATCTTCCTCAGCCTAGCGGCGTCGGAGACCTTTTCCACTTCACCACAGAAGGTATACCAAGAGCGCCTTTGCGCCTTTCTAAGCTCCTTCTTATAGATCTTGAGTTGCTCTTTATAGGCATCCCAATCATTAGCGACCCCAGTAGATTTAGCCTTATTGAATAGCTTGTTGCAGGTCTTTTTCATAGCCGTTAGCTCAGAAGTCCACCATTGGGGTTTAGTTTTACCCTTGTACCTTGTTTTTGGACAGGCTTCTTCAAGGGATCTATTGAATGATATGGTGATATGATCGACCAGATTATCCAAACCGGCTTTGTCATTCGGTTCGTACGGAAGTTTAGAGTTGAGGACTTTCTTGAAATTCTTCTCATACAGATGCCACTTTGTCTTCCTTACATTTCTGTGGACGGCGGGTTTAGGCGCTTTTTCCGCGAGTTTGAACTCAATATAATGATGATCTGAGAATGAGTGGTCGTCCAGTACATTCCACCCAATAATTTTGTCTGACAGCCGGTCAGTAGCAAACGTTACGTCGAGTACCTCTTGTCTGTCTTTAATTGTGAAGGTCGGTTTATTACCTATGTTACAAATACTAAGATTGGTAGTTAGAATAAAGTCAAGAAGCGAATCACCCCTATTGTTTATATCCGTACTACCCCAGATAGTATGATGAGCGTTCGTGTCTGCGCCAATAATCAGCTCGAGCTCGTCAGACGTTGCTTCTTTTACTACTTCCCTGAATAGAGCAGTCGGTACTACAGATTCATAAGGCAAGTAACTGGAGACCACCCAATATATGCGATTACCGATCTCCAGGCCGATCTCATTCGCTTTGTCATTCTGATGTCTTTTTGTAGGTCGCAAATCAGCTGTTTTTCGCATAGTCATGCGAACGTTCGACATCGTGGGTCAGGCGGTTAGTATTATAAAATAAAAAGGCTGCAAAAGTATCACAGTTGAAAAAAAGGGGCAAAATTGCTCCAAAGCACTATAAGTTTGAAACAAAAGAAATTAAACTTATGATTTAATAATTATAATAAAATAAAATGTGTTAAACAAGAAAGAAAAAACTATTAATTGAAGACATGCGAAGCTTGGACAAAGATAAGGAAGGATAAGGATTTGTCTAGGTCAACTAGATTGAGATAATTTTTTGTTGAGGTTTACTTTCATGTCGTTTCATGTAGCGAAGTAGATAACTTAAAATCAAGGACTTAATTGCTGCTTAAGGTAGTTAAGATGTGGTGACATCCATCCTTCAGGTAAAGTGGTGAGATTCATTCCAATTCGCGGTAAAGGCTCATTTACCAAACAAAGATAAGTCAAACAGAGTTTTCTGGCTGAACGCCAGTCACGGCTCCGGCTGCGGAAAGCCCATATACATTTTACTGGTCACGTCGTTGCCCAAATTGATGGAGACCGGGCGAGATACATACAAGTCAAGGGATCGCCATCTCTGCCTCGAAGCCAGTCACAACACCACCATCACAACACCACAAGCTGGAATAAAATACCAATATAGGTTTTGGAACCCGTATTGGGAAATACTTGACCAGACTTTAAAATTCGTCAGAAAATTACAGCGGGATTATCGTATGTGGAGACATGTTTCCAATTATTTCCCACCTTTTCATGGATTTTTTTAAGTTCTGCTACAAAAGTCGACGAGTTATGTGATGGTTTCTTCCAGCCAACACAGTTGTTGTGTCAGACCCGAAAAATTGCGCTGTGGCGAATATCATTAACGCTTTCGCTGTTATTGCAACTGGCGCTAGCCAACTGCATTGTAGGAATATGTTTTAATCAAAATAACAATATGAGTGCATAAAATATATTCATAAATTCATTTGCAGTTTCCTATGTGTTTTTTTATGCAAGATGCTTTTTTTCATTTAAGAAGTACTGAAATATTAGTAATGTTGGAGTAACTAAAAATTTTGGTTTTGTCCACCGATGTCATGGACATGTTGAAGAAAGTTGTAGTGTGAACTTTCTGTAAATGAGAAAAACCCAGACATGGAGAGAGAGACAGAGAGAAAAGGCACGTAGTTTCGAGTTGGAGAAAGTTGTAGTGTTAACTTCTGTAAATGAGAATAACTTAGACCTGGAGAGAGAGAAAAGGCACGTAGTTTCGTAGAAATCAACTACACAAGCTAATACGTAATGTTGAAGTGATTGCCTTGCTAAAACAGGGAATAAAAACCCAAGTTAAGTTTTAGAGAGATTTTATTTAACCTTTCCTCAGAGTTGAGATGTGGTTCCCTCGGCTGCCGTGAATAAAAGAGGCAAATACGAGGTGTAGTTTATTTGAGAAACCTCCGAGTAAAAGTAATATGGCGGAGCACAAAAAGGATAACAATTAATCCAAGTTTCTTTGAAGTAAGTAAGGGATGAAATACTTAATTTAAAAAAAAATACATAAAATTCTATTACAATTAAAGAAATGTTCAACGATATTAAACATACTCCCCTTGGCACAAAGGGCCAATATGATGGGTGGAAGGATTGCTGATGATGTGGTAATGATGCCAATGTTGGTGAGTGGTGAAGTGTTGTTGCTCAATGAGTTGTTAAAGAAATGCGTTCAAAAACCCGGTATTTCTGCGATGAAAGGTGCTTTTTCATAATATGGTATGATGATGAAGTGTGTGAAAAGTGAGAGATTTGCTTTGTGATATCTCTGCTGAAGATCAGCTGCAATGATCGAGTATAGAAGAAAGTGGGAAGCGATTTAAAATATTGTCTTTTCTTCTGTATTCACACTTGTTTTTTTCTAGATTCACACTTGCATTTTTTTCTGCAATTCTCTTTTGAAGTTGCATTTGCGTTCAGGCAACGTATTATGTTTCGACAATTTTATTTTCGTCGTTCATTAAAATTTATTAAATTTAATAAATTTCATTAAAATGTATGTCGCACAAATTTACATATGTTGAACCGAGCACAAAACTACGAATATTAAATAAAAAGGAATGCGAAAATGTCAAAAAAAATCACCACTTCACAGCGAAAGAAAACACATTGCAAAAATATTGCGAGTACGGAAGATTTTTTTCTCCCCCCTCACCGACTGCGTCCCTCTCCCACAAACACTGCAATTCAGCACAAAAAAATTGCATGTGTGAATCCAGACTATATCTGGGTGCATTTGTAAGTAGGGATTGTGGTACTTTGCCCTCATCTCATTTTAGTAAATTTCAAAATTCCGCCGGGATGTAGATTTGAATACACATGTTCAAATCTACATGAATACAAGATGTTGGTTACATTGCGTTGTGTGGGATTTGAACCAAGAACCTTTTAACTTGTAAATCCGATGCGCTTCCACTGCGCCACCATGCCAGTTGGAATTTTGTTGTCTAGAGAGATATAAAGAGAGAATAAGTAAATACTGAAATTGGAAATATATTATTTATTCAGTGGGACTTCTTCTCGTTTTAATTGCCGTCAACGTCCTTAGACCAATATGTATCACTTAGGGATCCATTTAACATTACCTTCTTGTTGGAGACCAGTGCTGTAAATACAAGGTTATTTTTGTCCTTTACTTTACTCCGGAGCCGCAATCGTGTTCTCTTCTGTTGGCATTGAAGTGAGTTAGATAGATTACATTTGCTACCACATATTTTGTTTTTTTGAGACGAGTCGAGACCTGAGTTTGTGTTTTTTAGTCACCTCAATTGAAAGCGGAACTGTGATATTCTACATTTAGAATTGCATTTTTACGTTGTATAAAACTTTGGAAGTGTATGTCTTGGCTGGGTTTGAACCGCTGACCTCACGTATAATAGTCCGACACCCTATGCAATAGGCTGTTGGCTTTAACTGGCAATTGTACTATAGGGTGATTCATTTCGAGGTTCCCTACTTTTCTAAAGAAAAACACACAGAAAATTCAAATTGAATGTGGAATGTTTATTATCATTTGAAAGAACATTCTTTGGCATTTATTTTTTGAAGATTATGTCTATCAAATGTTGGCCGCGGCTACGTCTCAGATGGTCCATCTGTTGAATCCAACTTTCGGTCACTCGTTCGAGGATTTCGACTGGTAACTGGCGAATGACACGCGTCAACGTTGTTCAGGCGTAAGTCTTTCCATGATGAAATGCCAAACAATACTTAACAAAAATAACATGACAGCATGACATGACTCACACGTGATATGTCAAAAAACGGCTATTGAAAAAAGAATCTCTACTTGGATCACCCGTTATAACATTACACTAATTTATCTGTCAATTTGTTGTCAAAACGTTGTAAACGTTGTTCAGGCGTTAGTCTTTCCATGATGAAATACCAAACAATACTTAACAAAAATAACATGTCAAAAAAGGCTATTGAAAAAAGTATCTCTACTTGGATCACCCTATATTTGGAAGTGAGCGTGTGTTTGTTACATATTTTGTTGAGCTATTGAAACGAAAGTTATATGCAATTTTCGTCATAATTTTGCATTTCCATGCTTTAAAAATAATTTCATTAATTTTTTGAGCTAGAAAAAATTTCTTTGGAAATTTGTCCTCGGTGGGGATAGAACTCGCGACCTCCTGGTTACCAGCCGGATGTTCAAGCACAGATCCACAAGCGGATGTTGTAATTGGCCGGCTATTAAAGAGGTGAGTATGATGACATTGCAACGATTTGTAAGGGATACTTTGTCACCTTAATCGCAAAAATTATATTTATAGAATTGTATGGGAAGGAGATGAAACGAGTATGTACATATGTCAGTCGCCGCCTGTCGTAGCGAACGGACGTGTTATCGCAGAGCGGATAGTTTTTAACCTATTACGCAATACCTATTCACCTACCTACTACGCAACCAGGAGGTTTGTTTTTTATAAAGCGTAGGTTGAATTGGATGTATCGGTCTCTGGACAGATATTTCTGAGCTCAGTCTGGAAGGCCTATACCGACGTACCTATTACGGGCTAATACTGGCTGTGGGGGTGTCTCCCCCAACCAATTTATGATTAAACCAAAAAAGACGAAGGAGATTACGGCGCAGGATAGGGAAAACCCAATGCCGGCGACAAGCGTTGATTCACTCACGAGTCATGTGTCGTCGTTATCGAACAATCGTGAGCAAGCAACTTCTACGAGCTTTGGTGTCTTGGATCCCGTAGTCGAAAATGAAACAAGAGCACATCCAGCCGCAGACAAAACAAATGATAAGACAGATGAAGCAGAACCCAGCCGGGGCTTTAAGCAACCCCAGCCTTTAAAAGCCAGTGGGGACTCTGACTCTGAATCATCAAATGAAAACAATATACTATTGTTGCTAACTGAAAGAGACTGTCAGGGGCACAAAGAAGGAAACTGAATAAGTTGAACCGACAGAACCTATTACGGGATGAACCTGACAATTCTACCTCCAATACAAACATGGAGGCCGCTAAAAGAGTCAGGTCTCCCGAAGAACATAGCGCTGTGAAAGTGACTAAGAAGAAAAGGGGCTCGCCGTCTTCCAGTAATTCGGATAAGCCTAACGTAACCACACAAAAGGAGGTCTCTAGTCTGGGTCCTTCGATTGTGGGCGGTAAAGTTGACGCAATAACGCAGTTCAAGTCAACCAAATCATCCGTTAAGGATGAGGCTTTAACCAAAAAGACTCTACAGACACGGAAAAATCAATTGGCCATAAAGAAGGGTAAGAAGCCACCGTCTTATTCTAATATAGCTAAACAACATTTTCGAGACGATCTATGCTACGCCATAATTGATAGCAGTAGTGCATCTGGCAGAATCCCCGAAGACCAAAAGAGTAACTTCGAAGATTTGGTCTATACGAGGGTAGCGGAATACGTCCTCGAATCTAAGGATGAACCACCAATCGAAGTAATGAGTTGCAAGTTTGAGAGGGGTGTTTTGATGCTAAGGCTGGCATCACAACGCTGCGCTGGTGTCCTCGTAAAACTTGTGGATAGCTTCCCCTCACCTTGGGATGGCGCAAAGCTAAAATTGGTAAGAAAAAGCGACAATCCTGAACTCATAAAAACGACCCTATATGTTAAGGGATGTCCCAGTAAGTTCTCATCAGAGTACATACTCGACATCATTGGCAAACAGAATTCAAAACTTTCCGTGAGAAAGTGGGAAGTCTTCTATAGGAAGGATGATACCGAGGGTACTCTCCTCGTGTTAGGCATAGACCCAGAATCCAAGAACAATCTTGTCATGGCGAAGGGCGTGGCGTACTTCTTGATCTGGACAGTCTTTTCCAAATTGGAAAGGTCCCGATTGGCAGGACAAATGAATCCAGTCCAAATATACTGTCTGAAGAGGCAAACACTGGTATTGAACGGATGGAGACAAGTGAGACACTGCCAAAAACGGATGTGGAAGTAGTCAATAACACCACCAGTTCACCAATAGTACCGCCACTTTTGCAGGAAGTTCCCAGCAAAGGTGGTGATCAAAATAAAAAGAGCCACAAAACGATTCAAACCAATGAGGGAGCGACAAAAAATAACACCGCCTCCCAAAATTGTCGACTGGAAGATGGTGTAATAGGTAGTGAACGAAAGGAGGAGAATGACCCACTACCAAATAATGAGGGGGTGCCACCAGATAGGATAGACTCCCAAAAGAAACTTTTACTGGAAGGACAATGATTGAGGTCATCCAGATAAACCTCCACCGGAGCGAGACAGCATCCAACGCTCTGATGGACATCATAAATAAAGGCAGGGTTCATATTGCTTTGATCCAGGAACCATGGACAACTAGCAACAAGGTTACTGGATTAACCCATGTGAACTATAACCTTTTCTACGCTAACGCAGGTACTCGTCCAAGGACTTGTATTCTGTGCCATAAAAACTTATGTTTTATTTTCTCTCCAGAGTTGTCAACATCGGACGCAACGGTGCTGAGGCAAGGTAATGGAAATATGTACCTGGCGTCAATATATCTGCCATTCGATGCGCCGTCAAAAAACGGCTATTGAAAAAAGAATCTCTACTTGGATCACCCGTTATAACATTACACTAATTTATCTGTCAATTTGTTGTCAAAACGTTGTAAACGTTGTTCAGGCGTTAGTCTTTCCATGATGAAATACCAAACAATACTTAACAAAAATAACATGTCAAAAAAGGCTATTGAAAAAAGTATCTCTACTTGGATCACCCTATATTTGGAAGTGAGCGTGTGTTTGTTACATATTTTGTTGAGCTATTGAAACGAAAGTTATATGCAATTTTCGTCATAATTTTGCATTTCCATGCTTTAAAAATAATTTCATTAATTTTTTGAGTTAGAAAAAATTTCTTTGGAAATTTGTCCTCGGTGGGGATAGAACTCGCGACCTCCTGGTTACCAGCCGGATGTTCAAGCACAGATCCACAAGCGGATGTTGTAATTGGCCGGCTATTAAAGAGGTGAGTATGATGACATTGCAACGATTTGTAAGGGATACTTTGTCACCTTAATCGCAAAAATTATATTTATAGAATTGTATGGGAAGGAGATGAAACGAGTATGTACATATGTCAGTCGCCGCCTGTCGTAGCGAACGGACGTGTTATCGCAGAGCGGATAGTTTTTAACCTATTACGCAATACCTATTCACCTACCTACTACGCAACCAGGAGGTTTGTTGTTTATAAAGCGTAGGTTGAATTGGATGTATCGGTCTCTGGACAGATATTTCTGAGCTCAGTCTGGAAGGCCTATACCGACGTACCTATTACGGGCTAATACTGGCTATGGGGGTGTCTCCCCCAACCAATTTATGATTAAACCAAAAAAGACGAAGGAGATTACGGCGCAGGAGAGGGAAAACCCAATGCCGGCGACAAGCGTTGATTCACTCACGAGTCATGTGTCGTCGTTATCGAACAATCGTGAGCAAGCAACTTCTACGAGCTTTGGTGTCTTGGATCCCGTAGTCGAAAATGAAACAAGAGCACATCCAGCCGCAGGCAAAACAAATGATAAGACAGATGAAGCAGAACCCAACCGGGGCTTTAAGCAACCCCAGCCTTTAAAAGCCAGTGGGGACTCTGACTTTGAATCATCAAATGAAAACAATATACTATTGTTGCTAACTGAAAGAGACTGTCAGGGGCACAAAGAAGGAAACTGAATAAGTTGAACCGACAGAACCTATTACGGGATGAACCTGACAATTCTACCTCCAATACAAACATGGAGGCCGCTAAAAGAGTCAGGTCTCCCGAAGAACATAGCGCTGTGAAAGTGACTAAGAAGAAAAAGGGCTCGCCGTCTTCCAGTAATTCGGATAAGCCTAACGTAACCACACAAAAGGAGGTCTCTAGTCTGGGTCCTTCGATTGTGGGCGGTAAAGTTGACGCAATAATGCAGTTCAAGTCAACCAAATCATCCGTTAAGGATGAGGCTTTAACCAAAAAGACTCTACAGACACGGAAAAATCAATTGGCCATAAAGAAGGGTAAGAAGCCACCGTCTTATTCTAATATAGCTAAACAACATTTTCGAGACGATCTATGCTACGCCATAATTGATAGCAGTAGTGCATCTGGCAGAATCCCCGAAGACCAAAAGAGTAACTTCGAAGATTTGGTCTATACGAGGGTAGCGGAATACGTCCTCGAATCTAAGGATGAACCACCAATCGAAGTAATGAGTTGCAAGTTTGAGAGGGGTGTTTTGATGCTAAGGCTGGCATCACAACGCTGCGCTGGTGTCCTCGTAAAACTTGTGGATAGCTTCCCCTCACCTTGGGATGGCGCAAAGCTAAAATTGGTAAGAAAAAGCGACAATCCTGAACTCATAAAAACGACCCTATATGTTAAGGGATGTCCCAGTAAGTTCTCATCAGAGTACATACTCGACATCATTGGCAAACAGAATTCAAAACTTTCCGTGAGAAAGTGGGAAGTCTTCTATAGGAAGGATGATACCGAGGGTACTCTCCTCGTGTTAGGCATAGACCCAGAATCCAAGAACAATCTTGTCATGGCGAAGGGCGTGGCGTACTTCTTGATCTGGACAGTCTTTTCCAAATTGGAAAGGTCCCGATTGGCAGGACAAATGAATCCAGTCCAAATATACTGTCTGAAGAGGCAAACACTGGTATTGAACGGATGGAGACAAGTGAGACACTGCCAAAAACGGATGTGGAAGTAGTCAATAACACCACCAGTTCACCAATAGTACCGCCACTTTTGCAGGAAGTTCCCAGCAAAGGTGGTGATCAAAATAAAAAGAGCCACAAAACGATTCAAACCAATGAGGGAGCGACAAAAAATAACACCGCCTCCCAAAATTGTCGACTGGAAGATGGTGTAATAGGTAGTGAACGAAAGGAGGAGAATGACCCACTACCAAATAATGAGGGGGTGCCACCAGATAGGATAGACTCCCAAAAGAAACTTTTACTGGAAGGACAATGATTGAGGTCATCCAGATAAACCTCCACCGGAGCGAGACAGCATCCAACGCTCTGATGGACATCATAAATAAAGGCAGGGTTCATATTGCTTTGATCCAGGAACCATGGACAACTAGCAACAAGGTTACTGGATTAAGCCATGTGAACTATAACAGTTTCTACGCTAACGCAGGTACTCGTCCAAGGACTTGTATTCTGTGCCATAAAAACTTATGTTTTATTTTCTCTCCAGAGTTGTCAACATCGGACGCAACGGTGCTGAGGCAAGGTAATGGAAATATGTACCTGGCGTCAATATATCTGCCATTCGATGCGCCGACATTGCCACCTACGTCGGAATTACAACGTCTGGTGAGGGAATCCAAACACACAAGTAATGAGTTATTAGCTGGATGTGACGCCAACTCCCATCATATCGCTGGGGGTAGTACTAACACCAATAAAAGGGGACACGCCCTTATCGAATTTTTGAATACAAATGACCTCATAACTCTTAACATAGGAAACACTGCAACCTTTGTTAACAAAATTAGGGAAGAAGTATTAGATATAACGATATGTTCAGAAAATCTTATTGATGAGATTCATGAGTGGAGGGTTTCGGATGAACACTCCTATTCAGACCACCGTTATATAAGGTTTAAAATTGCACGACCACCGCCAAACCCCATAAGTTTCCGTAATAAGGCTAAGACCGACTGGACTGAATTCGGAAATCTACTTAGAAATCGATTGGGGCAGCCTACACGCGATTATCTATGTGCAGAAGACATTGATATCAATGTTAAGAAGATTACCGAGGCTCTTGTAAAATCATTCGAAGATAGTTGCCCACTTCGAGAAAGGAAATCTGCCTTTGAGAAACCCTGGATGACAGGACAAATTCGCTCGATTGGCAAAGATGTCCGCAGACTTTACAATAGAGCTCGACGTAAAAAACAACTCCTGGAGGCTTTTCTGTGAACAGGTAGACAGCGTTAACAGCATGTCTAAAATGAAAAAGTTCCTCTCAAAAACTCATGTCCAAACCGAAACACTGGTGGATGAAACGGGTAAAAGGATGGAAACTATAGAGGATACCGTAAGGCTCTTGATGAAAACTCATTTTCCGACTGGTAATGCTGGACCAACAGAGGAACAGTTACAGAATGAAAATGTATTGCATCAAGTACCTATTACGGATATAACAGATGGTATGGTTAAAGAAGCGATAAAAAGTTTCTCTCCCTTTAAGGCTGCGGGACCGGATAGAATATTTCCAGCACTTCTGCAGAATGAGGTGGATCTGGTATCAACTCATCTGGCTGGAGTGTTCACTGCATGCCTAACCCATTCGTATACCCCAAAAAAACTGGCAGGAATCAAGGGGGGTCTTCATACCAAAGCCTGGCAAGGCGAGTTACACGACCCCAAAGGCTTATCGACCCATTAGCCTTACTTCTTTCCTGTTAAAAACAATGGAGCGAATAATTGATGACATGGTCAAAGGTAAAATAGCGGATGACAGACTAAAATTCAAACAACACGCCTATGTCAAAGGAAGATCAGTGGAAACAGCTCTGCATGAGGTAGTGCACCACATAGAAGAGTCCTTCAGTAAAGAAATGTATACACTTCCTGTTTGCATAGACATTGAGGGCGCATTTAACAATGTACAGACCGATACACTTATCCAGTCCTTAGACGAGTTTCAGGTTGACCGGGCGCTGAAAAACTGGATCAACAATATGCTAAGAAATAGGTGGATTATTTGTGGGTCATATGACGTAAAAATTAGAGACAAGGTAAATCGTGGTATACCTCAGGGGGGCATTTTATCGCCTCTTCTATGGGTTACGACGATACATAGTCTCCTAAAAGCCCTCACCAATGAAGGACTTAAACCAGTCTGTTATGCAGATGACGTTGTAATACTTCTAAGAGGCTTTCAACCAAATCTTTTATGCAGAAGAGCTGAAGAGGCACTTAACATAGCATATAACTGGGCACAACCACGGGGATTAAATGTTAACCCAGACAAAACAGAAATATGTCTATTTACAAGGAAAACGAAGATCCCACGTTTTACCCCGCCTCCATTCCTGAATAAGACAATTGCTTTAACTAAAAAGGTAAAATACTTGGGAGTAATCTTGGACGGGTCTGGGACTTTTTATTGATGAACCAGAAGTCGAACTTCACTTCCGCCTCCCTGACCATAACACGGTATTTCAAGCAGAAGTTCGAGCAATCACGGAGTGTGTGAACTGGCTCAGTAACACGACAAAGCCTAAATATGCCAACATCTTCACAGATAGCCAAATGGCGATTCAAGCAATAACATCGGAAAGGGTCAAATCCAGAGCTGTGTTGGACTGTAAAAGAACGATAAATGATTACTCAGCCCATGGTCAATTGCGTATTTGTTGGGTACCAGGACACAACGGAGTGATTGGAAATGAACGGGCAAACAACTTGGCTTCAAAGGGCAGAGAACTTCGAGTAATAAACTTGAAATATTGGAAACCTTTCGAAGCCACGAAAAATGAGTTGAAGCACTGGGCAGTGATGGCTCATAAAACTGTGTGGAATAGCGCAACAGTAGGAGCAACTGCAAAGATACTATGGGGTGACCCAAATGAAAAGAAAACAAGAAGTCTTCTGAAACTAAACAAGATCGATATTAGTAAGATGATGAGTGTTCTAACGGGACACTCAAGCTTACAAGCACATCTTCGTCGCATAGGACCAGCAGGAAACGACGAATGCAGGGCATGCAGAGAAAACATCGAAACGATGGAACATTTTCTGTGTCACTGCCCGGCTTTCACACATGCAAGATCCCAACATTTCGGGTCCGACATATTACCAGACTTGACTCATCTCAGAGAATATGACTGGAAGATACTGAGAAAATTCGTGTCTAGTACCGATTTTCTGTAACTCGCGAGGTATAAAAAGATCATAAATAAGGAGCGCACAACAGGCCGAACCACTGGCTTAAGTGTATGTCCATGGACATGAGACGTTTAAACGTCCCCAGCAAAAAATAAAAGAAGTACTGCCAAAAGAATAACATTATAAGTACTTCCAATTCATAAGTATCAACATTTTTTCGGCATTTAATGAAGTTCTTCTAAATAACTAACCAAAATGTAATTTCGGAATATAAATTATTAACTCAAGAATGCATAATTTTAAAACGATTGGATGTAAAATGAATCTTGTGAAGTGATATAAGTCCAGATCGGAAGGAACATATGTATGAGGGCTATGATATATATGTAAAATACTGCGTCTATAGTGCTAAAGGGAAGAAATATATACTTATATGGCGGCTATATCAGAATTAGTGAATGGTTCTGGAAGCTAGTCGACTTTTTCATCAATTAAATTTCGTTTCAGTCGACTAGGTTGATAAATCGGACCTACAAGTTGACTTTTTCATAGCCGATTAAAATAACATATAGTCATTTCAAAGTTTGCTGATTTTCTTCGAAATATGTTAAATTTTGGAATTGTAGTACATTGGATTGCGATAAAAACGTCAAAAAATCACGATTTTATTCAAGAAAAAAAGACGTAACATCAAGTGCTCGTTTTTGATAAAGAACAAAAGGCGTAACTCACATTGTATTAGACAGAACGTACTGTATTCATCTATTTAACTTTTGTAGTTGTTCTCTTGTAGCTGTTTTGATTTTTATAAATCGTGTTTGACACCTATTTTAGATGCAAAATTCTATATGGGTCTGTATTTAAATTTGGTCTTTATCTGAAGGGTATCCATTTTTTTTTTATCAAATTTCGCAGTGTTCGTGATTCTATAAACTAATCTCTGCCAAATTTAATAATGCTCTGATGTAAAACATGAAAGCACATTTTTCCAACCTTGCTAGTGACCGTTTATTCTCGGATTATAAAATTCTTTGTGCAAAATATAGTACATTTGGCTAAAATATGACTTCTATGGAGCTTAGATGCAAAATCGGAAGGTACACATCCATGCGAGTATGTGGGGCTATATGTAAATTTGAACCGATATTGTTCACACTGATATTAACTGTTAAAATAAGACACTCTTTACCAAATTTCATGAACATCGAAAGGAAATTATATCTTCTGTAGAGGGTATAAGCTAAATCGAAGGTACATTCATATATATTACGATATCTGGTTCTAAACTGATATTCAAATAGTTAACAGATTTTTGATCGTTCGCCGTAGACGAAAGAAATACGGATTGTCTTTCAATTTCAATACGAATTGTCTTGTCCCAAAATAAAGATATGTACAAAATTTCTTTGAGATCGGACTATATTTGTGACCTGCACATAGATTACAAGAACGCATGCACAAACTGACATAGCTAAATCGGTTCAGAAAGTGATTCTAAGTCGATCGGTATAATAAACGATGGTTCTATATATCTCTTCTCATTTTTGGTGTTAGAAACAAATGCATAAAATCATAATAAATTGTACCACAGTGTGGTGTAGGTTATAATTAAATAATTTTAAAAGAAATTATGGTAATTAAATATACCATACCATAAATACTGTACCACACTGGGAAAACTTTTTTTTGTGAGAATGTTAATTACACTATGGGGTCACACTTTTCAAGAGCCATCTACACCATACAGATTACAGACATCTTCAAATGTCCTAAACATACATACATATGTATATATGATCGTTAATCTCTTTGGCCAATAGTATATTATTTTTATGTTCCCTTCCCTATGTCAACATTTGTATTCCTTTAAAAAATCCTTTAAAAAATGAAATCTCTGGACCCAAAGATGTTAATAAGAACGACATACATTCATCAAATAAATACAACACCAAAAAAGCAAATCTTACAGTGCTTTAAAAGAGTTGTGCAAAAGTGGTGACAAAGAAGTACTTCCCCGGCGCGACAACCCCTTGTTAAATTCATTGGTGAAAATCCAAATTATAACAACTTCCGGATCATAAGTTGGGGATTTTTATTGCTTCTTTGGGCGCTCTTTTTTTGCTGGGTCTCCTCTCTTCAACCTAACCTAACCTAACCTACATATGTATATAACAAAAAAGATTAGAATACATACAGGGTGGCTGATGAATATAGCTACATTAAGAAACTCACATAACTTTTTTTTTAGCAGTGTATGGAATTCAGTTTTCTTTTATTCATGTTAAAGCTCATTAAATTCAATTAAATATAGCTTAATTAGTTTTAAAAATAATGGCTCGTTGATGCATGTGCGGCATCTTACCAAAAAGCTGTTCATTACTGCTTGGAGAGACGGGAATAGCCGCAATTGTTTCTCGAATGGATTGCTTTAGTTCATTCAAATTTGTTGGTTTTGCTTTGTAGACTTCCTGTTTGCAATAACCCCACACGAAAAAGTCAGGTGCAGTAAGGTCAGGCGACCTGGGGAGCCAACGGAATTTGGAGTTTCTGGATATCAGCTTATTGGGAAATTTTCGCCGCAATTCTGTCATAACAGGCCGGGCATTGTGAGGAGTTGCACCATCTTGCTGAAACCACACAGAGTTGAAAGAAATTCTCATTCGGCGTAATTCTGGATAAAAAAACTCTCTCAACATGCTCAAGTAACGGCCTCCAGTAACTGTAACGGTGTGACCGTTTTCTTCGAAGAAGTAGGGCCCGACAATGCAGCGTGATGAAACTGCACACCACACTGTGACACGAAGTGGATGCAATTCCGTCTCATGGAGTATCTGTGGGTTGGAAGCACTCCATATTCGACAATTTTGTTTTTTTATGTTGCCGTTTAAATCGTAATGGGCCTCTTCAGACATGAAAAGACAGTTCAACATGTTTCCGTCCTCTTCCACCATTTGAAGCATCTTCTGGCAAAATTCCAAGCGAATCGGGAAGTCTGCTGAGTTCACTTTGTTGGCCATTTGAATTTTATATGGGAATAACTCCAAATCTTTTTGCATAATTGACTGCAATGACTGTCTGCTTATACCCATTTGAGCATATAAGGTTCTTGTCGAAACTCTTGGATTGTTTTGTATGGCATCAGCTACAGCAGCGATTGTTTCCTCCGTCCGAACTGAAGGGTTTCGATGTTAAGGTCTTCTGTTGACTGTCCCATGCTCGGAGGATTGCCGCCAAACGTGCCCCTATACTCTCTTTGAACTGAAACTACGGACTTCAGTGCGTAATAGCGGCGGACAATCCAAATTCTTGTTTCAGTGTCCCAGTTATCAATTTTTGTTAAATCTAAAAATCAATCTGCAAAATAAAAAAAAAATAACCAGATTGATTAAATAGAAAAAAGGTTATTAAATTTTTTTTTGGTAGCAGCTTTCATCAGCCACCCTGTACATATGTTTGCTTGTTATGTGGTTTTGAAAATACATGGAAAATTTTATATTTAGAAATCAGGCGGATTTTAAACGAAAAAGGAAACTGATGTGGTCGTATTACACATGTATGTAATTGTTTCAACAGTTTCGATTTTAGAGCAATTTTCTTCGGGAATTATAGTCATTTTTACGAATTGTATTAATAATTTATGTGTTTTGAGCGAAATATTATTTTGTGTTTTTCACTACACTGAAAGATAAGAGAACATATGTTTTGCAATCTGCTGAAGAGATTTTAGATGTGTTTTGTTGGTTTTTATCGTGCGGTGTCGCAAACGATTAGTTAGTTGGTGAAATGGACTGTATATGGATATAATTAGGGTTTTTGCGGTGAATTAAATATATGTACCTGTTACATATACCATGAGGTATGCTGAGCGGTGTTATATACTAGTTAGTTAGTCGGTATAGAAACAAAGATAATATTTTTTTTCTCATTTCGTTTATTTTCAATCTATTTATATATAAACATTAAGCAAATTTATTTAAAACTAATCAAATGGTAGTAATGCAAAGTTTTAATGAACTTAACAAACATAATACTTTTTAAATCTATGATACATTAATTGGGTAGATTATTCTAAGAAGGGTAAATCTAGTACATGTGGTATTTTTAGTCTTCTAACTTCCTGTCTGTCATCTAACAAATTCAAAGCTAATAAATTCGGGTGGAGACTTAGTCTTCTCAGGTAGTTTGTACTGAATGTCTTATTTTCACTTTTTACATTAGGGACACCAAGGTCATTGTGTATATTATTATTGTTGACAAACCAAGGAGCGTTCGTTATTAATCGAAGAGCTTTAGACTGGTATCTCTGAAGTATTTAGATATTGGAGTTACTCGCTGTTCCCCATAACTGAATCTCATACGACCACACAGAGAAAGTCAATGCCTTTGCAAATTACCTTGAATCCGTTTTTACACCAAATAGTGGCACGTCTACCATATATCTTCCCGAGATAGATGAAACAATTCCTCGTCCACTTAAATTCAGGTTAAAAGATATCGAAAATTCGGTCAAAGACCTTAAAATAAAGAAATCTCCTGGCAAAGATGGTATAAATGTCAGAATGATAGAAGAACTACCATTATATGCCCTGAAAATGGTTTTGTTCATTTTTAATAGCATTTTGCGTGTGGGTTACTTTCCTTTATCCTGGAAGATATCGGAAATTGTGATGATTCCAAAAACTGGAAAAGATCCGACCAAAGTAAACTCATATCGTCCGATAAGTTTGCTATCGATACTTTCAAAAATTTCGAAACAATTTTTATGAAGAAAATTACCCCACATATAGTTTCAAATAACATAATACCCGATCACCAATTTGGTTTTCGGAAGCGTCATAGTTCCATAGAACAAGTTCATCGTGTTGTTAAATACATCAGAAAGGCTTTTGAAAACAAAGAATATTGTTCTGCTCTATTGATAGATATATCGCAAGCTTCTGGCACGATGGATTGTTAAACAAAATATGTGTACTTTTACCAAGTAACTCGCATAAAATGCTCAATAGCTATTTATCAAACCGGTCGTTTGTAGTAAAATCGAATGGTATTTCTTCTAGCCCTAAGAAAATAACTGCCGGCGTTCCTCAGGGCAGCATACTGGGACCTATTCTATACATAATATATACAGCAGACATGCCCACAAACACATTTACTCGTACGTCCACTTTTGCGGATGATACTGAAAAATGGAGAATAGTGGTAAATGCTACAAAATGCACTCATGTTACCTTTACCCTAAGACGAAATACTACTCATCCAATAACCATCTTCAATTCGTTGATTCCTCAGAAAGATCACGTGAAATATCTTGGAATTCACTTAGATCGTCGTTTGACATGGACTCACCACATAGGTTCTAAGATAACACAAATAAAACTCCAAACGAATCAACTTCAATGGCTGATTGGCAAACGGTCTGTTCTAGACCTCGAGTATAAAGTCCTTTTATACAAATTTGGACATATGGTATCCAGCTCTGGGGTACAGCGTGCGCTTCAAACATATGCAAATTACAAAGAAGACAGTCGAATATTCTTCGTTTAATTACAGGTGCAACTTGGTATATAAGAAACGCAAATATCCATAAGGACCTCAACATTCCAACCGTCGCTGAGGAAATCCGAAAATACTGCCGAAACTATGTGGACAAACTATCCGATCACCCAAATATCCTGGCCAGACAAATTCTAATCAATGAAAGAAACTCTCGCCTTAGAAGAAGAAATACACTGGATTTACTAGTATATAGAACTGGTCCCAACACTCTCCCTTGCGGAACTCCAGATTTAATATAAACAATTTGTGAATCTTCATTTTTTATGTTTACGTAAAAATTCCTGTTACTCAAATAAGATTTAATGAGAAGATAGAAAGGTGTGGGTAGTATGATTTTATTTTTAAAAATAGGCCATCATGCCACACTCTGTCAAATGCCTGTTTAACATCATTGTTCTTTGCCACGTTTCACGCAAGCGTCTTTTTACTTTAATAAGCTGACGAATCTCAACGGTTGTGTGGAAGCTAGAACACTTTACACTATCCACTGGTGTTGATTCAAAAGCAGCCTCGTGTGTTAGTTTCCTGAAACTTTCAACTGCATTATCCAAATCTTCAGAGTTTCTGATATGTATATTTAGATCCAAATTATCTTCAATAGAAGAAATTAGTTTTCTAATTGGTTGATTTCTGGCGGGGCTTGTCTTGTAGTTTAGTATTATAGGACTGTGATCAGAACTAAGGTCATCGCTAGCCACTATATCTAATAGTGATGTGGATATCCCTCCAAAAACAAAGAAATCTAGTAGATCCGGAAATTTGGCTGGGTCGCTAGGCCAATATGTTGGCATCCCTGTAGATAAAACGTTAGAATGGTTGTTCGATATGCATTTATATAGCTCATTTCCTTTTGAATTATGTAGTCGGGAGCCCCACCATGGATGTTTGGCATTGTAATGTAACGACGAGTTTCCTCCGGTTGCTGGGATATGCTCACGTCACAGAAATTTATATTTACAGCGACAGAGAGTAATAAGGCGGTAGATTTTCTTTACAAATAATTCCAGATCGGGTATATTTATTGAAATGTTTATCTTAAAGCTTATGTTTCTTATTTTACTGCTTATGCGATTCCTGGTTCTTCGGTTCAAATAGGGATCTTACGCGGGGTCCGCTGGGTCTCCGTGGTTACTGCTAGTTCTCGGTTGGTGGTTAAGCTGGCGTATCGGGTATCCGCTCTCGTGGTACGGTTATGCTATGGGGTGACTTGGATGTCCACCGACGCTCCAAGTCTCGCGACTACAAAATATCTTTCTACGTAAGAAAATATCTCTACTATATTCTCCGGTTTCACTCGCATCTGAATTACTCTCTCACTATTGGGGATCACGACCTCCTCCAAATTTTGACTCGCACGTAGTTTATTCTAAATATTGGTTCTTCGGTTCAAATAGGGATCTTACGCGGGGTCCGCTGGGTCTCCGTGGTTACTGCTGGTTCTCGGTTGGTGGTTAAGCTGGCGTTTCGGGTATCCGCTCTCGTGGTACGGTTATGCTATGGGGTGACTTGGATGTCCACCGACGCTCCAAGTCTCGCGACTACAAAATATCTTTCTACGTAAGAAAATATCTCTACTATATTCTCCGGTTTCAATCGCATCTGATTTACTCTCTCACTATTGGGGATCATGACGACCTCCAAATTATGACTCGCACGTAGTTTATTCTAAATATTGGTGATCATGACGACCTTCCAATTATATTCATATACACAGATTGTTCCGAATATTGGTGATGACGGCGACCTTCCAATTGTACTCACACACGGTTTGTCTTGTGTATTGGTGGTCATGACGACCTTCCAAGATTTATTCACACACGATTTGGTTCTGAGTATTGGTGATCACGACGACCTTCCAATTGTACTCACACTCGGTTTGTCAATCACGATTTGGGTCTGAATATTGGTGATCACGTCGACCATCCAATATTACGCGCACACGGTTTGCTCTGGATGTGGGTGATCACGCCGACCATCCAATTTTACTCGCTCACGGTTTGCTCTGGATATGGGTGATCACGTCGACCTCCCAAGTTTATACACACACGGTTTCCTCTGGATATTGGTGATCACGCCGACCATCCAATATTACTCACTCATGGTTGGCTTTGGATATGGGTGATCACGTCGACCTCCCAAGTTTATACACACACGGTTTGCTCTGGATATTGGTGATCACGCCGACCATCCAATATAACTCACTCACGGTTGGCTCTGGATATGGGTGATCACGTCGACCTCCCAAGTTTATACACACACGGTTTGCTCTGGATATTGGTGATCACGCCGACCATCCAATAATACTCACTCACGGTTTGCTCTGGATATCGGTGATCACGTCGACCTCCCAAGTTTATACACACACGGTTTGCTCTGGATATTGGTGATCACGCCGACCATCCAATAATACTCACTCACGGTTTGCTCTGGATATGGGTGATCACGTCGACCTCCCAAGTTTATACACACACGGATTGCTCTGGATATTGGTGGTCACGCCGACCATCCAATAATACTAACTCACGGTTGGGTATGGATATGGGTGATCACGTCGACCTCCCAAGTTTATTCGCGCACGTATTGTTGCTCACTGTTCACGCAGAAAGGCAAATTTTATTCGCGACACATTAGTTACGATGAAATATTATTTTTTTGAACTATAATGATCACGATGATCCACTCGCGCACTATTTGTTATCCACTGTGTCCGTTCTGATTTTCGTAATCCTGGGGACCGATACTTACAGGGTTGTCCATATTCGACGGACCCATGTTTTTTTAAAAAAAATCAAGGAAAAAAATAAAAATTTGGCGGTTGGCAATCTTAATCATTTAATTTGTTCCAAGTAGATTTGTTTACATCAATTTTTGAATATGATATCTCTCAAATGGCCGCCTCTGGCGTTGATGGCGTATTGTGCCCTTTTTGCAGCATTTTCCATCGTTTTCGCCAACATTTCGGCCGGAATAGCGGCTATTTCTTCACGAATGTTGTCCTTGAGCTCTTCTACGGACCTTGGCTTGTTAACGTAAACCTTTGACTTCAAATATCCCCACAAGAAGAAGTCAGGCGGCGTCAAATCGGGCGAACGCGGTGGCCAGTCCAAATCACCACTTTTCGACATCAAACGGCCCGGAAACAAATTCTTCAGAAAATCGATTGTTATGCGACTTGTGTGCGGTGGAGCGCCGTCTTGTTGAAACCAGAACTGCCTCATACGCTTTCGACGAATAATTGGCATCACAAAATTGGTCATCATGTCGCGATAACGCTCCTGGTTGATGGTAACAGCATGGCCATTTTCGTTTTGGAAGAAAAACGGCCCAATGACCGTTTTCGCACTAACGCCGCACCAAACTGTGACTTTTTCGTCATGAAGAGGCAATTCTTGAATCTCCTGAGGATTTTCAGTGGCGTAAATACGGCAATTTTGCTTATTTACGGTCGCTTAATGGTGTTCTTAGAAGGCGCACTTCTCACATTTTTTAATATTTTAAAAGCACGTTGAGTTTTCACAATTGACTTCTTCTGTTGATTGTAAATTTCAACTATTTCAGAGCGCTCGCGTGGCCTGTATTGTTCCATGGTAAAAATCTGCTTGGACTGACGCTTCAAACGCGGTATGTCATTAAGCGATCTGACATCTCTGTCAAAAGTTATGGCGTTGCCAGATGGGTCCGTCGAATATGGGCAACCCTGTACTTGTTGCCTGCTACTAACCAACTGACCGAGTTTTTGCATGTGCTCCCTTTTATATCCTCTGCCGCGTCGCCGCTGTCTACACGTATGCTGGGGTGACGCCGCATCCTCACGGGACCTTGTTTACTACTCATGGTATCCACGTGGTGTGATGTTTTGTATTAACTGTACTTGTTTCCAGCGGTACTTTGTTTACCACTTAGAGCTTCCACGTGGTTCGGTGTTTTGGTGAGACTGTACTTATGTACTATGGTGGTTTATACAAGCTGTACTTATTTCATATGTTCTTAACTCAGAATAATAATTCATTTGTACTTAAAATTACCAAAATTAAAACAATATAAAACTAATTGTAAAATTAACAAAGAAAATATTCAAAAATAACAAAATACACTTTATATATAAATATTAGGGTGGACAAAAACGCCGTGAGAACATTCGTCATCACAGTAATCACCACCAACTATAAATGTATTACCGAGACTTTTGAAAAAGGTATCAAATTTATCACATTTAACAATAAACCTCGGTGGAAACTCCACAGAGTGAATAGATATGGGGTAATTGTCGCATACTATTTTGATGCCAACTGCTTGTAAACATGTTTCGGTTACAGACTCAGCAATTTCATAATTTAAGCTTGATTTTATTAAGACTGCAGCACCGCCATGAGCTTTAGAAAAGATTTATTAGTTAAATGTGACTCCGAAATTAAAAGCATATCAATACAGTTTTAGTTGAGAAAAATTTATATTTCATTGAAATGGTTTAGAAAATCATTGGCATTCCATTCGGCTATTACAAAATTTAATTGCATATTTGGTCATCATCATCGACATCATATTAATTAATGTAGTAGTCAACTCGATTTGTTTTGAAAGCATAGCTTCAATCTTTTCCAACAAGTCGCTTTCTCTAGGTTGGTCTCCTCTAACAGCCTGAGAGTATGTCCATCCATTTTGAACTGTTCGCTGACTAGGTGTATTGTTATATATATGTTGATTGTTATCCACGTTGTCTCTCGTGTATCATTTATTTAGAAGTTTTTGATATATAACGTAACCTCTGTAGCTAGCAGTATGATTACTAGAGCAATGTACACAATTTGGTTGTGTATCTCGAGTTTTAGTACATTCTCTTGTAGAATGATCTAAACCACACTTGACACATCTGAACTCTCTTTTGCAGTATCCTTTTGTATGGCCGAAATCTTGACAACTAAAGCATTGAACAAAGTCATCAAACTTTTTTGGAGCTTCTACCTGAATTATAGCATTATTAAATGCTCGGATCAACGTAAAACATAGGCAAAGGCTGCTTGTTAACTCGGCTTACAATATTTCGTACACTCCTAACTTGGTGTCCTAAGCTCAGAAGCATAGCTTTAATATCTGACAAATCAGTAGAATGATGAAGACCTTCTATCACCGCCCTAAATGCTCTTTCGCTTTTTAATTGGAATGCGTAATACTTAATTTTGTGATCATTTAAATACTTAATTATTTTTCTGTACGACTCTACTGTTTTTATATTTAGGTTAGGTTAGATTAGCCGTATTTTTTTACAAGTTCACATAAACCAGTTTAGGTCCCTAGTGTTACCACGGGCTGAAATGCCCCTCATCGAAACCAACCTGTTTGATATATAAATTTATCGATAGTACGAATATCAGTACTGGAAAGATCTGTTAGGCTGCCTAAAAAGGCCCACCCCAGTATGTTCAGTCGTCGTATACTCAAAGCGGGACAGTCGCAAAGCAAGTGCTCAATGCTCTCCACTTTTTCCTCATCTCCACAGCTTCCGCAGAAGTCATTGGAGTCAATACCCAATCTTTTGGCGTGTTCGCCGATCAAGCAGTGTCCCGTCAGAACCTGTACGAACGTAGACAATCGTTTCCTCTCTAGTGCGAGATATTTTGACCTTCTCAGGTCATACCTTGGCCAGATTTGTCTAGCTAACCTGCAGGTGCCGATTTCTGTCCATCTTTCGTTGGACTGCCTGATTGCCTCTTACCTAAGCCAAAGCTTGCACGTGGATAGTGGCGCACCAATATATGCAAATTCTTCGAGAATTTGTAATGTCATCCCATTCCTAGCAAGTTCATCGGCTTTGCAGTTCCCCGGGATATCCCTATGCCCAGGCACCCATATGAGGTGTATATTAAACTGCTCAGTCATCTCGTTAAGAGATCTGCGGCAGTCGAGGGCTGTTTGTGAATTTAGGGATGTTGCCTCCAGAGAATTGATGGCAGCCTGGCTGTCCGAGTAAATGACAACGCCAGTGTTGGTTACTATGTTGCGACTCAGCCACTTGGCGACTTCCCATATTGCCATTATTTCGGCTTGATAGACACTGCAGGTATCTGGTAGTCTCTGAGCTATATCCAGACTAAGTTCTACACAGTGTATTCCGAAGCCAACCTTTTCATCAAGCTTCGAACCATCCGTGTAAAAGTGGAGATGGTTTCTATTACCTGGTATTCTGCCGACCCATTCATCTCTGGCGGGTATCATAGTGATATAATTTCTCTCAAAGGTGTACACAGTTGGTATATAGTCCACTCGGTCGGTTACCATAACACTACACTTTGATATCCTAGTACCTCCACATTGATAGGCAGTTTAATCTTATTGCCGCTTTGGTTGCAACTTCTCTCGCCACAATATTAATCGGCAGTATATGGAGTAGGGCTTGTAGAGACTCGGTCGCTGTAGTCCTTAAGGCTCCGCTTATGCTCAGGCAGGCAGTTCTCTGATCCTTTGTTAGTAGGTTGGTGATGGTTAGTTTGTCAGTTGCCGTCCACAATACCGTATAACAGTATTGGACGAACTACTGCTATATATATATCCAGTGGACGATTTTAGGAGAGAGTCCCCACCGCGACCCTACAGCCTTTTTGCAGGAATATAAGGCGACATTGGCCTTCCGTACACGTTCCAATACGTTAAGTCTAAATAACATTTTCCTATCTAGAATTATTCATAAAAATTTTGCACTTTCAGAAAAGACTAGATCTGTTCCATTTATCCGAGGTGGAGGGTCCACATGTGGGACATTATTCATCCTAGTAAAGAGAACCAATTCTGTCTTGTTGGGGTTAACGCCCAAACCGCTGCTTCTGGCCCATCTAGCCAACTTGTTCAGAGCCACCTGTAGGATGTCTCTGAGGACGTTTACGAATTTGCCACTCACTGCGATTGCCACGTCGTCCGCATATGCCACGACCTTGCAGCCACAACGTTCTAGATCTAGCAGGATTTCATTCACCGCTAGGTTCCAAATTAGTGGAGACAGTACTCCTCCTTGCGGGGTCCCTCTGTTTACAAACCTTGTTAGAGTTGTGGACCCTAGACATGCTGTTAAGCGTCTTCTGGTGAGCAGACTTTGAATTAGTCTAATCAACCTAGTTTTAGATGTGAGAGTGCCGCAATTACCGCATCTGAGCGAATGTTGTTAAAAGCCCCTTCTATGTCAAGAAATGCCACCATGGTGAATTCCTTGAAATGCAGGGACGATTCGATAGTGCTCACAAGTTCGTGCAGGGCTGATTTTGTAGTATTGCCCTTATTGTAAGCATGTTGGTTCCCCGACAGGAGTTTTGTATCCAGGTTTTCCCTAATGAAATGATCTAAAAGTCTTTCCAGACATTCCATAGGAAGGAGGATAGGCTAATTGGTCTGAAGTCTTTTGGCCTAGTGTGTGATATCTTTCCCGCTTTAGGTATGAATACCACTTTGGTATCCCTCCATCGATTCGGGACGTATGAAAGCCTGATACAGCCTACATAAATTTTCTCCAGCCAGGGGATAATGTACTTTAACATTTTCTGCATTTCTGCTGGAGTGATGCCATCTGGTCTAGGTGACTTGAAGGGCTCAAAGCTATTAATAGCGCAGCTTATTCTGGATCTCTCAGTCAAGAAGCTAGCGACGCTCGCAGTCCACTCGCACTCTTGTTGGTCCTGCTGATCCTCGGGTTCTGTTACAGAGTTCCCCGGGAAATGTGTGTCGAGCAGTTCATTGAACGACTGCTCGCTGTTTATGGTCCAGTTATTTGCCTCATCCTGTAAATATCCCACTGTACAGGGTGAAGCAGATAATATCTTCCTCAGCCTAGCGGCGTCGGAGACCTTTTCCACATCACCACAGAAGGTATACCAAGAGCGCCTTTCTAAGCTCCTTCTTATAGATCTTGAGTTGCTCTTTATAGGCATCCCAATCATTAGCGACCCCAGTAGATTTAGCCTTATTGAATAGCTTGTTGCAGGTCTTTTTCATAGCCGTTAGCTCAGAAGTCCACCATTGGGGTTTAGTTTTACCCTTGTACCTTGTTTTTGGACAGGCTTCTTCAAGGGATCTATTGAATGATATGGTGATATGATCGACCAGATTATCCAGACCGGCTTTGTCATTCGGTTCGTACAGAAGTTTAGAGTTGAGGACTTTCTTGAAATTCTTCTCATACAGGTGCCACTTTGTCTTCCTTACATTTCTGTGGACGGCAGGTTTAGGCGCTTTTTCCGCGAGTTTGAACTCAATATAATGGTGATCTGCGAATGAGTGGTCGTCCAGTACATTCCACCCAATAATTTTGTCTGACAGCCGGTCAGTAGCAAACGTTACGTCGAGTACTTCTTGTCTGTCTTTAATTGTAAAGGTCGGTTTATTACCTATGTTACAAATACTAAGGTTGGTAGTTAGAATAAAGTCAAGAAGCGAATCACCCCTATTGTTTATATCCGTACTACCCCAGATAGTATGATGAGCGTTCGTATCTGCGCCAATAATCAGCTCGAGCTCGTCAGACGTTGCTTCTTCTACTACTTCCCTGAATAGGGCAGTCTGTACTACAGATTCATAAGGCAAGTAGCTGGAGACCACCCAATATATGCGATTACCGATCTCCAGGCTAGCAGCTGTTTGGTCTTTACCACTTAAATTAGTCAGGAGAAAGATACTTAGATCTTTTCTGGCCAAAATGCAGGTTCTTGGAGTGCCTTCACAGTTGGCCACAAGCAGTTTAAAGTTGGGTGTCCTAATACCGCACACCCTTCCTCCCACTACGTAGGGCTCCTGTATCAGGACGATGTCTACTGCGCCTGTGGACAGGCGCAGCAATAGAGCCGCTGAGGCTGCTTTAGCGTGATGGATGTTAATCTGTAGAATTCTTACCATCATTGGTAATTGACAGATTAACATCCACCCCGACAAGGGTGTTATCGAACTCTTCGTCCGTATCGTCGATAAGCATGTCCCCGCCAGATGCGTCAAAGAGTCCGGAGACTCCCCTCAGCCTCTCTGTGTCCGAAGTAGAGCTTTTGTTCTCAGAGAAGGACGTTACAGATCTTCTGTTAGAGTTGGAGTCACCAGAAATAATAGGCGTGGGTACCTCCGCACTTCCAGAAAGTGCCACGGTGGACGACTCACCTTCTGCAGTGGGAGCTATATCCTGCTTGTATATCTTCAAGACTATAGTCTCAAAGCCATATTGTAGGGTTGCACTCGCACTTTGTATATGGGAGGTGGATTCAGCGTTTAGGATAAGATTGACCTGCCGCTTTTTACCATCCGCCTCACCCGCCTTGCTGATTCTCCAATTATGGGCCGGCAGACCAGGATTGGAATCTTTTATTATTTCTAAGATGTCAGCCGGGTTGAAGGCTCTTCTGTAACCCCGGGTGATGGCTCTAGGGTGACTAGGGATGTTGTTTTTTTCGACAACATCCAACTGGGCACCCGGCCACACCTCACCCGCTCGACTCGGAGCAGCCTTATACAGTTCTACTGATCTGGCATCACCGAAATATAAGAGCTTTACTCTCCCCTGATGCCATCCTGCATCGTTGCAGATTGGTGGTTTGCGCGGCATTTCTCTACGGACATCGAGGTAATGAGCCATAATGGCTGATTGTACATGACTCCATTTGTCCTTGAGGATGGATCCATCCTCACTACTTCTGCCTATAACATCCACCACAAGACTCTCCTTCGCCACTTCATTGAAGGGCTTGGTGAGTGTCCTGTTGATGGTGACATTAGGGCCTCTTGCCTTTTTCGAAGGCAGGGGTTCATCAGGTGATCTGATTCGTTTTACTTTATTAGCCGTTAACACAGCTGAATTTGTGGCTCTTTCAGCCGACTCATTGGCCTTAGAAGCACATATGACGCCTTTATCCCACGTAAGTGACTCTTTTTGTTTTTCGGTAAGAGCCGAAACCTCAACAGCCTCCAACTTCGTCAAAACTCTGAGCGCTACACGATGCTCATTGTGCTTCCGTTTTGACGGTCGGACATGACGTTTTCCCCTCACCGCACCACCTGTTGTGAGTACTTGGGGGATATTTTCACCATTTTTGGTGTGGTCGGCTTTGGCCAAGACCAACGGACGGACAGTCGGACGATTGGGGAACCGCGCTCCATCGGAACACGAAGGCATCCCCGTCAAGAGAATTTATTTTTATTTGGTCTGTATTAGACCGTAATAGGTACTACGACGTAGACCTTACGGACTTTGTACACACTTTTGCTATTGCGTAATAGGTACTGGTAACTATCCGCTATGTGATAAACACGTCCGTTTACTGCGAATGATCAGCAACGAATTCTGTTTTTATATCTAGTCCAACCGGTCCGTCTCGCAAAGATTTGTGATTGAACTTAGTACTTTCAATTACTTCACATCATTCATCATTACTTGCAATCATTCTGGAAATATTTCCAACATCTGGAATGAATACAGGTGGAGGTTTCGGAGCAGTCGCAGTTGTTTCACTTCCATTTCTTTCAGATTCATCATTCATCAAAACATCATATTGGTTGCTGGTTGAAGGTTCATCATCATAATGGGGTGTTTTTTGGCGATGCATGTTAGGTGATCCAGTGTTTTTCCTCTTCATTGTTACAACCTGCCAATTGTGGTCGTCTTCAACATCACTCATCACTCAGTTGGGGATCGCCAACTTTAACAGTTTACATTCTTAGTGATTTTGTTGTTGCGAATAATTATGCGTTGAATGCACGCACAGTTAAGTTTTTTGTTGTTGTTGTAAACAACAAGTGCGTTCGTTGCACTCACAATATGATTTTTGTTGCCCTATGCACAAAGGTTTTTTGTCTGCACTAATGTTTTTGTTGGTGACAAACTAACAAAACAGAAATTGAAGTGTTTGTTGGTTTTGCAACATTTAAATTAGTTTAACACATCACACGTCTATCACTGAGAACAGTCGAAACAAGACTTAAAGATAATATAATAAAAAAACAAGTTAAGTTTAAGTAGAGTATTTACTCAATCTCTCTTTTTGAGAAGAAGGTTCCCTTGGTTGTCGTGAATAACAGAGGCAGATACGAGGTTTAGTTTATTTGAAAAAACCTCCGATTTAAAGTTAAATGACGGATCACAAAAAGGACGTACAGGGTGGAGCGCGGTATTTTGCTTTTTTGCAGGCTGTGGCGGCACTGTTGGTCGAAGAGAGTGTACGTGGCTTATATTGGCTGATGGGAGATTTGTATTCGCCTGCCTTTCAGTTGCCATCATGCATTGGGCACGTGACCTTTCCCATTTTGTGTTGAAGCGTTTTTTTCAAATGCGCACTCGCTCGGGGTGATGTGAATCACTCGAATTGATGTGAACTGGCCGGCACGCTCACCATACTTAGCCCCATGCGATTTTTTCCATGCGAAGGTGTATATCAACCGTCCCAACACCATGGAAGACCTAAATAACAATATTGAGGTTGAAATTGGCAGAATGCCAGTCGACATGCTTGTTGGAGTTTTAGGTTTAGGTTAGGGTGGCAGCCGTATTTTTTTACAAGCTCGCATAGACCAGTTTAGGTCCCTAGTGTTACCACGGGCTGAAATGCCCCTTATCGAAACCAACCTGTTTGATATATAAATTTATCGATAGTACGAATGTCAGTACTGGAAAGATCTGTTAGGCTGCCTAAAAAGGCCGACCCCAGTATTTCCAGTCGTCGTTTACTCAAAGCGGGACAGTCGCAAAGCAAGTGCTCATTGCTCTCCACTTCTTCCTCATCTCCACAGAAGTCATTGGAGTCAATACCCAATCTTTTGGCGTGTTCGCCGATCAAGCAGTGTCCCGTCAGAACCTGTACTAACGTAGGCAATCGTTTCCTCTCTAGTGCGAGGAGATATTTTGACCTTCTCAGGTCATACCTTGGCCAGATTTGTCTAGCTACCCTGCAGGTAGGTAGGACTGCCTGATTGCCTCTTGCCTAAGCCAAAGCTTGAATTCGTAATGTCGTCCCTTTCCTAGCAAGTTCATCTGCTTTGCAATTCCCCGGGATATCCCTATGCCCAGGCACCCATATGAGGTGTATATTAAACTGCTCAGCCATCTCGTTAAGAGATCTGCGGCAATCGAGGGCTGTTTGTGAATTTAGGGATGTTGCCTCCAGAGAATTGATGGCAGCCTGGCTGTCCGTGTAATTGACAACGCCAGTGTTGGTTACTATGTTGCGACTCAGCCACTTGGCGACTTCCCATATTGCTATTATTTCGGCTTGATAGACACTGCAGGTATCTGGTAGTCTGTGAGCTATATCCAGACTAAGTTCTTCACAGTGTACTCCGAAGCCAACCTTTTCATCAAGCTTCGAACCATCCGTGTAAAAGTGGAGATGGTTTCTATTACCTGATATTCTGCCCACCCATTCATCTCTGGCGGGTATCATAGTGATTTAATTTCTCTCCAAGGTGTACACAGTTGGTATATAGTCCACTCGGTCGGTTGCCATAGCACTACACTTTGATATCCTCATGTGACCATAGTTCTTGTACCTCCACTCTCTCGCCACAATATTAATCGGCAGTATATGGAGTAGGGCTTGTAGAGACTCGGTCGCTGTAGTCCTTAAGGCTCCGCTTATGCTCAGGCAGGCAGTTCTCTGATCCTTTGTTAGTAGGTTGGTGATGGTTAGTTTGTCAGTTGCCGTCCACCATACCACAATACCGTATAACAGTATTGGACGAACTACTGCTATATATATCCAGTGGGCGATTTTAGGAGAGAGTCCCCACCGCGACCCTACAGCCTTTTTGCAGGAATATAAGGCGACGTTGGCCTTCCTTACACGTTCCAATACGTTAAGTCTAAGTAACATTTTGCTATCTAGAATTATTCCTAAAAATTTTGCACTTTCAGAAAAGACTAGATCTGTTACATTTATCCGAGGTGGTCCACATGTGGGACATTATTCATCCTAGTAAAGAGAACCAATTCTGTCTTGTTGGGGTTAACGCCCAAACCGCTGCTTCTGGCCCATCTAGCCAACTTGTTCAGAGCCACCTGTAGGATGTCTCTGATGACGTTTACGAATTTGCCACTCACTGCGATTGCCACGTCGTCCGCATATGCCACGACCTTGCAGCCACAACGTTCTAGATCTAGCAGGATTTCATTCACCGCTAGGTTCCAAATTAGTGGAGACAGTTGTTGGAGTTCATGAAAACTTCGGAAAGCGTATGCAGCAGTGTGTGGATAGCGAAGGTCGACATTTGCCAGAGACACTATTTACTACCAGGGATGTAACGAATATTCGTCATTTTAACATTTTGTATACCTCACGAGTTACAGAAAATCGGTACTAGACACGAATTTTCTCAGTATCTTCCACTCATCTCAGAGAATATGACTGGAAGATACTGAGAAAATTCGTGTCTAGTACCGATTTTCTGTAACTCGTGAGGTATAAAAAGATCATAAATAAGGAGCGCACAACAGGCCGAACCACTGGCTTAAGTGTATGTCCATGGACATGAGACGTTTAAACGTCTCCTCTCTTCAACCTAACCTAACCTAAACTAACATTCGCAAATATCATCTTTGGATTTTTCGCATTCGCTTTCGCAAAAATATATTTCAGTATTCGCTTCCATTTGCTAAAAGAATTAAATCTCCTTATTCCCTTCACATAATTTGAAGATATTAATACCACTTCTCTTCAAAACAGTTGAAAAAATATGTTTGTCCTTATGGTAACAGGAGGTAAAAATATGGAAAACATTCTTAATACTTGAATATCCTGGAAAAAGGGTCAAACTATTATTCGCATTCGCAAAAATGCATATTTCACTATTCGCATTCGCAAGAAATATATTTCAATATTCGCAATCGCTAAAGTCACTTTCGTTACATCCCTATTTAAAACTATGTAATTTAAAAATTTCCGTACTGTTCAATATAATTTAAATATAAAATAAATTTTTCTAAGGTTCTTAACTTTTTTATCTCATTCCCAAATAAGCAAATTACCGCGCCCCACCCTGTTGATAACAATTAAGCCAAGTTCTTTTAAAGTAAGTCAGGGATGGAAAACTTTATTTTTTAATACATAAAAATCTATTACAGTTAAAGAAATGTTCAACGAGATTGAACACATGTTTTTTGAACTCTTTATTGGTGGTGCATGATGGAAAGACCGTAATTATCCCCCATATTTGCAAACGCCAATCACATCAATCGAAGCATTCGGTTCCCTGGTGGCATATTGGGACTACACTTTTTTTATGACAGTGTCGCAGATGTTCTATCTCATAATCATGTTTTAAAGTAGAGAAATATTTGTTGACCAGTTTCAATGACATTTCCAAATGCCCTCGTTGAAAGTGTAATTTAAATACATACATACAGGGTGGCTGATGAATATCGCACATTAAGAAACTCAAAAAACTTGTTTTCAATGTATGGAATTAATTTTTTATTTACAAACACTAAGTGTTGCCTGGCGCCATCTGACATTTCCATTGAAAATTATGACATTTTCTAGCATAACTTCACTCAGACCGTTTTGTCATTTGGGCCCGAATTGTTTTGGTTACAGTGTGTTGAAAATTCACATCCAAAACATGGTTTTTGAACGCTTCGACGTTTATGCTAAAAAATGTCAAACAAAGCAAGAGCAAAAAAAAAATTACGCAACGAGGGTAAATCGTACGTTTCAAGCAGTGGGAAAATTGTACCATGTCGTGCCATTCGAGAGTTGTAGCCCTGCCGAAATAAATGTAGAGATAAAATTTCTCTGGAGCAACACCAAGATATACATCGATCGTACTGGCAGCTGGGATCGTACCAATTGCGACAAGCGTTTGTAGCAGGCTTAATTGATATACATGAAACTAAAAGTATGCGGAAAGATAAAAGTGAAACAAAACCCAGGAATAGGTCGAACACTTATAAATATTATCTGGAAACCAACGGCAAAAGAGTTTTGGTATGTCAGAAATGTTTGAGGAGTACGTTGAGCGAAAGTGACCAGTTTTTAAAAACTGTAGTTAAAAAAAGATTGAGGGACATGGTTCCTTTAATCATGGCGATCTTCGCGGAAAACACCCAAATCCAAAAAAATTGGCTCCTGCTAAGGAAACAGAAGTGATTGAATTTGTAAATTCATTTCCTTCATATGAATCACATTATACGCGTCGTGACACATCCAGAAGATATTTGACCAGCGATTTATCTATAGCTAAGCTATACAGACTTTATTGCGAAAGCCATCATCACTCTTTATCACTTTCAAAATTTGCTCAGATCTTTCAAACTTTAAATTTGAAATTCAAAAAGCCAAAGCTGGACACTTGCCACAAATGTGACGATTTGAAGTCAAAAATAGCAGTTGCTGATGCAGAGTTGGTTGAATCACTTAAATTAGAGCAACAAGAACACCATCAGCAGTCCGAAAAATCGTATGAATGGAAACGAATTGATAAGCAAAAGGCAAGTGCTGACAAACATTTGAAAGTGTTATGCTTTGATTTGCAACAATGTCTTCCTAGTCCGTTTCTTCGCTCGTCGTTATCGTTTTATAAAAGGCCATTGTGGACCTTTAATCTGACTGTTCATGACTGCTCCACCAATGTACCGTTCTGCTATATGTGCCATGAGGCTTTGGCTAAACGTGGGGGCAATGAGATAGCCTCATGTTTATTTCAACATTTGCAAAGCCTTACTGCATCTGTTAATCATGTAATATTTTATAGCGATTGCTGTCCGGGACAGAATAAAAATTGGTATGTAGCAACAATGTTTGCGATATTCATGCAATTATCGGATACAACAGGCTGTATAAATGTAATTGATCATAAGTTCCTGGTTCCTAGTCATACGCATATGGAATGTGATAGTGATCATGCATTAATCGAAAAAAGGAAGAAAAGAACCTCTGTTCAAATTCACCACCCTAGGGACTGGTATCAATTTATTCGAACTGTTGGAGTCAAAAAAAAGTTCAATGTAGTTGAAATGAATATAAACGATTTTATTGATTTTTCGAGTCCTGCTAAGAACTTGTTTTTATGGAGAAAGGTTGAGGATGATGGACAGAAATACTCTTGGGCGGATATAAAGTGGTCGCGATATACCAAAGAGTTTGGAACCCTTTATTTTAAAAATTCGTTGGATGAAAGTGAACGATTCAGAAAGATTAATTTAACAAAAAGATGAATAAACTCGATCAACAAAAGTAATTTGAAGCAGTGCTACTTTTCGCCAATTGAAATTAATAAAAAGAAAAAACAAGATTTAATTGACATGTTGCCACTTATTGACGAAATATATAAAGACTTTTATATGAACTTAAATACAGCGGAAATGTTAGATTTCCACCCAGATTTAACTGAAGCTGATGAAGTTTTTGAATAAATACAATATATTTTTAATTTAATTTATTTTTTATTAAAAATGTCCGTTTAAAGCACAAATACTGTTCAGTATGCTGTAACTTATTTTAGTTTATTTTCTTTGTTCGTATTTGAATAAAACGCTTATGTTTACTTAAAACAATACCACGCATACTTTTTATTTCAATAGAAGCACTTAAGTGACATAAGATCCAGTTAAAAATCAATTTTGTTATCAAAGAATAGCTTAAATATAAAAAGGTTTATGACTTCCTTATTTATCAATATTTTTTTTAAAATTCTGTATGAAACCGGAAGTTTTGAAATTTTTCCGTACATTCTTCATTGTTTCTGGTCGAATCTCTTCAATGGCAACTTCGATTTCATGTTTCAATGCTTCAATTGTCTCTGGATGTTTTGCGTAACATTTATCTATAATGGCTACCCACCGAAAATAATCCAAAGGTCTCAAATCACAAATCAAGTAATCGGTAGTTCATATTTAAAATTTTAAATGGCCCACCCTTTGTGTGTGTATATGTATTTGAAGTGTCACTTTTATATGTATGTATGTGCATTTTCAGTTTTTCTTAAGTTCATGAAAACAAACACAAGTTAAAAATATTTAATTTAAATATCAAATATTGTTGGAGAACATTACGCTAAGTTATAAATAACAAAATTATTTCCTATTGTTGTACGAATAATAAAATGTTGTTTTCGTGAAACTAAAAAGTTGTGTTTTATTACTTGTAAGGATTTACATTATATTTGTTGATATATAAAAATTCTTCTTAGAAGGGCCATAAACGAAATATTTTGTTTCAGCTCCGATGGCATAGACTCTCTATTTTCTCTACAGCAATTTCCAATCAAAATCACATGCACTGCCTTAGTCCATTGTTTTACCTACCTTCGTAAAAGGCAACAGGCCCCAATGTCACCATCAACGGGACACTCACCAAGCCCTTCAATGAAGTTGCGAAGGAGAGTCTAGAGATGACTGTTATAGACAGTAGTAGTAGCATTTGTGCAGACAAGCTTCTTCGAAACTCTTGGACTGTTTTGTATGGGAGCTACAGCAGCGATTGTTTCCTCCGTCCGAACTGAAGGGTTTTCATTGTCGATTGGGTTTGATCCGACCAGAATCAAAATGTCTTACATTTTCTTGAGGTTTCATCGACATTTTTTATAGAAGCAAACAAAGCCTTGAAAATGGATTTCTTTCGCTCAAACTACATCAATTTCTGTTGAATGAATAAGAATTTAGATAAAAATGGTGGAACATATTTTAAGGATTTGGCACTTGGTGTTGACAACCCAGTGTACCTGCTTTCAGAACGGCTACTTTCTAACCCATAATTGATAACAACATTTTAATATAAATTATAATAGTAAAATATTAAACTCTGACCGGATTGTATTTATTATTTCCAGCCAATTCAATAAAATAAAATCATGAAATGTCGATTGTCAGTTCTGTTTATGTGTTTTTGTTTTGATTTCTTACTGTTGTTATTGTATACGTTCTGTCAAATTCGGCCTTTCGATATTATCCGGCGTATCCGTGAGCGTATTTGGGTAGCTGTAGTATAGTTCCATAGTCCCCATTTACATGGTACTTTTTTTTTAAGTAACTTATCGGCTTATTCTCTTTTGAAAAAGTATTTACGTTCACACGCGTACTTTTTTTTCAATACTTAACTTATTTTCATTTGTTTTGTTTCGGCTTTTCCTGTGTGAATTGTTGTTGTTTCCAAGTGCGAACGAAAAACACAAAACGATGAGTACGATAAGTACGAGTACGGCATACTTTTTTCCCCCCGTTTCCGACTGCCTCTCTCGCCCACAAAACGCCGATAAGTATGCTTAATACTTAAAAAAAAGTATCATGTAAATGCAGACATACATTTGAAATTGAATTTGACAGACGCCGGACTCTTTCACTGACATTTAAGCGATACAAAATTATGTTTCAGATAGTTTTGTGGAATTTTTTCATGCCGAAAAAACATAGTACCCACTGTGTCTGGGGCGGACATTTGGTTCAATGAGAACAGGTGGAGAGATTTTTTTAATAGAATTATACCAATTCATATCCATTCTTTAAAGCCGCCGCTGCTTATGTCGAAATTTATTACTAAATGTTATAGTACTGAACTGTAACGCCGACGTTTTTCTTATTTGTTTTTGATAAACCACTACCGCCGCCATCATTTTATTTTTTACCGCCGTCGCAAACTACATTGTACTTGGCTTGGTATTATCATTCCTATCAGCTGTTTATTAAAGGCCACCAAACAATAACAAAGTAAACATCTCCAATTTTGTTGACCGCCAATTTTACGTTGTTATAAATTTGCTGTGAAATTATGCCTTTTCTTTGCGGAATTTGCCACCTCGAGACTACCGGAACTAAATGTGTGTTATGTAGAACTTGCAATACCTGGCTGCATGTCGATTGTGACAAAGTTTCCAAGACTTTGTTTAGTACTCTCGATAAAAATCGAAATTTGGCATATACTTGTACGAGATGCGTAGAGAACCCACCGGATAACTCTGACCTCGCTTTTAAGACTGAGATGCGTAAGGAATTCGCCAACCTAAGGGAAAGTGTCCCAGCCCATGCCGACAATATGAAGAAAGAGAATATGGAAATGAAAGCTACATTTGAGTCCTTTGTCTGTGAGATGCGAGCCGAACTATCAAAATGTGTGGAAGAGATGAAGAATGATATATCCAACTGCAGAAACCTTGTAGTCGCTCACGATGTAGAAAATAAAGCAAAATTCATGGAACTCGAAATGTTTAATCACTCATTACAACACCGGCAAAATCGATCTGACATTGTTATTACAGGGCTTTCTGACAAGTTTGGTAGCCTTAACGAGATGGTTGTGTTTTTGTGTGCGCACTTGAAAGTGGATATTACCCCTGCTGAGATACGTAAAGTGATGTCCATTAAAAATCGTCATGCAGTTCTTGTGAATTTTAGTGACGTTTGCAAGCGTGATAAATTGATGTCTGCCTACTTTAAGGACAAATCTCTTAAAGTTTCGGATGTTCTGGGTGGTGATGATGGGAGTCGAGTTTACTTAAATGATAACTATTCTACACTTGCTAATAAGTTGCTGAGATTATGCTGGAAATTCAAGAAAGACGACAAAATAAAAGTATACAGTATCATAAATCGGGAAAATCTGAAAGTCAAGATTATAATGGCTAACAATGAAACTAAAATCCTAAATTATCAAGATTTTATAAACCTATTTAAAGCTAACTCTTAACATACTTAGCAACTATATATTATCTGATATTTACCACATATCTCCAGATTGTCATGATCTCATTTACACATATTTTTATCTTTTAATTATCATTCAAGTGAGAACCACGATTAATGAATTTAATTTTTTATATAAAAATTGAATTGTTTTATAAATTATATTATTACAATTAAAATTTGGCTCCCCCTTAAATATGAATATTGCTTAAAATATCGTGACCCATAATTACAATCTTGGTCCCGTAGCTAGCAATAACAGTTTACTGAAGCGCAATCTCTCATCCTTTTCTGACAATTTAAATATTGGACACATTAATGCCCAAAGTTTAAGTCCATCAAATTCCAGTGCAAAACTTGAGGAATTCAAACATATTTTCTCTGATTCAGGCCTTGACATTATTGGAGTGTCTGAAACATGGTTCAAATCAGACATTTATTCTAGTTCTTTGAATCTACCCAATTATAATTTGATTAGGAATGATCGTCCTAATAACCTAAATCGTCACGGAAATGTTCATCCTAGAAGAGCTGGTGGTGTCTGCTTATATATATCTAACACATTCCGATACAGAGTACTATACAGAGGAGTGCAGTATGGAGTTTGCGAATCCTTATTTGTTGAGATTTTTGGCAGCTGTTCTTCAGTGATTGTTGGTGTGGTCTACCTACCTACAGGTTGTATTGATGCTTTTGAGAATCTTCATAATGATCTATTTGACCGTTACGCTAATATAGTTGTTATGGGAGACTTTAATTATAATCTTTTTGATCCTATCAAATCATAAATTTTTCGATCTGCTGCTTCCAGGTGTGGCCTTGAATGCGTTCACAACTGTCTGCCGACACATCTCCATTTGCCCAACAATAGTACTTCTTTATTGGATTACTTCTTATTGAGTCAATCGTCTCATCTTGCTCATAAAGGCCAATTACAATTCCCATTTTTCTCCTCTCACCATAGTTTTATCTTTATTTCATTCACTTTTGCCTCTGAACAACATGAACATTGGACAGAGTACAAAGATTACGATAGTTTACGGGTTGATGATCTAATAGAAAATTTTAATCAAATTGATGTATCGCCTTTGTTTTATACGAATAATGTTGACCTTCAGTTATCAACAATTAATAATGTCGTTGGTACACTGCATTCGCTTGTACCAATCTGTAGAACAAGGTCTAATTTTGAAAATAATAAATGGATGAACTCGAGGCAGATTGTGCTGGCCAGAAGAGACAGAGACATTGCTTATGGGGCATTCCTTAGGAGTCGTACTGGGGAATCATGGAGGGAATACTGTCGCTTGAGGAACAAAGCTAAATCAATTATTAGAAAAGCTCGTTTGAAATACGGAACTAACTTGTTTGCACATGCCAATAATTCGCAGATGTGGAAGAAAATTCGCAGATTAGGGTGTATTGGTAGTGAAAACCGTGATTTTGATGGAGTCGACGTTGAGTCTATTGCAACCACTTTTCTGGAAAATCTTAATTCAGCTGATAACCAATCTTTTAATTTTAATGATGTTTTTGATAATCCAGATTCCTTCTCTTTTCATTCTATTACTGAGAATGATCTAATTCTAGCAGATAGCTCCATAAAAACAAATGCTACAGGTCACGATAACGTACCGATAAAGTTTTTAAAAATAATTTATCCTCTTATTTCGCCATTGCTCCTTCATCTAATTAATACAGTTTTTACTGTTTCTAATTTTCCAAATGATTGGAAATTAGGAAGGGTTATACCTATCCCAAAAAATGGTAACTATGGAAATGATAATTTAAGACCTATCACTATACTTCCGGTTATGTCTAAAATTATGGAACATTTAATGAAGATTCAGATATTGGAGAACTGTGAACGTTTCTATCCTTTTCACCCAAATCAATTCGCTTTCCGTAGGAACCATAATACTACATCAGCTTTGCTTTCTCTTACTGATAGCATAAGAAAACAATTAGATACAAATGAAAACTGTACTTTAGTTTCGTTGGACCTTTCAAAGGCTTTTGACCGTATAAATCACTTTGTTCTTATAGAAAAGTTACATGATAATTTTAATTTCTCTAAATCGGCTTGCAAATTAGTATACACATATCTAAATGATCGATCACAATACGTTTCTCTAAATGGGATTAGCTCTAGAGTTGGTACTGTCACTTCAGGGGTGCCCCAGGGGTCTGTATTGGGCCCTATACTTTTTTTGTTTTATCTTAATGATATTATATCGCAAATGCAAAATAGTTTTTGTGAACCCTACGTCTTTGCAGACGATATTTTACTTTTATTTAGATCTAATACCGAAGAGAATATTATTAATATTCATCTTGGTTTTATAACAAACTTGATGTTTGCAAACAGTCTATCGATTAACCCAAACAAGACAAAAGCTATTAATTTCCATTTGCGAAATCGCTACATGTCATACCCGAGACTTTTTATAAATGATCAGCCAATTGAATACGTAGATTGTCTGAAATGCCTTGGTGTTACTATAGATTCTAATCTTAATTTTGGCAGTCACATAAACATTCTTACAAACAGGGTCTGTCTTATTTTAAGAAGATTATACTCTTTGAAAGCGTATACTCCGCTACAAGTAAGATATCGTTTGGGCCATTCTTTGTTGATGTCTTTGTTGAGCTATGGAATTGAAGTTTACTCTGGGACTTGGTCCTATAATTGTGATAAAATTGAGAGGATTTTTAGGAAGATTGTACGTTATGTCTACGATTTGAAAATAAATGACCATTACCGTGTTACGGAATTAGCTCACTCGTTTCTTGGATGTTCTTTTCGTGATTATCTCAATCTACGTATAGTACTTCATTTTTATAAAATTATGAAATCGTCACAGCCACAAATTTTAGTGAATCAGTTTTCTTTTATTAATTCTACACGGAATGTACAAATTGATATTCCTCTTGTGCACTCATCGATTTATGAGCAATCATTTATGGTAAGGGTGTATCGATTTTGGAACGTTTTACCTAATTTGCTTAAACTATTCTCTTACAATTATTCTTCTTATAAGAAAAAGGTAATGAACTACCTAAATGGTATTTTACCTTAACTATCTTAACTGACCCATAATTGGAGAATCAGCAAGGTGGGTGAGGCGGAAGGTAAAAAGCGGTAGGTCAATTTGATCCTTAAAGCTGAATCCACCTCCCATATACAACGTGCAAGTGCAACCCTGCAATATGGATTCGAGACTATAGTTTTGAAGGTATACAAGCAGAATAGAGCTCCAACTGCGAAAGGCGAGTCGTCCACCATGGTTGATACACGTCTTTCTGGAAGTGCGGAGGAACTCACGCCCATTATTTCTGGTGACTCCAACTCTAACATAAGATCTGTAATGTCCTTCTCTGACGACGAAAGCACTACTTCTGACACTGAGGGGAGTCTCCGGACTCTTTGTCGCATCTGGCGGGGACATGCTGAGATCGGTTATAGTCGAGCATATCACCACATCATTCAATACTTACATTGAAGAAGGCTGTCCAAAAATAAGGTACTAGGGTAAAACTAAACCTCAATGGTAGACTTCTGAGATAACGGCTAGGAAAAAGACCTGCAACAAGCTATTCAATCTACTGGGGTCGCTAATGGTTGGGATGCCGATAAACATCAACTCAAGATATAGAAGAAGGAGCTTAGGAAGGCGCAAAGACGCTTTTGGTATACCTTCTGTGGCGAAGTGGAAAAGGTCTTGGACGCCGCAAGGTTCAGGAAGATACTATCCGTTTCATCCTGTACAGTGTGTTACTTGCAGGATGAGGAAAAAAACTGGACAAAAACAGCGAGCAGTCGCTTAATGTAATGCTCGACACATATTTCCCTCACCAACAGAACGTGAGGGAACTCACCAACACAACCCAAAGATCAGCAGAACCGTTTCTAGCTTTATTAAACTAATTCAAAGCCTACTCAACAGAATACGCATAAAATCATGTCTTGGGTCCACAACTCTAGCAAGGTTTGTAAACAAGACAGATTTGGTTTTCTTTACTAGGTTTAATAATGCCCCATAAGTGGACCCTCCTTCTCGGATAAATAGAACAAATCTAGTCTTTTCTGAAAGTGCAAAATTTCTCTGGAGGCCATCAATTTTCTGGGGGCCACATGCCAAAACTCACAAACAGCCCTCGAATGCCTCTGATCTTGTAACGAAATGGCTGAGCATTTTAATATACACCTTATATGGGTGCCTAGGCATAGGGATATCCCGGGGAACTGCAAAGCCGATAAACTTGCTAGGAAAGGGACGACATATATTGGTATTAGGCAATCAGGCGGTCCAACGAAAGATGGCCAGAAGTCGGCACCTTGGCCACAAATCTGGCCGAGGTATAACCTGAGAAGGTCAAAACATATCCTCGCGCTAAAGAGGAAAAGATTGTCGGCGTTAGTATTAGTTCGTGAGAACATTGGTTATTGACTTCAATGACTTCTGCAGAAACTGTGTAAATGAGGAAGAAGTGGAGAAGTGGCATTGAGCACTTGCTATGCGACTGACCGCTTTGAGTAAACGACGACTGAACATACTGGGGTCGGGTCCAGATAACACTGGTGTAGTATCTAATGAAAAACCGCCCTCTTCGCCAGTATCAGAGCAGCATCTGGGGGAAACTTGCGTTTCACCCTTTGCCGATGTGATTGGATGTGTCGAGAAGCTCGTCATCACGGGATAGGAAGAATCCTATGGATGAATCCGATGAGGATGAGCATCAAGCGGACACAGACGAGGAGACAGATATAACGGTGCACTGTGGTTCAGAATCGAAATCCATCGGCCAAAATGTAATAACTTTTGTTCTAGTAAACATTTTTGAGTTCTGTAAAAAAACCTAATTGGACAAGGATCCAAGGATTATTTCGAGATATTAACACTGAAAATCTGGCAATCGGTTATATATTTTAGAAGTTGGGCCAAAGTTGCCTACTTTCCTAATTTTTGGATTTAAACGAAAAGATATATTATATTTTTTTCTTTTTATGTTTTTACATGTTTTTGCGTATTTGCTCATAATGCGCAAAAAAATATTTTTTCCGTGTTACAGATTTTCTCACACATTTTAAAAGCTTTTGCACTCAATTTTTTTTTTATTAGAAATTGTGATTTGTTAACTTTATTATGGCGCCAAAAATGTGTTTCTGCCAAATATAGTTTGTTTGTAATAAATATTAAAAAAACGAACTTGTTTTTGCAGGGTAACTTTTGCCTGCACAAAATTGCATCCTTTAAAGATAGTATACATTTAGTACAAAAAGTCAGATTTTGTAGTTCCAAAACGCGAATTACTAATTTTTTTTCTCATTAACTTTTAAAAAGTAGGTACGCAGCTAAAAAGCTGAGCCAATTTCCTTTATCCTCAACCTAAATGTTATGACAACCGGAGGTCATGTGCCATTACTATGCCCAAAAAACAATTACTAACACCTGATTTTGCAGGCAAGTCGAATTGCTATAGGAAAACTGCACACATAAATTTTTACAATTCAATCAGGAGTAAACATTGACTATGTTTCACTGTTTGTTTAAGTTAAAAATATTTTTACTTTAATTTCCCCTTTTTCATTTTCCTCATTAAGTGGGACTCCGCAATTTTCCCCGGCGTTAGATTCTGGCTACTACTTTCAAATACGACATTGTGGTTTACGACCAAAAGTACAAGAAAGTACGACAGAATCTAACGAGTAAAAAGCTACTAAGCGCGGCCTTTCGGCATCCAAGCTTTTGTTTTACTTTTTTTTTAACACTCGTTATTTGGATTTCGTCCGAACAGCATCCCCAACATTTTGTTATCGAAGGTAATATTAATAATTGTTCTACGACAATTATTTAAATGAAACAACTCCAAACATTATTGGAAAAAATTCTAACCACACCTGCCTTTTTATTCCTTTTCTTTCATTTCATTGCAACGCAAAAATTAATCCTTCAAACCGAAGAATTGCTTCCAGCAAATTATTACTTCGGTTTTTCTTGTTCTTCTTCTTGAAAAAAGGCAGCGACTACGTCGCACAGTGGTTCAGAATCGTTTTTTACTGGCCAAAACTCTGTAACTTTGGAACCGATAGAGATATTTTAGTAATTTGTTTGTTCGACAGGTAACTCCTTGAGCTTTTCGCCAGTTTTTATTTCAATAAAATCGAGTCAGCAGTAATTGAGGAATTCAAGGTCAAAGTTGAACTTTTGAATTTTTTTAATATTTTGCATGGCAATGTGGGGTTTTGTTTTGTTTTCATCTTCTTTATTTATTATAAGAATGTCATACGTTGATAAATAAACTATTTCAATAATAAATGTTGTAAAACTAAAAAAAATTATTTGCGACAAAAAAATTTTCTCGATATTTAAAAAAACACCTTGTATAGCAAACTTTTTTTTATATTTTGCATTTGAACAACATTAAGGGAAAGCATTTATTTTTTACTTATATATGTAACAAAAACAGTAAATTAAAATTTGTATTCGTTCGGTTGAAAAATTGCCTGCAAATATTCCATATTTTGTTCCGTATTATTTCTGTCCCCTAGCAGCCCTCTTGGATCTTTATTTAAGTCCCGATGTTCTACTTTCCATAAGAGTTATAAGAGGATCTGACGTTGCAAATAAAATATTAAATAGATCTTCGTTTGTACAAGTACATCGATAATTGTTTTAAATCTTGAAATGAGATTATATCAACACCAGATATTTCAGATGCTTTTCGGGATCAGAAAAGAACCTTCATGCTGTATTCCCATCATTGGTATTGCGTGGTCCTTGTTTTGGTTTGTCTATTATCAACCCACATTTGAGAAATTCATCCTGAACATGTTTCTTTTTTAAATTTCTTAAATCCTTGTTTTGATTTTGGCCCTATTGATCCAGTAGGTCCAAAATCGAAATCATAACTGATTTGTGAATTTGGCGATAATCCAAATTCATATGCATCAGTATTATCTACTGATTTTTCCGGGACTTGGTTTAATTAGCTTGATGTAGATTGACATGTAATGCTGCTGGATGAAGCCTTTGAGTAAGTCAAAGCCTGGCCAACTTTTCCATCTATCATCGTGATTGGTAGTTAACTTTAATTGTCTGGCCTTCAATTTCAACTTCTAACGGCTACAGTCTTGTTGTTTGGGCTCTTATATCATTGTTTCATTTTTTATGATATCATGAGTTTCTTTTTTAAATTCAAATTTGATTGGTCTGCAGTATTTCGCAGACGATGGAGTTTGATTTTTCCAAATATCCTTTGTCTGCATCGTACTGGTAGAAGGTTCCGAGTCTTCCACATTCTTTATCAATCGCAATGGCACAAATGACACCATAAACATATCTGCGTCTGAAGTATTTTCACATACAGATTGCTTGTATTGTTTTTGTCCAGAAGAATTTCTTCAAATCATGTCCTTTAAATGATTGTAGCAAGCGTTGAGCTGTATGATTAAGTAGGTCTTGAAGTTTCACCTCTGTCGAACTCGATGTGATTTTAATAGTGTCCGTTGGTGGTAAACAGTCCTTTTTAGCAGCAAGCATGTGATGATATGATGGATACAGATTTGAGCCTTTTTCAATCGCACGCAACCTGATCCAATCCAAAAATAATGATATTGCCTCTTCATTTGAGAACTGTTTTTCATCGCTTGGAGTTGGAATGCTCTTAACAATCCATTTTGTTCTCAGAGGACTAGCGTTTAAAACCTTTTCAACAATTTCGGCTTTTGTGCGTTGTTTTTGTGATCGCAATTGATGTAACAAGCTTTCTGCAATAGTTTCACATCCGATTTCTTCATTGATATCTTTAAGTTTTCGCCTTTTAGATCTATCGCTACAGTTGCCGAGTGATTTTGGTGGTCACCCACAATTGTTTTGATTTTTTTCTTTCTGAAGATACTTGGACACTAAGTTCGCCCTCTAACCATATTGCAAAGGTCTTATAAAATGTATGTTTATTTCATCCAACTTGTTTGTAGCGCTTAGTTAGGTTTTAGGTTATTGTGGCAGCCGTATTTTTCTTATACAAGCTCACATAGACCAGTTTAGGTCCCTAGTGTTACCACGGGCTGAAATGCCCCTCATTGAAACCAACCTGTTTGATATAAAAATTTATCGATAGTACGAATATCTGTACTGGAAAGATCTTTTAGGCTGCCTAGAAAGGCCGACCCCAGTATGTCCAGTCGTCGTTTACTCAGAACGGGGCAGTCGCATAGCAAGTGCTCAAAGCTCTCCACTTCTGCAGAAGTCATTAGAGTCAATACCCAATCTTTTGGCGTGTTTGCCGATCAAGCAGTGTCCTGTCAGAACTGATGCTAACGTAGACAATATTTGCCTCTCTAGTGCGAGGAGATATTTTGATATTCTCAGTTCATACCTTGGCCAGATTTGTCTAGCTACCCTGCATGTGCCGATTTCTGTCCATCTTTCGTTGGACTGCCTGATTGCCTCTTGCCTAAGCCAAAGCTTGCACGTGGATAGTGGCGCACCAATATATGCAAATTCTTCGAGAATTTGTAATGTCGTCCCTTTCCTAGCAAGTTCATCTGCTTTGCAGTTCCCCGGGATATCCCTATGCCCAGGCACCCATATGAGGTGTATATTAAACTGCTCAGCCATCTCGTTAAGAGATCTGCGGCAGTAGAGAGCTGTTTGTGAATTTAGGGATGTTGCCTCCAGAGAATTGATGGCAGCCTGGCTGTCCGAGTAAATGACAACGCCAGTGTTGGTTACTATGTTGTGACTCAGCCACTTGGCTACTTCCCATATTGCCATTATTTCGGCTTGATAGACACTGCAGGTAGCAGTGTCTATCAAGCCGAGCTATATCCAAACTATGTTCTGCATAGTGTACTCCGAAGCCAACCTTTTCATCAAGTTTCAAGTGGAGATGGATTCTATTACCTGGTATTCTTCCAACCCATTCATCTCTGGCGGGAATCATAGTGATGTAATTTCTCTCGAAGGTGTACACAGTTGGTATATAGTCCATTCGGTCGGTTACCATAGCACTACACTTTGATATCCTCATGTGACCGTAGTTTTTGTACCTCTACATTGATAGGCAGTTTAATCTTATTGCCGCTTTGGTTGCAACTTCTCTCGCCACAATATTAATCGGCAGTATATGGAGTAGGGCTTGTAGAGACTCGGTCGCTGTAGTCCTTAAGGCTCCGCTTATGCTCAGGCAGGGTGTTCTCTGAACTTTTGTTAGTAGGTTGGTGATGGTTAGTTTGTCAGTTGCCGTCCACCATACCACAATGCCGTATAGCAGTATAGGACGAACTACTGCTATATATCCAGTGGACGATTTTAGGAGAGAGGCCCCACCGCGACCCTACAGCCTTTTTGCAGGAATATAAGGCGACGATAAGAAGTCTAAAAAACAGTTTCCTATCTTGAATTACTCCTAAAAATTTTGCACTTTCAGAAAAGACTAGATCTGTTCCATTTATCCGAGGTGGAGGGTCCACATGTGGGACTTTATTCATCCTAGTAAGGAGAACCAATTCTGTCTTGTTTGGGTTTACGCCCAAACCGCTGCTTCTGGCCCATCTAGGCAATTTGTTCAGAGCCACCTGTAGAATGTCTCGAAGGACGTTTTCGAATTTGCCACTCACTGCGATTGCCACGACGTCCGCATATGCCACGACCTTGCAGCCACAACGTTCTAGATCTAGCAGGATTTCATTCACCGCTAGGTTCCAAATTAGTGGAGACAGTACTCCTCCTTGTGGGGTCCCTCTGTTTACAAACCTTGTTAGAGTTGTGGACCCTAGACATGCTGTTATGCGACTTCTGTTGAGCAGACTTTGAATTAGTCTAATCAAACTAGAGTTAACTTTTAGATGTGACAGTGCCGCAATTACTGCATCTGAGTGAATGTTGTTAAAAGCCCCTTCTATGTCAAGAAATGCCACCATGGTGAATTCCTTGAAATGCAGGTACGATTCGGTAGTGTCACAAGTTCGTGCAGGGCTGATTCTGTAGACTTCCCCTTATTGTAAGCATGTTGGTTCACCGACAGGAGTTTTGCATCCAGGTTTTCCCTAATGAAATAATCTAAAAGTCTTTCCAGACCTTTCAATAGGAAGGAGGATAGGCTAAATGGTCTGAAGTCTTTTGGCCTAGTGTGTGATATCTTCCCCGCTTTTGGTATGAATCCCACTTTGGTATCCCTCCATCGATTCGGGATGTATGAAAACCTGATACAGCCTACATACATTTTCTCCAGCCAGGGGATAATGTACTTCAACATTTTCTGCATTGCTGCTGGAGTGATGCCGTCTGGTCCAGGTGACTTGAAGGGCTCAAAGCTATTAATAGCCCAGCTTATTCTGGATCTATCAGTCAACAAGCTAGCGACGCTCGCAGTCCACTCGCATTCTTGTTGGTCCTGCTGATCCTCTGGTTATGTTAAAGAGTTCCCCGGGAAATGTGTGTCGAACAGTACATTGAGCGACTGCTCGTTGTTTTTGGTCCAATTATTTGCCTCACCCTGCAAGTAACCCACTGTACAGGGTGAAGCTGACAGTATTTTCCTCAGCCTTGCGGCGTCGGAGACCTTTTCCACTTCGCCACAGAAGGTATACCAAGAGCGCCTTTGCGCCTTTCTAAGCTCCTTCTTATAGATCTTGAGTTGCTCTTTATAGGCATCCCAAACATTAGCGACCCCTGTAGATTTAGCCATGATGAATAGCTTGTTGCAGGTCTTTTTCATAGCCGTTAGCTCAGAAGTCCACCATTGGGGTTTAGTTTTACCCTTGTACCTTGTTTTTGGACAGGCTTCTTCAAGGGATCTATTGAATGATATGGTGATATGATCGACCAGATTATCTAGACCGGCTTTGTCATTCGGTTCGTACAGAACTTTATAGTTGAGGACTTTCTTGAAATTGTTCTCATACAGGTGCCACTTTGTCTTCCTTACATTTGTGTGGACGGCAGGTTTAGGCGCTTTTTCCGCGAGTTTGAACTCAATATAATGGTGATCTGAGAATGAGTGGTCGTCCAGTACATTCCACCCAATAATTTTGTCTGACAGCCGGCCAGTAGCAAACGTTACGTCTAGTACTTCTTCTCTGTCTTTAATTGTACAGGTCGGTTTAATACCTATGTTACAAATACTTAGGTTGGTAGTTAGAATAAAGTCAAGAAGCGAATCAGAGAATTGATGGCAGCCTGGCTGTCCGAGTAAATGACAACGCCAGTGTTGGTTACTATGTTGTGACTCAGCCACTTGGCTACTTCCCATATTGCCATTATTTCGGGAATCATAGTGATGTAATTTCTCTCGAAGGTGTACACAGTTTGTATATAGTCCATTCGGTCGGTTACCATAGCACTACACTTTGATATCCTCATGTGACCGTAGTTTTTGTACCTCTACATTGATAGGCAGTTTAATCTTATTGCCGCTTTGGTTGCAACTTCTCTCTCCACAATATTAATCGGCAGTATATGGAGTAGGGCTTGTAGAGACTCGGTCGCTGTAGTCCTTAAGGCCCCGCTTATGCTCAGGCAGGGTGTTCTCTGAACTTTTGTTAGTAGGTTGGTGATGGTTAGTTTGTCAGTTGCCGTCCACCATACCACAATGCCGTATAGCAGTATAGGACGAACTACTGCTATATATCCAGTGGACGATTTTAGGAGAGAGGCCCCACCGCGACCCTACAGCCTTTTTGCAGGAATATAAGGCGACGATAAGAAGTCTAAAAAACAGTTTCCTATCTTGAATTACTCCTAAAAATTTTGCACTTTCAGAAAAGACTAGATCTGTTCCATTTATCCGAGGTGGAGGGTCCACATGTGGGACTTTATTCATCCTAGTAAGGAGAACCAATTCTGTCTTGTTTGGGTTTACGCCCAAACCGCTGCTTCTGGCCCATCTAGGCAATTTGTTCAGAGCCACCTGTAGAATGTCTCGAAGGACGTTTTCGAATTTGCCACTCACTGCGATTGCCACGACGTCCGCATATGCCACGACCTTGCAGCCACAACGTTCTAGATCTAGCAGGATTTCATTCACCGCTAGGTTCCAAATTAGTGGAGACAGTACTCCTCCTTGTGGGGTCCCTCTGTTTACAAACCTTGTTAGAGTTGTGGACCCTAGACATGCTGTTATGCGACTTCTGTTGAGCAGACTTTGAATTAGTCTAATCAAACTAGAGTTAACTTTTAGATGTGACAGTGCCGCAATTACTGCATCTGAGTGAATGTTGTTAAAAGCCCCTTCTATGTCAAGAAATGCCACCATGGTGAATTCCTTGAAATGCAGGTACGATTCGGTAGTGCTCACAAGTTCGTGCAGGGCTGATTCTGTAGACTTTCCCTTATTGTAAGCATGTTGGTTCACCGACAGGAGTTTTGCATCCAGGTTTTCCCTAATGAAATAATCTAAAAGTCTTTCCAGACCTTTCAATAGGAAGGAGGATAGGCTAATTGGTCTGAAGTCTTTTGGCCTAGTGTGTGATATCTTCCCCGCTTTTGGTATGAATCCCACTTTGGTATCCCTCCATCGATTCGGGATGTATGAAAACCTGATACAGCCTACATACATTTTCTCCAGCCAGGGGATAATGTACTTCAACATTTTCTGCATTTCTGCTGGAGTGATGCCGTCTGGTCCAGGTGACTTGAAGGGCTCAAAGCTATTAATAGCCCAGCTTATTCTGGATCTATCAGTCAACAAGCTAGCGACGCTCGCAGTCCACTCGCATTCTTGTTGGTCCTGCTGATCCTCTGGTTATGTTAAAGAGTTCCCCGGGAAATGTGTGTCGAACAGTACATTGAGCGACTGCTCGTTGTTTTTGGTCCAATTATTTGCCTCACCCTGCAAGTAACCCACTGTACAGGGTGAAGCTGACAGTATTTTCCTCAGCCTTGCGGCGTCGGAGACCTTTTCCACTTCGCCACAGAAGGTATACCAAGAGCGCCTTTGCGCCTTTCTAAGCTCCTTCTTATAGATCTTGAGTTGCTCTTTATAGGCATCCCAAACATTAGCGACCCCTGTAGATTTAGCCATGATGAATAGCTTGTTGCAGGTCTTTTTCATAGCCGTTAGCTCAGAAGTCCACCATTGGGGTTTAGTTTTACCCTTGTACCTTGTTTTTGGACAGGCTTCTTCAAGGGATCTATTGAATGATATGGTGATATGATCGACCAGATTATCTAGACCGGCTTTGTCATTCGGTTCGTACAGAACTTTATAGTTGAGGACTTTCTTGAAATTGTTCTCATACAGGTGCCACTTTGTCTTCCTTACATTTGTGTGGACGGCAGGTTTAGGCGCTTTTTCCGCGAGTTTGAACTCAATATAATGGTGATCTGAGAATGAGTGGTCGTCCAGTACATTCCACCCAATAATTTTGTCTGACAGCCGGCCAGTAGCAAACGTTACGTCTAGTACTTCTTCTCTGTCTTTAATTGTACAGGTCGGTTTAATACCTATGTTACAAATACTTAGGTTGGTAGTTAGAATAAAGTCAAGAAGCGAATCACCCCTATTGTTTATATCCGTACTACCCCAGATAGTACGATGAGCGTTCGTGTCTGCGCCAATAATCAGCTCGATCTCGTCAGACGTTGCTTCTTCTACTACTTCCCTGAATAGAGCAGTCGGTACTTCAGCTACATAAGGCAAGTAACTGGAGACCACCCATTATATGCGATTACCGATCTCCAGACTAGCAGATGTTTGGTCTTTACCACTTAAATTAGCCAGGAGAAAGATACTTAGATCTTTCCTGGCCAAAATGCAGGTTCTTGGAGTGCCTTCACAGTTGGCCACAATCAGTCTAAAGTTGGGTGTCCTGATACCGCACACCCGTCCTCCCACTGCGTAGGGCTCCTGTATCAGGACGATGACTACTGCACCTGTGGACAGGCGCAGCAATAGAGCCGCTGAGGCTGTTTTAGCGTGATGGAGGCTAATCTGTAGAATTCATACCATCAATGGTAATTGACAGATTAACATCCACCAAGACAAGGTTGTTATCGAACTCTTCGTCCGTATCATCGAGAAGCGTGTCCCCGCCAGATGCGTCAAAGAGTCCGGAGACTCCCCTCCATCCACGCTTTCCCTCCAAGAACGTAACGTCCCCTCGGCCCGACTAAAACACGCGATGTCGCCCTGCTTGTCACGCCCTCGACATATATAAGCCAACCCCCATGGGTCATCCCTATTGTCCTGTACAATACTCCTAAGATGTCCCTCTTCACTCCTAATTAGCATGTCCTTGTACGTACGAAGGCCAGCACGATACTCAGCTTTCCGCGTAACTATCAACTCAACATTAGAATGTCTGACCCTCTGGAATTTCTTCCGAAGGTGTCGGACATTCCGCCGCATCATCTCAAGCTCCTGGGTCCACCACTTGATTCTGCTCGGTCGAGTCTCACGACGTCGACCAAGTTGCACATCATTCATCGCGCACAGACATCCATCCAACCGACTGACCTGGTCATCTAACGTCAGTGACCTAAACTCAGCTATTGGCGTCTCCAAGACCGCCTCCCTAACACAATCCGAATAGTGTCGCCAGTCCACGTCCCGATCTCGCCACCTGCGAGACCTTGCAGTCACCCTAGTCCGTCCCCTGAGAGAGACCACAATCTCGATGGGTCGGTGATCACTCACTCTGTCACACACCCTCCACATAAAGCCGTACACTGTCATTGCCGCCCTATTCGCAGCCGTCACGTCAATGTCACTCCTCCCATTGGGCCCATCGAAGGTATACAGATCGCTGGGCTCAGTCAGCACCCCTACTCCACGCGTAACCATCCACTCAGTGAGCATCTCTCCTCGTATATGGTTTTGATGGCCAGCAGAATGCCGGTTCATCTTAGAGAACCACATACGAGAGGACGCATTTGCATCCAAACCGAGGATAACCGGAATGCTACTCGCTAGTAGTAGCACGGTATCCATATACCCTAGATACGGCTCCAATGGAGCTCCAAACCTACAACAGATGCTAGCCAAAAGCATCCTCCCAAAACTACCTTCCACAGAAACACAAACCCCATATTGGCTACCCGCCACTACCGTACAGTCCATGTCCATACTGTCCACCACTATTGCCGAGCGTGCACCCTCGTCCGTAAACAGTCGCAAACCCCTCGGCAAACCAACTACACTACCATCTACAGCATACGGCTCCTGTAGCAGAGCCAAGGAGGCACCTACCCTCCTCATCTCCTGCCCCAGCTCAGCCATCACCGCCTGCGACCGCTGGCAGTTGTATTGCACAACCAGGATGTCCTCCATCTCAATGTCTCGCCCTCGCAATCAGCCCTGCGTACACCGGACACAGCAGCGACAGCATACTGTGATCGGCCGCATATCCTCGGAGCTCACAGTTTCTGCACCTCGCCTCATTGGGACACTGATAGACAGTGTGTCCCACTGATCAGCACCTCTTACACACATTCTGCCTCTGCCTGCAGTCGCGGATAATATGGTCGAAACCATAGCACCGGTGACACGCTGGCACCTCCTCCTGAAGGCGCACCACAAACCTGTGCCACAAAATATTGGCACCTCCAGACTCCAGTAGCTTTTCTGCTACACGCGGCGTACACTCCAGCGCAACGTCTGTGTCACCGGTCGGGCTTACCTGCCAAGCCTTGGAGGCGAGGCGGACGCTCTTTTCGAACGCGGCGAACTCCATCTCCGGACCGAAATTCTGCCGGTACAGCTCCTCCATAAATTTCTCCGGGCTGATTGCCTTGCTCACATCCCTCACAATCAACTTAGGGCCGAGCTTGTCATTGGCCGGCACCACCATCCCTGCCTCCGCGAATTTAACGTTCTCCACAATTTTCTTCCGCTCTGCAACCGAAGGAGTGCGGATTATTGCGCCACCATTCTTCATCGGGCGGAGGGTGTGAACGCGGACGACCATAGTCGGCCTCCACCACCTCCTTAACCACCTCCTTAACCACCTCAGCACCAGTCGCACCATCCTTCCTGATTATTGCTGACCAGGTATCTACTGGCTTCGGCACAATCGCCGGTCGAGCAGCAACACCAGCAGCAGCAGCAACCACCGGCACAGCAGCAACGGCAGCACCCCTGGCAGCCACAGAATGTCTCGAAGGACGTTTTCGAATTTGCCACTCACTGCGATTGCCACGACGTCCGCATATGCCACGACCTTGCAGCCACAACGTTCTAGATCTAGCAGGATTTCATTCACCGCTAGGTTCCAAATTAGTGGAGACAGTACTCCTCCTTGTGGGGTCCCTCTGTTTACAAACCTTGTTAGAGTTGTGGACCCTAGACATGCTGTTATGCGACTTCTGTTGAGCAGACTTTGAATTAGTCTAATCAAACTAGAGTTAACTTTTAGATGTGACAGTGCCGCAATTACTGCATCTGAGTGAATGTTGTTAAAAGCCCCTTCTATGTCAAGAAATGCCACCATGGTGAATTCCTTGAAATGCAGGTACGATTCGGTAGTGCTCACAAGTTCGTGCAGGGCTGATTCTGTAGACTTTCCCTTATTGTAAGCATGTTGGTTCACCGACAGGAGTTTTGCATCCAGGTTTTCCCTAATGAAATAATCTAAAAGTCTTTCCAGACCTTTCAATAGGAAGGAGGATAGGCTAATTGGTCTGAAGTCTTTTGGCCTAGTGTGTGATATCTTCCCCGCTTTTGGTATGAATCCCACTTTGGTATCCCTCCATCGATTCGGGATGTATGAAAACCTGATACAGCCTACATACATTTTCTCCAGCCAGGGGATAATGTACTTCAACATTTTCTGCATTTCTGCTGGAGTGATGCCGTCTGGTCCAGGTGACTTGAAGGGCTCAAAGCTATTAATAGCCCAGCTTATTCTGGATCTATCAGTCAACAAGCTAGCGACGCTCGCAGTCCACTCGCATTCTTGTTGGTCCTGCTGATCCTCTGGTTATGTTAAAGAGTTCCCCGGGAAATGTGTGTCGAACAGTACATTGAGCGACTGCTCGTTGTTTTTGGTCCAATTATTTGCCTCACCCTGCAAGTAACCCACTGTACAGGGTGAAGCTGACAGTATTTTCCTCAGCCTTGCGGCGTCGGAGACCTTTTCCACTTCGCCACAGAAGGTATACCAAGAGCGCCTTTGCGCCTTTCTAAGCTCCTTCTTATAGATCTTGAGTTGCTCTTTATAGGCATCCCAAACATTAGCGACCCCTGTAGATTTAGCCATGATGAATAGCTTGTTGCAGGTCTTTTTCATAGCCGTTAGCTCAGAAGTCCACCATTGGGGTTTAGTTTTACCCTTGTACCTTGTTTTTGGACAGGCTTCTTCAAGGGATCTATTGAATGATATGGTGATATGATCGACCAGATTATCTAGACCGGCTTTGTCATTCGGTTCGTACAGAACTTTATAGTTGAGGACTTTCTTGAAATTGTTCTCATACAGGTGCCACTTTGTCTTCCTTACATTTGTGTGGACGGCAGGTTTAGGCGCTTTTTCCGCGAGTTTGAACTCAATATAATGGTGATCTGAGAATGAGTGGTCGTCCAGTACATTCCACCCAATAATTTTGTCTGACAGCCGGCCAGTAGCAAACGTTACGTCTAGTACTTCTTCTCTGTCTTTAATTGTACAGGTCGGTTTAATACCTATGTTACAAATACTTAGGTTGGTAGTTAGAATAAAGTCAAGAAGCGAATCACCCCTATTGTTTATATCCGTACTACCCCAGATAGTACGATGAGCGTTCGTGTCTGCGCCAATAATCAGCTCGATCTCGTCAGACGTTGCTTCTTCTACTACTTCCCTGAATAGAGCAGTCGGTACTTCAGCTACATAAGGCAAGTAACTGGAGACCACCCAATATATGCGATTACCGATCTCCAGACTAGCAGATGTTTGGTCTTTACCACTTAAATTAGCCAGGAGAAAGATACTTAGATCTTTCCTGGCCAAAATGCAGGTTCTTGGAGTGCCTTCACAGTTGGCCACAATCAGTCTAAAGTTGGGTGTCCTGATACCGCACACCCGTCCTCCCACTGCGTAGGGCTCCTGTATCAGGACGATGACTACTGCACCTGTGGACAGGCGCAGCAATAGAGCCGCTGAGGCTGTTTTAGCGTGATGGAGGCTAATCTGTAGAATTCATACCATCAATGGTAATTGACAGATTAACATCCACCAAGACAAGGTTGTTATCGAACTCTTCGTCCGTATCATCGAGAAGCGTGTCCCCGCCAGATGCGTCAAAGAGTCCGGAGACTCCCCTCCATCCACGCTTTCCCTCCAAGAACGTAACGTCCCCTCGGCCCGACTAAAACACGCGATGTCGCCCTGCTTGTCACGCCCTCGACATATATAAGCCAACCCCCATGGGTCATCCCTATTGTCCTGTACAATACTCCTAAGATGTCCCTCTTCACTCCTAATTAGCATGTCCTTGTACGTACGAAGGCCAGCACGATACTCAGCTTTCCGCGTAACTATCAACTCAACATTAGAATGTCTGACCCTCTGGAATTTCTACCCCATATTGGCTACCCGCCACTACCGTACAATCCATGTCCATACTGTCCACCACTATTGCCGAGCGTGCACCCTCGTCCGTAAACAGTCGCAAACCCCTCGGCAAACCAACTACACTACCATCTACAGCATACGGCTCCTGTAGCAGAGCCAAGGAGGCACCTAGCCTCCTCATCTCCTGCCCCAGCTCAGCCATCACCGCCTGCGACCGCTGGCAGTTGTATTGCACAACCAGGATGTCCTCCATCTCAATGTCTCGGCCTCGCAATCAGCCCTGCGTACACCGGACACAGCAGCGACAGCATACTGTGATCGGCCGCATATCCTCGGAGCTCACAGTTTCTGCACCTCGCCTCATTGGGACACTGATAGACAGTGTGTCCCACTGATCAGCACCTCTTACACACATTCTGCCTCTGCCTGCAGTCGCGGATAATATGGTCGAAACCATAGCACCGGTGACACGCTGGCACCTCCTCCTGAAGGCGCACCACAAACCTGTGCCACAAAATATTGGCACCTCCAGACTCCAGTAGCTTTTCTGCTACACGCGGCGTACACTCCAGCGCAACGTCTGTGTCACCGGTCGGGCTTACCTGCCAAGCCTTGGAGGCGAGGCGGACGCTCTTTTCGAACGCGGCGAACTCCATCTCCGGACCGAAATTCTGCCGGTACAGCTCCTCCATAAATTTCTCCGGGCTGATTGCCTTGCTCACATCCCTCACAATCAACTTAGGGCCGAGCTTGTCATTGGCCGGCACCACCATCCCTGCCTCCGCGAACTTAACGTTCTCCACAATTTTCTTCCGCTCTGCAACCGAAGGAGTGCGGATTATTGCGCCACCATTCTTCATCGGGCGGAGGGTGTGAACGCGGACGACCATAGTCGGCCTCCACCACCTCCTTAACCACCTCAGCACCAGTCGCACCATCCTTCCTGATTATTGCTGACCAGGTATCTACTGGCTTCGGCACAATCGCCGGTCGAGCAGCAACACCAGCAGCAGCAGCAACCACCGGCACAGCAGCAACGGCAGCACCCCTGGCAGCCACAGGCCGTCCATGGTCAGCCGCAACGCCAACACCAACACCACCACCTCCAGCCCTCCAATGCACAATGGGCTAAAATGGGCATAATTCTGCCATTTCAAAACCACTTATCGTATGGCGATGAAATTTTAGGTATGTATACAAGAGGTGTCAGAGAGTTTAAGTTCGGAGCTTGGGCCCCCTATCTCATACAGGGCCGGAACTACAGCTACAGTTTGACCACCTCGGGTATACACAATTTTCATCGGCTTCTAACTTTTGAATGGAGTGTCCGGTTTTACTGGCGTTTTTCTGTGGATACTCCTGGACCAGACCTACAATAAGCATTTTATAGGTTGAAGATATCTTGAATAGTTTCCGAGATATGTGGATTTTAAATTAATTTTTAATTTTTTCGCCGACTTTGCCTTGGAGTTTTTTTGTGGATTGTCAATAAAATTTACAATATCATGAAAAAAAGAATCGATAAGATATGTGAAGAAATAAGAAAGTTATGGGCCTATAAAGTCAAATTTTTGAAAAAAATTCAGTTTTGGAGATTTTTTGGCGAAAAAAGTCCAATTCGTATTTAGGTCTTGTAGAAAAAGTTTGTTACACAGAGTATACCAAATTTATACTCATTTTAAAGGAGACGTTTCACAGAATATGTTACAGAAAATCCGAAGCCAAAATTTTAATTGGTGTGGTTGCCACCCTTCTCCGATTTGGACCTTTTTTTTACATAAATTTCAAAAGTTTGATCGATTTTCTCCAATCGCAAAGCTAAATTGTTAAATTTTTCTTTTTATTTGTTTGTATTAGGGTGTAACAAAATCGACTGCAAAGGGAATCCCGAGCGCGGCTTCTCATATCGAAGAAATAGGACTAAAAGTCCCATTTTTGATGTATTTTTTGGGAATTGGGGGATTTTCCATTAGAAATTTCCACATGTTGCGTTTGATTATTATTTCTAATATCAAAATAAAGAACTTAAAAAAATTCATCGAAATATATACATTTTTAATAATTTTATGCCGTATTTACGTTTCTGCCTATATGCAATTTTTTTTAATTTTTCCCTACCTTCTTGTACTTATTAGTTATTATATCAGTCAATATGCACTGATTTCTTGTAGACCACATGTTTTTATCAAACAACTAGCTGGACCCGGTCCACTTCGTTGCCCCAGATTTAGATTTCCGATCCCGTCCATTTTTGAACAAATTTCAATTTCAGACAGACAAACAAACGATTTGCCACGCCCACATTTTCCCCACCCACTTTTTGCAAATTTTTTTTTCCAAAACCATCTCAGACAAAATAGCTTTCAAACAAAACAAAAAATTTTAAAATCGGTCCCGTAGTTTAAGCGTCTATAAAACACATACATACATACATACATACAAACATTTTTCCATTTTTATATATATAGATAATAAAATTTAGTAAGATTTACCTTTCAGAAAATATTGTTTTGTGGCACTATTTCTAGGATACCCTTAATCATTGACAGGTATAACAAGTAAGGAAAGGCAGAAAGTCGGGCGGGGCCGACTATATAATACCCTACACCTCCCTAACAATGCGATAATAATTTGTAATAATTGGTAGTATGTCAAATCGGGGGTAACATATATATGGGGGCTATATCTAATTCTGAACCGATTTTCTCCGAATTTGGTAGTATTCCTTCATGTAGAAAGAAACCTCTTTTTGCCGAATTTCGCACTGATCGGATATAAAATAACATTTTTACAGCGCTTACATGTCAAATCGGGGGTAACTTATATACATATGGGGGATATATCTAAATCTGAATCGATTTCTTCCAAATTTAAAAGTGTTCATTCATATAAAAGGAAAACTCTTTCTGCCGAATTTCATACTGATCAGATATAAAATGCAGTTTTTACAGCGCTTACATATCAAATCGGGGGAACATAAGCTATATCTAAATCTGAACCGATTTTCTCCGAATTTAACAGTGTGTATTCATATAACAAGAAACCTCTTTCTGCCGAATTTCATACTGATCGGATATAAAATAAAGTTTTTACAGCGCTTACATGTAAAATCGGGCCTAACATATATATTCAATAATGATCGTCCTTGGGCCAAAAAAAAAAATATGTGTAAAGTTTCGTCGAGATCGGACGGACATAGCTAAATCAACTCAGAAAATGATTCTGAGTCGATCGATGATTCTGATGGGTCTATTTCGGCTCCTTTTGGGTGTTACAAACAATTGCACAAAGTTATAATACCCTGTACCACAGAGTGGTGTAGGGTATAATTTAAAAAAAATATTTTGCATATAGACAGAAACGCAAATACGGCATAAAATTCTTAAAAATGTATATATTTCGATGATTTTTTTTTTAAAGTTCTTTATTTTGATATTAGAAATAATAATCAAACGCAAAATGTGGAAATTTCTAATGGAAAATCCCTCAATTCCCAAAAAATACATCAAAAATCCCCAAAAATGGGATTTTTACTTTTAGTCCTATATATTCGATATGAAAAGCCGCGCTCAGGATTCCCTTTGCAGTCGATTTTGTTACACCCTAATACAAATAAATGAAAAGAAACGGCAGCACCCCTGGCAGCCACAGACCGTCCATGGCCAGCCGCAACGCCAACACCAACACCACCACCTCCAGCCCTCCAATGCACAATGGGCTAAAATGGACATAATTCTCGGTATGTCTACAAGAGGTGTTAGAGAGTTTAAGTTCGGAGCTTGGGCCCCCTATCTCATACAGGGGCGGAACTACAGCTACAGTTTGACCACCTCGGGTATACACAATTTTCATCGGCTTCTAACTTTTGAATGGAGTGTCCGGTTTTACTACAATAAGCATTTTATAGGTTGAAGATATCTTGAATAGTTTCCGAGATATGTGGATTTTAAATTAATTTTTAATTTTTTCGCCGACTTTGCCTTGGAGTTTTTTTTGTGGATTGTCAATAAAATTTACAATATCATGAAAAAAAGAATCAATAAGATATGTGAAGAAATAAGAAAGATATGGGCATATAAAGTCCAATTCGTATTTAGGTCTTGTAGAAAAAGTTTGTTACACAGAGTGGCCAACTAAACTGCTTGTGGCCAACTGTGAAGGCACTCCAAGAACCTGCATTTTGGCCAGGAAAGATCTAAGTATATTTCTCCTGACTAATTTAAGTGGTAAAGACCAAACAGCTGCTAGCCTGGAGATCGGTAATCGCATATATTGGGTGGTCTCCAGCTACTTGCCTTATGAATCTGTAGTACCGACTGCTCTATTCAGGGAAGTTGTAGAAGAAGCAACGTCTGACGAGCTCGAGCTGATTATTGGCGCAGACACGAACGCTCATCATACTATCTGGGGTAGTACGGATATAAACAATAGGGGTGATTCGCTTCTTGACTTTATTCTAACTACCAACCTTAGTATTTGTAACATAGGTAATAAACCGACCTTCACAATTAAACACAGACAAGAAGTACTCGACGTAACGTTTGCTACTGACCGGCTGTCAGACAAAATTATTGGGTGGAATGTACTGGACGACCACTCATTCTCAGATCACCATTATATTGAGTTCAAACTCGCGGAAAAAGCGCCTAAACCCGCCGTCCACAGAAATGTAAGGAAGACAAAGTGGCATCTGTATGAGAAGAATTTCAAGAAAGTCCTCAACTCCAAACTTCTGTACGAACCGAATGACAAAGCCAGTCTGGATCATCTGGTCGAGCATATCACCACATCATTCAATAGTTCCCTTGAAGAAGCCTGTCCAAAAACAAGGTACAAGGGTAAAACTAAACCCCAATGGTGGACTTCTGAGCTAACGGCTATGAAAAAGACCTGCAACAAGCTATTCAATAAGGCTAAATCTACTGGGGTCGCTAATGATTGGGATGCCTATAAAGAGCAACTCAAGATCTATAAGAAGGAGCTTAGAAAGGCGCAAAGGCGCTCTTGGTATACCTTCTGTGGTGAAGTGGAAAAGGTCTCCGACGCCGCTAGGCTGAGGAAGATATTATCTGCTTCACCCTGTACAGTGGGATATTTACAGGATGAGGCAAATAACTGGACCAAAAACAGCGAGCAGTCGCTCAATATACTGCTCGACACACATTTCCCGGGGAACTCTGTAACAGAACCCGAGGATCAGCAGGACCAACAAGAGTGCGAGTGGACTGCGAGCGTCGCTAGCTTCTTGACTGAGAGATCCAGAATAAGCTGGGCTATTAACAGCTTTGAGCCCTTCAAGTCACCTGGACCAGATGGCATCACTCCAGCAGAAATGCAGAAAATGTTAAAGTACATTATCCCCTGGCTGGAGAAAATTTATGTAGGCTGTATCAGGCTTTCATACATCCCGAATCGATGGAGGGATACAAAAGTGGTATTCATACCTAAAGCGGGGAAGATATCACACACTAGGCCAAAAGACTTCAGACCAATTAGCCTATCCTCCTTCCTATTGAAAGGTCTGGAAAGACTTTTAGATCATTTCATTAGGGAAAACCTGGATACAAAACTCCTGTCGGGGAACCAACATGCTTACAATAAGGGCAAGTCTACAGAATCAGCCCTGCACGAACTTGTGAGCACTATCGAATCGTCCCTGCATTTCAAGGAATTCACCATGGTGGCATTTCTTGACATAGAAGGGGCTTTTAACAACATTCACTCAGATGCGGTAATTGCGGCACTCTCACATCTAAAAGTTAACACTAGTTTGATTAGACTAATTCAAAGTCTGCTCACCAGAAGACGCATAACAGCATGTCTAGGGTCCACAACTCTAACAAGGTATGTAAACAGAGGGACCCCGCAAGGAGGAGTATTGTCTCCACTAATTTGGAACCTAGCGGTGAATGAAATCCTGCTAGATCTAGAACGTTGTGGCTGCAAGGTCGTGGCATATGCGGACGACGTGGCAATCGCAGTGAGTGGCAAATTCGTAAACGTCCTCAGAGACATCCTACAGGTGGCTCTGAACAAGTTAGCTAGATGGGCCAGAAGCAGCGTTTTGGGCGTTAACCCCAACAAGACAGAATTGGTTCTCTTTACTAGGATGAATAATGTCCCACATGTGGACCCTCCACCTCGGATAAATGGAACAGATCTAGTCTTTTCTGAAAGTGCAAAATTTTTGGGAATAATTCTAGATAGGAAAATGTTATTTAGACTTAACGTATTGGAACGTGTAAGGAAGGCCAACGTCGCCTTATATTCCTGCAAAAAGGCTGTAGGGTCGCGGTGGGGACTCTCTCCTAAAATCGTCCACTGGATATATATATAGCAGTAGTTCGTCCAATACTGTTATACGGTATTGTGGTATGGTGGACGGCAACTGACAAACTAACCATCACCAACCTACTAACAAAGGATCAGAGAACTGCCTGCCTGAGCATAAGCGGAGCCTAAAGGACTACAGCGACCGAGTCTCTACAAGCCCTACTCCATATACTGCCGATTACTATTGTGGCGAGAGAAGTTGCAACCAAAGCGGCAATAAGATTAAACTGCCTATCAATGTGGAGGTACAAGAACTATGGTCACATGAGGATATCAAAGTGTAGTGCTATGGTAACCGTCCGAGTGGACTATATACCAACTGTGTACACCTTCGAGAGAAATTACATCACTATGATTCCCGCCAGAGATGAATGGGTCGGCAGAATACCAGGTAATAGAAACCATCTCCACTTTTACACGGATGGTTCGAAGCTTGATGAAAAGGTTGGCTTCGGAGTACACTGTGAAGAACTTAGTCTGGATATAACTCACAGACTACCAGATACCTGCAGTGTCTATCAAGCCGAAATGATGGCAATATGGGAAGTCGCCAAGTGGCTGAGTCGCAACATAGTAACCAACACTGGCGTTGTAATTTACTCGGACAGCCAGGCTGCCATCAATTCTCTGGAGGCAACATCCCTAAATTCACAAACAGCCCTCGACTGCCGCATATCTCTTAACGAGATGGCTGAGCAGTTTAATATACACCTCATATGGGTGCCTGGGCATAGGGATATCCCGGGGAACTGCAAAGCGATGAACTTGCTAGGAAAGGGACGACATTACAAATTCTCGAAGGATTTGCATATATTGGTGCGCCACTATCCACGTGCAAGCTTTGGCTTAGGCAAGAGGCAATCAGGCATTCCAACGAAAGATGGACAGAAATCGGCACCTGCAGGGTAGCTAGACAAATCTGACCAAGGTATGACCTGAGAAGGTCAAAATATCTCCTCGCACTAGAGAGGAAACGATTGTCTACGTTAGTACAGGTTCTGACGGGACACTGCTTGATCGGCGAACACGCCAAAAGATTGGGTATTGACTCCAATGACTTCTGCCGAAGCTGTGTAGATGAGGAAGAAGTGGAGAGCATTGAGCACTTGCTTTGCGACTGTCCCGCTTTGAGTAAACGACGACTGGACATACTGGGGTCGGCCTTTTTAGGCAGCCTAACAGATCTTTCCAGTACTGATATTCGTACTATCGATAAATTTATATATCAAACAGGTTGGTTTCGATGAGGGGCATTTCAGCCCGTGGTAACACTAGGGACCTAAACTGGTCTATGTGAGCTTGTAAAAAAATACGGCTGCCACCCTAACCTAAACCTAAACCTACACAGAGTATACCAAATTTATACTCATTTTAAAGGAGACGTTTCACAGAATATGTTACAGAAAATCCGAAGTCAAAATTTTAATTGGTGTGGTTGCCACCCTTCTCTGATTTGGACCTTTTTTTTACATAAATTTCAAAAGTTTGATCGATTTTCTCCAATTGCAAAGCTAAATTGTTAAATTTTTCTTTTTATTTGTTTGTATTAGGGTGTAACAAAATCGACTGCAAAGGGAATCCCGAGCGCGGCTTTTCATATCGAAGATATAGGACTAAAAGTAAAAAATCCCATTTTGGGGATTTTTGATGTATTTTTTTGGGAATTGGGGGATTTTCCATTAGAAATTTCCACATGTTGCGTTTGATTATTGTTTCTAATATCAAAATAAAGAACTTAAAAAAATTCATCGAAATATATACATTTTTAAGAATTTTATGCCGTATTTACGTTTCTGTCTATATGCAATTTTTTTTTTTAATTTTTCCCTACCTTCTTGTACAGAATCTTTAGCAGATTCTGTGAAACGTCTCCGTTAAAATGAGTATAAATTTGATATACTTTGTGTAACAAACTTTTTCTACAAGACCTAAATACGAATTGGACTTTTTCGCCAAAAAATCTCCAAAAATTAATTTTTTTCACAAATTTGACTTTATAGGGCCATAAGTTTCTTATTTCACATATCTTATCGATTATTTTTTTCATGATATTGTAAATGTTATTGACAATCCATAAAAAAACACGCGAACAAAATCGGTAAACTTTTGACTGAGATATTGGCTAAACTCCAAGGCAAAGTCGGCGAAAAAATGAAAAATTCAAATTTAAAATCCACATATCTCGGAAACTATTCAAGATATCTTCAACCTATAAAATGTTTATTGTAGGTGTGGTTTAGGAGTATCCACAGAAAAAAGCCGGACACTTCATTCAAAAGTTATAAGCCGATGAAAATTTTGTATACCCGAGGTGTCAACCTTAGGGCCCTGTAGCTCCGCCCAAGTTCCGAACTTAAACTCTCTAACACCTCTTGTATACACACCTAAAATGTCATCGCCATACGATAAGTGGTTTTGAAATGGCAGAATTATGTCAATTTGTTTTCCATTTTAGCCCACTGTGCAATGTTCGACCTCCAGCAACAGGTCCAACATCATCGCTTCATATTTCGCCGTGCACTCCAGCATCTAACGCACCCCTGACGTCGATACTTTCTCAGAGAACGCCACCTCCATCAGGGACTGCGTCAGCTCCTTCAGCTTCCTCACCGAATCTCCAGTCGGCACGGCATCTCCACGAAATCGTGGACGGCTCCCACGTACCACCCTCCTCGCCTCGTCAACACCACCAGCAGCACACTATTACCGCCAGCACTAACGCCTACAACGCTAGCACCAACAGCTCCAGCACTACTACCACCAACAGCTCCAACACCACTAGCCCCAGCAGCACTACCGACAACAGCACCAGCAGCACTACCGCCAACAGCACCAGTACCAGCAGTACTAGACCACCAGCAGCAGCGGCAGCTCCAGCATTCTCACCAACTCCAGCAGCAGCAACACCTGCATCTGCATCTTCACTCCTGACACCAGCAGCCAACGCAGTAGCCGACGTAGACGGTGCCTCGCCAACCATCTTCGACTTCTTCCTTCCGACAGCTACGCCTCCCGACGACTCCTCACTCTCCGTATGCCGGACTCGCCCTCCACCAGTCGTAGACATCCGCGCCACCTCGCTATCCGTGGTCGCCGACTCGTCTACACTCATCACCTCCTCCTCTGGCTCAGCCTTCGCACGCTCCTTCGTCAGAGACATCCTCTTCGACTTCCTTCTCCCCTTCGGTGCCGGCATATCCACCGGCATCAGCAGCTCCACCTACACAACTATTCCCTAATCTCAAATCAATTACACCTAGCAAAGTCCACAACCAGTCCGTTATCCAAAAGCAATCGAATCAATACAAATATCAAAATCAATATCCACGTCACTATTTCTGGTCCTCACCTAACCTCAAATCTCGACGGAGATTCTGAGACACCTTCAACTCACCAACTGGGGTAGCCTCAACCTAACCTCTATCTTACCTTCACTATTCACACAAAAACACTTTAATTCACTCTAAACCACTCGATTTCACAACTTCCGATAATCACTTTCACTTCGTCAAAACTCTGAGCGCTATCCGGTGTTCATTGTGCTTCCATTTTGACGGTCGGACATGACGTTTTCCCCACACCGTACCACCTGTTGTGAGTACTGGGGGGAAATTTTCACCATGTTTGGTGTAGTCGGCTTTGGCCAAGACCAACGGACGGACAGTAGGACGATTGGGGAACCCCGCTCCATCGGAATGCGAAGGCATCCCCGTCAACGAATTTATTAATTTGTTTGTCTGTATTAGCCCGTAATAGGCACTACGATGTAGGCCTTCCAGACTTTGTACAGATTATTTTTGCGATTGCGTAATAGGTTTTAACTATCCGCTCTGTGCTAAACACGTCCGTTCACTACGACTGATCTTACATGTATAGTGTCATACTCTGTTCATAAGTAGCATAAACATAGGTAAAATAAAAAAAATAAAAAAGGTTTAAGATGTCATAAAACACACACAACTTCGCTAGTCATATGAACAGGTAAAATAAAAAATAATTTTTTTCCCGAGTAATTTCATTAACATTATAAAAGTGTTCTACAGGCTGGTCGGGCAGGTACAAAGTATATATAGGCTTAAAGAGGACACTTTCACCTTTCTTCTTGAAGTCTCTTAATGCAAAAATGTTTCATTCCACTACAATTCCAATTTGACAAAAATATAGTAACTGTGGAAATTTGTTATAACCAACCACGTGTAAATAGTACAGTAATACTTTTGGAAATTTCTCAAAGAGTACTATCCTACCTACGTACCAAAAAAAATAACACTCTATCGATAATAGTTTGCGAGAAATGCGTCGTACCCTACAACAACAGCACTCACAGCCACATATCATTACTACTTCATTTTAATATTAATAAAATGTTCATCACTAATAAGGTACGTACTTTCTTTCAGTGCTTTATTAATTACTAGTGATCATTCATTGATTTGTATAAAAAATCAACCCTTAAATGTTAATAAACAAACCCAGTGTCGTCTTACAACTCGGTCGTGTTTTTTTCTCTGGTTCGTCTGTCCATGTGTCTCCCACGAGAACATTCATACGGAAAAACGCGAATTAGTTCGATGCTCCAACTAGACATTCAAAGGGAATAGTGAAAAAAGTGCGTTTTTTATTAGTGAATATAGTGATAATTCAAACGTCATCCACAGTGTTTTTTATTATTTTCTTTTATTTATTGAAGGCCTGCTGTGTTTGTTTCAACGAGCATTTACGCATTTACGTTGCTGTAAATTACAATAACAAAACATACACTGGCTCGACTCTCAACACAACACTGCTGTCTGCGTTCGGTTCGCTTCACACACGTACATTCAAACTGTGTATTAGAGTGGGTCGTAACGCTATTTATTAACGTGGGTCGAAATATTATTGATTTTTTTTTGTGAATAAATAAATATTTTTTTTCGCGATTTTAATTGTTCGGTCCTACGACTAACAACCAAATATTAATTTTTCGTCGTTTCGGGTTATCGTGTAATACAGTCCGCTAATTAAACATATTTTTAAATATATACTCGTACCTATTTTATTTGAATATTTTGCCATTTTTTATTTATTTTATTTTCCGCTTGCGGCAAGTGATATTTTCGATACACTGCCAAAAACTTAGTGTGTTCTACTATACACTGGGAAAAATTAAGCGCTGGTTCTTACACTGAGGAAAATTGGTTAATTTTTAAAATTTTCGAGTTTTTAATATTTTTTGCTACATTTTATATTTCCTCAGACATTTTTGTGTCAACCTTTTCTGAATTATTCGACATCTTCTTAGGTCTCTGCTGTATTTTTTACATTCTCAGTGCTTTTTTGAAACATTTTATTACCAAATTCTTGCATTTTCAGTCAATTTCGTTGATATTTTATAATTTCAATAATTTATTGACACTTCGTTTTAATTTTGTCACACATTTTAGCGCAGTTCTTTGAAAATTTATTCATAATGCCGCTCACTCCTTTCGACTTCTTTATTCGAGCCACTGACGCTTTGGTGAAAGTTGACGCCAACTTCAGTCTGGTGAAGAACGAGGAGAATCTAATTGGTATTAAAACCATTTCGACTCAGGCTACTGTCTCTGGTATAAATCAGACAGTTTCAACTATTTCTCGAAAGCGGTGCTCTCTAATTATTGGTTCTCCTCTAGATGCGCCTCTCTACATTGAAACAACAGCTTTGGTTCTTCCACACATTTCGGGAGATTTACCATCCTTTTCTTTAAGTAGTGATGTAACTTCTCGTATCTACGTTTGGTCGATTCTAATATTTTCGTTTGTCGTCCTGTCGACCTATTACTAAGGGCAGATCTTTATCCTAAACTTCTGCTACAGGGGACACTCACAAATATATAAGGTTCATTGATAGCGCAAAAAACGGTCTTTGGTTGGATCATTACTGGTCCTCTGTCCTCTCCTAAAATTCCGGTGTTTACAACAACTATAGTTTTTAGTGAGGAAGACGGACTTAACAAGACTCTTCTTCGTTTTTGGGAACTTGAGGAAAATCCTAAACGATCTATTTTATCTCCAGAGGACAGATTTTGTGAGGAAAATTATAACCGGACAACTCGTTGGGATTCTGAGGGAAGATACGTCGTATCTCTTCCATTTAGGGCTGAATTCTTTGAACAGGTGGACTTAGGGCATTCTAGGACAAATTGTTTACGACAATTTCTTCGAAATGAGGTTTCTCTCCTTCGAAATGGACAAGGAATATTTAGGATTAGATCATATGAGGCCCGTTCCGGCTACGCCATCAAACTCTACGGTTCGTTACTTGCCTGATCACCCAGTGATCAACCCAGATAAGCAGACGACTAAGCTACGAGTCGTTTTCAACGCCTCGAAAAAGACTTCGAACGGGAATAGCCTAAATGACATTCTTCATGTGGGTCCGTCGTTGCAATTAGATTTGGTCCTCTTAATTCTTAGGTGGAGACTTTTTAGGTACGTCTATAACTGCGACATCACACAGATGTATCGCCAGATCAGGGTAGACCTGGCTCATATTCCTCTTCAGAGGATACTCTTTAGGGCTTGTCCTCAGGAGGACGTTCAGGATTATGAACGAATTTGGCTAGATAATATTGGGTGGGATGATCTACTTGCGTCTACAACGGAACGTGAATGGCAAAGATTCGTGGATTCTTATCTTGAGGTGAATTCCATTTAGATTCCTAGATGGCCCCATTATTCCCCCAATAGTACAGTCGAGATTCATGTATTTTCCGACGCCTCGGAAAGCATACGCGGGGGTGGGAATATTTGTACTCACCTGCTTTCTTGTAAGACGAAAGTAAATCAAAGACGAAAGTAAAGAGGCCGTGTTGGCCTCTGAATTGCTTAAACCCATTCTCAGTGTTAATATCAGAAATTGATATAGAAATTCATAGAGTTTATTGTTGGACAGATTCTACGATCGGCTTAGAAAGACTCCATCTACGTGGACTACACGTAGATGGAGTCGACGTAGATGGACATATTCTATAAGCCAACCCCCATGGGTCATCCCTATTGTCCTGTACGCCAGCACGATATTCAGCTTTCCGCGTAGCCATCAACTCCACATTGGAATGCCTGACTCCACCTAAAGCCGTACGCTGTCATCGCCGCCCCGTTCGCAGCTGTCACATCTATGTCACTCCTCCCATTGGGCCCATCGAAGGTATATAGATCGCTGGGCTCATTCAGCACACCTACTCCGCGCACCACCATCCAGTCGGTGACCATCTCTCCTCGTATATGGTTCTGATGGCCAGCAGAATGCCGGTTCGTCCGTAAACACTCGCATACGCCCCGGCAAACCAACTACACTACCATCTAAAGCATACGGCTCCTGTAGCAGAGCCAAGGAGGCACCTACCCTCTTCATCTCCTGCCCCAGCTCAGCCATCACCGCCTGCGACCGCTGGCAGTTGTATTGCACAACCAGGATGTCCTCCATCTCAATGTCTCGCCATCGCAATCAGCCCTGCGTACACCGGGCACAGCAGCGACAGCATACTGTAATCGGCCGCATATCCTCGGAGCTCACAGTTTCTGCACCTCGCCTCAATGGGACACACATTCTGCCTCTGCCTGCAGTCGCGGATCATATGGTCGAAACCATAGCACCGGTGACACGCTGGCACTTCCTCCTGAAGGCACACCACAAACCTGTGCCACAAAATATAGGCACCTCCAGACTCCAGTAGCTTTTCTGCTACACGCGGCGTACACCCCAGCGCAACGTCTGTGTCACCGGTCGGGCCTTGCATTGGAGGCGAGGCGGACGCTCTTTTCGAACGCGGCGAACTCCATCTCCGGACCGAAATTCTGCCGGTACAGCTCCTCCATAAATTTCTCCGGGCTGATTGCCTTGCTCACATCCCTCACAATCAACTTAGGGCCGAGCTTGTCATTGGCCGACACCACCATCCCTGCCTCCGCGAACTTAACGTTCTCCACAATTTTCTTCCGCTCTGCCACCGAAGGAGTGCGGATTATTGCGCCACCATTCTTCATCGGGCGGAGGGTGTGAACGCGGACGTCCATAGTCGGCGCCACCTTCTCCACCACCTCCTTAACCACCTCAGCACCATCCGTCCTGATTATTGCCGACCAGGTATCTACTGGCTTCGGCACAATCGCCGGTCAAGCAGCAACACCAGCAGCAGCAGCAACAACCGGCACAGCAGCAACGGCAGCACCCCTGGCAGCCACAGGCCGTCCATGGCCAGCCGCAACGCCAACACCACCACCTCCAGCCCTCCAATGTTCGACTTCCAGCAACAGGTCCAACATCATCACTTCATATTTCGCCGTGCACTCCAGCATCTGACGCACCCCTGACGTCGATACGTTCTCAGAGAACGCCACCTCCATCAGGGACTGCGTCAGCTCCTTCAGCTTCTTCACCGAATCTCCAGTCGGCACGGCATCTCCACGTAATCGTGGACGGCTCTCACGTACCACCTTCCTCGCCTCGTTAACACCACCACCAACAGCACCAGCAGCACTGGCGCCGGCATCACCCCTAACACCAGCAGCAGCACTTTTACCGCCAGCACTAACGCCTACAGCGCTAGCACCAACAGCTCCAGCACTACTACCACCAACAGCTCCAACACCACTAGCCCCAGCAGCACTACCGACAACAGCACCAGCAGCACTACCGCCAACAGCACCAGTACCAGCAGCAGCTTCAGCTCCAGTATTCTCACCAACTCCAGCAGCAACACCTGCATCAGCATCTTCACTCCTGACAGCAGCAGCCAACGCAGCAGCCGACGTAGACGGTGCCTCGCCACCCATCTTCGATCTGCGACCTCACACAGATGTATCGCCAGATCAGGGTTGACCCGGCTCATATTCCTCTTCAGAGGATACTCTTTAGGGCTTGTCCTCAGGAGGACGTTCAGGATTATGAACTTCAGACGGTGACCTTCGGGTGAATTTAGCCCTACGGACTTTAATACATTTAGCCGATGACACAGGAAATTATTTTCCCCTAGCTGCACACACCCTACGGGGGTGCATGTATGTAGACGACGTTTTGACGGGGTATCATGACTTGGGCACCGCTTTAAATTTTCGGGGTCAATTAATAGTAGCCTTATCTTCTGCCAAATTCGAGTTGAGGAAATGGACCTCAAATGACCGTGCGATATTCTGGAACGTCTACCGACTGACCACTTAGTTGATGCAAAGCTTCTCACCTCCGTGGCACCTAGCAGCTCCCATGCGTTGGAATGTCCAATTAGATAAATTTTATTTTAGTGTGAATCCCCTACCGAATAAATCCCGATACACAAAAAGAGAAGTTTTGTCCACTATAGCCAAATTATTTGATCCAGTAGGTTGGTTAGGCCCTGTGATTGTAACAGCAAAGATAGTTATGCAACGAATTTGGCTAGATAATATTGGGTGGGATGATCTACTTGCGTCTACGACGGAACGTGAATAGCAAAGATTCTAGGATTCTTATCTTGAGGTGAATTCCATTCAGATTCCTAGATGGGTCCATTATTCCCCCAATAGTACAGTCGAGCTTCATGTCTTTTCCGACGCCTCGGAAAAGGCATACGCGGGGGTGGAAATATTTGTACTCACCTGCTTTCTTGTAAGACGAAAGTAAATCAATTTCATTGCCTCGGTTAGAGCTTTGTGGAGCCGTGTTGGCCTCTGAATTGCTTAAACCCATTCTCAGTGTTAATATTAGAAATTGATATAGAAATTCATAGAGTTTATTGTTGGACAGATTCTACGATCGGCTTAGAAAGACTCCATCTACGTGGACTAAACGGCGTCTCCAAGACTGCCTCCCTAACACAATCCGAATAACGTCGCCAGTCCCGATCCCGCCACCTGCGAGACCGTCCAGTCTCCCCAGTCCGTCCCCTGTGAGAGATCACAATCTCGATTGGTCGGTGATCACTCACGCCCCATCGGTCACACACCCTCCACCTAAAACCGTACGCTGTCATCGCCGCCCCGTTCGCAGCTGTCACGTCTATGTCACTCCTCCCATTGGGCCCATCGAAGGTATATAGATCGCTGGGCTCATTCAGCACCTCTACTCCGCGCGTCACCATCCACTCGGTGAGCATCTCCCTCGTATATGGTTCTGATGGCCAACAGAATGCCGGTTCATCTTAGAGAACCACATACGAGAGGACGCATTTGCATCTAAGCAGAGGATAACCGGAATGCTACTCGCTAGTAGTAGCACGGTATCCATATACCCTAGATACGGCTCCAATGGAGCTCCAAACCTACAACAGATGCTAGCCAAAAGCATCCTCCCAAAACTACCTTCCACAGAAACACAAACCCCATATTGGCTACCCGCCACTACCGTGCAGTCCATGTCCATACTGTCCACCACTATTGCCGAGCGTGCACCCTCGTCCGTAAACACTCGCATACCCCCCGGCAAACCAACTACACTACCATCTACAGCATACGGCTCCTGTAGCAGAGCCAAGGAGGCACCTACCCTCCTCATCTCCTGCCCCAGCTCAGCCATCACCGCCTGCGACCGCTGGCAGTTGTATTGCACAACCAGGATGTCCTCCATCTCAATGTCTCGCCCTCGCAATCAGACCTGCGTACACCGGACACAGCAGCGACAGCATACTGTGATCGGCCGCATATCCTCGGAGCTCACAGTTTCTGCACCTCGCCTCATTGGGACACTGATAGACAGTGTGTCCCACTGATCCGCACCTCTTACACACATTGGGTGGAATGTACTGGACGACCACTCATTCTCAGATCACCATTATATTGAGTTCAAACTCGCGGAAAAAGCGCCTAAACCTGCCGTCCACAGAAATGTAAGGAAGACAAAGTGGCACCTGTATGAGAAGAATTTCAAGAAAGTCCTCAACTCTAAACTTCTGTACGAACCGAATGACAAAGCCGGTCTGGATAATCTGGTCGATCATATCACCATATCATTCAATAGATCCCTTGAAGAAGCCTGTCCAAAAACAAGGTACAAGGGTAAAACTAAACCCCAATGGTGGACTTCTGAGCTAACGGCTATGAAAAATACCTGCAACAAGATATTCAATAAGGCTAAATCTACTGGGGTCGCTAATGATTGGGATGCCTATAAAGAGCAACTCATGATCTATAAGAAGGAGCTTAGAAAGGCGCAAAGGCGCTCTTGGTATACGTTCTGTGGTGAAGTGGATAAGGTCTCCGACGCCGCTAGGCTGAGGAAGATATTATCTGCTTCACCCTGTACAGTGGGATATTTACAGGATGAGGCAAATAACTGGACGAAAAACAGCGAGCAGTCGCTCCATAGACTCCGGGGAACTCTGTAACAGAACCCGAGGATCAGCAGGACCAACAAGAGTGCTAGTGGACTGCGAGCGTCGCTAGCTTCTTGACTGAGAGATCCAGAATAAGCTGGGCTTTAAATAGCTTTGAGCCCTTCAAGTCACCTGGACCAGATGGCATCACTCCAGCAGAAATGCACAAAATGTTAAAGTACATTATCCCCTGGCTGGAAAAAATGTATGTAGGCTGTATCAGGCTTTCATACGTCCCGAATCGATGGAGGGATACCAAAGTGGTATTCATACCTAAAGGGGGAAAGATATCACACACTAGGCCAAAAGACTTCAGACCAATTAGCCTCTCCTCCTTCCTATTGAAAGGTCTGGAAAGACTTTTAGATCATTTCATTAGGGAAAACCTGGATACAAAACTCCTGTCGGGGAACCAACATGCTTACAATAAGGGCAAGTCTACAGAATCAGCCCTGCACGAACTTGTGAGCACTATCGAATCGTCCCTGTATTTCAAGGAATTCACCATGGTGGCATTTCTTGACATAGAAGGGGCTTTTAACAACATTCACTCAGATGCGGTAATTGCGGCACTCTCACATCTAAAAGTTAACACTAGTTTGATTAGACTAATTCAAAGTCTGCTCACCAGAAGACGCATAACAGCATGTCTAGGGTCCACAACTCTAACAAGGTTTGTAAACAGAGGGACCCCGCAAGGAGGAGTACTGTCTCCGCTAATTTGGAACATAGCGGTGAATGAAATCCTGCTAGATCTAGAACGTTGTGGCTGCAAGGTCGTGGCATATGCGGACGACGTGGCAATCGCAGTGAGTGGCAAATTCGTAAACTTCCTCAGAGACATCCTACAGGTGGCTCTGAACAAGTTGGCTAGATGGGCCAGAAGCAGCGGTTTGGGCGTTAACCCCAACAAGACAGAATTGGTTCTCTCGGATAAATGGAACAGATCTAGTCTTTTCTGAAAGTGCAAAATTTTTAGGAATAATTTTGGATAGGAAACTGTCATTCAGACTAAACGTACTGGAACGTGTAAAGAAGGCCAACATCGCCCTATATTCCTGCAGGAAGGCTGTAGGGTCGCGGTGGGGCCTCTCTCCTAAAATTGTCCATTGGATATATGTAGCAGTGGTTCGTCCAATACTGTTATACGGTCCCAGCAAAAAAAGAGCATCCAAAGAAGCAATAAAAATCCCCAACTTATGATCCGGAAGTTGTTCTAATTTGGATTTTCACCAATGAATTTAACAAGGGGTTGTCGCGCCGGGGAAGTACTTCTTTGTCACCACTTTTGCACAAGTTCTTTTAAAGCACTGTAAGATTTGCTTTTTTGGTGTTGTATTTATTTGATGAATGTATGTCGTTCTTATTAACATCTTTGGGTCCAGAGATCTCTTTTTTAAAGGAATACAAATGTTGACGTAGGGAAGGGAACGTATAAATAATATACTATTGGCCAAAGAGATCAACGATCATATATATGTATGTTTAGGACATTTGAAGATGTTTGTAATCTGTATGGTGTAGCTGGCTGTTGAAAAATGTGACCGAATGACCCCATAGTATAATTTCTAGTAACATTTTCGCAAATGGTCAACATTCTCACTAATAAAAAAGTATTTTTTATTTTACACTGTAATACATAGCACATTTGTGCGGCGCTATGTATTTTCCGTAGCCCCGGTTCAGAGAGTAGTAAAGTACCACAGTGTGGTACAGTAAGTACTCGTATGGTATGGTACATTTAATCCCCATAATTTCTTTTAAATTATTTTATTATAACCTAAACCACACTGTGGTGCAATTTATTATATTTTTATGCATTTGTTTCTAACACCCAAAAGGAAAAGAGATATATAGAACCATCGTTCATTATAACGATCGACTTGAAATCACTTTCTGAACCGATTTAGCTGTGTCAGTCTGTGCATGTATTCTTTTAATCAATGTGCAGGTCACAAATATAGTCCGATCTCAAAGAAATTTTGCACAAATCTTTATTTTGGGACAAGACAATTCGTATTGAAATTGAAAGACGATCCGAATTTAGATATGTGGCCTGTTTCTGTAACTTATTTTCTTTCGTCTACGGCGAACGATCAAAAATCTCCCAACTATTTGAATATCAGTTTAGAACCAGATATCTTCATATATATGAATGTTCCTTCGATTTATCTTATACCTTCTATAGAAGATATAATTTCCTTTCGATATTCATGAAATTTGGTAAAGAGTATCATATTTTAACAGTTAATATCTGTGTGAACAATATCCGTTCAAATTTACATATAGCCCGACATACTCGTATGGATGTGTTCCTTCCGATTTGACATATATGTAAGCTCCATAGAAGTCATATTTTAGTCAAATGTACTATATTTTGTACAAAGTATTTTTTTTTAATCCGAGAATGAACGATCTCTAGCAAGGTTGGAAAAATGCGTTTTCATGTTTTACATTAGATCATTATTAAATTTGACAAAAATAGATGTTCAAAATATCAACAAGAGAGCAACTTCAAAGGTTAAATAGATGAATACAGTACGTCCAGTTTAATACAATGTGGTTTACGCCTTTTGTGCTTTATCAAAAACGAGCACTTGATGTTACGTCTTTTTTTCTTTCTTCTTTTTTCTTCAAAAAAAATCGTGATTTTTGGCCAAAAACTAATTTTCATTTTTTGAGGGTTACGCATTTTTGGTGACGATATATCAACATTTTTGGAAAGGATAAAGTGTTATTAATAAATTCAGTTTTTATCGCAATCCAATGTACTACAATTCCACAATTTAACATATTTCGAAGAAAATCAGCATACTTTAAAATGACGTTATGTTATTTTAATCAACTATAAAAAAAGTCGACTTTTAGGTCCGATAAATCGACCTAGACGACTGAAACGAAATTCGGTTGATGAAAAGTCGAAAGTCGACTAGCCAGAACCATTCACTAATTCTGATATAGCCACCATATAAATATATACTTCTTCCGCTTTTGCCCTTTAGCACCATAGAAGTAGTATTTTACATATATTTCATAGCCGTCACATATATGTTCATTCCGATCTGGACTTTTATCACTTCAGAAGCTTTATTTTACATCCAATCGTTTTGAAATTATGCATTCTAGGGTTAATAATTTATATTCCGAAATTACATTTTGGTTAGTTATTTAAAAGAACTTCATTAAATGCAGAAAAAATGTTCATACTTATGATTTGGAAGTACTTATAATGTTATTCTTTAGGAAGTACTTCTTTTATTTTTTGCTGGGGTATTGTGGTATGGTGGACGGCAACGGACAAACTAACCACCACCAACCTACTAACAAAGGTTCAGAGAACAGCCTGCCTGAGCATAAGCGGAGCCTTAAGGACTACAGCGACCGAGTCTCTACAAGCCCTACTCCATATACTGCCGATTAATATTGTGGCGAGATTAAACTGCCTATCAATGTGGAGGTACAAGAACTATGGTCACACGAGGATATCAAAGGGTAGTGCTATGGCAACCGACCGAGTGGACTATATACCAACTGTGTACACCTTCGAGAGAAATTACATCACTATGATTCCCGCCAGAGATGAATGGGTCGGCAGAATACCAGGTAATAGAAACCATCTCCACTTTTACACGGATGGTTCGAAGCTTGATGAAAAGGTTGGCTTCGGAGTACACTGTGAAGAACTTAGTCTGGATATAGCTCACAGACTACCAGATACCTGCAGTGTCTATCAAGCCGAAATAATGGCAATATGGGAAGTAGCCAAGTGGCTGAGTCGCAACATAGTAACCAACACTGGCGTTGTCATTTAGTCGGACGGCGGCGGCGGCGCATGGAAAAATATCGATCGGCGGCGGCGGCTGATCGGCTGAGCCGATCAAATTTCAACAATCGGCTGTGCCGATAAATTTCCCACGATCGAAAGTGCTCGAATACGAATGTAATTCTCCGGCAAAAGTGGCGTTTTGAGATATTTGGCGTTAAAAAAAACTGGCGTTTTAAAAAACTTAAAGTGAACTTTCATAACTTTGATGTAATATTGAAAATCGGTTTAATAAATCTTCAATGGTTGATACATTTGTTATAGAGTTGACGAGCCAAAAGGAATTGGGTCGTTCCGGATTGTTGATGCGATGGTCTTGGTCCTCAGTATTTGTAAAAGTTATGAACGAAATACTAGGGTTGGTTTATTAATTTTGACGCTTTTCTTCTATTTCTGCACATATGAATTTTAAAATCCCTTGCGTGAAATTTTAACTCTAAAATTAACTCTATTAATATTTAGTAGTCCCTTTTTTAAATTTTCATGGTTGCATAAAACAAATTCTCTTGACTCACCAAATAAACTTCGGCGGCTGAGTTTCAGCCGATGTGAGCCGCTAAAATCGGCGGCGGCGCCTGCTGGAAAAAATGACCGTTTTGCGCCGCGTCGGCTTCATAGCCTGGACGGACACTGCTTGATCGGCGAACACGCCAAAAGATTGGGTATTGACTCCAATGACTTCTGCCGAAGCTGTGGAGATGAGGAAGAAGTGGAGAGCATTGAGCAGTTGCTTTGCGACTGTCCCGCTTTGAGTAAACGACGACTGGACATACTGGAGTCGGCCTTTTAAGGCAGCCTAACAGATCTTTCCAGTACTGATATTCGTACTATCGATAAATTTATATATATATTTCAGCCCGTGGTAACAATAGGGACCTAAACTGGTCTATGTGAGCTTGTAAAAAAATACGGCTGCCACCCTAACTTAAACCTAAACACACATTCTGCCTCTGCCTGCAGTCGCTGATCATATGGTCGAAACCATAGCACCGGTGACACGCTGGCACCTCCTCCTGAAGGCGCACCACAAACCTGTGCCACAAAATATAGGCACCTCCAGACTCTAGTAGCTTTTCTGCTACACTCCAGCGCAACGTCTGCGTCACCGGTCGGGCTTACCTGCCAAGCCTTGGAGGCGAGGCGGACGCTCTTTTCGAACGCGGCGAACTCCATCTCCGGACCGAAATTCTGCCGGTACAGCTCCTCCATAAATTTCTCCGGGCTGATTGCCTTGCTCACATCCCTCACAATCAACTTAGGGCCGAGCTTGTCATTGGCCGACACCACCATCCCTGCCTCCACGAACTTAACGTTCTCCACAATTTTCTTCCGCTCTGCCGCCGAAGGAATGCGGATTATTGCGCCACCATTCTTCATCGGGCGGAGGGTGTGAACGCGGACGTCCATAGTCGGCGCCACCTTCCCCACCACCTCCTTAACCATCTCAGCACCAGTCGCACCAACCTTCCTGATTATTGCCGACCAGGTATCTACTGGCTTCGGCACAATCGCCGGTAGAGCAGCAACCACTGCCACAGCAGCAACGGCAGCACCCCTGGCAGCCACAGGCCGTTCATGGCCAGCCGCAACGCCAACACCAACACCACCACCTCCAGCCCTCCAATGTTCGACCTCCAGCAACAGGTCCAACATCATCACTTCATATTTCGCCGTGCACACCAGCATCTGACGCACCCCTGACGTCGATACGTTCTCAGAGAACGCCACCTCCATCAGAGACTGCGTCAGCTTCTTCACCGAATCTCCAGTCGGCACGGCATCTCCACGAAATCGTGGACGGCTCTCACGTACCACCTTCCTCGCCTCGTCAACACCACCACCAACAGCACCAGCAGCACCCCTAACACCAGCAGCAGCACTATTACCGCCAGCACTAACGCCTACAGCGCTAGCACCAACAGCTCCAGCATTACTACCACCATGCAACTCCACATCGAGCTTGCGCTCTCCCCGCGATTTGGGTGTAAACCACAGCCACCACGAAATGCTCCCCAAGCGGCCACACCAACAGCCAGGCTGGAACCGAAGTTCCAGGGGCTCCTGGCTCCGTGGTACCATTATAGTCTCCGGTCAAACTTCGTAGACGAAGCTACTACCAGTTGGTCCTCCAAAAAAGGTCCGGGACTGGTGGCCTATAGTTTAAAATTTTGTTCGAAAACAACAATCAAACAAATAATGAACAACACCTACACAACAATTAACACAGCCGTCCTCACGGATGACTCACCGATCACTATCGTGACGCCGCTCCGGACAAACACACAGCCACTGAGAATCAGTGACCCACAAAAACATAAAACAACAATAAACACGAACACCCTCACGGGTGAACGACAACAAACATCAAACATACAGGTAACAACAGTTACCTCAACACCAGGAACATCGGCAGTAGAGTGATCAAAACCGGTTTAAAATAAACCGGCCCACCGGTTTTTTGCTTCCACCGTCCCCGGTTTTTCTCAAAATCATGAATTTCGAACAACCGGTGCAACCGGTTTTTTTCGTTTGCTATCGATAACACTTTTGGAAAATGTTTCTAAATACAATAGCTAATTAGTTATAAGTACGAGATAAAAGGACCGTTTGACTCAAATGACAATATTCATCACAATCCAACTCATAACTACTATCCAACAGGACTAAATTTGGTGCAAGATTCCTGATCAGAAGACATCGCTTTTAAAAATTTAATATTAAAAATCGCCTTTTTTGTTATTAAAAAGGAAAATGTTTTTCAAACGGCAATTTTCATACTGTTTTGTTATGCAGAAAAAAACCGGTTCTACCGGTTTCCCCGGTTATCTTCGAGGAAAAAAACCGTCCACCGGTTTTTTTTATAACTTAAATAAACCATCCACCGGTTTTTTATTTTTTCAAAAAAAACCGGTTTTTTGATCACTCTAATCGGCAGGCATCAACAACGTCAGCATCAGGGATCAGATGGAGGAATCTGTGCCGCGCTTCGCGATCACAAAACAACAACAACCGACTGGGCAGGCTATGCCGACAGTAGTGCAATCAGTCACCTCCACTATATGTCTCTTAGTCGTCTCCTATTATATACAATACGAGCAAAAATGCCCATTGCCCTTAACGTCCGGTCGTCCTCTACAACCCTACTGAAATCCCACATCCCCTGGGAGTGGAAGATTCCCATGCTAGCTAAATCCCTAACATCATCATAGTGCGAGCATTCCGTAAGTATGTCGTCGGCTTAATGCTATTTTGGTCCATACGCCATTTTTTTGTGTTTTTTGAGTTAGGAGTTGATAATATGGGTTCCAAGCATGCTCTTTCAGAAGCTGCAATAATTTTTTTCCTATCTCGCCTAGTTTTCGAGATATTGGTAGGGTAAATTTGTTTTACTCTGAATAACAGGAAATAATTTCGATATTTTTGTTCTATGTCTCAATTTTTCTATCGCCCTATATTTTTCACTCAGTATTTTACGTTCTTTCGATCACAATATGTAAATTAGTGTCCTTCCATACCGACCCTTTTTGTGGTCCATGTAATACAAATACGAAAAAATATTAAAATAAAAGTGGATATGGACCAAAATGCCAAGTACAAAAATTGTTATAACTTGCTTAATTTTGGATGTAATGGCATAGAAATGCATGAGAATCATACAAACACTGTTGGGAACCCTATGAAATAAAAAGTGTGTAACTCTTCAGTCCCGTTTTTACTCAAACAATAAATTGCGTTTTTCTCCGATCATACAAAATGGCGTATGGAACAAAATAGCATTGAGCCGACGATATGCCGCCAGTCTTCAGGTCCCCTCCCACAACCACAGTACGGACTATCGGACAGACCTCTCGCATGCAAAAATGCACTGAGAGAGCCGTGTCCCGTCAGTAAAAAGCCGAGACTCAGACCGAAGCCAAAGTCTCGCCGCTCCCTAACAAACGTCTCGTCACGAATAAAAGCGTACGTCGCCCGCCCCTTATCGATTTCTGCCCATACTGTCCGCCACCTAGACACAAGGCACTCATCCAAGAGTTCCTTGTTCCTCCTAACATCCCCTTCTACCAGCTGATCAGCAGGAAACCAATCTAAACTTGGAAGTGGCAGGCCCCTCTTCATCCGGAATGTGATGCCGCAACGCAACACCTCCAGATCAAGTGGGAGTGCACCCAGCAACACTTGCAATGCGTCTGTAGACGCCGTACGACATACTGGCATACGAGCCAACATCGCCACCCTCTGGCACGATAAGACCTTGCGAAGGCCATGAGCAGTCAGTACTGTCTCGCACCACATAGATGCACCATAAGTTACACAGGTAACAAACAGTCCATGATATATGGTGCGGACAGCACGCCTGCTAAGGCCTCAGTCTCTCCTAAGCATGCATTTGACTCTCCCCATAATCTCGGTCAACTTGACTCTAACTGCACTCAGATGAGGAAGGAAGTTCATCTTCTCACCCATGGTAATACCCAGGCATTTCACCTCACTCCTATACCGGATACTATCCTCGCCAGAACGAATGAGTGGAGGACGCCCCGCAGACAATTTGCCCTTGAGCAACATTGTCGAGGACTTCTCCACCGACGCCAACACGTGCACTCCACTCACCGACAGTACGCATGGCCGCCGCACCTTTTCCCTCCAGCTCAGCACGAGACTGGCCTTCGATCAAGATGAGGAGGTCATCAGCGTATGCACACAGCTTGTAAGCGGCGGCAAGCGACTGTAACAAGGCATCCATCATGAGGTTCCACATAAATGGACCACAGATAGAACCCTGGGGACAGCCGCGTGTCACCTCCTTCCAAACTGTGCCGCTAGCACCCACCACACAAACTTTCCTATCCTCAAAATAGCTTTGCCAAAGCCTAAGCTCACAGCAACCAATCTGGACTAATCTCTGGAGCATGCTGTCCCAAAGGAGATTATCAAATGCACCTCGGAAATCGACAAATATACCCAGCACTTAATTGGCTGTCGACTCTCTAACGCTACGACTTACATGCATTAAAGCATCCTCGGTAGATCGGTTAGACTTAAATCAAAACTGCAGTCGCCCAGATGGCTTTCACCATCTCTCCAGTAATACCGTCTGTACCTGGTGACTTCCTACTTTTCACCCGATAGACACTGTCCGAAATCTCATGTCTTTCCAGGATTGGAGGGTCAGTTATAGCCTCACGAGGAGCAGAATAACTAACGCGATCCGCACCCGGAAAGAGAACCCCCAACAGTTCATCCACGCTTTCCCTCCAAGAACGTAACGTCCCCTCGGCCCGACTAAAACACGCGATGTCTCCCTGCTTGTCACGCCCTCGACATATCCTATAAGCCAACCCCCATGGGCCATCCCTATTGTCCTGTACGATACTCCTAAGATGTCCCTATTCACTCCTAATCAGCATGTCCTTGTACGTACGTAGGCCAGCACGATATTCAGCTTTCCACGTAGCATTAAAGCATCCTCGGTAGATCGGTTAGACTTAAATCAAAACTGCAGTCGCCCAGATGGCTTTCACCATTTCTCCAGTAATACCGTCTGTACCTGGTGACTTCCTACTTTTCACCCGATAGACACTGTCCGAAATCTCATGTCTTTCCAGGATTGGAGGGTCAGTTATAGCCTCACGAGGAGCAGAATAACTAACGCGATCCGCACCCGGAAAGAGAACCCCCAACAGTTCATCCACGCTTTCCCTCCAAGAACGTAACGTCCCCTCGGCCCGACTAAAACACGCGATGTCTCCCTGCTTGTCACGCCCTCGACATATCCTATAAGCCAACCCCCATGGGCCATCCCTATTGTCCTGTACGATACTCCTAAGATGTCCCTATTCACTCCTAATCAGCATGTCCTTGTACGTACGTAGGCCAGCACGATATTCAGCTTTCCACGTAGCCATCAACTCAACATTGGAATGCCTGACCCTCTGGAATCTCTTCCTAAGGCGTCAGACATTCCGCCGCATCACCTCCAACTCCTGGGTCCACCACTTGATTCTGCTCGGTCGAGTCTCGCGACGTCGACCAAGTTGCACATCATTCACCGCGCACAGACATCCATTCAATCGTCTGACCTGGTCATCTAACGTCAGTGACCTAAACTCAGCTATTGGCGTCTCCAAGACCGCCTCCCTAACACAATCCGAATAACGTCGCCAGTCCACGTCCCGATCCCGCCACCTGCGAGACCGTCCAGTCTCCCCAGTCCGTCCCCTGTGAGAGATTACAATCTCGATGGGTCGGTGATCACTCACGCTCCATCGGTCACACACCCTCCACCTAAAACCGTACGCCCCGTTCGCAGGTGTCACGTCTATGTCACTCCTCCCATTGGGTTCTGATGGCCAGCAGAATGCCGGTTCATCTTAGAGAACCACATACGAGAGGAAGCATTTGCATCCAAACCGAGGATAACCGGAATGCTACTCGCTAGTAGTAGCACGGTATCCATATACCCTAGATACGGCTCCAATGGAGCTCCAAACCTACAATAGATGCTAGCCAAAAGCATCCTCCCAAAACTACCTTCCACAGAAACACAAACCCCATATTGGCTACCCGCCACTACCGTACAGTCCAGGTTCATACTGTCCACCACTATTGCCGAGCGTGCACCCTCGTCCGTAAACACTCGCATACCCCCCGGCAAACCAACGACACTACTATCTACAGCATACGGCTCCTGTAGCAGAGCCAAGGAGGCACCTACCCTTTTCATCTCCTGCCCCAGCTCAGCCATAACCGCCTGCGACCGCTGGCAGTTGTATTACACAACCAGGATGTCCTCCATCTCAATGTCTCGCCCTCGCAATCAGACCTGCGTACACTGGACACAGCAGCGACAGCACACTGTGATCGGCCGCATATCCTCGGAGCTCACAGTTTCTGCACCTCACCTCATTGGGACACTGATAGACAGTGTGTCCCACTGCACCTCTTACACATATTCTGGATCATATGGTCGAAACCATAGCACCGGTGACACGCTGGCACCTCCTCCTGAAGGCGCACCACAAACCTGTGCCACAAAATATAGGCACCTCCAGACTCCAGTAGCTTTTCTGCTACACTCCAGCACAACGTCTGTGTCACCGGTCGGGCTTACCTGCCAAGCCTTGTAGGCGAGGCGGAAGCTCTTTTCGAACGCGGCGAACTCCATCTCCGGACCGAAATTCTGCCGGTACAGCTCCTCCATAAATTTATCCGGGCTGATTGCCTTGCTCACATCCCTCACAATCAACTTAGGGCCGAGCTTGTCAGTGGCCGACACCACCATCCCTGCCTCCGCGATCTTAACGTTCTCCACAATTTTCTTCCGCTCTGCCGCCGAAGGAGTGCGGATTATTGCGCCACCATTCTTCTGCGTCAGCTCCTTCAGCTTCCTCACCGAATCTCCAGTCGGCACGGCATCTCCACGAAATCGTGGACGGATCTCACGTACCACCTTTCTCGCCTCGTCAACACCACCACCAACAGCACCAGCAGCACTACCGCCAACAGCACCAGCAGCACTACCGCCAACAGCACCAGCAGTACTAGACCACCAGCAGCAGCGGCAGCTCAAGCATTCTCACCAACTCCAGCAGCAGCAACATCTGCATCTTCACTCCTGACAGCAGCAGCCGACGTACACGGTGCCTCGCCACCCATCTTCGACTTCTTCCTGCCGACTGCTACGCCTCCCGACGACTCCTCACTCTCCGTATGCCGGACTCGCCCTCCACCGCGTCAACTCGCTATTCGTGGTCGCCGACTCGTCTAAAATCATCACCTCCTCCTCTGACTCAGCCTTCGCACGGACCTCCGTCAGAGACATCTTCTCCGACTTCCTTCTCCCCTTCGGTGCCGGCATATCCACCGGCATCAGCAGCTCCACCTACACAACTATTCCCTAATCTCAAATCAATTACACCTAGCAAAGTCCACAACCAGTCCGTTATCCAAAAGCAATCAAATCAATATCCAAGTCACTATTTCTAGTCCTCACCTAACCTCAAATCTCGCCGGAGATTCTGAGACACCTTCAACTCTCACCTAACCACTTGAGACACCAACTGGGGTAGCCTCAACCTAACCTCTATCTTACCTTCACTATTCACACAAAAACACTTCAATTCACTCTAAATCACTCGATTTCACAACTTCCGACAATCACTTTCACTTCGTGCACTTTCACTCTGAGCGCTATCCGGTGCTCATTGTGCTTCCATTTTGACGGTCGGACATGACGTTTTCCCCTCACCGTACCACCTGTTGTGAGTACTGGGGGGAAATTTTCACCATGTTTGGTGTGGTCGGCTTTGGCCAAGACCAACGGACGGATAGTAGGACGATTGGGGAACCCCGCTCAATCGGAACGCGAAGGCATCCCCGTCATCGAATTTATTAATTTTCTTGTCTGTATTAGCCCGTAATAGGTACTACGATGTAGGCCTTCCAGACTTTGTACAGATTATTTTTGCGATTGCGTAATAGGTACTGCGTAATAGGTTTTAACTATCCGCTCTGTGCTAAACACGTCCGTTCACTACGACTGATCAGCAACGACTATCCTAGTTTTAGTTAAGTTGTTGATGAAAATATTTACTTTATTTTGCAGTTCCAATTGTATTTCGATGCTTGCGGAATTTACTTTGCTTTGAACGTAACTTAAAACATCTTTCTTCTTTTTGTTTCTAAAATACTCTTCGTATAATTCTTTATAGCTGAAGTTCTCCATTTTTTCATATTCTAAAATTTGATTGTTCATGCTTGGATATAATTTTTCGAATACCACTGGATTTTATCCTTTTCTTACATGTATAGTGTCATACTCTGTTCATAAGTAGCATAAACATAGGTAAAATAAAAAACGACCCAAGAAACTAAAAAAGGGTTAAAATGTCATAAATGTGTTAAATATGTCATAAAACACGCACAACTTGGCTAGTCATATGAACAGGTAAAATAAAAAATCATTTTTTTTCCCGAGTAATTTCATTAACATTATAAAAGTGTTCTACAGGCTGGTCGGGCAGGTACAAAGTATATATAGGCTTAAAGAGGAAACTTTCACCTTTCTTCTTGAAGTCTCTTGATGCAAAAAAGTTTCATTCCACTACAATTCCAATTTGACAAAAATATAGCAACTGTGGAAATTTGTTATAACAAACCACGTGTAAATAGTACAGTAATACGTTTGGCAATTTCTCAAAGAGTACTATCCTACCTACGTACCAAAAAAATTAACCCTCTATCGATAATAGTCTGCGAGAAATGACAATTTCCTTCTACAAAAATATACAAAAATTAAGTTTTTTTCAAAATTACATAAAATATTTGTTTTCAACAACACACCACGCCCACAATCATAAAAATGTTGATCTATTTTTTTGGCTACCCTAATCTCAATATGTTTGCTATTGAATGGCAATAAAATTTCAGAAATTGGCGATGACAAAAAATTTGACTTTTGGCCAGTAAAATTCAATTCTGAACCACTGTGCGTCGTACCCTACAACAACAGCACTCACAACCACATATCATTACTACTCCATTTTAATATTAATAAAAAATTCATCACTAATAAGGTACGTACTTTCTTTCAGCGCTTTATTAATTACTAGTGATCATTCATTGATTTGTATAAAAAATCCACCCTTAAATGTTAATAAACAAACCCAGTGTCGTCTTACAACTCGGTCGTGTTTTTTTCTCTGGTTCGTCTGTCCATGTGTCTCCCACGAGAACATTCGTACGGAAAAACGCGAATTAGTTCGATGCTCCAACTAAACATTCAAAGGGAATAGTGACAAAAGTGCGTTTTTTATTAGTGAATATAGTGATAATTCAAACGTCATCCACAGTGTGTTTTATTATTTTCTTTTATTTATTTATTGAAGGCCTGCTGTGTTTGTTTCTAGGAGCATTTACGTATTTACGTTGCTGTAAATTACAATAACAAAACATACACTGGCTCGACTCTCAACAAAACACTGCTGTCTGCGTTCGGTTCGCTTCACACACGTACATTCAAACTGTGTATTAGAGTGGGTCGTAACTCTATTTATTAACGTGGGTCGAAATATTGTTGAATTTTCTTTTTTTGTGAATAGATAAATATTTATTATAAATATTAATTTTTCGTCGTTTCGTTTCACTGCCAAAAACTTAGTGTGTTCTACTATACACTTAGAAAAATTAAGCGCTGGGGCTTTTTTATAAGTAAAAAAAAAATTGGTTAATTTTTAAAATTTTCGAGTTGTTAATATTTTTTGCTACATTGAGAAAAACCATTGTACAGAATTTAAAACAGTTTTGGGTGACTTTGAGCATTCTTGCTTTCTTATTAACATATTCGTGTTTTTCGATACATCAGTAATAAGAGGTCTCTCGTTTTTATATTTCCTCAGATATTTTTGTGTCAACCTTTTCTGAATTATTCGACATCTTCTTAGGTTTCTGCTGTATTTTTTACATTCTCTGTGCTTTTTTGAAACATTTTATTACCAAATTCTTGCATTTTCAGTCAATTTCGTTGATATTTTATAATTTCAATAATTTATTGACACTTCGTTTTAATTTTGTCACACATTTTAGCGCATTTCTTTGAAAATTTATTCATAATGCCGCTCACTCCTTTCGACTTCTTTATTCGAGCCACCGACGCTTTGGTGAAATTTTACGCCAACTTCAGTCTGGTGAAGAACGAGGAGAATCTAATTGGTATTAAAACCATTTCGATTCAGGCTACTGTCTCTGGTATAAATCAGACAGTTGCAACTATTTCTCGAAAGCGGTGTTCTCTAATTATTGGTTCTCCTCTAGATGCGCCTCTCTACATTGAAAGAACAGCTTTGGTTCTTCCACACATTTCGGGAGATTTGCCATCCTTTTCTTTAAGTAGTGATGTAACTTCTCGTATGCCAAATCTGCGTTTGGTCGATTCTAATATTTTCGTTTGTTGTCCTGTCGACCTATTACTAGGGGCAGATCTTTATCCTAAACTTCTGCTACAGGGGACACTCACAAATATATTAGGTTCATTGATAGCGCAAAAAATGGTCTTTGGTTGGATCATTACTGGTCCTCTGTCCTCTCCTAAAATTCCGGTGTTTACAACAACTATAGTTTTTAGTGAGGAAGACGGACTTAACAAGACTCTTCTTCGTTTTTGGGAACTTGAGGAAAATCCTAAACGATCTATTTTATCTCCAGAGGACAGATTTTATGAGGAAAATTATAAACGGACAACTCGTTGGGATTCTGATTGAAGATACGTCGTATCTCTCCCATTTAGGGCTGAATTCTTTGAACAGGTGGACTTAGGGCATTCTAGGACAAATTGTTTACGACAATTTCTTCGAAATGAGGTTTCTCTCCTTCGAAATGGAGAAGGAATATTTAGGATTAGATCATATGAGACCCGTTCCGGCTACGCCATCAAACTCTACGGTTCGTTACTTGCCTCATCACCCAGTGATCAACCCAGATAAGCAGACGACTAAGCTACGAATCGTTTTCAACGCCTCGAATAAGACTTCGAACGGGAATAGCCTAAATGACATTCTTCATGTGGGTCCGACGTTGCAATGAGATTTGGTCCTCTTAATTCTTAGGTGGAGACTTTTTAGGTACGTCTATAACTGCGACATCACACAGATGTATCGCCAGATCAGGGTTGACCCGGCTCATATTCCTCTTCAGAGGATACTCTTTAGGGCTTGTCCTCAGGAGGACGTTCAGGATTATGAACTTCAGACGGTGACCTTCGGGGTGAATTGTGCACCCAATTTAGCCCTACGGACTTTAATACAATTAGCCGATGACACAGAAAATTATTTTCCCCTAGCTGCACACATCCTACGGGGTGCATGTATGTAGACGACGTTTTGACGAGGTATCATGTCTTGGGCACCGCTTTAGATTTTCGGGGTCAATTAATAGTAGCCTTATCTTCTGCCAAATTCGAGTTGAGGAAATGGACCTCAAATGACCGTGCGATATTCTGGAACGTCTACCGACTGACCACTTAGTTGATGCAAAGCTTCTCACCTCCGTGGCACCTAGCAGCTCCCATGCGTTGGAATGTCCAATTAGATACATTTTATTTTAGTGTGAATCCCCTACCGAATAAATCCCGATATACAAAAAGAGAAGTTTTGTCCACTATATCCAAATTATTTGATCCAGTAGGTTGGTTAGGCCCTGTGATTGTAACAGCAAAGATAGTTATGCAACGAATTTGGCTAGATAATATTGGGTGGGATGATCTACTTGCGTCTACGACGGAACGTGAATAGCAAAGATTCTAGGATTCTTATCTTGAGGTGAATTCCATTCAGATTCCTAGATGGGTCCATTATTCCCCCAATAGTACAGTCGAGCTTCATGTCTTTTCCGACGCCTCGGAAAAGGCATACGCGGGGGTGGAAATATTTGTACTCACCTGCTTTCTTGTAAGACGAAAGTAAATCAATTTCATTGCCTCGGTTAGAGCTTTGTGGAGCCGTGTTGGCCTCTGAATTGCTTAAACCCATTCTCAGTGTTAATATTAGAAATTGATTTAGAAATTCATAGATTTTATTGTTGGACAGATTCTACGATCGGCTTAGAAAGACTCCATCTACGTGGACTAAACGGCGTCTCCAAGACCGCCTCCCTAACACAATCCGAATAACGTCGCCAGTCCACGTCCCGATCCCGCCACCTGCGAGACCGTCCAGTCTCCCCAGTCCGTCCCCTGTGAGAGATCACAATCTCGATTGGTCGGTGATCACTCACGCCCCATCGGTCACACACCCTCCACCTAAAACCGTACGCTGTCATCGCCGCCCCGTTCGCAGCTGTCACGTCTATGTCACTCCTCCCATTGGGCCCATCGAAGGTATATTGATCGCTGGGCTCATTCAGCACCCCTACTCCGCGCGTCACCATCCACTCGGTGAGCATCTCCCTCGTATATGGTTCTGATGGCCAACAGAATGCCGGTTCATCTTAGAGAACCACATACGAGAGGAAGCATTTGCATCCAAACCGAGGATAACCGGAATGCTACTCGCTAGTAGTAGCACGGTATCCATATATCCTAGATACGGCTCCAATGGAGCTCCAAACCTACAATAGATGCTAGCCAAAAGCATCCTCCCAAAACTACCTTCCTCAGAAACACAAACCCCATATTGGCTACCCGCCACTACCGTACAGTCCAGGTTCATAATGTCCACCACTATTGCCGAGCGTGCACCCTCGTCCGTAAACACTCGCATACCCCCCGGCAAACCAACTACACTACTATCTACAACATACGGCTCCTGTAGCAGAGCCAAGGAGGCACCTACCCTCCTCATCTCCTGCCCCAGCTCAGCCATCACCGCCTGCGACCGCTGGCAGTTGTATTGCACAACCAGGATGTCCTCCATCTCAATGTCTCGCCCGCGCAATCAGCCCTGCGTACACCGGACACAGCAGCGACAGCATACTGTGATCGGCCGCATATCCTCGGAGCTCACAGTTTCTGCACCTCGCCTCATTGGGACACTGATAGACAGTGTGTCCCACTGCACCTCTTACAAACATTCTGCCTCTGCCTGCAGTCGCGGATCATATGGTCGAAACCATAGCACCGGTGACACGCTGGTACCTCCTCCTGAAGGCGCACCACAAACCTGTGCCACAAAATATAGGCACCTCCAGACTCCAGAAGCTTTTCTGCTACACTCCAGCGCAACGTCTGTGTCACCGGTCGGGCTTACCTGCCAAGCCTTGGAGGCGAGGCGGACGCTCTTTTCGAACTCCATCTCCGGACCGAAATTTTGCCGGTACAGCTCCTCCATAAATTTCTCCGGGTGATTGCCTTGCTCACATCCCTCACAATCAACTTAGGGACGAGCTTGTCATTGGCCGACACCACCATCCCTGCCTCCGCGATCTTAACGTTCTCCACAATTTTCTTCCGCTCTGCCGCCGAAGGAGTGCGGATTATTGCGCCACCATTCTTCATCGGGCGGAGGGTGTGAACGCGGACGTCTATAGTCGGCGCCAACTTCTCCACCACCTCCTTAACCACCTCAGCAACAGTCGCACCATCCTTCCTGATTATTGCCGACCAGGTGTCTACTGGCTTCGGCGCAATCGCCGACTACGTCCCTGATGGAGGTGGCGCCACCTTCCGCTTCCTCACCGAATCTCCAGTCGGCACGGCATCTCTACGGAATCGTGGACGGCTCTCACGCACCACCTTCCTCGCCTCGTCAACACCACAACCAACAGCACCAGCAGCACTGGCGCCGGCAGCACCTCTAACACCAGTAGCAGCACTATTACCGCCAGCACTAACGCCTACAGCGCTAGCACCAACAGCTCCAGCACTACTACCACCAACAGCTCCAACACCACTAGCCCCAGCAGCACTACCGACAACAGCACCAGCAGCACTACCGCCAACAGCACCAGCAGCAGCGGCAGCTCCAGCGTTCTCACCAACTCCAGCAGCAGCAACACTTGCATCTGCATCTTCCTCCTGACAGCAGCAGCCAACGCAGCAGACACCACCATCCCTGCCTCCGCGATCTTAACATTCTCCACAATTTTCTTCCGCTCTGCCGCCGAAGGAGTGCGGATTATTGCGCCACCATTCTTCATCGGGCGGAGGGTGTGAACGCGGACGTCCATAGTCGGCGCCACCTTCTCCACCACCTCCTTAACCACCTCAGCAACAGTCGCACCATCCTTCCTTATTATTGCCGACCAGGTATCTACTGGCTTCGGCGCAATCGCCGGTCGAGCAGCAACACCAGCAGCAGCAGCAACCACCGGCACAGCAGCAATGGCAGCACCCCTGGCAGCCACTAGCCTTCCATGGCCAGCCGCAACGCCAACACCAACACCACCACCTCCAGCCCTCCAATGTTCGACCTCCAGCAACAGGTCCAACATCATCACTTCATATTTCGCCGTGCACTCCAGCATCTGACGCACCCCTGACGTCGATACGTTCTCAGAGAACGCCACCTCCATCAGGGACTACGTCAGCTCCTTCCGCTTCCTCACCGAATCTCCAGTCGGCACGGCATCTCCACGAAATCGTGGACGGCTCTCACGTACCACCTTCCTCGCCTCGTCAACACCACCACCAACAGCACCAGCAGCACTGGCGCCGGCAGCACCTCTAACACCAGTAGCAGCACTATTACCGCCAGCACTAACGCCTACAGCGCTATCACCAACAGCTCCAGCACTACTACCACCAACAGCTCCAACACCACTAGCCCCAGCAGCACTACCGACAACAGCACCAGCAGCACTACCGCCAACAGCACCAGCAACAGCGGCAGCTCCAGCGTTCTCACCAACTCCAGCAGCAACAACACCTGCATCTGCATCTTCCTCCTGACAGCAGCAGCCAACGCAGCAGCCGACGTAGACGGTGCCTCGCCACCCATCTTCGACTTATTCCTGCCGACAGCTACGCCTCCCGACGACTCCCCACTCTCCGTATGCCGGACTCGCCCTCCACCGCGTCACCTCGCTATCCGTGGTCGCCGACTCGTCTACACTCATCACCTCCTCCTCTGACTCAGCCTTCGCACGCCCCTTCGTCAGAGACGTCCTCTCCGACTTCCTTCTCCCCTTCGGTGCCGGCATATCCGCCGGCATCAGCAGCTCCACCTACACAACTATTCCCTAATCTCAAATCAATTACACCTAGCAAAGTCCACAACCAGCGCGTTATCCAAAAGCAATCAAATCAAAACCAATATCCAAGTCACTATTTCTAGTCCTCACTTAACCTCAAATTTCGCCGGAGATTCTTAGACACCTTCAAGTCTCACCTAACCACTTGAGACACCAACTGGGGTAGCCTCAACCTAGCCTCTATATTACCTTCACTATTCACACAAAAACACTTCAATTCTATCTAAATCACTCGATTTCACAACTTCCGACAATCACTTTCACTTCGTCAAAACTCTGAGCGCTATCCGGTGCTCATTGACGGACGGACATGACGTTTTCCCCTCACCGTACCACCTGTTGTGAGTACTGGGGGGAAATTTTCACCATGTTTGGTGTGGTCGGTTTGGCCAAGACCAACGGACGGATAGTAGGACGATTGGAAAAACCCCGCTCCATCGGATCGCGAAGGCATCCCCGTCAACGAATTTATTAATCTTTTTTGTCTGTATTAGCCCGTAATAGGTACTACGATGTAGGCCTTCCAGACTTTGTACAGATTATTTTTGCGATTGCGTAATAGGTTTTAACTACCCGCTCTGTGCTAAACACGTCCGTTCACTACGACTGATCAGCAACGACTATCCTAGTTTTAGTTAAGTTGTTGATGAAAATATTTACTTTATTTTGCAGTTCCAATTGTATTTCGATGCTTGAGGAATTTACTTTGCTTTGAACGTAACTTAAAACATCTTCCTTCTTTTTGTTTCTAAAATACTCTTCGTATAATTCTTTATAGCTGAATTTCTCCATTTTTTAATATTCTAAAATTTGATTGTTTATGCTTGGATATAATTTTTCGAATACCACTGGATTTTATCCTTTTCTTACATGTATAGTGTCATACTCTGTTCATAAGTAGCATAAACATAGGTAAAATAAAAAACGACCCAAGAAACTAAAAAAGGGTTAAGATGTCATAAATGTGTTAAATGTGTTAAAACACACACAACTTGGCTAGTCATATGAACAGGTAAAATAAAAAATCAATTTTTCCCGAGTAATTTCATTAACATTATAAAAGTGTTCTACAGGCTGGTCGGGCAGGTACAAAGTATATATAGGCTTAAAGAGGACACTTTCTTCTTGAAGTCTCTTGATGCAAAAAAGTTTCATTCCACTACAATTCCAATTTGACAAAAATATAGTAACTGTGGAAATTTGTTATAACAAACCACGTGTAAATAGTACAGTAATACTTTTGGCAATTTCTCAAAGAGTACTATCCTACCTACGTACCAAAAAAATTAACCCTCTATCGATATTAGTTTGCGAGAAATGACAATTTCCTTCTACAAAAATATACAAAAATTAAGTTTTTTTCAAAATTACATAAAATATTTGTTTTCAACGCCCACAATAATAAAAATGTTGATCTATTTTTTTGGCTACCCTAATCTCAATATGTTTGCTATTGAATGGTATTAAAATTTCAGAAATTGGCGATGACAAAAAATTTGACTTTTGGCCAGTAAAATTAAATTCTGAACCACTGTGCGTCGTACCCTACAACAACAGCACTCACAACCACATATCATTACTACTCCATTTTAATATTAATAAAAAATTCATCACTAATAAGGTACGTACTTTCTTTCAGCGCTTTATTAATTACTAGTGATCATTCATTGATTTGTATAAAAAATCCACCCTTAAATGTTAATAAACAAACCCAGTGTCGTCTTACAACTCGGTCGTGTTTTTTTTCTCTGGTTCGTCTGTCCATGTGTCTCCCACGAGAACATTCATACGGAAAAACGCGAATTAGTTCGATGCTCCAACTAAACATTCAAAAGGAATAGTGAAAAAAGTGCGTTTTTTATTAGTGAATATAGTGATAATTCAAACGTCATCCACAGTGTTTTTTATTATTTTCTTTTATTTATTTATTGAAGGCCTGCTGTGTTTGTTTCAACGAGCATTTACGTTGCTGTAAATTACAATAACAAAACATACACTGGCTCGACTCTCAACAAAACACTGCTGTCTGCGTGCGGTGCGCTTCACACACGTACATTCAAACTGTGTATTAGAGTGGGTCGTAACGCTATTTATTAACGTGGGTCGAAATATTATAGAATTTTTTTTGTGAATAAATAAATATTTTTTCGCGATTTTAATTGTTCGGTACTACGGCTAACAACCAAATATTAATTTTTCGTCGTTTCGGTTTATCGTGTAATACAGTCCGCTAATTAAACATATTTTTGAATATATACTCGTACCTATTTTATTTGAATATTTTGCCATTTTTTATTTATTTTATTTTCCACTTGCGGCAAGTGATATTTTCGATACACTGCCAAAAACTTAGTGTGTTCTACTATACACCGGGAAAAAGAAGCGCTGGTTCTTACACTGAGGAAAAAAATTTGGTTAATTTTTAAAATTTTCGAGTTTTTAATATTTTTTGCTGCATTGAGAAAAACCATTGTACTAAATTTAAAACAATTTTGGGTGACTTTGAGCATTACGTGCTTTCTTATTAACATATTCGTGATTTTCGATACATCAGTAATAAGAGGTTTCTCGTTCTTATATTTCCTCAGACATTTTTGTGTCAACCTTTTCTGAATTATTCGACATCTTCTTAGGTTTCTGCTGTATTTTTTACATTCTCAGTGCTTTTTTGAAACATTTTATTACCAAATTCTTTCGTTTTCAGGCAATTTCGTTGATATTTTATAATTTCAATAATTTATTGACACTTCGTTTTAATTTTGTCACACATTTTAGCGCATTTCTTTGAAAATTTATTCATAATGCCGCTCACGCCTTTCGACTTCTTTATTCGAGCCACTGACGCTTTGGTGAAATTTGACGCTAACTTCAGTCTGGTGAAGAACGAGGAGAATCTAATTGGTATTAAAACCATTTCGACTCAGGCTACTGTCTCTGGTATAAATCAGACAGATTCAACTATTTCTCGAAAGCGGTGCTCTCTAATTATTGGTTCTCCTCTAGATGCGCCTCTCTACATTGAAACAACAGCTTTGGTTCTTCCACACATTTCGGGAGATTTGCCATCCTGTTCTTTAAGTAGTGATGTAACTTTTCGTATGCCAAATCTACGTTTGGTCGATTCTAATATTTCGTTTGCCGTCCTGTCGACCTATTACTAGGGGCAGATCTTTATCCTAAACTTCTGCTACAGGGGACACTCACAAATATATTAGGTTCATTGATAGCGCAAAAAACGGTCTTTGGTTGGATCATTACTGGTTCTCTGTCCTCTCCTAAAATTCCGGTGTTTACAACAACTATAGTTTTTAATGAGGAAGACGGACTTAACAAGACTCTTCTTCGTTGTTGGGAACTTGAGGAAAATCCTAAACGATCTATTTTATCTCCAGAGGACAGATTTTGTGAGGAAAATTATAAACGGACAACTCGTTGGGATTCTGAGGGAAGATACGTCGTATCTCTCCCATTTAGGGCTGAATTCTTTGAACAGGTGGACTTAGGGCTTTCTAGGACAAATTGTTTACGACAATTTCTTCGAAATGAGGTTTCTCTCCTTCGAAATGGAGAAGGAATATTTAGGATTAGATCATATGAGACCCGTTCCGGCTACGTCATCAAACTCTACGGTTCGTTACTTGCCTCATCACCCAGTGATCAACCCAGATAAACAGACGGCTAAGCTACGAGTCGTTTTCAACGCCTCGAATAAGACTTCGAACGGGAATAGCCTAAATGACATTCTTTATGTGGGTCCGACGTTGCAATTAGATTTGGTCCTCTTAATTCTTAGGTGGAGACTTTTTAGGTACGTCTATAACTGCGACCTCACACAGATGTATCGCCAGATCAGGGTTGACCCGGCTCATATTCCTCTTCAGAGGATACTCTTTAGGGCTTGTCCTCAGGAGGACGTTCAGGATTATGAACTTCAGACGGTGACCTTCGGGTGAATTTAGCCCTACGGACTTTAATACATTTAGCCGATGACACAGAAAATTATTTTCCCCTAGCTGCACACACCCTACGGGGGTGCATGTATGTAGACGACGTTTTGACGGGGTATCATGACTTGGGCACCGCTTTAAATTTTCGGGGTCAATTAATAGTAGCCTTATCTTCTGCCAAATTCGAGTTGAGGAAATGGACCTCAAATGACCGTGCGATATTCTGGAACGTCTACCGACTGACCACTTAGTTGATGCAAAGCTTCTCACCTCCGTGGCACTTAGCAGCTCCCATGCGTTGGAATGTCCAATTAGATAAATTTTATTTTAGTGTGAATCCCCTACCGAATAAATCCCGATACACAAAAAGAGAAGTTTTGTCCACTATAGCCAAATTATTTGATCCAGTAGGTTGGTTAGGCCCTGTGATTGTAACAGCAAAGATAGTTATGCAACGAATTTGGCTAGATAATATTGGGTGGGATGATCTACTTGCGTCTACGACGGAACGTGAATGGCAAAGATTCGTGGATTCTTATCTTGAGGTGAATTCCATTCAGATTCCTAGATGGGTCCATTATTCCCCCAATAGTACAGGCGAGCTTCATGTATTTTCCGACGCCCCGGAAAAGGCATACGCGGGGGTGGGAATATTTGTACTCACCTGCTTTCTTGTAAGACGAAAGTAAATCAATTTCATTGCCTCGGTTAGAGCTTTGTGGAGCCGTGTTGGCCTCTGAATTGCTTAAACCCATTCTCAGTGTTAATATTAGAAATTGATTTAGAAATTCATAGATTTTATTGTTGGACAGATTCTACGATCGGCTTAGAAAGACTCCATCTACGTGGACTAAACGGCGTCTCCAAGACCGCCTCCCTAACACAATCCGAATAACGTCGCCAGTCCACGTCCCGATCCCGCCACCTGCGAGACCGTCCAGTCTCCCAGTCCGTCCCCTGTGAGAGATCACAATCTCGATTGGTCGGTGATCACTCACGCCCCATCGGTCACACACCCTCCACCTAAAACCGTACGCTGTCATCGCCGCCCCGTTCGCAGCTGTCACGTCTATGTCACTCCTCCCATTGGGCCCATCGAAGGTATATAGATCGCTGGGCTCATTCAGCACCCCTACTCCGCGCGTCACCATCCACTCGGTGAGCATCTCCCTCGTATATGGTTCTGATGGCCAACAGAATGCCGGTTCATCTTAGAAAACCACATACGAGAGGACGCATTTGCATCTAAACAGAGGATAACCGGAATGCTACTCGCTAGTAGTAGCACGGTATCCATATACCCTAGATACGGCTCCAATGGAGCTCCAAACCTACAACAGATGCTAGCCAAAAGCATCCTCCCAAAACTACCTTCCACAGAAACACAAACCCCATATTGGCTACCCGCCACTACCGTGCAGTCCATGTCCATACTGTCCACCACTATTGCCGAGCGTGCACCCTCGTCCGTAAACACTCGCATACCCCCGGCAAACCAACTACACTACCATCTACAGCATACGGCTCCTGTAGCAGAGCCAAGGAGGCACCTACCCTCCTCATCTCCTGCCCCAGCTCAGCCATCACCGCCTGCGACCGCTGGCAGTTGTATTGCACAACCAGGATGTCCTCCATCTCAATGTCTCGCCCTCGCAATCAGACCTGCGTACACCGGACACAGCAGCGACAGCATGCTGTGATCGGCCGCATATCCTCGGAGCTCACAGTTTCTGCACCTCGCCTCATTGGGACACTGATAGACAGTGTGTCCCACTGATCCGCACCTCTTACACACATTGGGTGGAATGTACTGGACGACCACTCATTCTCAGATCACCATTATATTGAGTTCAAACTCGCGGAAAAAGCGCCTAAACCTGCCGTCCACAGAAATGTAAGGAAGACAAAGTGGCACCTGTATGAGAAGAATTTCAAGAAAGTCCTCAACTCTAAACTCCTGTACGAACCGAATGACAAAGCCGGTCTGGATAATCTGGTCGATCATATCACCATTTCATTCAATAGATCCCTTGAAGAAGCCTGTCCAAAAGCAAGGTACAAGGGTAAAACTAAACCCCAATGGTGGACTTCTGAGCTAACGGCTTTGAAAAAGACCTGCAACAAGCAATTCAATAAGGCTAAATCTACTGGGGTCGCTAATGATTGGGATGCCTATAAAGAGCAACTCAAGATCTATAAGAAGGAGCTTAGAAAGGCGCTCTTGGTATACCTTCTGTGGTGAAGTGGAAAAAGGTCTCCGACGCCGCTAGGCTGAGGAAGATATTATCTGCTTCAGCCTGTACAGTGGGTTACTTGTAGGATGAGGCAAATAATTGGACCAAAAACGGCGAGCAGTCGCTCAATGTACTGCTGGACATCGAATCGAATCGTCCCTGCATTTCAAGGAATTCACCATGGTGGCATTTCGCAGTGAGTGGCAAATTCGTAAACGTCCTCAGAGACATCCTACAGGTGGCTCTGAACAAATTGGCTAGATGGGCCAGAAGCAGCGGTTTGGGCGTTAACCCCAACAAGACAGAATTGGTTCTCTTTACTAGGATAATGTCCCACATGTGGACCCTCCACCTCGGATAAATGGAACAGATCTAGTCTTTTCTCCTAAAATCGTCCACTGGATATATATAGCAGTAGTTCGTCCAATACTGTTATACGGTATTGTGGTATGGTGGACGGCAACTTACAAACTAACCATCACCAACCTACTAACAAAGGTTCAGAGAACTGCCTGCCTGAGCATAAGCGGAGGCTTAAGGACTACAGCGACCGAGTCTCTATGAAGCCCTACTCCATATACTGCAGATTAATATTGTGGCGAGAGAAGTTGCAACCAAAGCGGCAATAAGATTAAACTGCCTATCACTGTGGAGGTACAAGAACTATGGTCACATGAGGATATCAAAGTGTAGTGCTATGGTAACCGACCGAGTGGACTATATACCAACTGTGTACACCTTCGAGAGAAATTACATCACTATGATTCCCGCCAGAGATGAATGGGTCGGCAGAATACCAGGTAATAGAAACCATCTCCACTTTTACATGGATGGTTCGAAGCTTGATGAAAAGTTTGGCTTCGGAGTACACTGTGAAGAACTTAGTCTGGATATAGCTCAGAGACTACCAGATACCTGCAGTGTCTATCAAGCCGAAATAATGGCAATATGGGAAGTCGCCAAGTGGCTGAGTCGCAACATAGTAACGAACACTGGCGTTGTCATTTACTCGGACAGCCAGGCTGCCATCAATTCTCAGGAAGCAACATCCCTAAATTCACAAACAGCGCTCGACTGCCGCAGGCAGATCTCTTAACGAGATGGCTGAGCAGTTTAATATACACCTCATATGGGTGCCTGGGCATAGGGATATCCCGGAGAACTGCAAAGCCGATGAACTTGCTAGGAAAGGGACGACATTACAAATTCTCGAAGTATTTGCATATATTGGTGCGCCACTATCCACGTGCAAGCTTTGGCTAAGGCAAGAGGCAATCAGGCAGTCCAACGAAAGATGGACAGAAATCGGCAACTGCTTGGTAGCTAGACAAATCTGGCCAATGTATACCTGAGAAGGTCAAAATATCTCCTCGCACTAAAGAGGAAACGATTGTCTACGTTAGTACAGGTTCTGACGGGACACTGCTTGATCGGCGAACATGCCAAAAGATTGGGTATTGACTACAATGACTTCTGCCGAAGCTGTGGAGATGAGGAAGAAGTGGAGAGAGCCGCTGAGGCTGCTTTAGCGTGATGGAGGTTAATCTGTAAAATTCTTACCATCATTGGTAATTGACAGATTAACATCCACCCCGACAAGGGTGTTATCGAACTCTTCGTCAATATCGTCGAGAAGCATGTCCCCGCCAGATGCGTCAAAGAGTCCGGAGACTCCCCTCAGCCTCTCTGTGTCCGAAGTAGAGCTTTTGTCCTCAGAGAAGGACGTAACAGATCTTCTGTTAGAGTTGGAGTCACCAGAAATAATAGGCGTACCTCCGCACTTCCAGAAAGTGCCACGGTGGACGACTCACCTTCTGCAGTGGGAGCTATATCCTGCTTGTATATCTTCAAGACTATAGTCTCGAAGCCATATTGTAGGGTTGCACTCGCACTTTGTATATGGGAGGTGGATTCAGCGTTTAGGATACGATTGACCTGCCGCTTTCTACCATCCGCCTCACCCACCTTGCTGATTCTCCAATTATGGGCCGGCAGACCAGGATTGGAATCTTTTATTATTTCTAAGATGTCAGCCGGGTTGGAGGGCTCTTCTGTAACCCAGGTGATGGCTCTAGGTTGACTAGGGATGTTGTTTTTTTCGACAACATCCAACTGGGCACCCTGCCACACCTCACCCGCTCGACTCAGAGCAGCCTTATACAGGTCTACTGATCTGGCATCACCGAAATATAAGAGCTTTACTCTCCCCTGATGCCATCCTGCATCGTTGCAGATTGGTGGTTTGCACGGCATTTCTCTACGGACATCGAGGTAATGAGCCATAATGGCTGATTGTACATGACTCCATTTGTCCTTGAGGATGGATCCATCCTCACTACTTCTGTCTATAACAGCCATCACTAGACTCTCCTTCGCCACTTCATTGAAGATGAGTGTCCTGTTGATGGTGACATTAGGGCCTCTTGCCTTTTTCGAAGGCAGGGGTTCATCAGGTGATCTGATTCGTTTTACTTTATTAGCTGATTTTGTGGCTCTTTCAGCCGACTCATTGGCCTTAGAAGCATCTATGACGCCTTTAGCCCAGGTAAGTGACTCTTTTTGTTTTTCGGTAAGAGCCGAAACCTCAACAGCCTCCAACTGCGTCAAAACTCATTGTGCTTCCGTTTGACGGTCGGACATGACGTTTTCCCCTCATTGCACCACCTGTTGTGAGTACTTGGGGGAGATTTTCACCATTTTTTGGTGTGGTCGGCTTTGGCCAAGTCCAACGGACGGACAGTCGGACGATTGGGGAACCGCGCTCCACGCGCATTGAGCACTTACTTTGCGACTGTCCCGCTTTGAGTAAACGACGACTGGACATACTGGGGTCGGCCTTTTTAGGCAGCCTAACAGATCTTTCCAGTACTGATATTCGTACTATCGATAAATTTATATATCAAACAGGTTGGTTTCTATGTGTTAACACTAGGGACCTAAACTGGTCTATGTGAGCTTGTAAAAAAATACGGCTGCCAACCTAACTTAAACCTAAACACACATTCTGCCTCTGCCTGCAGTCGCGGATCATATGTGCCACAAAATATAGGCACCTCCAGACTCTAGTAGCTTTTCTGCTACACTCCAGCGCAACGTCTGCGTCACCGGTCTGGCTTACCTGCCAAGCCTTGGAGGCGAGGCGGACGCTCTGCGGACCGAAATTCTGCCGGTACAGCTCCTCCATAAATTTCTCCGGGCTGAATGCCTTGCTCACATCCCTTCTCCACCACCTCCTTAACCACCTCAGCACCAGTCGCACCATCCTTCCTGATTATTGCCGACCAGGTATCTACTGGCTTCGGCACAATCGCCGGTCGAGCAGCAACACCAGCAGCAGCAACCACCGGCACAGCAGCAACGGCAGCACCACTGGCAGCCACAGGCCGTCCATGGCCAGCCGCAACGCCAACACCAACACCACCACCTCCAGCCCTCCAATGTTCGACCTCCAGCAACAGGTCCAACATCATCACTTCGTATTTCGCCGTGCACTCCAGCATCTGACGCACCCCTGACGTCGATACGTTCTCAGAGAACGCCACCTCCATCAGGGACTGCGTCAGCTCCTTCAGCTTCCTCACTGAATCTCCAGTCGGCACGGCATCTCCACGAAATCGTGGACGGCTCTCACGTACCACCTTCCTCGCCTCGTCAACACCACCACCAACAGCACCAGCAGCACTGGCGCCGGCAGCACCTCTTACACCAGTAGCAGCACTATTACCGCCAGCACTAACGCCTACAGCGCTATCACCAACAGCTCCAGCACTACTACCACCAACAGCTCCAACACCACTAGCCCCAGCAGCACTACCGACAACAGCACCAGCAGCACTACCGCCAACAGCACCAGCAACAGCGGCAGCTCCAGCGTTCTCACCAACTCCAGCAGCAACAACACCTGCATCTGCATCTTCCTCCTGACAGCAGCAGCCAACGCAGCAGCCGACGTAGACGGTGCCTCGCCACCCATCTTCGACTTATTCCTGCCGACAGCTACGCCTCCCGACGACTCCCCACTCTCCGTATGCCGGACTCGCCCTCCACCGCGTCACCTCGCTATCCGTGGTCGCCGACTCGTCTACACTCATCACCTCCTCCTCTGACTCAGCCTTCGCACGCCCCTTCGTCAGAGACGTCCTCTCCGACTTCCTTCTCCCCTTCGGTGCCGGCATATCCGCCGGCATCAGCAGCTCCACCTACACAACTATTCCCTAATCTCAAATCAATTACACCTAGCAAAGTCCACAACCAGCGCGTTATCCAAAAGCAATCAAATCAAAACCAATATCCAAGTCACTATTTCTAGTCCTCACTTAACCTCAAATTTCGCCGGAGATTCTTAGACACCTTCAAGTCTCACCTAACCACTTGAGACACCAACTGGGGTAGCCTCAACCTAGCCTCTATATTACCTTCACTATTCACACAAAAACACTTCAATTCTATCTAAATCACTCGATTTCACAACTTCCGACAATCACTTTCACTTCGTCAAAACTCTGAGCGCTATCCGGTGCTCATTGACGGACGGACATGACGTTTTCCCCTCACCGTACCACCTGTTGTGAGTACTGGGGGGAAATTTTCACCATGTTTGGTGTGGTCGGTTTGGCCAAGACCAACGGACGGATAGTAGGACGATTGGAAAAACCCCGCTCCATCGGATCGCGAAGGCATCCCCGTCAACGAATTTATTAATCTTTTTTGTCTGTATTAGCCCGTAATAGGTACTACGATGTAGGCCTTCCAGACTTTGTACAGATTATTTTTGCGATTGCGTAATAGGTTTTAACTACCCGCTCTGTGCTAAACACGTCCGTTCACTACGACTGATCAGCAACGACTATCCTAGTTTTAGTTAAGTTGTTGATGAAAATATTTACTTTATTTTGCAGTTCCAATTGTATTTCGATGCTTGAGGAATTTACTTTGCTTTGAACGTAACTTAAAACATCTTCCTTCTTTTTGTTTCTAAAATACTCTTCGTATAATTCTTTATAGCTGAATTTCTCCATTTTTTAATATTCTAAAATTTGATTGTTTATGCTTGGATATAATTTTTCGAATACCACTGGATTTTATCCTTTTCTTACATGTATAGTGTCATACTCTGTTCATAAGTAGCATAAACATAGGTAAAATAAAAAACGACCCAAGAAACTAAAAAAGGGTTAAGATGTCATAAATGTGTTAAATGTGTTAAAACACACACAACTTGGCTAGTCATATGAACAGGTAAAATAAAAAATCAATTTTTCCCGAGTAATTTCATTAACATTATAAAAGTGTTCTACAGGCTGGTCGGGCAGGTACAAAGTATATATAGGCTTAAAGAGGACACTTTCTTCTTGAAGTCTCTTGATGCAAAAAAGTTTCATTCCACTACAATTCCAATTTGACAAAAATATAGTAACTGTGGAAATTTGTTATAACAAACCACGTGTAAATAGTACAGTAATACTTTTGGCAATTTCTCAAAGAGTACTATCCTACCTACGTACCAAAAAAATTAACCCTCTATCGATAATAGTCTGCGAGAAATGACAATTTCCTTCTACAAAAATATACAAAAATTAAGTTTTTTTCAAAATTACATAAAATATTTGTTTTCAACGCCCACAATAATAAAAATGTTGATCTATTTTTTTGGCTACCCTAATCTCAATATGTTTGCTATTGAATGGTATTAAAATTTCAGAAATTGGCGATGACAAAAAATTTGACTTTTGGCCAGTAAAATTAAATTCTGAACCACTGTGCGTCGTACCCTACAACAACAGCACTCACAACCACATATCATTACTACTCCATTTTAATATTAATAAAAAATTCATCACTAATAAGGTACGTACTTTCTTTCAGCGCTTTATTAATTACTAGTGATCATTCATTGATTTGTATAAAAAATCCACCCTTAAATGTTAATAAACAAACCCAGTGTCGTCTTACAACTCGGTCGTGTTTTTTTTCTCTGGTTCGTCTGTCCATGTGTCTCCCACGAGAACATTCATACGGAAAAACGCGAATTAGTTCGATGCTCCAACTAAACATTCAAAAGGAATAGTGAAAAAAGTGCGTTTTTTATTAGTGAATATAGTGATAATTCAAACGTCATCCACAGTGTTTTTTATTATTTTCTTTTATTTATTTATTGAAGGCCTGCTGTGTTTGTTTCAACGAGCATTTACGTTGCTGTAAATTACAATAACAAAACATACACTGGCTCGACTCTCAACAAAACACTGCTGTCTGCGTGCGGTGCGCTTCACACACGTACATTCAAACTGTGTATTAGAGTGGGTCGTAACGCTATTTATTAACGTGGGTCGAAATATTATAGAATTTTTTTTGTGAATAAATAAATATTTTTTCGCGATTTTAATTGTTCGGTACTACGGCTAACAACCAAATATTAATTTTTCGTCGTTTCGGTTTATCGTGTAATACAGTCCGCTAATTAAACATATTTTTGAATATATACTCGTACCTATTTTATTTGAATATTTTGCCATTTTTTATTTATTTTATTTTCCACTTGCGGCAAGTGATATTTTCGATACACTGCCAAAAACTTAGTGTGTTCTACTATACACCGGGAAAAAGAAGCGCTGGTTCTTACACTGAGGAAAAAAATTTGGTTAATTTTTAAAATTTTCGAGTTTTTAATATTTTTTGCTGCATTGAGAAAAACCATTGTACTAAATTTAAAACAATTTTGGGTGACTTTGAGCATTACGTGCTTTCTTATTAACATATTCGTGATTTTCGATACATCAGTAATAAGAGGTTTCTCGTTCTTATATTTCCTCAGACATTTTTGTGTCAACCTTTTCTGAATTATTCGACATCTTCTTAGGTTTCTGCTGTATTTTTTACATTCTCAGTGCTTTTTTGAAACATTTTATTACCAAATTCTTTCGTTTTCAGGCAATTTCGTTGATATTTTATAATTTCAATAATTTATTGACACTTCGTTTTAATTTTGTCACACATTTTAGCGCATTTCTTTGAAAATTTATTCATAATGCCGCTCACGCCTTTCGACTTCTTTATTCGAGCCACTGACGCTTTGGTGAAATTTGACGCTAACTTCAGTCTGGTGAAGAACGAGGAGAATCTAATTGGTATTAAAACCATTTCGACTCAGGCTACTGTCTCTGGTATAAATCAGACAGATTCAACTATTTCTCGAAAGCGGTGCTCTCTAATTATTGGTTCTCCTCTAGATGCGCCTCTCTACATTGAAACAACAGCTTTGGTTCTTCCACACATTTCGGGAGATTTGCCATCCTGTTCTTTAAGTAGTGATGTAACTTTTCGTATGCCAAATCTACGTTTGGTCGATTCTAATATTTCGTTTGCCGTCCTGTCGACCTATTACTAGGGGCAGATCTTTATCCTAAACTTCTGCTACAGGGGACACTCACAAATATATTAGGTTCATTGATAGCGCAAAAAACGGTCTTTGGTTGGATCATTACTGGTTCTCTGTCCTCTCCTAAAATTCCGGTGTTTACAACAACTATAGTTTTTAATGAGGAAGACGGACTTAACAAGACTCTTCTTCGTTGTTGGGAACTTGAGGAAAATCCTAAACGATCTATTTTATCTCCAGAGGACAGATTTTGTGAGGAAAATTATAAACGGACAACTCGTTGGGATTCTGAGGGAAGATACGTCGTATCTCTCCCATTTAGGGCTGAATTCTTTGAACAGGTGGACTTAGGGCTTTCTAGGACAAATTGTTTACGACAATTTCTTCGAAATGAGGTTTCTCTCCTTCGAAATGGAGAAGGAATATTTAGGATTAGATCATATGAGACCCGTTCCGGCTACGTCATCAAACTCTACGGTTCGTTACTTGCCTCATCACCCAGTGATCAACCCAGATAAACAGACGGCTAAGCTACGAGTCGTTTTCAACGCCTCGAATAAGACTTCGAACGGGAATAGCCTAAATGACATTCTTTATGTGGGTCCGACGTTGCAATTAGATTTGGTCCTCTTAATTCTTAGGTGGAGACTTTTTAGGTACGTCTATAACTGCGACCTCACACAGATGTATCGCCAGATCAGGGTTGACCCGGCTCATATTCCTCTTCAGAGGATACTCTTTAGGGCTTGTCCTCAGGAGGACGTTCAGGATTATGAACTTCAGACGGTGACCTTCGGGTGAATTTAGCCCTACGGACTTTAATACATTTAGCCGATGACACAGAAAATTATTTTCCCCTAGCTGCACACACCCTACGGGGGTGCATGTATGTAGACGACGTTTTGACGGGGTATCATGACTTGGGCACCGCTTTAAATTTTCGGGGTCAATTAATAGTAGCCTTATCTTCTGCCAAATTCGAGTTGAGGAAATGGACCTCAAATGACCGTGCGATATTCTGGAACGTCTACCGACTGACCACTTAGTTGATGCAAAGCTTCTCACCTCCGTGGCACTTAGCAGCTCCCATGCGTTGGAATGTCCAATTAGATAAATTTTATTTTAGTGTGAATCCCCTACCGAATAAATCCCGATACACAAAAAGAGAAGTTTTGTCCACTATAGCCAAATTATTTGATCCAGTAGGTTGGTTAGGCCCTGTGATTGTAACAGCAAAGATAGATAGAATTTGGCTAGATAATATTGGGTGGGATGATCTACTTGCGTCTACGACGGAACGTGAATGGCAAAGATTCGTGGATTCTTATCTTGAGGTGAATTCCATTCAGATTCCTAGATGGGTCCATTATTCCCCCAATAGTACAGGCGAGCTTCATGTATTTTCCGACGCCCCGGAAAAGGCATACGCGGGGGTGGGAATATTTGTACTCACCTGCTTTCTTGTAAGACGAAAGTAAATCAATTTCATTGCCTCGGTTAGAGCTTTGTGGAGCCGTGTTGGCCTCTGAATTGCTTAAACCCATTCTCAGTGTTAATATTAGAAATTGATATAGAAATTCATAGAGTTTATTGTTGGACAGATTCTACGATCGGCTTAGAAAGACTCCATCTACGTGGACTAAACGGCGTCTCCAAGACCGCCTCCCTAACACAATCCGAATAACGTCGCCAGTCCACGTCCCGATCCCGCCACCTGCGAGACCGTCCAGTCTCCCCAGTCCGTCCCCTGTGAGAGATCACAATCTCGATTGGTCGGTGATCACTCACGCCCCATCGGTCACACACCCTCCACCTAAAACCGTACGCTGTCATCGCCGCCCCGTTCGCAGCTGTCACGTCTATGTCACTCCTCCCATTGGGCCCATCGAAGGTATATTGATCGCTGGGCTCATTCAGCACCCCTACTCCGCGCGTCACCATCCACTCGGTGAGCATCTCCCTCGTATATGGTTCTGATGGCCAACAGAATGCCGGTTCATCTTAGAGAACCACATACGAGAGGACGCATTTGCATCTAAACAGAGGATAACCGGAATGCTACTCGCTAGTAGTAGCACGGTATCCATATACCCTAGATACGGCTCCAATGAGCTCCAAAACTACCTTCCACAGAAACACAAACCCCATATTGGCTACCCGCCACTACCGTGCAGTCCATGTCCATACTGTCCACCACTATTGCCGAGCGTGCACCCTCGTCCGTAAAAACTCGCATACCCCCCGGCAAACCAACTACACTACCATCTACAGCATACGGCTCCTGTAGCAGAGCCAAGGAGGCACCTACCCTCCTCATCTCCTGCCCCAGCTCAGCCATCACCGCCTGCGACCGCTGGCAGTTGTATTGCACAACCAGGATGTCCTCCATCTCAATGTCTCGCCCTCGCAATCAGACCTGCGTACACCGGACACAGCAGCGACAGCATACTGTGATCGGCCGCATATCCTCGGAGCTCACAGTTTCTGCACCTCGCCTCATTGGGACACTGATAGACAGTGTGTCCCACTGATCCGCACCTCTTACACACATTGGGTGGAATGTACTGGACGACCACTCATTCTCAGATCACCATTATATTGAGTTCAAACTCGCGGAAAAAGCGCCTAAACCTGCCGTCCACAGAAATGTAAGGAAGACAAAGTGGCACCTGTATGAGAAGAATTTCAAGAAAGTCCTCAACTCTAAACTTCTGTACGAACCGAATGACAAAGCCGGTCTGTATAATCTGGTCGATCATATCACCATTTCATTCAATAGATCCCTTGAAGAAGCCTGTCCAAAAGCAAGGTACAAGGGTAAAACTAAACCCCAATGGTGGACTTCTGAGCTAACGGCTTTGAAAAAGACCTGCAACAAGCAATTCAATAAGGCTAAATCTACTGGGGTCGCTAATGATTGGGATGCCTATAAAGAGCAACTCAAGATCTATAAGAAGGAGCTTAGAAAGGCGCTCTTGGTATACCTTCTGTGGTGAAGTGGAAAACGGTCTCCGACGCCGCTAGGCTGAGGAAGATATTATCTGCTTCAGCCTGTACAGTGGGTTACTTGTAGGATGAGGCAAATAATTGGACCAAAAACGGCGACCAGTCGCTCAATGTACTGCTGCACATCGAATCGAATCGTCCCTGCATTTCAAGGAATTCACCATGGTGGCATTTCGCAGTGAGTAGCAAATTCGTAAACGTCCTCAGAGACATCCTACAGGTGGCTCTGAACAAATTGGCTAGATGGGCCAGAAGCAGCGGTTTGGGCGTTAACCCCAACAAGACAGAATTGGTTCTCTTTACTAGGATAAATAATGTCCCACATGTGGACCCTCCACCTCGGATAAATGGAACAGATCTAGTCTTTTCTCCTAAAATCGTCCACTGGATATATATAGCAGTAGTTCGTCCAATACTGTTATACGGTATTGTGGTATGGTGGACGGCAACTTACAAACTAACCATCACCAACCTACTAACAAAGGTTCAGAGAACTGCCTGCCTGAGCATAAGCGGAGCCTTAAGGACTACAGCGACCGAGTCTCTATGAAGCCCTACTCCATATACTGCAGATTAATATTGTGGCGAGAGAAGTTGCAACCAAAGCGGCAATAAGATTAAACTGCCTATCAATGTGGAGGTACAAGAACTATGGTCACATGAGGATATCAAAGTGTAGTGCTATGGTAACCGACCGAGTGGACTATATACCAACTGTGTACACCTTCGAGAGAAATTACATCACTATGATTCCCGCCAGAGATGAATGGGTCGGCAGAATACCAGGTAATAGAAACCATCTCCACTTTTACATGGATGGTTCGAAGCTTGATGAAAAGGTTGGCTTCGGAGTACACTGTGAAGAACTTAGTCTGGATATAGCTCAGAGACTACCAGATACCTGCAGTGTCTATCAAGCCGAAATAATGGCAATATGGGAAGTCGCCAAGTGGCTGAGTCGCAACATAGTAACGAACACTGGCGTTGTCATTTACTCGGACAGCCAGGCTGCCATCAATTCTCTGGAAGCAACATCCCTAAATTCACAAACAGCGCTCGACTGCCGCAGGCAGATCTCTTAACGAGATGGCTGAGCAGTTTAATATACACCTCATATGGGTGCCTGGGCATAGGGATATCCCGGAGAACTGCAAAGCCGATGAACTTGCTAGGAAAGGGACGACATTACAAATTCTCGAAGAATTTGCATATATTGGTGCGCCACTATCCACGTGCAAGCTTTGGCTAAGGCAAGAGGCAATCAGGCAGTCCAACGAAAGATGGACAGAAATCGGCAACTGCTTGGTAGCTAGACAAATCTGGCCAATGTATACCTGAGAAGGTCAAAATATCTCCTAGCACTAAAGAGGAAACGATTGTCTACGTTAGTACAGGTTCTGACGGGACACTGCTTGATCGGCGAACATGCCAAAAGATTGGGTATTGACTACAATGACTTCTGCCGAAGCTGTGGAGATGAGGAAGAAGTGGAGAGAGCCGCTGAGGCTGCTTTAGCGTGATGGAGGTTAATCTGTAGAATTTTTACCATCATTGGTAATTGACAGATTAACATCCACCCCGACAAGGGTGTTATCGAACTCTTCGTCAATATCGTCGAGAAGCATGTCCCCGCCAGATGCGTCAAAGAGTCCGGAGACTCCCCTCAGCCTCTCTGTGTCCGAAGTAGAGCTTTTGTCCTCAGAGAAGGACGTAACAGATCTTCTGTTAGAGTTGGAGTCACCAGAAATAATAGGCGTACCTCCGCACTTCCAGAAAGTGCCACGGTGGACGACTCACCTTCTGCAGTGGGAGCTATATCCTGCTTGTATATCTTCAAGACTATAGTCTCGAAGCCATATTGTAGGGTTGCACTCGCACTTTGTATATGGGAGGTGGATTCAGCGTTTAGGATACGATTGACCTGCCGCTTTCTACCATCCGCCTCACCCACCTTGCTGATTCTCCAATTATGGGCCGGCAGACCAGGATTGGAATCTTTTATTATTTCTAAGATGTCAGCCGGGTTGGAGGGCTCTTCTGTAACCCAGGTGATGGCTCTAGGTTGACTAGGGATGTTGTTTTTTTCGACAACATCCAACTGGGCACCCTGTCACACCTCACCCGCTCGACTCAGAGCAGCCTTATACAGGTCTACTGATCTGGCATCACCGAAATATAAGAGCTTTAGTCTCCCCTGATGCCATCCTGCATCGTTGCAGATTGGTGGTTTGCACGGCATTTCTCTACGGACATCGAGGTAATGAGCCATAATGGCTGATTGTACATGACTCCATTTGTCCTTGAGGATGGATCCATCCTCACTACTTCTGTCTATAACAGCCATCACTAGACTCTCCTTCGCCACTTCATTGAAGGGCTTGGTGAGTGTCCTGTTGATGGTGACATTAGGGCCTCTTGCCTTTTTCGAAGGCAGGGGTTCATCAGGTGATCTGATTCGTTTTACTTTATTAGCCGTTAACACAGCTGATTTTGTGGCTCTTTCAGCCGACTCATTGGCCTTAGAAGCATCTATGACGCCTTTAGCCCAGGTAAGTGACTCTTTTTGTTTTTCGGTAAGAGCCGAAACCTCAACAGCCTCCAACTTCGTCAAAACTCTAAGCGCTACACGATGCTCATTGTGCTTCCGTTTTGACGGTCGGACATGACGTTTTCCCCTCACTGCACCACCTGTTGTGAGTACTTGGGGGAGATTTTCACCATTTTTTGGTGTGGTCGGCTTTGGCCAAGACCAACGGACGGACAGTCGGACGATTGGGGAACCGCGCTCCACGCGTATTGAGCACTTACTTTGCGACTGTCCCGCTTTGAGTAAACGACGACTGGACATACTGGGGTCGGCCTTTTTAGGCAGCCTAACAGATATTTCCAGTACTGATATTCGTACTATCGATAAATTTATATATCAAACAGGTTGGTTTCGATGAGGGGCATTTCAGCCCGTGTTAACACTAGGGACCTAAACTGGTCTATGTGAGCTTGTAAAAAAATACGGCTGCCAACCTAACTTAAACCTAAACACACATTCTGCCTCTGCCTGCAGTCGCGGATCATATGTGCCACAAAATATAGGCACCTCCAGACTCTAGTAGCTTTTCTGCTACACTCCAGCGCAACGTCTGCGTCACCGGTCTGGCTTACCTGCCAAGCCTTGGAGGCGAGGCGGACGCTCTTTTCGAACGCGGAGAACTGCATCTGCGGACCGAAATTCTGCCGCTACAGCTCCTCCATAAATTTCTCCGGGCTGAATGCCTTGCTCACATCCCTTCTCCACCACCTCCTTAACCACCTCAGCACCAGTCGCACCATCCTTCCTGATTATTGCCGACCAGGTATCTACTGGCTTCGGCACAATCTCCGGTCGAGCAGCAACACCAGCAGCAGCAACCACCGGCACAGCAGCAACGGCAGCACCACTGGCAGCCACAGGTCGTCCATGGCCAGCCGCAACGCCAACACCAACACCACCACCTCCAGCCCTCCAGCCCTCCAATGTTCGACCTCCAGCAACAGGTCCAACATCATCACTTCATATTTCGCCGTGCACTCCAGCATCTGACGCACCCCTGACGTCGATACGTTCTCAGAGAACGCCACCTCCATCAGGGACTGCGTCAGCTCCTTCAGCTTCCTCACCGAATCTCCAGTCGGCACGGCATCTCCACTAAATCGTGGACGGCTCTCACGTACTACCTTCCTCGCCTCGTCAACACCACCACCAACATCACCAGCAGCACTGGCGCCGGCAGCACCTCTAACACCAACAGCAGCACTATTACCGCCAGCACTAACGCCTACAGCGCTAGCACCAGCAGCTTCAGCATTACTACCACCAACAGCTCCAACGCCACTAGCCCCAGCAGCACTACCGACAACAGCACCAGCAGCACTACCACCAACAGCACCAGCACCAGCAGTTCTAGACCACCAGCAGCAGCGGCAGCTCCAGCATTCTCACCAACTCCAGCAGCAGCAACACCTGCATCTTCACTCCTGACAGCAAAAGCCAACGCAGCAGCCGACGTAGACGGTGCCTCGCCACCCATCTTCGACTTCTTCCTGCCGACAGCTACGCCTCCCGACGACTCCTCACTCTCCGTATGCCGGACTCGCCCTCCACCAGCCGTAGACATCCGCGTCACATCGCTATCCGTGGTCGCCGACTCGTCTACACTCATCACCTCCTCCTCTGACTCTGCCTTCGCACGCCCCTTCGTCAGAGACATCCTCTTCGACTTCCTTCTCCCCTTCGGTGCCGGCATATCCACCGGCATCAGCAGCTCCACCTACACAACTATTCCCTAATCTCAAATCAATTACACCTAGCAATGTCCACAACCAGTCCGTTATCCAAAAGCAATCAAATCAGAACAAAAATCAATATCCAAGTCACTATTCCTAGTCCTCACCTAACCTCAAATCTCGCCGGAGATTCTGAGACACCTTCAACTCTCACCTAACCACTTGAAACACCTCAACCTAACCTCTATCTTACCTTCGCTATTCACAAAAAAAACACTTCAATTCAATCTATGTAAATCACTCGATTTCAAAACTTCCGATAATCACTTTCACTTCGTCAAAACTCTGAGCGCTATCCGGTGCTCATTGTGTTTCCATTTTGACTGTCGGACATGACGTTTTCCGCTCACCGTACCACCTGTTGTGAGTACTGGGGGAAATGTTCACCATGTTTGGTGTTGTCGGCTTTGGCCTAGACCAACGGACGGACATAGGAGTCGAGTGTTTTAAGTGCGTACCTGCCGCAATGGCCTTACCGCACTGTGCTCTTAACACAGGGTGAATACAATGCGTCTACCAACGCCCCCACATACAAGTGTACCAATTCGACTTCATGTTTTTGGAATGTCGTCCCCTTTGGTTAAGGGCGGAGTCTACCTAAAACTCCTTCCATTCTATGGGTCATGGCACCCGGTTGAAAATGCAACTCCACATCGAGCTTGCGCTCTCCCCGCGATTTGGGTCTAAACCACAGCCACCGCGAAATGCTCCCCAAGGGGCCACACCAACAGCCAGGCTGGAACCGAAGTTCCAGGGGCTCCTGGCTCCCGTGGTACCATTATAGTCTCCGGTGTCCTCCAAAAAAGGTCCGGGACTGGTGGCCTATAGTTCAAAATTTTGTTCGTAAACAACAATCAAACAAATAATGAACAACACATACACAACATTTAACACAGCCGTCCTCACGGATGACTCACCGGTCACTATCGTGACGCCGCTCCGGACAAACACACAGCCACAGAGAATCAGTGACCCACAAAAACATAAAACAACAATAAACACGAACACCCTCACGGGTGAACGACAACAAACATCAAACATACAGGTAACAACAGTTACCTCAACACCAGGGACATCGGCAGGCATCAACAACGTCAGCATCAGGGCGCAGATGGAGGAATCTGTGCCACGCTTCGCGATCACAAAACAACAACAACCGACTGGGCAGGCTATGCCGACAGTAGTGCATTCAGTCACCTCCACTATATGTCTCTTAGTCGTCTCCAATTATGCCCATTGCCCTTAACGTCCGGTCGTCCTCTACAACCCGAGACTGGCCTTCGATCAAGATGAGGAGGTCATCAGCGTATGCACACAGCTTGTAAGAGGCGGCAAGCGACTGTAACAAGGCATCGGCAAGCGACTGTAACAAGGCATCATGAGGTTCCACATAAATGGACCACAAATAGAACCCTGGGGACAGCCGCGTGTCACCTCCTTCCAAACTGTGCCGCTGGCACCCACCACACAAACTTTCCTATCCTCAAAATAGCTTTGCCAAGCCTAAGCTCACAGCAACCAATCTGGACTAATCTCTGGAGCATGCTGTCCCAAAGGAGATTATCAACTGCACCTCGGAAATCGACAAATATACCCAGCACATACTTGGCTGTCGACTCGCTAACGCTACGACTTACATGCATTAAAGCATCCTCGGTAGATCGGTTAGACTTAAATCAAAACTGCAGTCGCCCAGATGGCTTTCACCATCTCTCCAGTAATACCGTCTGTCCCTGGTGACTTCCTACTTTTCACCCGATAGACACTGTCCGAAATCTCATGTCTTTCCAGGATTGGAGAGTCAGTTATAGCCTCACGAGGAGCAGAATAACTAACCGGATCCGCACCCGGAAAGAGAACCCCCAACAGTTCATCCACGCTTTCCCTCCCAGAACGTAACGTCCCCTCGGACGGACTAAAACACATGATGTCTCCCTGCTTGTCACGCCCTCGACATATCCTATAAGCCAACCCCCATGGGTCATCCCTTCACTCCTAATCAGCATGTCCTTGTACGTACGTAGGCCAGCACGATATTCAGCTTTCCACGTAGCCATCAACTCAACATTGGAATGCCTGACCCTCTGGAATCTCGTAACACAATCCGAATAACGTCGCCAATCCACGTCCCGATCCCGCCACCTGCGAGACCGTCCAGTCTCCCCAGTCCGTCCCCTGTGAGAGATTACAATCTCGATGGGTCGGTGATCATTCACGCCCCATCGGTCACACACCCTCCACCCAAACCGTACGCTGTCACGTCTATGTCACTCCTCCCATTGGGCCCATCGAAGGTATATAGATCGCTGGGCTCATTCAGCACCCCTACTCCCCGCGTCACCATCCACTCGGGGAGCATCTCTCCTCGTATACGGTTCTGATGGCCAGCAGAATGCCGGTTCATCTTAGAGAACCACATACGAGAGGACGCATTTGCATCCAAACCGAGGATAACCGGAATGCTACTCGCTAGTAGTAGCACGGTATCCATATACCCTAGATACGGCTCCAATGGAGCTCCAAACCTACAATAGATGCTAGCCAAAAGCATCCTCCCAAAACTACCTTCCACAGAAACACAAACCCCATATTGGCTACCCGCCACTACCGTACAGTCCACGTTCATACTGTCGACCACTATTGCCGAGCGTGCACCCTCGTCCGTAAACACTCGCATACCCCCCGGCAAACCAACTACACTACTATCTACAGCATACGGCTCCTGTAGCAGAGCCAAGGAGGCACCTACCCTCCTCATCTCCTGCCCCAGCGCAGCCATCACCGCCTGCGACAGCATACTGTGATCGGCCGCATATCCTCGGAGCTCACAGTTTCTGCACCTCGCCTCATTGGGACACTGATAGACAGTGTGTCCCACTGCACCTCTTACACACATTCTGCATCTGCCTGCAGTCGCGGATCATATGGTCGAAACCATAGCACCGGTTACACGCTGGCACCTCCTCCTGAAGGCGCACCACAAACCTGTGCCACAAAATATAGGCACCTCCAGACTCCAGTGCCTTTCTGCTACACTCCAGCGCAACGTCTGTGTCACCGGTCGGGCTTACCTGCCAAGCCATGGAGGCGAGGCGGACGCTCTTTTCGAACGCGGCGAACTCCATCTCCGGACCGAAATTCTGCCGGTACAGCTCCTCCATAAATTTCTCAGGGCTGATTGCCTTGCTCACATCCCTCACAATCAACTTAGGGCCGAGCTTGTCATTGGCCGACACCACCATCCCTGCTTCCGCGATCGTAACGTTCTCCACAATTTTCTTCCGCTCTGCCGACGAAGGAGTGCGGATTATTGCGCCACCATTCTTCATCGGGCGGAGGGTGTGAACGCGGACGTCCATAGTCGGCGCCACCTTCTCCACCACCTCCTTAACCACCTCAGCAACAGTCGCACCATCCTTCCTGATTATTGCCGACCAGGTGTCTACTGGCTTCGGCACATTCGCCGGTCGAGCACGCCAACACCAACACCACCACCTCCAGCCCTCCAATGTTCGACCTCCAGCAACAGGTCCAACATCATCACTTCATATTTCGCCGTGCACTCCAGCATCTTACGCACCCCTTACGTCGATACGTTCTCAGAGAACGCCACCTCCATCAGGGACTGCGTCAGCTCCTTCAGCTTCCTCACCGAATCTCCAGTCGGCACAGCATCTCCACGAAATCGTGGACGGCTCTCACGTACCACCTTCCTCGCCTCGTCAACACCACCACCAATAGCACCAGCAGCACCTCTAACACCTGCAGCAGCACTATTACCACCAGCACTAACGCCTACAGCGCTAGCACCAACAGCTCCAGCACTACTACCACCAACAGCTCCAACAACACTAGCCCCAGCAGCACCAGCAGTACTATACCACCAGCAGCAGCGGCAGCTCCAGCATTCTCACCAACTCCAGCAGCAGCAACACCTGCATCTGCATCTGCATCTTCACTCCTGACAGGATCATACACAACTATTCCCTAACGAGGAGCAGAATAACTAACCGGATCCGCACCCGGAAAGAGAACCCCCAACAGTTCATCCACGCTTTCCCTCCAAGAACGTAACGTCCCCACGGGATGTCTCCCTGCTTGTCACGCCCTCGACATATCCTATAAGCGAACCCCCATGGGTCATCCCTATTGTCCTGTACGATACTCCTAAGATGTCCCTCTTTACTCCTAATCAGCATGCCCTTGTACGTACGTAGGCCTGCACGATATTCAGCTTTCCACGTAGCCATCAACTCAACATTGGAATGCCTGGCCCTCTGGAATCTCATCCTAAGGCGTCGGACATTCCGCCGCATCACCTCCAACTCCTGGGTCCACCACTTGATTCTGCTCGGTCGAGTCTCGCGACGTCGACCAAGTTGCACATCATTCACCGCGCACAGACATCCATTCAATCGGCTGACCTGGTCATCTAACGTCAGTGACCTAAACTCAGCTATTGGCGTCTCCAAGACCGCCTCCCTAACACAATCCGAATAACGTCGCCAGTCCACGTCCCGATCCCGCCACCTGCGAGACCGTCCAGTCTCCCCAGTCCGTCCCCTGTGAGAGATTACAATCTCGATGGGTCGGTGATCACTCACGCTCCATCGGCCACACACCCTCCACCTAAAACCGTACGCCCCGTTCGCAGCTGTCACGTCTACGTCACTCCTCCCATTGGGTTCTGATGGCCAGCAGAATGCCGGTTCATCTTAGAGAACCACATACGAGAGGACGCATTTGCATCCAAACCGAGGATAACCGGAATGCTACTCGCTAGTAGTAGCACGGTATCCATATACCCTAGATACGGCTCCAATGGAGCTCCAAACCTACAATAGATGCTAGCCAAAAGCATCCTCCCAAAACTACCTTCCACAGAAACACAAACCCCATATTGGCTACCCGCCACTACCGTACAGTCCAGGTTCATACTGTCCACCACTATTGCCGAGCGTGCACCCTCGTCCGTAAACACTCGCATACCCCCCGGCAAACCAACTACAATACTATCTACAGCATACGGCTCCTGTAGCAGAGCCAAGGAGGCACCTACCCTTTTCATCTCCTGCCCCAGCTCAGCCATAACCGCCTGCGACCGCTGGCAGTTGTATTACACAACCAGGATGTCCTCCATCTCAATGTCTCGCCCTCGCAATCAGCCCTGCGTACACTGGACACAGCAGCGACAGCACACTGTGATCGGCCGCATATCCTCGGAGCTCACAGTTTCTGCACCTCACCTCATTGGGACACTGATAGACAGTGTGTCCCACTGCACCTCTTACACACATTCTGCCTGCAGTCGCGGATCATATGGTCGAAACCATAGCACCGGTGACACGCTGGCACCTCCTCCTGAAGGCGCACCACAAACCTGTGCCACAAAATATAGGCACCTCCAGACTCCAGTAGCTTTTCTGCTATACTCCAGCGCAACGTCTGTGTCACCGGTCGGGCTTACCTGCCAAGCCTTGTAGGCGAGGCGGAAGCTCTTTTCGAACGCGGCGAACTCCATCTCCGGACCGAAATTCTGCCGGTACAGCTCCTCCATAAATTTCTCCGGGCTGATTGCCTTGCTCACATCCCTCACAATCAACTTAGGGCCGAGCTTGTCAGTGGCCGACACCACCATCCCTGCCTCCGCGATCTTAACGTTCTCCACAATTTTCTTCCGCTCTGCCGCCGAAGGAGTGCGGATTATTGCGCCACCATTCTTCATCGGGCGGAGGGTGTGAACGCGGACGTCCATAGTCGGCGCCACCTGCTCCACCACCTCCTTAACCACCTCAGCAACAGTCGCACCATCCTTCCTGATTATTGCCGACCAGGTATCTACTGGCTTCGGCACAATCGTCGGTCGAGCAACAACACCAGCAGCAGCAGCAACCACCGGCACAGCAGCAACGGCAGCACCCCTGGCAGCCTCAGGCCGTCCATGGCCAGCCGCAACGCCAACACCAACACCACCACCTCCAGCCCTCCAATGTTCGACCTCCAGCAACAGGTCCAACATCATCACTTCATATTTCGCCGTGCACTCCAGCATCTGACGCACCCCTGACGTCGATACGTTCTCAGAGAACGCCACCTCCATCAGGGACTGTGTCAGCTCCTTCAGCTTCCTCACCGAATCTCCAGTCGGCACGGCATCTCCACGAAATCGTGGACGGATCTCACGTACCACCTTCCTCGCCTCGTCAACACCACCACCAACAGCACCAGCAGTACTAGACCACCAGCAGCAGCGGCAGCTCCAGCATTCTCACCAACTCCAGCAGCAGCAACATCTGCATCTTCACTCCTAACAGCAGCAGCCGACGTAGACAGTGCCTCGCCACCCATCTTCGACTTCTTCCTGCCGACAGCTACGCCTCCCGACGACTCCTCACTCTCCGTATGCCGGACTCGCCCTCCACCGCGTCACCTCGCTATTCGTGGTCGCCGACTCGTCTAAACTCATCCCCTCCTCCTCTGACTCAGCCTTCGCACGGACCTCCGTCAGAGACATCTTCTCCGACTTCCTTCTCCCCTTCGGTGCCGGCATATCCACCGGCATCAGCAGCTCCACCTACACAACTATTCCCTAATCTCAAATCAATTACACCTAGCAAAGTCCACAACCAGTCCGTTATCCAAAAGCAATCAAATCAAAATCAATATCCAAGTCACTATTTCTAGTCCTCACCTAACCTCAAATCTCGCCGGAGATTCTGAGACACCTTCAACTCTCACCTTACCACTTGAGACACCAACTGGGGTAGCCTCAACCTAACCTCTATCTTACCTTCACTATTCACACAAAAACACTTCAATTCACTGTAAATCACTCGATTTCACAACTTCCGACAATCACTTTCACTTCGTGCACTTTCACTCTGAGCGCTATCCGGTGCTCATTGTGCTTCCATTTTGACGGTCGGACATGACGTTTTCCCCTCACCGTACCACCTGTTGTGAGTACTGGTGTGGTCGGCTTTGGCCAAGACCAACGGACGGATAGTAGGACGATTGGGGAACCCCGCTCCATCGGAACGCGAAGGCATCCCCGTCATCAAATTTATTAATTTTCTTGTCTGTATTAGCCCGTAATAGGTACTACGATGTAGGCCTTCCAGACTTTGTACAGATTATTTTTGCGATTGCGTAATAGGTACTGCGTAATAGGTTTTAACTATCCGCTCTGTGCTAAACACGTCCGTTCACTACGACTGATCAGCAACGACTATCCTAGTTTTAGTTAAGTTGTTGATGAAAATATTTACTTTATTTTGCAGTTCCAATTGTATTTCGATGCTTGCGGAATTTACTTTGCTTTGAACGTAACTTAAAACATCTTTCTTCTTTTTGTTTCTAAAATACACTTCGTATAATTCTTTATAGCTGAAGTTCTCCATTTTTTCATATTCTAAAATTTGATTGTTTATGCTTGGATATAATTTTTCGAATACCACTGGATTTTATCCTTTTCTTACATGTATAGTGTCATACTCTGTTCATAAGTAGCATAAACTAGGTAAAATAAAAAACGACCCAAGAAACTAAAAAAGGGTTAAAATGTCATAAATGTGTTAAATATGTCATAAAACACGCACAACTTGGCTAGTCATATGAACAGGTAAAATAAAAAATCATTTTTTTCCCGAGTAATTTCATTAACATTATAAAAGTGTTCTACAGGCTGGTCGGGCAGGTACAAAGTATATATAGGCTTAAAGAGGACACTTTCACCTTTCTTCTTGAAGTCTCTTGATGCAAAAAAGTTTCATTCCACTACAATTCCAATTTGACAAAAATATAGCAACTGTGGAAATTTGTTATAACAAACCACGTGTAAATAGTACAGTAATACGTTTGGCAATTTCTCAAAGAGTACTATCCTACCTACGTACCAAAAAAATTAACCCTCTATCGATAATAGTCTGCGAGAAATGACAATTTCCTTCTACAAAAATATACAAAAATTAAGTTTTTTTCAAAATTACATAAAATATTTGTTTTCAGCAGCACACCACGCCCACAATAATAAAAATGTTGATCTATTTTTTTGGCTACCCTAATCTCAATATGTTTGCTATTGAATGGCAATAAAATTTCAGAAATTGGCGATGACAAAAAATTTGACTTTTGGCCAGTAAAATTCAATTCTGACAACAGCACTCACAACCACATATCATTACTACTCCATTTTAATATTAATAAAAAATTCATCACTAATAAGGTACGTACTTTCTTTCAGCGCTTTATTAATTACTAGTGATCATTCATTGATTTGTATAAAAAATCCACCCTTAAATGTTAATAAACAAACCCAGTGTCGTCTTACAACTCGGTCGTGTTTTTTTTCTCTGGTTCGTCTGTCCATGTGTCTCCCACGAGAACATTCATACGGAAAAACGCGAATTAGTTCGATGCTCCAACTAAACATTCAAAGGGAATAGTGAAAAAAGTGCGTTTTTTATTAGTGAATTAGTGATAATTCAAACGTCATCCACAGTGTTTTTTATTATTTTCTTTTATTTATTTATTGAAGGCCTGCTGTGTTTGTTTCAACGAGCATTTACGCATTTACGTTGCTGTAAATTACAATAACAAAACATACATTGGCTCGACTCTCAACAAAACACTGCTGTCTGCGTTCGGTTCGCTTCACACACGTACATTCAAACTGTGTATTAGAGTGGGTCGTAACTCTATTTATTAACGTGGGTCGAGATATTATTGAATTTTTTTGTGAATAAATAAATATTTTTTTTCGCGATTTTATTTGTTCGGTCCTACGGCTAACAACCAAATATTAATTTTTGGTCGTTTCGGTTTATCGTGTAATACAGTCCGCTAATTAAACATATTTTTAAATATATACTCGTACCTATTTTATTTGAATATTTTGCCATTTTTTATTTATTTTATTTTCCGCTTGCGGCAAGTGATATTTTCGATACACTGTCAAAAACTTAGTGTGTTCTACTATACACTGGGAAAAATTAAGCGCCGGTTCTTACACTGAGAAACAAAAATTGGTTAATTTTTAAAATTTTCGAGTTTTTAATATTTTTTGCTACATTGAGAAAAACTATTGTACAGAATTTAAAACAATTTTGGGTGACTTTGAGCATTACGTGCTTTCTTATTAACATATTCCTGTTTTTCGATACATCAGTAATAAGAGGTCTCTCGTTTTTATATTTCCTCAGACATTTTTGTGTCAACCTTTTCTGAATTATTCGACATCTTCTTAGGTTTCTGCTGTATTTTTTACATTCTCAGTGCTTTTTTGAAACATTTTATTACCAAATTCTTGCGTTTTCTGTCAATTTCGTTGATATTTTATAATTTCAATAATTTATTGACACTTCGTTTTAATTTTGTCACACATTTTAGCGCATTTCTTTGAAAATTTATTCATAATGCCGCTCACTCCTTTCGACTTCTTTATTCGAGACACTGACGCTTTGGTGAAATTTGACGCCAATTTCAGTCTGGTGAAGAACGAGGAGAATCTAATTGGTATTAAAACCATTTCGACTCAGGCTACTGTCTCTGGTATAAATCAGACAGTTTCAACCATTTCTCGAAAGCGGTGCTCTCTAATTATTAGTTCTCCTCTAGATGCGCCTCTCTACATTGAAACAACAGCTTTGGTTCTTCCACACATTTCGGGAGATTTGCCATCCTTTTCTTTAAGTAGTGATGTAACTTCTCGTATGCCAAATCTACGTTTGGTCAATTCTAATATTTTCGTTTGGCGTCCTGTCGACCTATTACTAGGGGCAGATCTTTATCCTAAACTTCTGCTACAGGGGACACTCACAAATATATTAAAAAACGGTCTTTGGTTGGATCATTACTGGTCCTCTGTCCTCTCCTAATATTCCGGTGATTACAACAACTATAGTTTTTAGTGAGGAAGACGGAATTAACTATTTTATCTCCAGAGGACAGATTTTGTGAGGAAAATTATAAACGGACAACTCGTAGGGATTCTGAGGGAAGATACGTCGTATCTCTCCCATTTAGGGCTGAATTCTTTGAACAGGTGGACTTAGGGCATTCTAGGACAAATTGTTTACGACAATTTCTTCGAGATGAGGTTTCTTTCCTTCGAAATGGAGAAGGAATATTTAGGATTAGATCATATGAGGCCCGTTCCGGCTACGCCATCAAACTCTACGGTTTGTTACTTGCCTCATCACCCAGTGATCAACCCAGATAAGCAGACGACTAAGCTACGAGTCGTTTTCAACGCCTCGAATGAGACTTCGAACGGGAATAGCCTAAATGGCATTCTTCATGTGGGTCCGACATTGCAATTAGATTTGGTCCTCTTAATTCTTAGGTGGAGACTTTTTAGGTACGTCTATAACTGCGACATCACACAGATGTATCGCCAGATCAGGGTTGACCCGGCTCATATTCCTCTTCAGAGGATACTCTTTAGGGCTTGTCCTCAGGAGGACGTTCAGGATTATGAACGAATTTGGCAAGATAATATTGGGTGGGATGATCTACTTGCGTCTACGACGGAATGTGAATGGCAAAGATTCGTGGATTCTTATCTTGAGGTGAATTGCATTCAGATTCCTAGATGGGTCCATTATTCCCCTAATAGTACAGTCGAAATTCATGTATTTTCCGACGCCTCGGAAAAGGCACACGCGGGGGTGGCGTACATTCGTATATTGGCACCGAATGGGAATATTTTTACTCATCTGCTTTCTTGTAAGACGAAAGTAACACCCATTAAATCAATTTCATTGCCTCGGTTAGAGCTTTGTGGAGCCGTGTTGGCATCTGAATTGCTTAAACCCATTCTCAGTGTTAATATCAGAAATTGATATAGAAAATCCTAGAGTTTATTGTTGGACAGATTCTACGATCGGCGTAGAAAGACTCCATCTACATGGACTACATTTGTTGCCAATCGTGTATGCAAAATTCAGGAACCCGTTGGAAGCCACAACTGGCATCACATTCGTTCTGAGGATAATCCCGCAGATCTTGGTAGACGCGGGCTTTCACCTGCTGAGTTGGCCAAATCGCATATTTGGTGGCAGAGGTTACACTGGGGGAAACCAGTTGATGCTACGCATCCTTCGCGTTGAATACTGGATCTCACGCCTCACCTCTTTAGTCAGAACAACTAGCAATAGATGTAAACGCTGTGTCTTATACAAAAAGCGGTCATGCACTCAGATTATGGCTGCTCTCCCTCCGGAGAGGACCTTTGTATCCCGACAGTTCACCACTACTGGGGTAGATTTTGCCGGTCTTTTTGATATAAATCCTTTACAGGTCGAGGTTGCAAAATAACTGAGGGTTACGTTTGCGTTTTTGTATGCTTTTCTACGAGAGCCATACATCTCGAGGTTACATCAGATTCTCCTTTTTGGCGGCTTTTCATAGATTTATATCACGTCGTGGTTGCCCTAAAACAATATTCTCGGATAATGGTACTAACTTCGTTGGTGCATCCCGGAAATTAGAAAGGAATTTTATATCTGTACTTCGCGAAAACCGCGATCTCTTGTGTTCCTTAATCAATATCAGGAACATTCTTGGAAATTTATCCCTGCCCGAGCACCCTACCCCTTGAGAAGCTGCCGTGAAAAGTTTTATATTGCACTTTCGAAAACATGCAGCAAATTTCAAATATACGTTTGAAGAACTTTCAAAAATTTTTGCTAGAATAGAGGCGTGTTTGAACTCCCAAACTCTTTGTCCGATGAATGATTATCCTAATGATACAGTAGCACTTACGCCAGGACGTTTTCTTATTGGATCTCGGATCCTCTCTCCTCCGGAGCCTCAAATCGACGAATCTCCGCTACACCTAGTCAATCGGTATCGGAAAATGAAAGCTCTAACTCAACAGTTCTGCCTTCGGTGAAAAGACGAGTATCTGAAGAGCCTACATAAACGCTACAAATGGAAGTATCCGCAGCGCGACATAAAAATTAATGATTTGGTCGTTATTTGGCACGAGCAATTATCCCCACGTCGTAGAAGTTAGGTCGAGTAGTTGATGTTCATCCGGGGTCCGACGGTCACGTTCGGGTCGCGGATATTTATAGAAAACGTAATCGTAAAACGCCCAGTAGCTAGGCTAGTAATTTTACCGCAACAAGTCCACTTTTCGCGTCGGTATAGCGTCCTCTCCTTCAGTTACATTTTAAAAATTAGGTTGACGATTGCGTCCCTATCGTGAATATTCGGGCTTTTTGAATGTTGTAAGACGACTTAGGGTCTCTTCAGATGCTACTAATTAATATTTCTCGTTCCTTGTTTCGCCATGTCGCCCTCTCTATTTTTTCGCAGAAATTTGGAATTTGGAGTCCATGCCTCCCCAACTTGAACAGGCACTACCTTTAAAACTGAATCTGCCGTCGGGGGCTCCGGATGTTTCCTCCGGAGTAAGTACAGTGGCGTCGCCACCAACTTCGGCCTCTGGTCGAAAAGAACCGGGGTCGAGAAGGCGGCATTGCAAAATTCCATGCGTAGTCTGCCAGGCTAACTATCACCTCAGGAACTGTAGGGAATTCCAGGCTATGCGGATGGAGAGGAAGCTTCGCACAGTCGCATTGCACCGATGCACAGTGGGCTAAAATGGAATGGACACTCCATTCAAAAGTTAGATTTGAATGGCGTTTTCTGTGGATACTCCTATCCACAGAAAACTCGATTTCACAACTTCCGACAATCACTTTCACTTCGTGCACTTTCACTCTGAGCGCTATCCGGTGCTCATTGTGCTTCCATTTTGACGGTCGGACATGACGTTTTCCCCTCACCGTACCACCAGTTGTGAGTACTGGGGGGAAATTTTCACCATGTTTGGTGTGGTCGGCATTGGCCAAGACCAACGGACGGATAGTAGGACGATTGGGGAACCCCGCTCCATCGGAACGCGAAGGCATCCCCGTCATCGAATTTATTAATTTTCTTGTCTGTATTAGCCCGTAATAGGTACTACGATGTAGGCCTTCCAGACTTTGTACAGATTATTTTTGCGATTACGTAATATGTACTGCGTAATAGGTTTTAACTATCCGCTCTGTGCTAAACACGTCCGTTCACTACGACTGATCAGCAACGACTATCCTAGTTTTAGTTAAGTTGTTGATGAAAATATTTACTTTATTTTGCAGTTCCAATTGTATTTCGATGCTTGCGGAATTTACTTTGCTTTGAACGTAACTTAAAACATCTTTCTTCTTTTTGTTTCTAAAATACTCTTCGTATAATTCTTTATAGCTGAAGTTCTCCATTTTTTCATATTCTAAAATTTGATTGTTTATGCTTGGATATAATTTTTCGAATACCACTGGATTTTATCCTTTTCTTACATGTATAGTGTCATACTCTGTTCATAAGTAGCATAAACATAGGTAAAATAAAAAACGACCCAAGAAACTAAAAAAGGGTTAAAATGTCATAAATGTGTTAAATATGTCATAAAACACGCACAACTTGGCTAGTCATATGAACAGGTAAAATAAAAAATCATTTTTTTCCCGAGTAATTTCATTAACATTATAAAAGTGTTCTACAGGCTGGTCGGGCAGGTACAAAGTATATATAGGCTTAAAGAGGACACTTTCACCTTTCTTCTTGAAGTCTCTTGATGCAAAAAAGTTTCATTCCACTACAATTCCAATTTGACAAAAATATAGCAACTGTGGAAATTTGTTATAACAAACCACGTGTAAATAGTACAGTAATACGTTTGGCAATTTCTCAAAGAGTACTATCCTACCTACGTACCAAAAAAATTAATCCTCTATCGATAATAGTCTGCGAGAAATGACAATTTCCTTCTACAAAAATATACAAAAATTAAGTTTTTTTTCAAAATTACATAAAATATTTGTTTTCAGCAGCACACCACGCCCACAATAATAAAAATGTTGATCTATTTTTTTGGCTACCCTAATCTCAATATGTTTGCTATTGAATGGCAATAAAATTTCAGAAATTGGCGATGACAAAAAATTTGACTTTTGGCCAGTAAAATTCAATTCTGAACCACTGTGCGTCGTACCCTACAACAACAGCACTCACAACCACATATCATTACTACTCCATTTTAATATTAATAAAAAATTCATCACTAATAAGGTACGTACTTTCTTTCAGCGCTTTATTAATTACTAGTGATCATTCATTGATTTGTATAAAAAATCCACCCTTAAATGTTAATAAACAAACCCAGTGTCGTCTTACAACTCGGTCGTGTTTTTTTTCTCTGGTTCGTCTGTCCATGTGTCTCCCACGAGAACATTCATACGGAAAAACGCGAATTAGTTCGATGCTCCAACTAAACATTCAAAGGGAATAGTGAAAAAAGTGCGTTTTTTATTAGTGAATTAGTGATAATTCAAACGTCATCCACAGTGTTTTTTATTATTTTCTTTTATTTATTTATTGAAGGCCTGCTGTGTTTGTTTCAACGAGCATTTACGCATTTACGTTGCTGTAAATTACAATAACAAAACATACATTGGCTCGACTCTCAACAAAACACTGCTGTCTGCGTTCGGTTCGCTTCACACACGTACCCAGCAAAAAATAAAAGAAGTACTTCCAAAAGAATAACATTATAAGTACTTCCAAATCAGCATTTAATCAAGTTCATCTAAATAACTAACCCAAATGTAATTTCGGAGTATAAATTATTAACCCTACAATGCATAATTTGAAAACGATTGGATGTAAAATAAAGCTTCTGAAGTGATAAAAGCCCAGATCGGAAGGAACATATATATTTGGAGGCTATGAAGTATATGTGAAATACTGCTTCTATAGTGCTAAAGGAAGAAGTATATATTTATATGGGGGCTATATCAGTATTAGTGAATGGTCGATTTTCGACTTTTTCATTAACCAAATTTCGTTAAGACCCCAAGTATGTTCGGAGGAAATCCGTTTTGGGTCATTTTAAGTCGAATGAGCAATGTCCGTCTGTCTGTCTGTCTGCTGGCTGGTGCGCACGATAACTCTCGAAAGGAGTAACCGATTGACCTTCAATTTGGTATGTGGTAATATTTTTTTCTATCTCCGGCTAAGTTCGAAGGTGGGCCATATTGGTCCACTCCTTCTAGTACCTCCCCCACAAAGGGTTAAAATGTTGTGAAATATTGATTCTTTAATAACTGCTATACTACTTATTCGAATCTTTTGAAATTCCACACATAGTATTAGCTTATTAGTCGCTATCAACTCGAGAAAAATGGACGATGTCGCCACGTCCCTTTTGGTACCTCCCACACAAATGCACCATTTTGCACCAAAAGTTAACAGCTTATAACATTAATAACAGTGTATAAAAATTCTTGAAATGTTGTTCAGTATTATGCTTTTATATTGCCTACAGTCCAGGGAAAAATGGGTGTTGTTGCCACGCACCTTTTGGTACCTCCCACACAAAGGTACCTTTTTGCACCAAAAGTTAACAGCTTATAACATTAAAACCAGTGTATTAAAATACTTGAAATTTTGTACAGTGTAATGTTTTTATAGTGTATATAGCCCCGTGAAAAATGGGCGTTATTGCCACGCCCTTTTTGTACCTCCCACACAAAATGCCCAAATAATACCACAATTTAATGTCTCGTAACGTTTATACCAGTGCACATAAATGCTTATAAGTCGGCACAGTGCAATGAATTTAAAGTATCTAATGTTCAGCGAAAAAAAAGGTGTATTTGATAAACCCCTTCTGGTACCTCCCACACAAATTGACAGAATAATTCGAGTAATATTCAATATTACATTACTCACAAAGTGAGGGTATACCTTAGTCGGTTTACCCGACTGAAACTTTCTTACTTGTTTTTTTAAAACATCGCGCAAAGCATATAGTGTAGCTTCGTCTGTGTGGCACGTAGCGCCGTCCTGTTGAAACCAAATGTTGCCAATATCCTCCTCTTCAATTTTTGTGAACAAAAATTCAACATGGCCCGATAACGATCGCCATTGACTGTAACGGCCATTCATTGCTCATTTTCGAAGGAAAATGGCCCAATTATGCCTCTGGACCAAAATCCGCACCAAACAGTGACTCGTTTTGGGTGTATCGGCTTTTCAATGTATGTGTACGGGTTTTCTGCGCCCCAAATGCGACAATTTTGCTTGTTTACATACCCGCCAAGATAAAAATGAGCTTCATCTGAAAAGAAGATTTTTGGCAAAATCGGCATCTTCTGTAAGTCGATCGCTCCCAGCGTTGTTCAAGCGTATACACAACCATATTCGTTCAGCGGAAGGATAAAACTAATTATCTGTCAAATCAGACCTGAGCTAAGTGTTACCATTCACGAAATAAGCACTAGTTGAAAAAAAAACGTTAGATAGCGGACCCTTTATGTCTTCTATCCATGCGAGTATGTGGGGCTACATGTAAATTTGAACCGATATTGTTAACACAGATGTTAACTGGTAAAATAATATACTCTTTACCAAATTTCATGAATATCGAAAGGAAATTATATCTTCTATAGAGGGTATAATCTAAATCGAAGGTACATTCATATATATATGAAGATATCTGGTTCTAAACTGATATTCAAATAGTTGAGAGATTTTTGATCGTTCGCCGCAGACGAAAGAAAATAAGTTACAGAAACAGGCCCTATATCTAAATACGGATTGTCTTTCTTTTTCAATACAAATTGTAGATATGTGCAAAATTTCTTTGAGATCGGTCTATATTTGCGAACTGCACAGCTAAATCGGTTCAGAAAGTGATTCTAAGTCGATCGGTATAATAACCGATGGTCTATATCTCTTCTCCTTTTGGGTGCTAGAAAGAAATGCATAAAATTATAATAAATTGTACCACAGTGTGGTGTAGGTTATTAAGAAATAATTTTAAAAGAAATTATGGGAATTAAATATACCTTTCCATACTTACTATAAGTATACCACACTGTGGTACTTTACTACTCTCTGAACCGGGGCTACGGAAAATACGAAGCGAAGCACCAATGTGCTATGTATAACAGTGTAGAATAAAAAATACTTTTTTATTAGTGAGAATGTTGACCATTTGCAAAAATGTTACTAGAAGTTACACTATGGGGTCATCGGTCACACTTTTCAAGAGCCAGCCACACGTTACAGATTACAAACATCTTCAAATGTCCCGAACATACATACTTATATATATGATGGTCGATCTCTTTGGCCAAGAGTAAATTATTTATACATTCCCTTCCCTATGTCACGAAGGCTCAACATTTGTATTCCTTTAAAATAAGAGAATTATCTCTGAACCCAAAGATGTTAATAAGAACGACATACATTCATCAAATAAATACAACACCAAAAAAGCAAATTTAATAGTGCTTTGAAAGAAGTTGTGCAAAAGTGGTGAGAAATAAGTACTTCCCCGGCGCGACAAGCCCTTGTTAAATTCATTGGTGAAAATCCAAATTAGAACAACTTCCGGATCATAAGTTGGGGATTTTAATTGCTTCTTTGGATGCTCTTTTTTTGCTGGGTACATTCAAACTGTGTATTAGAGTGGGTCGTAACTCTATTTATTAACGTGGGTCGAGATATTATTGAATTTTTTTTGTGAATAAATAAATATTTTTTTCGCGATTTTATTTGTTCGGTCCTACGGCTAACAACCAAATATTAATTTTTGGTCGTTTCGGTTTATCGTGTAATACAGTCCGCTAATTAAACATATTTTTAAATATATACTCGTACCTATTTTATTTGAATATTTTGCCATTTTTTATTTATTTTATTTTCCGCTTGCGGCAAGTGATATTTTCGATACACTGCCAAAAACTTAGTGTGTTCTACTATACACTGGGAAAAATTAAGCGCCGGTTCTTACACTGAGAAACAAAAATTGGTTAATTTTTAAAATTTTCGAGTTTTTAATATTTTTTGCTACATTGAGAAAAACTATTGTACAGAATTTAAAACAATTTTGGGTGACTTTGAGCATTACGTGCTTTATTATTAACATATTCCTGTTTTTCGATACATCAGTAATAAGAGGTCTCTCGTTTTTATATTTCCTCAGACATTTTTGTGTCAACCTTTTCTGAATTATTCGACATCTTCTTAGGTTTCTGCTGTATTTTTTACATTCTCAGTGCTTTTTTGAAACATTTTATTACCAAATTCTTGCGTTTTCTGTCAATTTCGTTGATATTTTATAATTTCAATAATTTATTGACACATTTATTGACAGCGCATTTCTTTGAAAATTTATTCATAATGCCGCTCACTCCTTTCGACTTCTTTATTCGAGACACTGACGCTTTGGTGAAATTTGACGCCAACTTCAGTCTGGTGAAGAACGAGGAGAATCTAATTGGTATTAAAACCATTTCGACTCAGGCTACTGGTATAAATCAGACAGTTTCAACCATTTCTCGAAAGCGGTGCTCTCTAATTATTAGTTCTCCCCTAGATGCGCCTCTCTACATTGAAACAACAGCTTTGGTTCTTCCACACATTTCGGGAGATTTGCCATCCTTTTCTTTAAGTAGTGATGTAACTTCTCGTATGCCAAATCTACGTTTGGTCAATTCTAATATTTTCGTTTGGCGTCCTGTCGACCTATTACTAGGGGCAGATCTTTATCCTAAACTTCTGCTACAGGGGACACTCACAAATATATTAAAAAACGGTCTTTGGTTGGATCATTACTGGTCCTCTGTCCTCTCCTAATATTCCGGTGATTACAACAACTATAGTTTTTAGTGAGGAAGACGGAATTAACTATTTTATCTCCAGAGGACAGATTTTGTGAGGAAAATTATAAACGGACAACTCGTAGGGATTCTGAGGGAAGATACGTCGTATCTCTCCCATTTAGGGCTGAATTCTTTGAACAGGTGGACTTAGGGCATTCTAGGACAAATTGTTTACGACAATTTCTTCGAGATGAGGTTTCTTTCCTTCGAAATGGAGAAGGAATATTTAGGATTAGATCATATGAGGCCCGTTCCGGCTACGCCATCAAACTCTACGGTTTGTTACTTGCCTCATCACCCAGTGATCAACCCAGATAAGCAGACGACTAAGCTACGAGTCGTTTTCAACGCCTCGAATGAGACTTCGAACGGGAATAGCCTAAATGGCATTCTTCATGTGGGTCCGACATTGTAATTAGATTTGGTCCTCTTAATTCTTAGGTGGAGACTTTTTAGGTACGTCTATAACTGCGACATCACACAGATGTATCGCCAGATCAGGGTTGACCCGGCTCATATTCCTCTTCAGAGGATACTCTTTAGGGCTTGTCTTCAGGAGGACGTTCAGGATTATGAACGAATTTAGCAAGATAATATTGGATGGGATGATCTACTTGCGTCTGCGACGGAATGTGAATGGCAAAGATTCGTGGATTCTTATCTTGAGGTGAATTGCATTCAGATTCCTAGATGGGTCCATTATTCCCCTAATAGTACAGTCGAAATTCATGTATTTTCCGACGCCTCGGAAAAGGCACACGCGGGGGTGGCGTACATTCGTATATTGGCACCGAATGGGAATATTTTTACTCACCTGCTTTCTTGTAAGACGAAAGTAACACCCATTAAATCAATTTCATTGCCTCGGTTAGAGCTTTGTGGAGCCGTGTTGGCATCTGAATTGCTTAAACCCATTCTCAGTGTTAATATCAGAAATTGATATAGAAAATCCTAAACTGTGTCGAACTGGCAACCCTTACCAGTCACATGGGTGGTGAAAATGGTGAATTTAAGTCTCGCTTAAAGCTTTGGCTGTGTGACTTGTACGCTTTCTTCGTAGGTATATATAATTCCCATATGCAAATTTCTTTGTAGATTGGTATATATACAAGTGATGATCGCCACAACTACAAGCTCACACTGTGTCATGTATAAAACCCTCTGATGATATCCCCGCACAGGATTGAAATACGTATAAGGGTATGTGTTTACATGGCTTTCAGAGCGCAGTGTCTTATCTTTTCCAATACACCACAAAAACCTCTCTTTCGAAAGGAAGAGTTGATCGAAAAGCTGAACAATTCGAATGTGAAAACATTCAATAAATAAATCTAAATAAAAATTAAATCGATCATTAACAAAAAACTTCTAAAAAAAAACATTTAAATAATAAGGATCAGCCCGCCTAAATACAATTAGAAAGAAGCTGCTCATCTTCAACACGCAGTGTTAATGAATTCTAAATAATAACGTAAAATATTTGATATTCAACAAAAAATACTATGCTTTCTGAAATGTAGTAAAGTCTTTCTAATCGTCCAACTAATCTCAGAATCCACGCCATCTACCTGGCGATTGGTGTAGAGACAACTGTGTCGAACTGGCAACCCTTACCAGTCACATGGGTGGTGAAAATGGTGAATTTAAGTCTCGCTTAAAGCTTTGGCTGTGTGACTTGTACGCTTTCTTCGTAGGTATATATAATTCCCATATGCAAATTTCTTTGTAGATTGGTATATATACAAGTGATGATCGCCACAACTACAAGCTCACACTGTGTCATGTATAAAACCCTCTGATGATATCCCCGCACAGGATTGAAATACGTATAAGGGTATGTGTTTACATGGCTTTCAGAGCGCAGTGTCTTATCTTTTCCAATACACCACAAAAACCTCTCTTTCGAAAGGAAGAGTTGATCGAAAAGCTGAACAATTCGAATGTGAAAACATTCAATAAATAAATCTAAATAAAAATTAAATCGATCATTAACAAAAAACTTCTAAAAAAAAAACATTTAAATAATAAGGATCAGCCCGGCTAAATACAATTAGAAAGAAGCTGCTCATCTTCAACACGCAGTGTTAATGAATTCTAAATAATAACGTAAAATATTTGATATTCAACAAAAAATACTATGCTTTCTGAAATGTAGTAAAGTCTTTCTAATCGTCCAACTAATCTCAGAATCCACGCCATCTACCTGGCGATTGGTGTAGAGACAACTGTGTCGAACTGGCAACCCTTACCAGTCACATGGGTGGTGAAAATGGTGAATTTAAGTCTCGCTTAAAGCTTTGGCTGTGTGACTTGTACGCTTTCTTCGTAGGTATATATAATTCCCATATGCAAATTTCTTTGTAGATTGGTATATATACAAGTGATGATCGCCACAACTACAAGCTCACACTGTGTCATGTATAAAACCCTCTGATGATATCCCCGCACAGGATTGAAATACGTATAAGGGTATGTGTTTACATGGCTTTCAGAGCGCAGTGTCTTATCTTTTCCAATACACCACAAAAACCTCTCTTTCGAAAGGAAGAGTTGATCGAAAAGCTGAACAATTCGAATGTGAAAACATTCAATAAATAAATCTAAATAAAAATTAAATCGATCATTAACAAAAAACTTCTAAAAAAAAAAAAACATTTAAATAATAAGGATCAGCCCGCCTAAATACAATTAGAAAGAAGCTGCTCATCTTCAACACGCAGTGTTAATGAATTCTAAATAATAACGTAAAATATTTGATATTCAACAAAAAATACTATGCTTTCTGAAATGTAGTAAAGTCTTTCTAATCGTCCAACTAATCTCAGAATCCACGCCATCTACCTGGCGATTGGTGTAGAGACAACTGTGTCGAACTGGCAACCCTTACCAGTCACATGGGTGGTGAAAATGGTGAATTTAAGTCTCGCTTAAAGCTTTGGCTGTGTGACTTGTACGCTTTCTTCGTAGGTATATATAATTCCCATATGCAAATTTCTTTGTAGATTGGTATATATACAAGTGATGATCGCCACAACTACAAGCTCACACTGTGTCATGTATAAAACCCTCTGATGATATCCCCGCACAGGATTGAAATACGTATAAGGGTATGTGTTTACATGGCTTTCAGAGCGCAGTGTCTTATCTTTTCCAATACACCACAAAAACCTCTCTTTCGAAAGGAAGAGTTGATCGAAAAGCTGAACAATTCGAATGTGAAAACATTCAATAAATAAATCTAAATAAAAATTAAATCGATCATTAACAAAAAACTTCTAAAAAAAAAACATTTAAATAATAAGGATCAGCCCGCCTAAATACAATTAGAAAGAAGCTGCTCATCTTCAACACGCAGTGTTAATGAATTCTAAATAATAACGTAAAATATTTGATATTCAACAAAAAATACTATGCTTTCTGAAATGTAGTAAAGTCTTTCTAATCGTCCAACTAATCTCAGAATCCACGCCATCTACCTGGCGATTGGTGTAGAGACAACTGTGTCGAACTGGCAACCCTTACCAGTCACATGGGTGGTGAAAATGGTGAATTTAAGTCTCGCTTAAAGCTTTGGCTGTGTGACTTGTACGCTTTCTTCGTAGGTATATATAATTCCCATATGCAAATTTCTTTGTAGATTGGTATATATACAAGTGATGATCGCCACAACTACAAGCTCACACTGTGTCATGTATAAAACCCTCTGATGATATCCCCGCACAGGATTGAAATACGTATAAGGGTATGTGTTTACATGGCTTTCAGAGCGCAGTGTCTTATCTTTTCCAATACACCACAAAAACCTCTCTTTCGAAAGGAAGAGTTGATCGAAAAGCTGAACAATTCGAATGTGAAAACATTCAATAAATAAATCTAAATAAAAATTAAATCGATCATTAACAAAAAACTTCTAAAAAAAAAAAAACACCTAGAGTTTATTGTTGGACAGATTCTACGATCGGCTTAGAAAGACTCCATCTACATGGACTACATTTGTTGCCAATCGTGTATGCAAAATTCAGGAACCCGTTGGTCGTTATTTGGCACGAGCAATTATCCCCACGTCGTAGAAGTTAGGTCGAGTAGTTGATGTTCATCCGGGGTCCGACGGTCACGTTCGGGTCGCGGATATTTATAGAAAACGTAATCGTAAAACGCCCAGTAGCTAGGCTAGTAATTTTACCGCAACAAGTCCACTTTTCGCGTCGGTATAGCGTCCTCTCCTTCAGTTACATTTTAAAAATTAGGTTGACGATTGCGTCCCTATCGTGAATATTCGGGCTTTTTGAATGTTGTAAGACGACTTAGGGTCTCTTCAGATGCTACTAATTAATATTTCTCGTTCCTTGTTTCGCCATGTCGCCCTCTCTATTTTTTCGCAGAAATTTGGAAAATCTAGGCACGATGGCAGCGATTCTCCCCGACTATGAGGATGACGTCCCAATTTCCGACGAGGTGCGAGAGATTGCAGCAAAACCCATCTCTGGAGAAGCTATCTCTTCCGAGACTTTAGCGCCTTCGGCAGCTGAGTCCATGCCTCCCCAACTTGAACAGGCACTACCTTTAAAACTGAATCTGCCGTCGGGGGCTCCGGATGTTTCCTCCGGAGTAAGTACAGTGGCGTCGCCACCAACTTCGGCCTCTGGTCGAAAAGAACCGGGGTCGAGAAGGCGGCATTGCAAAATTCCATGCGTAGTCTGCCAGGCTAACTATCACCTCAGGAACTGTAGGGAATTCCAGGCTATGCGGATGGAGAGGAAGCTTCGCACAGTCGCATTGCACCGATGCACAGTGGGCTAAAATGGAAAAAATGAACATAATTCTGCCATTTCAAAACCACTTATCGTATGGCGATGACATTTTAGGTGTGTATACAAGAGGTGTTAGAGAGTTTAAGTTCGGATCTTGGGCCCCCTATCTCATACAAGTTGACCACCTCGGGTATACAAAATTTTCATCGGCTTCTAACTTTTGAATGGACACTCCATTCAAAAGTTAGATTTGAATGGCGTTTTCTGTGGATACTCCTATCCACAGAAAACTCGATTTCACAACTTCCGACAATCACTTTCACTTCGTGCACTTTCACTCTGAGCGCTATCCGGTGCTCATTGTGCTTCCATTTTGACGGTCGGACATGACGTTTTCCCCTCACCGTACCACCAGTTGTGAGTACTGGGGGGAAATTTTCACCATGTTTGGTGTGGTCGGCTTTGGCCAAGACCAACGGACGGATAGTAGGACGATTGGGGAACCCCGCTCCATCGGAACGCGAAGGCATCCCCGTCATCGAATTTATTAATTTTCTTGTCTGTATTAGCCCGTAATAGGTACTACGATGTAGGCCTTCCAGACTTTGTACAGATTATTTTTGCGATTACGTAATATGTACTGCGTAATAGGTTTTAACTATCCGCTCTGTGCTAAACACGTCCGTTCACTACGACTGATCAGCAACGACTATCCTAGTTTTAGTTAAGTTGTTGATGAAAATATTTACTTTATTTTGCAGTTCCAATTGTATTTCGATGCTTGCGGAATTTACTTTGCTTTGAACGTAACTTAAAACATCTTCCTTCTTTTTGTTTCTAAAATACTCTTCGTATAATTCTTTATAGCTGAAGTTCTCCATTTTTTCATATTCTAAAATTTGATTGTTTATGCTTGGATATAATTTTTCGAATACCACTGGATTTTATCCTTTTCTTACATGTATAGTGTCATACTCTGTTCATAAGTAGCATAAACATAGGTAAAATAAAAAACGACCCAAGAAACTAAAAAAGGGTTAAAATGTCATAAATGTGTTAAATATGTCATAAAACACGCACAACTTGGCTAGTCATATGAACAGGTAAAATAAAAAATCATTTTTTTCCCGAGTAATTTCATTAACATTATAAAAGTGTTCTACAGGCTGGTCGGGCAGGTACAAAGTATATATAGGCTTAAAGAGGACACTTTCACCTTTCTTCTTGAAGTCTCTTGATGCAAAAAAGTTTCATTCCACTACAATTCCAATTTGACAAAAATATAGCAACTGTGGAAATTTGTTATAACAAACCACGTGTAAATAGTACAGTAATACGTTTGGCAATTTCTCAAAGAGTACTATCCTACCTACGTACCAAAAAAATTAACCCTCTATCGATATTAGTTTGCGAGAAATGACGTGTAATACAGTCCGCTAATTAAACATATTTTTGAATATATACTCGTACCTATTTTATTTGAATATTTTGCCATTTTTTATTTATTTTATTTTCCGCTTGCGGCAAGTGATATTTTCGATACACTGCCAAAAACTTAGTGTGTTCTACTATACACTGGGAAAAATTAAGCGCCGGTTCTTACACTGAGAAACAAAAATTGGTTAATTTTTAAAATTTTCGAGTTTTTAATATTTTTTGCTACATTGAGAAAAACTATTGTACAGAATTTAAAACAATTTTGGGTGACTTTGAGCATTACGTGCTTTCTTATTAACATATTCCTGTTTTTCGATACATCAGTAATAAGAGGTCTCTCGTTTTTATATTTCCTCAGACATTTTTGTGTCAACCTTTTCTGAATTATTCGACATCTTCTTAGGTTTCTGCTGTATTTTTTACATTCTCAGTGCTTTTTTGAAACATTTTATTACCAAATTCTTGCGTTTTCTGTCAATTTCGTTGATATTTTATAATTTCAATAATTTATTGACACATTTATTGACAGCGCATTTCTTTGAAAATTTATTCATAATGCCGCTCACTCCTTTCGACTTCTTTATTCGAGACACTGACGCTTTGGTGAAATTTGACGCCAACTTCAGTCTGGTGAAGAACGAGGAGAATCTAATTGGTATTAAAACCATTTCGACTCAGGCTACTGGTATAAATCAGACAGTTTCAACCATTTCTCGAAAGCGGTGCTCTCTAATTATTAGTTCTCCCCTAGATGCGCCTCTCTACATTGAAACAACAGCTTTGGTTCTTCCACACATTTCGGGAGATTTGCCATCCTTTTCTTTAAGTAGTGATGTAACTTCTCGTATGCCAAATCTACATTTGGTCAATTCTAATATTTTCGTTTGGCGTCCTGTCGACCTATTACTAAGGGCAGATCTTTATCCTAAACTTCTGCTACAGGGGACACTCACAAATATATTAAAAAACGGTCTTTGGTTGGATCATTACTGGTCCTCTGTCCTCTCCTAATATTCCGGTGATTACAACAACTATAGTTTTTAGTGAGGAAGACGGAATTAACTATTTTATCTCCAGAGGACAGATTTTGTGAGGAAAATTATAAACGGACAACTCGTAGGGATTCTGAGGGAAGATACGTCGTATCTCTCCCATTTAGGGCTGAATTCTTTGAACAGGTGGACTTAGGGCATTCTAGGACAAATTGTTTACGACAATTTCTTCGAGATGAGGTTTCTTTCCTTCGAAATGGAGAAGGAATATTTAGGATTAGATCATATGAGGCCCGTTCCGGCTACGCCATCAAACTCTACGGTTTGTTACTTGCCTCATCACCCAGTGATCAACCCAGATAAGCAGACGACTAAGCTACGAGTCGTTTTCAACGCCTCGAATGAGACTTCGAACGGGAATAGCCTAAATGGCATTCTTCATGTGGGTCCGACATTGTAATTAGATTTGGCCCTCTTAATTCTTAGGTGGAGACTTTTTAGGTACGTCTATAACTGCGACATCACACAGATGTATCGCCAGATCAGGGTTGACCCGGCTCATATTCCTCTTCAGAGGATACTCTTTAGGGCTTGTCTTCAGGAGGACGTTCAGGATTATGAACGAATTTAGCAAGATAATATTGGGTGGGATGATCTACTTGCGTCTGCGACGGAATGTGAATGGCAAAGATTCGTGGATTCTTATCTTGAGGTGAATTGCATTCAGATTCCTAGATGGGTCCATTATTCCCCTAATAGTACAGTCGAAATTCATGTATTTTCCGACGCCTCGGAAAAGGCACACGCGGGGGTGGCGTACATTCGTATATTGGCACCGAATGGGAATATTTTTACTCACCTGATTTCTTGTAAGACGAAAGTAACACCCATTAAATCAATTTCATTGCCTCGGTTAGAGCTTTGTGGAGCCGTGTTGGCATCTGAATTGCTTAAACCCATTCTCAGTGTTAATATCAGAAATTGATATAGAAAATCCTAGAGTTTATTGTTGGACAGATTCTACGATCGGCTTAGAAAGACTCCATCTACATGGACTACATTTGTTGCCAATCGTGTATGCAAAATTCAGGAACCCGTTGGAAGCCACAACTGGCATCACATTCGTTCTGAGGATAATCCCGCAGATCTTGGTAGACGCGGGCTTTCACCTGCTGAGTTGGCCAAATCGCATATTTGGTGGCAGAGGTTACACTGGGGGAAACCAGTTGATGCTACGCATCCTTCGCGTTGAATACTGGATCTCACGCCTCACCTCTTTAGTCAGAACAACTAGCAATAGATGTAAACGCTGTGTCTTATACAAAAAGCGGTCATGCACTCAGATTATGGCTGCTCTCCCTCCGGAGAGGACCTTTGTATCCCGACAGTTCACCACTACTGGGGTAGATTTTGCCGGTCCTTTTGATATAAATCCTTTACAGGTCGAGGTTGCAAAATAACTGAGGGTTACGTTTGCGTTTTTGTATGCTTTTCTACGAGAGCCATACATCTCGAGGTTACATCAGATTCTCCTTTTTGGCGGCTTTTCATAGATTTATATCACGTCGTGGTTGCCCTAAAACAATATTCTCGGATAATGGTACTAACTTCGTTGGTGCATCCCGGAAATTAGAAAGGAATTTTAGATCTGTACTTCGCGAAAACCGCGATCTCTTGTGTTCCTTAATCAATATCAGGAACATTCTTGGAAATTTATCCCTGCCCGAGCACCCTACCCCTTGAGAAGCTGCCGTGAAAAGTTTTATATTGCACTTTCGAAAACATGCAGCAAATTTCAAATATACGTTTGAAGAACTTTCAAAAATTTTTGCTAGAATAGAGGCGTGTTTGAACTCCCAAACTCTTTGTCCGATGAATGATTATCCTAATGATACAGTAGCACTTACGCCAGGACGTTTTCTTATTGGATCTCGGATCCTCTCTCCTCCGGAGCCTCAAATCGACGAATCTCCGCTACACCTAGTCAATCGGTATCGGAAAATGAAAGCTCTAACTCAACAGTTCTGCCTTCGGTGAAAAGACGAGTATCTGAAGAGCCTACATAAACGCTACAAATGGAAGTATCCGCAGCGCGACATAAAAATTAATGATTTGGTCGTTATTTGGCACGAGCAATTATCCCCACGTCGTAGAAGTTAGGTCGAGTAGTTGATGTTCATCCGGGGTCCGACGGTCACGTTCGGGTCGCGGATATTTATAGAAAACGTAATCGTAAAACGCCCAGTAGCTAGGCTAGTAATTTTACCGCAACAAGTCCACTTTTCGCGTCGGTATAGCGTCCTCTCCTTCAGTTACATTTTAAAAATTAGGTTGACGATTGCGTCCCTATCGTGAATATTCGGGCTTTTTGAATGTTGTAAGACGACTTTGGGTCTCTTCAGATGCTACTAATTAATATTTCTCGTTCCTTGTTTCGCCATGTCGCCCTCTCTATTTTTTCGCAGAAATTTGGAAAATCTAGGCACGATGGCAGCGACTCTCCCCGACTATGAGGATGACGTCCCAATTTCCGACGAGGTGCGAGAGATTGCAGCAAAACCCATCTCTGGAGAAGCTATCTCTTCCGAGACTTTAGCGCCTTCGGCAGCTGAGTCCATGCCTCCCCAACTTGAACAGGCACTACCTTTAAAACTGAATCTGGAGTCGGGGGCTCCGGATGTTTCCTCCGGAGTAAGTACAGTGGCGTCGCCACCAACTTCGGCCTCTGGTCGAAAAGAACCGGGGTCGAGAAGGCGGCATTGCAAAATTCCATGCGTAGTCTGCCAGGCTAACTATCACCTCAGGAACTGTAGGGAATTCCAGGCTATGCGGATGGAGAGGAAGCTTCGCACAGTCGCATTGCACCGATGCACAGTGGGCTAAAATGGAAAAAATGGACATAATTCTGCCATTTCAAAACCACTTATCGTATGGCGATGACATTTTAGGTGTGTATACAAGAGGTGTTAGAGAGTTTAAGTTCGGATCTTGGGCCCCCTATCTCATACAAGTTGACCACCTCGGGTATACAAAATTTTCATCGGCTTCTAACTTTTGAATGGACACTCCATTCAAAAGTTAGATTTGAATGGCGTTTTCTGTGGATACTCCTAGACCAGACCTACAATAAAAATTTTATAGCTTGAAGATATTTTGAATAGTTTCCGAGATATGTGGATTTTAAATTTGAATTTTTTATTTTTTCGCCGACTTTGCCTTGGAGTTTAGCCAATATCTCAGTCCAAAGTTTACCGATTTTGTTCACGTGTTTTTTTATGGATTATCAATAAAATTAGCAATATCATGAAAAAACGAATCGATAAGATATGTCAAGAAATAAGAAAGTTATGGCCCTATAAAGTCAAATTTTTGAAAAAATTTCATTTTTGGAGATTTTTTGGCGAAAAAAGTCCAATTCGTATTTAGGTCTTGTAGAAAAAGTTTGTTACACAAAGTATATCAAATTTATACTCATTTTAAAGGAGACGTTTAACAGAATCTGTTAGAGAAATTTCAAAACCAAAATTTTAATTGGTGTGATTGCCACACAATCCCGATTTGGACCTTTTTTTCATAAATTTCAAATGTTTGATCAATTTTCTCCAATCGCAAAGCAAAATTTTTAATTTTTTTATTAGGGTGTAAAAAATCGAATACAAAGGGAATCCCGAGCGAGCCTTTCATATCAAAGATATAGGACTAAAAGGACCATTTTTGGGGTTTTTTGATGTATTTTTTGGGAATTAAGGGATTTTCCATTAGAAATTTCCACATGTTGCGTTGGATTATTATTTCTAATATCAAAATAAAGAAATTGAAGAAAAAATTCATCGAAATATATACATTTTTAAGAATTTTATGCCGTATTTACGTTTCTGTCTATATGCAAAATATTTGTTTTCAATTTTTTCCCACTTTCTTGTACTTATTGGTTATTATTTCAGTCTACACTGATTTCTTGTAGATCACATGTTTTTATCAAACAATAATAAAATTTAGTAAGATTAACCTTTCAGAGAATATTGTTTTATGGCACTATTTCTAGGAAACCCTTAATCATTGACAGGTATAAAAATATTTGTTGTAATGTTCATTCATATAGTTAATAATAGTCATTCATATGTGATTTTTGTAATTTCCCATATTACATGTATCAGGTAGAAACGTCAGGTATATTATTGTTTTTATATCAAAATAGCATCTTGAGAGAATGTATATCATTGACAACTTTGCAAGTATGGCGTTAACATTTAAGAACACGTCACTATTTTTTATTTTGTGTGAAATCCCATTTCACACTTTTGAGGAAAAAGTCCGTAGAATAGTAGAATTTATCGAAGGAACTTATAAAATTAAAGTATTAAAAGGCGAAATCACAAAAATACAAAAATTTGTTAAAATATTTGATGTAAAGTGGAAAACAGCAAAATCGCGTTCAAAATTTCTTGAAAAATATTCAGATTGGCTCTAGAACAACATAGATTTAACAGTTGGTACTTCATCGACAAGAACTAAGTCAGTTCTTACGGATGAAGAAGCACTTGCTCTAATGCTACAACTGGGACTCAGCAAAGACAACTACAACACACTTTTGAAGGCATTGTCCGAAAAAGGAGTCGATGTCTTACCTTCATATAACAAAATAAAGGACAAAAAGAAGTTTATTATTCCTTCACCGCTACAAGTTTCACCAAGTGGAGTAAGTATGGGCCTTCCTAACCTTCTGGAAAATACAGCATCGAGGATAGTTTCCACTCTTACTACAGAACAGCTGAGTGCAATGGATAATTGTGACTTGCAACTTATGTGTAAGTTGGGATGTGATGGCTTATCAACCCTTCCTGAATACAAGTATCAACAAGTCCGAGAGGGACAGATTATAGAAGTGTGTTCACGGCATCATTAGTTCCCCTCAGATTAAGAAAGAGAGAAGACACGGATTGTCCCTCAACTAGTTTTGATGACATTTGGATAAATTCGGCTCCAAGATCAAAAAACTTTTGTTGGTGGTAGGCATAGACCCGTATTCCATGGATAGCCTTGTCAAGACAAAAGGCATGGCATTTTTCGGGATTTGGAAAATCTTCTTTAAGATTGGAAAAACCCCCATTGGGAGGACAGTTAAGTCGAGCCCAAACACGAACGTACCGCCTGCAGTGGCAAGCGAAAATAGTGAACAGAAAGAAGCGAGTGAGACAATTCCAAAAAGTGAGGTGGAAGTGGTCGATAACATCGCCAATTTGCCGATAACATCATAAATTTTGAAGAAAGTTCCCAGCAAAGGTGGTGGATATGAAGAGGAGCACAAAATCTCAAAACAAAGAGGGAGCGACAAAAAACAACACCGCCTTCCAAAAAGAGGTCGATAACATTACCAAATTGCCGATAATATCACCAATTTTGCAGAATTGGTGATAGGAATAGGTACATAAAGAATCAAAACAAAGAGGGAACGACAAAAAGTAAAACCGCCTCCCAAAGAGGTCTACTTGAAGAGCGTGTAATAGGTTGTAAACGAAAGGAGGAGAAAGACTCACTACCAAATAAAGAGGGAGTGCAACCAAATAGGATAGACGACTCCCAAAGGAAACTTTTACTGGAAAGACAATGATTGAGGTCATCCAGATAAACCTCCACCGGAGCGAAACGGCATCCATTGCTCTGATGGACATAATAAATAAAGGTAGGGTTCATGTTGCTTTGGTCCAGGAACCGTGGACTACTAGTAACAAAGTTACTGGATTAAACCATATGAACTACAATCTTTTCTACGCTAACACAGGTACTCGTCCAAGGACTTGTATTCTGTGCCATAAAAACTTATGCTATCTATTCTCTCCAGAGTTGTCAACATCGGACGCAACTGTGCTGATACAAGGTAATGGAAGTATGTACCTGGCGTCAGTATACCTGCCATTCGATGCGCCGACATTGCCACCTACGTCGGAATTACAACGTCTGGTAAGAGAATCCAAAAATACAAGTAATGTGTTACTAGCTGGTTGTGATGCCAACTCACACCATAATGCTTGGGGTAGTACTGACACCAATAAAAGGGGACAAGCCCTTATAGAATTTTTGAATACTAACGATCTCCTAACTCTCAACATAGGGAACAAGGCGACCTTTGTTAACAAAATTAGTGAAGAAGTATTAGATATAACGATATGCTCGGAAAACCTCATTGATGAAATCCATGAGTGGAGGGTTTCGGATGAACACTCCTATTTGGACCACCGTTATATAAGGTTTAAAATGCACGGCCACCGCCTAACCCAATAAGTTTCCGTAATAAGGCTAAAACCGACTGGACCAAATTCGGCAATCTACTTAGAAATCGATTGGGCCAGCCTAACCACGATTATCCAAGTACAGAAGACATTGATATCAATGTGAGGAGGATTACGGAGGCTCTTGTAAAATCATTCGAAGATAGTTGCCCGCTTCGAGAAAGGAAATCTGCCTATGAGAAACCCTGGATGACAGGGCAAATTCGCTCGATTGGCAAGGATGTCCACAGACTTTACAACAGAGCTCGACGTAAAAAGCTATCAGTATATTGGGATGACTACCTCAGAAGGCTCAAAGAATACCATAAAATCATTAGACTGGCGAAACGTAACTCCTGGAGACTTTTCTGTGAGCAGGTAGACAGCGTTAACAGCATGTCCAAAATAAAAAAGTTCCTCTCAAAAACTCATATCCAAACCGAAACACTGGTGGATGAAACGGGTAAATGGATGGAAACTATAGATGATACCGTAAGGCTTTTGATGAAAACTCATTTTCCGAGTGGTAATGCCAACAGAGGAACAGTTACAGACCGAAAATGTAATGCACCAAGTACCTATTACGGATGCTATAGCTAAAGAAGCAATAAAAAGCTTCACACCTTTTAAGGCTGCGGGACCGGACGGAATATTTCCAGCGCTTCTTCAGAATGAGGTGGATCTGGTATCAACTCATCTTGTTGGAGTTTTCACTGCATGCCTAACTCATGCATATACCCCAAAAAATTGGCAGGAATCAAGGGTGGTCTTCATACCTAAGCCTGGCAAGGCGAGTTATACGATCCCAAAGGCTTATCGACCTATTAGCCTAAATTCTTTCCTCTTAAAAACAATGGAGCGAATAATTGACGACATGATCAAAAGTAAGATAGCCGATGACAAGCTAAAATTCAAGCAACACGCATATATTGAATGAAGATCAGTGGAAACAGCTCTACATGAGGTAGTACACCACATAGAACAATCCTTCAGTGAAAAATTGTACACACTTGCCGTTTGTATAGACATTGAGGGCGCTTTTAACAACGTTCAGACCGACACACTCATCCAGTCCTTAGACGAGTTTCAGGTTGACCGGGCGTTGATAAACTGGATCAACAATATGCTAAGGAATAAGTGGATTATTTGTGGGTCATATGACGTAAAAATCAGAGACAAGGTAAATCGTGGTATACCTCAGGGGGCATTTTATAGCCTCTCCTATAGGTTACGACGATACACAGTCTCCTTAAAGCCCTCACCAATGAAGGACTTAAACCAGTCTGTTATGCAGACGACGTTATAATACTTCTAAGGGGCACACATCCAAACCAACTATGCAGAGGAGCTGAGGAGGCACTTAACATAGCATATAACTGGGCACAACCAAGGGTATTAAATGTCGACCCAGACAAAACAGAAATATGTCTATTTACAAGGAAAACGAAGATTCATCCTTTTACCGTGTCTCGATTCCTGGACAAGAATATTGCCATCTAAAAAGGTAAAATACTTGGGAGTAATATTGGATCAGAAACTGTACTGGAAAGATCATATTGAAGAAAGAGTTACAAAGGCCCACAGATGTTGGTCGTTGTGCAGAAGAGCTATAGGTTCAAAATGGGGACTACGTCCAAATATGACACACTGGCTTTACATAAGCGTGATTAGACCAATAATCACGTACGCCTCTGTAGTGTGGTGGACATCAATGGACAAAAAGTACAACGTAATACCATTGCAAAGAGTGCAACGTATGTGCTGTCTAGGCATAAGCGGAGCAATTAGAACCGCACCAACAAGAGCGTTGGAGACTATACTGCACATCCAACCAATAGATATCCGTATAAAGTATGAGGCAGCCCTCACAGCAAGACGTCTACAAGTTATGGGTGAATGGATAAATCGAGACCACAAGTCGTACCATCAGAAGATATTACAATCACTGGTCGGTCATAATCAAACAACGGAAATCTCCGACCGCATTCCTGAAGTGCGGCTTACAGCTACCTGTGAATCGTTCGTGCCAGACAGACGCTCCTGGGAAAACGGAACACTTGCTCATGCGCCAGTGGGAACCAGCTGCTACACTGATGGGTCCAGACTAGGAGGAAGGACGGGTCTGGGACTTTTTATTGATGAACCAGAAGTCGAACTTTACTTCCGCCTCCCAGACCATAACACAGTATTTCAAGCAGAAGTTCGAGCAATCACGGAGTGTGTTAACTGGCTCAGTAATACCACAAAGCCTAAATATGCCAACATATTCACAGATAGCCAAATGGCGATCAAAGCAATAACATCGGAAAAGGTCAAATCCAAACCAGTAAGGAAAGACAGAAAGTCGGGCGGGGCCGACTATATAATATCCTACACCTACCTACCAATACGATAATGGGCATTGCGATAATAATTTGGCAGTGTTCATACATGTAATAAGCAAACTCTCTGCCGATTTTCGTACTGATCGGATATAAAACACGGTTTCTACAGCGCTTACATGTCAAATCGGGTGTAACATATATATTGGGACTATGTTTAAACCTGAACCGATTTTCCCCGAATTTGGCAGTGTTCATACATGTAATAAAAAAACTCTCTCTGTTAAATTTCGTACTGATCGGATATAAAACACGATTTCTACAGCGCTTAAATGTTAAATCGGGTGAAACATATATATGGGGGCTATATCTAAATCTGAACCGATTTTCCCCGAATTTGGCAGTGTTTATTCATGTAATAAGAGAACTTTCTCTGCCGAATTTCGTACTGATCGGATGTAAAATACGGTTTCTACAGCGCTTACATGTCAAATCGGGTGAAACATATATATGTGGACTATATCTAAATCTGAACCGATTTTCCCCGAATTTGGCAGTGTTTATTCATGTAATAAGAAAACTATCTCTGCCAAATTTCGTACTGATCTGATTTAAAATACAGTTCCTACAGCGCTTACATGTCAAATCGGGTGAAACATATATATGGGGGCTATATCTAAATCTGAACGGATTTTCTCCGAATTTGGTAGTGTTCATTCACGTAATAATAAAACTCTCTCTGCCGAATTTCATAAAGATCGGATATAAAATGTGGTTTCTACAGCGCGTACATGTCAAATCGGGTGAAACATATATATGGGGACTATATCCAAATCTGAACCGATTTTAACCAATTTCAATAGGGATCGTCCTTGGGCCAAAAAAGAGCACTATGCAAAATTTCATCACAATGGGACCATAAATACGACCTGCACTTTGATTACAAGAATACATGGACAGACGGACAGACAGACAGACGGACATGGCTAAATCGACTCAGAAAGTGATTCTTCGATCGGTATAATAAACAATGGGTCTATCTCTTCTCCTTTTAGGTGTTACAAACAAATGCACAAAGTCATAATACCCTGTACCACAGTGTGGTGTAGGGTATAAACAGTGTTAGACTGTAAAAGAACGATAAATAATTACTCAGTCCATGGTCAACTGCGTATTTTCTGGGTACCGGGACACAACGGAGTGATTGGAAATGAACGAGCAAACAGCTTGGCTTCAAAGGGCAGAGAACTTCGAGTAATAAACTTGGAAAATTGGAAACCTTTCGAAGCCACGAAGGATGAGTTGAAGCACTGGGCAGTGATGGCTCACAAAACTGTGTGGAATAGAGCAACTGTAGGAGCATCTGCAAAGATACTGTGGGGTGACCCAAATGAGAAGAAAACCAGTAGTTTTCTGAAACTAAACAAGATCGAGATTAGTAAGAAGATAAGTGTTCTAACGGGACACTCAAGCTTACAGGCACATCTTCATCGCATAGGACTAGCAGAAAACGACGAGTGCAGGGCATGCAGGGAAAACATCGAAACGATAGAACATTTTCTGTGTCACTGCCCAGCTTTCACACATACAAGATCCCTCATCTCAGAGAATATGACTGGAAGATACTGAGAAAATACGTGTCTAGTACCGATTTTCTGTAATCCGTGGGGTATGAAAATCATGACCGCACAACACGCCGAACCACTGGCTTAAGTGTATGTCCATGGACATGAGACGTTTTAAACGTCTCCTCTATTCAACCTAACCTAGGTTAGGGTGGTAGCCGTATTTTTTATACAAGCTCACATAGACCAGTTTAGGTCCCTAGTGTTACCACGGGCTGAAATGCCCCTCATCGAAACCAACCTGTTTGATATACAAATTTGTCGATATTACGAATATCGGTACTGGAAAGATCTGTTAGGCTGCCTCGAAAAGCCGACCCCAGTATGTCCAGTCGTCGTTTACTCAGAGCGGGACAGTCGCATATCAAGTGCTCAATGCTCTCCACTTCTTCCTCATCTCCACAGCTTCTGCAGAAGTCATTAGAGTCAATACCCAATCTTTTGGCGTGTTCGCCGATCAAGCAGTGTCCCGTCAGAACTGATACTAACGTAGACAATCTTTGCATCTCTAGTGCGAGGAGATATTTTGATCTTCTCAGGTCATACCTTGGCCAGATTTGTCTAGCTACTCTGCAGGTGCCGATTTCTGTCCATCTTTCGTTGGACTGCCTGATTGCCTCTTGCCTAAGCCAAAGCTTGCACGTGGATAGTGGCGCACCAATATATGCAAATTCTTCGAGAATTTGTAATGTCGTCCCTTTCCTAGCAAGTTCATCGGCTTTGCAGTTCCCCGGGATATCCCTATGCCCAGGCACCCATATGAGGTGTATGTTAAACTGCTCAGTCATCTCGTTAAGAGATCTGCGGCAGTCGAGGGCTGTTTGTGAATTTAGGGATGTTACCTCCAGAGAATTGATGGCAGCCTGGCTGTCCGAGTAAATGACAACGCCAGTGTTGGTTACTATGTTGCGACTCAGCCACTTGGCTACTTCCCATATTGCCATTAATTCGGCTTGATAGACACTGCAGGTATCTGGTAGTCTGTGAGCTATATCCAATCTAAGCTCTGCACAGTGTACTCCGAAGCCAACCTTTTCATCAAGCTTCGAACCATCCGTGTAAAAGTGGAGATGGTTTCTATTACCTGGTTTTCTTCCAACCCATTCATCTCTCGCGGGAATCATAGTGATGTAATTTCTCTCGAAGGTGTACACCGTTGGTATATAGTCCACTCGGTCGGTTACCATAGCACTACACTTTGATATTCTCATGTGACCGTAGTTTTTGTACTTCCATTGATAGGCAGTTTAATCTTATTGCCGCTTTGGTTACAACTTCTCTCGCCACAATATTAATCGGCAGTATATGGAGTAGGGCTTGTAGACATAAGCGTAGGAAGGGGGTGGCTGGGGTGGTCTAATACCACCCCAGAAGTTTTTTAGCCCCCCCCCCACAGATATTTCAGCAGGATGTTTTAATTTGATCAACGCCAATCATCTATCAATTTTACTGTTACCAATGCCAGCAATAATATAAATTTTTGCAAATGCTGTAATGAATCTCAAAACTCAAGGGTTTGCAATCAATTTGGATGTAAAGGGTTTTCCAACAAGAGGTGTTATTTTGGAATTCAAAGAAAAATGCAATTTTTTTGAGATAAATGATCAGATGTTTATTTCATAATAAAGAGGAAGGTATGCCTTTAATAATGAAAAACAACATCAGCCAAATTGGCACCACGACCACGCTTACAGGACCATATCCTTTTCATGAAATTTTCCATAACCAAATCGCAAAGTGGCTGCTCTATGACGCTGGGCTGTTGGCGTAGACCTTATCTTTCACGTGGCCTCAAAGGAAGACGTCGCAAGGTGTTAAAACACAAGATCTCGGTGGCCAATTGTGATCACCTCTTCGAGAGATAACACGGTCCGGAAACTTTTCCCGTAACAGAGCAATGGTTTCGTTGCTTGTGTGGCACGTAGCTCCGTCTTGTTGAAAGTAAACGTTGTCCAGATCAATACCATCCAACTCCGACCATAAAAAATCATTAATCATCTCTCGATAACGCAATCCATTCACCGTAACTGTTGATCCAACCTCATTTTCGAAAAAGTAAGGTCCAATCATCATCAGTCAAGATGATTTTCGAATTTTAATAATTTTAATGCGTTGTTAAATCGTGTATCGTTCCATTTTTGTAATGGCGTAGTTTCTACTTTCAAATGTCAAAGAATAAAAGCTTCAAAAGTGACAGCTACCGAAATACCGGTAGCGGTATAACACCTCTTGTTGGAAAACCCTGTATAAGAACGATTCTTAGGTGTCGCAAATTGTTCTGCATCTACTTGCAATGCCAATTCTTTTCATAAATTTTTTCTGGATTTTTTGTGGACGAATAAAATGGAAAATATTTCAATAATTGAAAGTCTTATAATGGTGCAAATGTAATTTGAGATAAAACATGAACATGACATAAAACCGATTGCGTTTAACTTTTGAATGCATAGATGATAATAGAAGTATCGTGCAAATTGATATGGGATCACTAACTGCAGAAATTATTGTGCTAAAAATATCTTCAAGACTCGTTATGACAATAAGCTAATCAGAGAAAGAAAAGGTTGATAAAAATACATAAATTGTAGATTCAAAAAAAGATAGTATAAAAACAAAATCTTTTTAAATATTTATCCAAATGCATGTTGCAACTAAGATCTTCCGGCTGTAAAAGACATCGTTGCGATGCGTCGAATTAAAACATGACTAAGATCTACATCGAAACATCTTATATCGAAAACTATGTAGTAAAATTGTTAGTGAAATTAAAAAATTCGTAAAATTTTAAGACGATTTAGTCATTTCTCCGATTTGACTGCCTAACGCTACAAATTTCAACTGATCGGTCTGAAAATTGGTAACTGGGGTCCATGTTTGGTAATAGCCCCCATACAAAAGTCCCTCTAGATTTTAATTTTTAACTCAACAAAAACGAAAAATTTCAACGATTCGGGCTGATATTTGGTAATACGAATTTATTTGTGCCCGAAACCATTCACATGCTATGCATGGTGGAGGTTATATGTACGAGTATAAGATTCGGCATGGCCGAACTTAACGCTTTTACTTGTTTTTTCTTTAAACATTTAAAAGATCGAATTATTCTTAATGCAATATATTAATTTATCATAGAAAGGTTGTAAGAAATTATATTTCAATATGATCTAATTTCCTAATTTTTGTTGACAATTTCATTTGTGAATAATTTTAAACCATAAAAACAAACTTTTATTCTGGGGGCTATAGCCCTCCCCAGCATAAATCCATTGCTACGCCAATGCTTGTAGAGACTCGGTCGCTGTAGTCCTTAAGGCTCCGCTTATGCTCAGGCAGGCAGTTCTCTGAACCTTTGTTAGTAGGTTGGTGATGGTTAGTTTGTCAGTTGCCGTCCACCATACCACAATGCCGTATAGCAGTATAGGACGAACTACTGCTATATATATCCAGTGGACGATTTTAGGAGAGAGGCCCCATCGCGACCCTACAGCCTTTTTGCAGGAATATAAGGCGACGTTAGCCTTCCTTACACGTTCCAATACATTAAGTCTAAATAACAGTTTTCTATCTAGAATTATTCCTAAAAATTTTGCACTTTCAGAAAAGACTAGATCTGTTCCATTTATCCGAGGTGGAGGGTGCACATGTGGGACTTTATTCATCCTAGTAAAGAGAACCAATTCTGTCTTGTTTGGGTTTATGCCCAAACCGCTGCTTCTGGAATATCTAGCCAATTTGTTCAGAGCCACCTGTAGAATGTCTCGGAGGACGTTTTCGAATTTGCCACTCACTGCGATTGCAACGTCGTCCGCATATGCCACGACCTTGCAGCCACAACGTTCTAGATCTAGCAGGATTTCATTCACAGCTAGGTTCCAAATTAGTGGAGACAGTACTCCTTCTTGTGGGGTCCCTCTGTTTACAAACCTTGTTAGAGTTGTGGACCCAAGACATGCTGTTATGCGTCTTCTGTTGAGCAGACTTTGAATTAGTCTAATCAAACTAGAGTTAACATTAAGATGTGACAGTGCCGCAATTACTGCATATGAGTGAATGTTGTTAAAAGCCCCTTCTATGTCAAGAAATGCCACCATGGTGAATTCCTTGAAATGCAGGGACGATTCGATAGTGCTCACAAGTTCGTGCAGGGCTGATTCTGTAGACTTCCCCTTATTGTAAGCAGGGTTTTCATTAAGGTTTTCCCTAATGAAATAATTTAAAAGTCTTTCCAGACCTTTCAATAGGAAGGAGGATAGGCTAATTGGTCTGAAGTCTTTTGGCTAGTGTGTGATATCTTCCCCGCTTTTGGTATGAATACCACTTTGGTATCCCTCCATCGATTCGGGATGCATGAAAGCCTGATACAGCCTACATAAATTTTCTCCAGCCAGGGGATAATGTATTTCAACATTTTCTGCATTTCTGCTGGAGTGATACCGTCTGGTCCAGGTGACTTGAAGGGCTCAAAGCTATTAATAGCCCAGCTTATTCTGGATCTCTCAGTCAACAAGCTAGCGACGCTCGCAGTCCACTCGCTCTCTTGTTGGTCCTGCTGATCCTCTGGTTCTGTTAGAGAGTTCCCCGGGAAATGTGTGTCGAGCAGTACATTGAGCGACTGCTCGCTGTTTTTGGTCCAATTATTTGCCTCATCCTGCAAGTAACCCACTGTACAGGGTGAAGCTGATAATATTTTCCTCAGCCTTGCGGCGTCGGAGACCTTTTCCACTTCGCCACAGAAGGTATACCAAGAGCGTCTTTGCGCCTTTCTAAGCTTGAGTTGCTCTTTATAGGCATCCCAAACATTATTGACCCCTGTAGATTTAGCCTTGTTGAATAGCTTGTTGCAGTTTTTTTTCATAGCCGTTACCTCAGAAGTCCACCATTGGGGTTTAGTTTTACCCTTGTACCTTGTTTTTGGACAGGCTTCTTCAAGGGAACTATTGAATGATGTGGTGATATGCTCGACCAGATGATCCAGACCGGCTTTGTCATTCGGTTCGTACAGAAGTTTGGAGTTGAGGACTTTCTTGAAATTCTTTTCATACAGGTGCCACTTTGTCTTTCTCACATTTCTGTGGACGGCAGGTTCAGGAGCTTTTTCAGCGAGTTTGAACTCAATATAATGGTGATCTGAGAATGAGTGGTCGTCCAGTACATTCCACCCAATAATTTTGTCTGACAGCCGGTCAGTAGCAAACGTTACGTCGAGTACTTCTTGCCTGTCGTTAATTGTAAAGGTCGGTTTATTACCTATGTTACAAATACTTAGGTTGCTAGTTAGAATAAAGTCAAGAAGCGAATCACCCCTATTGTTTATATCCGTACTACCCCAGATAGTATGATGAGCGTTCGTGTCTGCGCCAACAATCAGCTCGACATCGTCAGATGTTGCTTCTTCTACTACTTCCCTGAATAGAGCAGTCGGTACTACAGCTTCATAAGGCAAGTAACTGGAGACCACCCAATATATGCGATTACCGACCTCCAGACTAGCAGGTGTTTGGTCTTTACCACTTAAATTAGCCAGGAGAAAGATACTTAGATCTTTCCTGGCCAAAATGCAGGTTCTTGGAGTGCCTTCACAGTTGGCCACAAGCAGTTTAAAGTTGGGTGTCCTGATACCGCACACCCTTCCTCCCACTGCGTAGGGCTCCTGTATCAGGACGATGTCTACTGCACCTGAGGACAGGCGCAGCAATAGAGCCGCTGAGGCTGCTTTAGCGTGATGGAGGTTAATCTGTAAAATTCTTACCATCATTGGTAATTGACAGATTAACTTCCACCCCGACAAGGGTGTTATCGAACTCTTCGTCCGTATCATCGAGAAGCGTGTCCCCGCCAGATGCGTCAAAGAGTCCGGAGACTCCCCTCAGCCCCTCTGTGTCAGAAGTAGAGCTTTCGTCCTCAGAGTAGGACGTTACAGATCTTCTGTTAGAGTTGGAGTCACCCGAAATAATGGGCGTGGATACCTCCGCACTTCCAGAAAACTGTGTATCAACCGCGGTGGACGACTCACCTTCCGCAGTGGGAACTATATCCTGCTTGTATACCTTCAAGACTATAGTCTCGAAGCCATACTGTAGGGTTGCACTTGCACGTTGTATATGGGAGGTGGATTCAGCGTTAAGGATCAAATTGACCTGCCGCTTTTTACCATCCGCCTCACCCACCTTGCTGATTCTCCAATTATGGGCGGGCAGACCAGGATTGGAATCTTTTATTATTTCTAATATGTCAGCCGGGTTGGAGGGCTCTTCTGTAACCCAGGTGATGGCTCTAGGGTGACTAGGGATGTTGTTTTTTCGACAACATCCAACTGGGCACCCGGCCACACCTCACCCGCTCGACTCAGAGCAGCCTTATACAGGTCTACTGATCTGGCATCACCGAAATGTAAGAGCTTTACTCTCCCCTGATGCCATCCTGCATCGTTGCAGATTGGTGGTGTGCCCGGCATCTCTCTACGGACATCGAGGTAATGAGCCATAATGGCTGATTGCACATGGCTCCATTTGTCCTTGAGGATGGATCCATCCTCACTACTTCTGTCTATAACGGCCATCACTAGACTCTCCTTCGCCACTTTATTGACATTTGGGCCTCTTGCCTTTTTCGAGGGCAGGGGTTCATCAGGTGATCTGATTCTTTTGAATTTATTAGCCGTTAACACAGCTGAATTTGTGGCTCTTTCAGCCGACTGATTGGCCTTAGAAGCATCTAAGACGCCTTTAGCCCAGGTAAGTGACTCTTTTTGTTTTTCGGTAAGAGCCGAAACCTCAACAGCCTCCAACTTCGTCAGAACTCTGAGCGCTATCCGGTGCTCATTGTGTTTCCGTTTTGACGGTCGGACATGACGTTTTCCCCTCACCGTACCACCTGTTGTGAGTACTGGGGGGAAAATTTCACCATGTTTGGTGTGGTCGGCTTTGGCCAAGACCAACGGACGGACAGTAGGACGATTGGGGAACCCCGCTCCATCGGAACGCGAAGGCATCCCCGCCAACGAATTTTTTTTTCCGTATTAGCCCGTAATAGGTACTACGATGTAGGCCTTCCAGACTTTGTACAGATTTTGTTTTGTTTTTGCGATTGCGTAATAGGTACTGCGTAATAGATTTTAACTATCCGCTCTGTGCTAAACACGTCCGTTCACTACGACTGATCAGCAACGACTGAAACTTCAACTAACTGAAATTTCAAAGTAATATTCAACAAGTAAAAATGCATGGTTAGAATTCAGTGCAGAGAAATAGTTAAGATTGGGCATTAAAGCACCCAATCTTAAACTGTGTTTGGTTTAAACAAAAATTTGTTATAAAAGATTCATCACTGACAATCTGTCCAATATGACTAACCGTGGCCATAAATATGTTTGAGAAAATATGCGTTCTAGGTACATATTTGTAAAAAAATTCATTGTTTTTATAATTCTGGCTATTTTGGTATTTAAAGGCAATTAAAGCATAAATCCGGGGATATCGATATTGCAAAATGCAAAGTAGTTCGATCCTAAGCCACACACCCTACCGTATCTTAATAAATATTATACATAAATCACTCTTCTGCATCCACCGCACTACTAGTAGGAGTGGCGAACTCATCCCTTACCACCAAGGTGCTCCTACGACCAATTCGGCTTCTAATCATAGTAGGCGGCTCATCCATAAGCTCACTAAGCTTATTAACGTCACAAAATTGCTTCACTCCATTAATGTTGAAAATAATAGCAGCTGGAATTGACGGTATAACACGAAAGCCGTTTATTTTCTTATCCCTCATTTTTGGGGTTTTTTGATGTATTTTTTGGGAATTGAGAGATTTTTCATTAGAAATTTCCACATGTTGCTTTAGATTATTATTTCTAATATCAAAATAAAGAACTTTGAGAACAAATTCATCGAAATATATACATTTTTAAGAATTTTATATTGTATTTACGTTTCTGTCTATATGCAAAATATTTGTTTTCAATTTTTTCCTACCTTCTTGTACTTATTGGTTATTATATCAGTCAATATGCACTGATTTCTTGTAGATCACATGTTTTTATCAAACAATAATAAAATTTAGTAATATTAACCTTTCAGAGAATATTGTTTTATGGCACTATTTCTAGGAAACCCTTAATAATTGACAGGTTTAAAAATATTTGTTGTAATGTGCATTCATATAGTTAATAATATTCATTCATATATGATTTTTGTAATTTCCCATATTACATGTATCAGGTAGAAATGTCAGGTATATTATTGTTTTTATATCAAAATAGCATCTTCGAGAATGTATATCATTACCAACTTTGCAAGTATGGCGTTAACATTTAAGAACTCGTCACTATTTTTTATTTTGTGTGAAATCCCATTTCACACTTTTGAGGAAAAAGTCCGTAGAATAGTAGAATTTATCGAAGGAACCTATAAAATTAAAGTATTAAAAAGCGAAATCACAAAAATACAAAAATTTGTTAAAACATTTGATGTAAAGTGGACAACAGCAAAATCGCGTTCAAAATTTCTTGAAAAATATTCAGATTGGCTCTAGAACAACATAGATTTAACAGTTTGTACTTCATCTGTTGGTCCACCCCATAAACCTTACGAAGATGTATCGACAAGAACTGAGAAGGGGCGTTTGTCCAATAATCTTTCGGCAATGACTACTGAAGAAGTTACGGATACTTTTAGGGCAATGTTGAAAAAAGAGAAACAACCAAATGATGCTTTAAAAATTGCCTGTGTTCTTCAAACAGCATCACCGAAACGTCTGAGGAGAATTGTTGAGTGTATTCCGACCCCATCATCTAAGTCAGTTCTTACGGATGAAGAAGCACTTGCTCTAATGCTACAACTGGGACTCAGCAAAGACAACTACAACACACTTATGAAGGCATTGTCAGAAAAAGGAGTCGATGTCTTACCTTCATATAACAAAATAAAGGACAAAAAGAAGTCTATTATTCCTTCACCGCTACAAGTTTCACCAAGTGGAGTCAGTATTGGCTTTCCTAACCTTCTGGAAAATACAGCATCGAGGATAGTTTCCACTCTTACTACAGAACAGCTGAGTAGAATGGATAATTGTGACTTGCAACTTATGTGTAAGTTGGTATGTGATGGCTTATCAACCCTTCCTGAATACAAGTATCAACAAGTCCGAGAGGGACAGATTATAGAAGTGTGTTCACGGCATCATTAGTTCCCCTCAGATTAGGAAAGAGAGAAGACACGGATTGTCCCTCAACTAGTTTTGATGACATTTGGATAAATTCGACTCCAGGATCAAAAAACTTTTGTAGACCAATATGGTTTGAGTATACAAAAGAGTCGGCTACCAACACACAAAACCTGGTTGATCATATTGAGAAGGAAATTAAGGAGCTGGAACCCATATCAATCAAAATATTGGACTATAGCTTTACAATCTCCTTCATCCTAAATTTCACTATGGCCATACTGTAGGGTTGCACTTGCACGTTGTATATGGGAGGTGGATTCAGCGTTAAGGATCAAATTGACCTGCCGCTTTTTACCATCCGCCTCACCCACCTTGCTGATTCTCCAATTATGGGCGGGCAGACCAGGATTGGAATCTTTTATTATTTCTAATATGTCAGCCGGGTTGGAGGGCTCTTCTGTAACCCAGGTGATGGCTCTAGGGTGACTAGGGATGTTGTTTTTTCGACAACATCCAACTGGGCACCCGGCCACACCTCACCCGCTCGACTCAGAGCAGCCTTATACAGGTCTACTGATCTGGCATCACCGAAATGTAAGAGCTTTACTCTCCCCTGATGCCATCCTGCATCGTTGCAGATTGGTGGTGTGCCCGGCATCTCTCTACGGACATCGAGGTAATGAGCCATAATGGCTGATTGCACATGGCTCCATTTGTCCTTGAGGATGGATCCATCCTCACTACTTCTGTCTATAACGGCCATCACTAGACTCTCCTTCGCCACTTTATTGACATTTGGGCCTCTTGCCTTTTTCGAGGGCAGGGGTTCATCAGGTGATCTGATTCTTTTGAATTTATTAGCCGTTAACACAGCTGAATTTGTGGCTCTTTCAGCCGACTGATTGGCCTTAGAAGCATCTAAGACGCCTTTAGCCCAGGTAAGTGACTCTTTTTGTTTTTCGGTAAGAGCCGAAACCTCAACAGCCTCCAACTTCGTCAGAACTCTGAGCGCTATCCGGTGCTCATTGTGTTTCCGTTTTGACGGTCGGACATGACGTTTTCCCCTCACCGTACCACCTGTTGTGAGTACTGGGGGGAAAATTTCACCATGTTTGGTGTGGTCGGCTTTGGCCAAGACCAACGGACGGACAGTAGGACGATTGGGGAACCCCGCTCCATCGGAACGCGAAGGCATCCCCGCCAACGAATTTTTTTTTCCGTATTAGCCCGTAATAGGTACTACGATGTAGGCCTTCCAGACTTTGTACAGATTTTGTTTTGTTTTTGCGATTGCGTAATAGGTACTGCGTAATAGATTTTAACTATCCGCTCTGTGCTAAACACGTCCGTTCACTACGACTGATCAGCAACGACTGAAACTTCAACTAACTGAAATTTCAAAGTAATATTCAACAAGTAAAAATGCATGGTTAGAATTCAGTGCAGAGAAATAGTTAAGATTGGGCATTAAAGCACCCAATCTTAAACTGTGTTTGGTTTAAACAAAAATTTGTTATAAAAGATTCATCACTGACAATCTGTCCAATATGACTAACCGTGGCCATAAATATGTTTGAGAAAATATGCGTTCTAGGTACATAAAAACTTAAAACTAATAACAAATACATATTTGTAAAAAAATTCATTGTTTTTATAATTCTGGCTATTTTGGTATTTAAAGGCAATTAAAGCATAAATCCGGGGATATCGATATTGCAAAATGCAAAGTAGTTCGATCCTAAGCCACACACCCTACCGTATCTTAATAAATATTATACATAAATCACTCTTCTGCATCCACCGCACTACTAGTAGGAGTGGCGAACTCATCCCTTACCACCAAGGTGCTCCTACGACCAATTCGGCTTCTAATCATAGTAGGCGGCTCATCCATAAGCTCACTAAGCTTATTAACGTCACAAAATTGCTTCACTCCATTAATGTTGAAAATAATAGCAGCTGGAATTGACGGTATAACACGAAAGCCTTTTATTTTCTTATCCCTCATTTTTGGGGTTTTTTGATGTATTTTTTGGGAATTCAGAGACTTTTCATTAGAAATTTCCACATGTTGCTTTAGATTATTATTTCTAATATCAAAATAAAGAACTTTGAGAACAAATTCATCGAAATATATACATTTTTAAGAATTTTATATTGTATTTACGTTTCTGTCTATATGCAAAATATTTGTTTTCAATTTTTTCCTACCTTCTTGTACTTATTGGTTATTATATCAGTCAATATGCACTGATTTCTTGTAGATCACATGTTTTTATCAAACAATAATAAAATTTAGTAATATTAACCTTTCAGAGAATATTGTTTTATGGCACTATTTCTAGGAAACCCTTAATAATTGACAGGTTTAAAAATATTTGTTGTAATGTGCATTCATATAGTTAATAATATTCATTCATATATGATTTTTGTAATTTCCCATATTACATGTATCAGGTAGAAATGTCAGGTATATTATTGTTTTTATATCAAAATAGCATCTTCGAGAATGTATATCATTACCAACTTTGCAAGTATGGCGTTAACATTTAAGAACTCGTCACTATTTTTTATTTTGTGTGAAATCCCATTTCACACTTTTGAGGAAAAAGTCCGTAGAATAGTAGAATTTATCGAAGGAACCTATAAAATTAAAGTATTAAAAAGCGAAATCACAAAAATACAAAAATTTGTTAAAACATTTGATGTAAAGTGGACAACAGCAAAATCGCGTTCAAAATTTCTTGAAAAATATTCAGATTGGCTCTAGAACAACATAGATTTAACAGTTTGTACTTCATCTGTTGGTCCACCCCATAAACCTTACGAAGATGTATCGACAAGAACTGAGAAGGGGCGTTTGTCCAATAATCTTTCGGCAATGACTACTGAAGAAGTTACGGATACTTTTAGGGCAATGTTGAAAAAAGAGAAACAACCAAATGATGCTTTAAAAATTGCCTGTGTTCTTCAAACAGCATCACCGAAACGTCTGAGGAGAATTGTTGAGTGTATTCCGACCCCATCATCTAAGTCAGTTCTTACGGATGAAGAAGCACTTGCTCTAATGCTACAACTGGGACTCAGCAAAGACAACTACAACACACTTATGAAGGCATTGTCAGAAAAAGGAGTCGATGTCTTACCTTCATATAACAAAATAAAGGACAAAAAGAAGTCTATTATTCCTTCACCGCTACAAGTTTCACCAAGTGGAGTCAGTATTGGCTTTCCTAACCTTCTGGAAAATACAGCATCGAGGATAGTTTCCACTCTTACTACAGAACAGCTGAGTAGAATGGATAATTGTGACTTGCAACTTATGTGTAAGTTGGTATGTGATGGCTTATCAACCCTTCCTGAATACAAGTATCAACAAGTCCGAGAGGGACAGATTATAGAAGTGTGTTCACGGCATCATTAGTTCCCCTCAGATTAGGAAAGAGAGAAGACACGGATTGTCCCTCAACTAGTTTTGATGACATTTGGATAAATTCGACTCCAGGATCAAAAAACTTTTGTAGACCAATATGGTTTGAGTATACAAAAGAGTCGGCTACCAACACACAAAACCTGGTTGATCATATTGAGAAGGAAATTAAGGAGCTGGAACCCATATCAATCAAAATATTGGACTATAGCTTTACAATCTCCTTCATCCTAAATTTCACTATGGTCGATGGGAAATTTTGCAATGCTGTTACGGGAACATCATCTACGTGGAGATGTACACTATGTGGAGGAAAAAAATGAATTTTCGGATTTATCGAAGATCCTAACAATTAACACATATGCTCTAAAATTCGGAATTTCCCCATTATTTATTTTATTTATTTATCAACTAAAGCCCATATTTGGACTATACATTGATAGGAATACAATTCATTGAGAAAAATTTCGTAAACTAGACTTACTACTAAAACCCTTAAAACGCACATTTTCTAAACATAAACCACATGGAATTTATCAGGCTTTTGTCAGTGAGAACTCCAAACATGAATTTATTCCTCTAATTGAGAATAGAAACGAAGTAGAATTTCCTCAAATTTTCTTGCGGTTATTGAAAAATTCTTGATACTGGAGGGAAGACGGTTCCATAGTCTTGCAATACGAACTGCAAATGATTGTTCATGAATCGTTCGGTTGAAGTGTTTAATAAGAATTTGAGAATTTCTGCTAGAATTGAAAAAGATAAAATTAGATAAAAGATATGATGGTCTGCCAGATTTAATGACACGAAAGAAAAAGCATAGACATCTCATATCGAGAAAGCGCTCAAACGAACAGCCCAAAAGTTGTTTACTAAAGTGATCATAGTTACTTCTACAACGATTTCCATAAACATATCTTAAAATGCCATGGAAGCAAGTCGAAAGTCTACGTATGTTAGATCTGTTAGTACTAGTCATAACTTCTATACCGTAAATTACAGATATTTTATTCGCACAGGTAAAATCACATTCAGACTGTACAGTTTTCTGAGAATAAGATTTATTTTAGAGCAAGTACAGGGTTGCCCATATTCGACGGACCCATGTTTTTTTTGGGCCCATTCCAATCGACGAGGCTTGTCCGCAGGCAACAATCTTTGCGTCAATTGAATTTTGTACGGGAACAAATGCAAATCAACGCGAATAATCCGTTGTAAAGTGGACCGAACAATGCCCAACTGCTGAGAACGGCGTTTTTGGGATGTTCTTGGGGACCTCTCAACACTGGCTCGTACGGCAGCGATATTCTCGGCCGATCGCCTTGGTCGACTTTTATTTGGCCTCTTCGGATTAGAAAGAGCCTCACCAGTCGAAAATTTTTCGTATAAACGCTTAATGGTGTTCTTAGAAGGCGCACTTCTCACATTTTTTAATATTTTAAAAGCACGTTGAGTTTTCACAATTGACTTCTTCTGTTGAATGTAAATTTCAACTATTTCGCGTGGCGTGTATTGTTCCATGATAAAAATCTGCTTGGACTGACGCTTCAATCGCGGTATGTCATTAAGCGATCTGACATCTCTGTCAAAAGTTATGGCGTTGCCAGATGGGTCCGTCGAATATGGGAGACCCTGTATGAGCAATATGGGTGGTAAACTTAAGGTCGCAGTCAACATTAAATCCAAGGCACGCTAGAACATCCGTCGAAGTAATAACACTACTCTGCACAGTTATGTCGTGATCTACAATGGATCTTTGCCCTCTACGGAATATTACACATTTTGTCTTTTCGAAATTAATTCTTAAATTATTTATTGTTGCCCAAGAGCAAATACGTCCCATACCTCTATCTAAAAGTCTTACACATTGATCACGGGAATTTGAATCCAACGAACAGAATAATTGAATGTCATCTGCGTAAATAGAGAGTTCAAAACTAACAACGGATAACCTGAGATCATTAATGTAAAGCATGAATAATGTAGATCCTAATATTGATCCCTGAGGAACTCCAGAACAAAGATCACTTAAATTGGAACTACGCCCTTTATTAGACACAAATTGAGAGCGCTCAGCCAGGAAAGATGAGATTAGGTTACAAGATGCATTTGAAAAATAAAATTGAGAAAAAAGTTTATTACGTAGAATGTTATGATAACACAGTGCAACAACCAAAATGGGAATGGGATGAAACCAATTGCAAATGAAAGTTGACATTATCCATAGTAAAACCTGCAAGGGTTTTTTTCAGTTCAGTGCGAGATTTTTTTTACACGCATTGGAAGTTGGTGATTTTGAACCGTTTTTTTATGAAAATCGACAAGAAATAGCACCATTTTTATGTCAGCGCTATCTAGCGTGGGTTGTAGGTTAAAATAAATATCAAAAAAGAATTCCTTGACCCCAAAAACAGTAAGATACCACAACATTCCATGATAATAAAAAATAGGCATTATTTTTATCAAATTTTCAATGATATTTTCTTGTTTAAATCACCAATTTCAAACCTGAAAAAATCCCTTGAAGGTTTTGTTATGGATAATGTCAACTTTCATTTGCAATTGGTCTCATCCCATTCCCATTCGGAAAGTTAGATTTTGTATCACAGTGTAATTGAATCAAACGCCTTACTCAGGTCTAGTACTGCGAGTATCGCCGGCTGTCCCCTATCAACTGCGCGTCTAATATTATCCGTTAACCTGAGCATCAAAGAGGTTGTATTATGATGTTTACGAAACCCAGACTGACATTGATCAATTAAAGAGAAGCTGTCCAAGTGCTCGAATATTTGGTCATTGAGTAAGTACTCAAAGGCTTTAGATAACGCCGGTAGTATCGAAATCTGGCGATAATCAGAAGGTTCCAACCCAGATGTATTTTTCTTCTGTAGCGGTGTCACTCTTGCAATTTTCCAAGCAGAAGGGAATTTACTGGTTGTAATTATAGTGTTAAATAGATGTAGTATATGGTGATGAACAAAGGGAAACATAAGTTTTAAAAACCGAATTGGAATACCATCTACACCTATTGCGTTTGACTTAATCCTAAATATTGCAATTTGTAATTCATAAGAATCAATATATCTAAAATTAAGATCATCATCACTATCGTTGAAGGGAAACACATTACTAATATTAGACACAGAGTTAGATGACGCAGAAGTAAAATAATTATTCAAATAATCAGAATCAATATCACAGTTACTATCACAGCCAATGGCATCAGTGGACCTTATTCGAGACCACATTTCCCGGGAGTCGGAAACTCCGCCGAAAAGACGCTCTCCATAGGAACGTTTAGCACGTCTCACTACTCTGCGAGCTATAGATCTGTATTGCCTATATATACACTTATTTCTATCAGTCTTGTTCTCCGTATATGCTCTCAGAGCTAGATCTCTGTTTTCTATAGCTAGTTTCACCTCCATATCGTTAAACCAAAATGTTTTTTAGTCGAAATAACTTTCATCTTCTCAGGTACATGTTCAAAATGTAATAAATGCGAGAGAGAGAGTAAGCTTTCCATATTGATCGCAGAATAATCTCGGTACTTCACATATTGAGTACTAACTGAAATCTCAAAGTCATATTCAACAAGTAAAAAGGCATGGTTAGAATTCAGTGCAGAGAAATAGAATTGATTACTTTGTAAAACGGCATATGAATTACTTATTAAATAAAAGTCGATCAATGAATAAGAATCTCTAAAAGAGTCATAATGAGTAGGCATATTGTTATGCAGTCAGATTACATCGAGTAAGGAAATGATTAAAATTGGGTAAATTATTTGGGTTCAAAAGGTTATAATTAAAATCTCCCATAACTATTACATCTCCATACCTTGCACTTATATCAGCTAAATAACTTTCTAAAACATCAATATTACCGTTCGGTAGATAAACAACACCTACGACTAAACTCGAGTGTCCGGAACGTATCTGCAGAAATATCCCTTCACATAAACCTGGATCACACACCTTGAGTAACTGTCTAGCTTTATACTTCTTGGACAAATACACAGCAACACCGCCGCCTATAAATTCCGAACGATCATTTCTAAATAGTTTGTATCCAGGAATGTCAACAATTTTATTAGTTATATATGACTTAAGCCAGGTTTCCGCCACCCCCACCATATCAAGATGTCCGCCACACAAAATATTCCTCACTTCATCAAATTTAGATGAGTGGGCACCAAGTTTTAAAGATTGGGCAATAAAGCACCCAATCTTAAACTGTGTTTGGTTTAAACAAACATTTGTTATAAAAGATTCATCACTGACAATCTGTCCAATATGACTACCCGTGGCCATAAATTATGTTTGAGAAAATGTGCGTTCTACGTACATAAAAACTTAAAACTAATAACAAATACATATTTGTAAAAAATTCATTGTTTTTATAATTCTGGCTATTTTGGTATTTAAAGGCAATTAAAGCATAAATCCGGGGATATCGAACTACTTTGCAAAATGTAAAGTAGTTCGATACTAAAACCACCCACCCTACCATATCTTAATAAATATTATAAATCACTCTTCTGCATCCACCGCACTACTAGTAGGAGTGCCGAACTCATCCCTTACCACCAAGGTGCTCCTACGACCAATTCGGCTTCTAATCACAGTTGGCGCCTCATCCATAAGCTCACTAAGCTTATTAACGTCACAAAATTGCTTCACTCCATTAATGTTGAAAATAATAGCAGCTGGAGTTGACGGTATAACACGAAAGCCTTTTATTTTCTTATCCCTCATCAAACTGCGACAAATATTTTTCACTTTTATGGCCGCTGGTGGTAAATTATCATTTAGATATACCCTGGGTTCAATATCCGTAGTGATAATTTGATTCAGTCGCAAGTTTTTCCCAGCCATATATTTTTTCATAATACTATCACGTTTAATTGTAGAAAAAAGCTTTAAAATCTTGCAGCCGTATTCATAAAAACTTAAAACAGCTTTACAAACCTTTGTTAAGGAAATTTTGTTAAAACTGTATTCATAAACGATTATTAGCCTAAAACAGCTTTTGTACACCATTGTTAAATGCGTGAATTTTAATATTGGTTCGAACCTACTTTAAGCGTTTGTTAAAGTTACATGTGCCTTTTCTTCGTGTGCATTTGCAAAACATTTTTATGGAATTTTTTAATTAAAAGAAAAAAAAAATATAAGACTGATTTTAAACATATTTTCTAGAGCTGGTTTAGCTTAAAATAAAAAAAAAAGAATAAAATACGCAACTGTGCCTTCTAGAACGTGTTTATGTCAAAACGAAATGTACCATTAAATGAGAGGTAGATATATCAAAACGTGGATCGATTTGTCGCATTTTTCCAGGAAGAGTTAAAGGCATTGTGCAACATAAGCTGCTCCTTATCCCAAAAATTTCGTAAGGATTGTTTCCTTTTTCTAGCAGCACTTTGATTGCCACAGACGGACGGACACGGCTAAATCGACTCGGAATGATTCTGCGTCCATCGGTATATAAAAAGCATTTTTGCACTCTTCTTTTTCCCCATATTGTAAATCGGCATAATAAATGAATTTTCGCATCCTTTTTTCCTATGTTGCTTCAAAAAAGACCAAAAACGTATATTGTTGTAAAACCACAACAAAAGAAATGCAAATTTTTCAAAATTCACTAGTGATATGTAAACAATCAACACGTGTTAAATATTATTCGTTATTCGAATACCTTTTTGAATTCGTCATTTATTTGATGTGAATTCATCATTTATTTGAACTTTAGTTGTTGTTTTTTTATTTATTGGACAAGTGAGCATACATATTTGTTAATTAATGCAGTTGTTTGTAAAATAAACAATAAAATAATTTATATATTCGACTAATCTTACAATTGATAATCGTATAAATGCATCATTAAGAGTGAAAATGGCGTGTGGAAAAGATGGTGTCGCCAGCATTACATTGACGAAGTCATTAAAAAGTTTATTAGTTAAAATGCTGTTTATGAATACGATTTTTTAAATAATCGTTTATTAGGCCAAAAGTGTTTGTTAACAAATGTTCACTTTAAATCATAATTAGGATTTTTTTATGAATACGGCTGATGGTCTTTTTATGTTTACCAATCCAAAAGCATGCGTTTACTTCTTCAGCTTTTAATTGAATGCCAAGGGCTTGTGGAATTTTAAGGGCCACATCGATTGGAGTACAATTAGCAGGTAAACCATTAATTAAGGTATGGTTGCGACAAAGCTGCTGCCTAATTTTATGGTTTTCGTGTAATAACTGAGCAATCTTTTCGTCAGTCGTCCGCCGATACTCATCAGATTTATTTTTCTCCATCTCCACTAAGTCCTTTACTGCAGACAGGATGGATTGTAGCTCCGACTTTATAGTTGAAGGCAGCGAAACAACTAGGTCGTCGAGTTTCTAACTCAATTTGTTGACGTCATACCACAATTTATCATCCCCGGCAACAACTGGGCTGAAGGATGAGCAATTTTTACAATGCCACAGAAGACTATCCTTTTTCTTGACCAACATGTCATAGGATTCATCAGAAAGTTGACAACAATTCTTACGATGAAACCATCTCTCACATATATGGCATTTAAAGCTTCCATTCTTTGTAATGGATTTTTCACATGTACCACAGACCAGTGATGTTGTTGCGCGTTTAGCTGACGGAGCCATGTGTAAAACGTAAACAAAAGAAGAAAGACAAAACGACGAATGCAACAATTTGCGATATATTTATTTATCAAGCAAGAAAACAAAAGTTGTTATATGTTTTCTGATCACCGAAACTTGATGCTTTATTTGTAACGATTTGCATTATTATAGTAATCCAGAAAATGCAAACAAATTACCGGACAAAAAGGAATTAAAAGCATCGAGAGAGTTCCAGAAAAAAATAATTGAAAAGGAATTTTGGAAAGAGACTGGATTAAATGTCGACAAACCACTAGTGGGATATGGAAATACAAATGATGATAATACTGCAAGGCGTTTCTCAAGGATTATGAAATCACATCTAAGATCACAGGAATTGATACGGAATTACTGAGAAAAATCGACATAATTCTAATGGCAATCAACAGCAAGAACAAAGTGAATGCAGAAAAATTTGGAAAATACTGTCTAGGTATTTCGAAACATCTAATAGAACTGTACATAAAGTATTGCGTCATGGAGATATAATTATTGCATTTCACATTCTACCTTTGGGCGAGCTTACGGAATAAGCCCAGGAGTCACGAAATCGCGATTTTCTCAATGATCAGCAATCTCACTCCCGAAAAAATTAAGATATATTTGTAAATCTTCTCCTATCTTCCGATCCTGTTCTATCTTTAATAAGAAAAAGATGGATATGTTACCGATCTTTGACATGTGACAATCCTGAGGAATACAAGGTTTTGCTTTATCTCCTAGACATGGATTATTCAGATTATTTTACAGAAATAAAATAATAAAATATATGTTACAGAAATAAAATAAGAAAATAAATTATTTTTCTCAAGAAGTTGGTCTTTCGCTTACAAAATGGGTACACACAAATTTAAATTTCACACCAACATATTATAAAGGCCGACATCTTTTATCCTTCTTACGAGTACTCAATTTTATGATTGTGCTTCTTACTAAATGTTATTATTGTTTGATAAAAACATGTGATCTACAAGAAATCAGTGCATATTGACTGATATAATAACCAATAAGTACAAGAAGGAAAAAATTTAAAACAAATATTTTGCATATAGACCGAAACGTAAATACGGCATAAAATTCTTAAAGATTTATATATTTCGATGAATTTTTTCTTAAAAAATACATCAAAAATCCCCAAAAATGGGATTTTTTACTTTTAGTCCTATATCTTCGCAGTCGATTTTGTTACACCCTAATACAAATAAATAAAAAAAATTTAACAATTTAGCTTTGAAAAGAGAAAATCGATCAAACTTTTGAAATTTATGTAATTTTGGCTTCGGATTTTCTCTAACGGATTCTGTGAAACGTCTTTAAAATGAGTATAAATTTGATATACTTTGTGTAACAAACTTTTTCTACAAGACGTTAATACGAATTGGACTTTTTTCGCCAAAAATGAAATTTTTTCAAAAATTTTACTTTATAGGGCCATAACTATCTTATTTCTTGACATATCATATCGATTCTTTTTTTCGCGAACAAAATCGGTAAACTTTAGACTGAGATATTGGCTAAACTAAAAGGCAAAGTCGGCGAAAAAATTCAAATTTAAAATCCACATATCTCGGAAACTATTCAAGATATCTTCAAGCTATAAAATTTTTATTGTAGGTCTGGTCTAGGAGTATCCACTGAAACGCCACTCAAATCTGACACTCCATCAAAAGTTAGAAGCCGATAAAAAATGTGTATACCCGAGGTGGTCTAATTTAGGGCCCTGTAGCTCCGCCCCTGTATGAGGTAGGAGACCCAAGTTCCGAACTTAAAATCTCTAACACCTCTTGTATACACACCTAAAATTTCATCGCCATACATAAGTGGTTTTTAAATGGCAGAATTATGTCCATTTTCGATAATGGCTCTTCAATCTGTTATCACATTTGGGCCTACGGCAGTGGTAATACTTATCCCCGACCGACGAATACCGGTGAGAGCTCTTTTGGACCCTTGCTCCGGGCACAGCACAGTTTGTCGGACGTTGGGCAGTGTTACCGTTATGCGACTAAAGTTGCAATTTGCAAATTTTTAGACGTCTTGCGACTTTATCATTTTGACACTTTTTTGCGACCTTTTGCCTTTTTTTGCGACCTTTTCCCCATTTTGTCAATACAATTTTGTTGAGAAATCGTAGACACAAAAAAAAACATTTTTGTGTATATTATAGTTAATTGAGGTACTATTAGTTCACGATTAAAATAAGTGATGTACCAGGAAAACTCAGCATGACGATGCCAATTCGTTAAGCTCAAGATTTTGTTATATCGAACAATTTGTTAAACTGTACTAATTAAGTTAAAGTCAGACATTTAATTTCCCAAAATTTATTAAACCTCCTCAAATTTTGCCTTTGAATTGGACAGTAATAATTCAAAAAATTAATACCTATTCTGGCGTCATATTTTCTACATATTTGACATTCATCGATTTATGAAAATTTTCTTAAAATGTTACCAAATTAGCTTATCAAAGAGAAATTAGACAAAATCCCCAAAACAATTTTTAAAAGCAAGAAAAATAATAAATAAACAAATGATATATATATATATCTAATAAGCTTTTGCTAAAAACGGAACCTGGGAACACTGTTTAAAAAAATCTAATGTTTAATTTAACATTCTGGTATTTCAAAAGTATCACTTTACTTCCTACATTTCGATTATCTTTTTCGATGCAAATTAATAGAAATATGGCACTTATTTTAAATAAATTCAAAATTTTTGGGCGCCCCCAAAATCCCGGCTGGTACTGGAGAAAAGATGGCCAAAGTCGTTCATGATACACTCATCAAATACAGGTCAAAACACTGGATCGTGCATTTTGTTTCAGAACAAATTAGATCGAAAATTAATCAAGTTCCCATGTTCTCATCACATGATGGAGATGGTATTGAAACATGTGTTTGGGGTTAAACTTCGGCGACTTTTGGTCCTGAAGTGCCTATTTTTAATCGTTTTGCTGCCGTTTGGGTAAGTCTCGACCACAAATCGTTTAAAAACGGACTCGAAGATCCAACAGTACGCTCAAAAATAAGTAATGCTGACTGCGAAGTCATTAAGAAATTCTGCATTAAACAGCTAAATGAAACACAAATCCGAGCTGATTACAAGGAACTATTACAATTAACAATAATGTTTCTTGGTGGTGTCGGCGATAACTTCCGAACACCTGGTCCAACATCCCACGCAAGGTTCATGGGAAAAGGCATTTATGCCTTAAAAATATACCTATTTCTAGAGCAGTTTGCATTGACAAAACGAGAGTCCAGTGGGCGTGGTTTACATGCAAAATGCCATACGAGCACCAAATCAAGATATACACTTGTTGAAAGACAAGATGTGTCTGAAGCGGTTTTGAAGAAATGGAAAAATCATTTGTGGTATTTGGCCCTAGAATCAATGGCTTTGGCATTTTTCGATTCGGATGTTTCACTCGAAGAGTAACGAAAAATGGTTAGGCATCTGCAATCAACAGAGCCCGTCGTAAATCTGGAAAACGATCGAAAATTCTCCGACCCGAAACTATTGCTGTGTAATAATTTGAGCGATTTCGTCTCATACAAACATTTTTTCGGTGCTTTTGGATTGAGTACTGAATTTTTAAAGCATGACCCATCCATTCGGGAAGATTATCAAGATACTCTCGATGTTTTTCGTAATCTGTTTGTTGTTAAGGACACTGCTGAACGCGGTGTACAATTTATGAATGATTACAACAGAATACTTACGAAAGACGAAGAACAAAATCAATTTATATTACAGTGCATTGAAGAATATCGTAGAAAATGTCCCTCACATAACAAGTCAGATCTAATATAATATTGAATTAATTGTATTTTTTGTTTTTTTTTCACCGATCTTAATATTTAAAAACTATTTATTAATTAATAATACAAAGAAATGTAATTTTACTTATTTAAACATACGATTTTTGAATAAAAAAAATATTTCCCCTATGTTTTCTAAATTTTGAATGAACTTTGGGCAGACCCTACGGTTATCCGATCGGCACAAAAATTTTTATGGAAGTCTTGTAGGCCAAATGGAAACTTCTTCGGTCCGGAAATCAAAGATCGCAGCAACTTTCACTTTTTGCATCATGTGCTATAAACGGTCTACTGTGCATGTATTCTTGTAATCAAAGTACAGGTCGCAATTATGGTCCGATCTCGACGAAACTTTACACATATGTTTTATTTGGCCCAAGGACGATCCCTATCGTTTAAGTTAAAATCGGTTCAGATTTAGATATAGCCCCCATATATATGTTACCCCAGATTTGACATGTAAGCGCTGTAAAAACTTTATTTTATATCCGATCAGTCTGAATTTCGGCAGAAAGAGGATTCTTATTATATGAATGAAAACTGATAAATTTGGAAGAAATCGGTTCAGATTTAGATATAGCCCCCATATATACGTTACCCCCGATTTGAAGTGTAAGCGCTATAAAAATGTTATTTTATATCCGATCAGTATGAAATTCGGCAGAAAGAGGTTGCTTATAATATGAATGAACACTGTTAAATTGTTCAGATTTGAAGTGTAAGTGCTGTAAAAATATTATTTTATATCCGATCAGTATGAAATTCCGCAGAAAGAGGTTTCCTATTATTTGAATGAACACTGTTAAATTTGGAAGAAATCGGTTCAGATTTAGATATAGCCCCCCATATAAACGTTACCCCCGATTTGACACGAAAGCGCTGTAAAAATGTTATTTTATATCCGATCAGTGCGAACTTCGGCAAAAAGAGGTTTCCTTCTACATGAAGAAATACTGCAAAATTCGGAAAAAATCGGTTCAGATTTAGATATAGCCCCATATATATGTTACCCCCGATTTGACATGTAAGCGCTGTAGAGATTGTATTTTATATCCGATCAGTACGAAATTCGACAGAAAGATGTCTTTTTACATGAATGAGTATTCAGGGAAAATCGGTTCAGATTTATATATAACATCCGTATATATGTTCCTCCTGATTTGGTATCAAAGCGCTATAGAAGTTGTACTTTACTTCCGATCATTAAAATTTTACAGAAATATGTTTCTCAATTTAGGAACGAATATTGCTTAATTCAGCGATTATCGGTTCAGAATTAGATAATATGTTCCTATCCATTTACCAGTTATTCCAAATTATTATCGCAATGTCCCTTATCGCATTGTTAGGGAGGTGTAGGGTATTATATAGTCGGCCCCGCCCGACTTTCTGCCTTTCCTTACTGGTTTTCTTATGTGGTTTTATGGAAAAAAATGCTAATAAAAAGTGTCACCCTTTTTTATTCAATTACAATTTTTTGTGCGCCATTATTTTTAAAAAACGACTTTTTTTGCAACCTTTCTCAAAATTCTCAACGGTAACCCTGACGTTGGCTGAGAAACTTCCTCTGCGCCCCGTTAGCATTGGCCAAGAGTGTTTTTGCCAGTTGACCGTCGCGTCGAGTCACGACACAACTCAGCGATTGAGCATATCAGCTCGCTTAATGAATTTGTCGCATCTAAGGGCTCCTTCAGGGTCTGCGACAGATGCCATCAGGGAGCATTACGCGGGTATGCAACTAGCAGATCCCCAGTTTAATCGGGCTTCGTCCATAGGCATAGTTTTAGGGCCTGAAGTTTACCCCAAAATAATGACACCGCAAACCTACTCGAGCCCCGGTTTCCCATGGGCCCAACTCAGCATTTTCGGGTGGGCTATATCGGGTCCATGTAACATTTAAATAACGTAAATTATGTCAACAGGCCAGTCTGGTCCAACCTAATGTTGGCTTAGGTCTGTCAGACCATTGCATTTTAAAACTAGCTCGTCGAGCACATTTTTATGAAAACATAATAAAAAAAAAAGTTAAAAACAGAAAAAATTTATATTTTTTGCAATAATGTTTCTACATTATCTTCTTTTTGTAAATGTTTTATCATTTAATTAAGATTCTAATTTTAGTTTACAAAATAGCTGGATGTTGCAAGGCGGGCGGCAATGTTTAAGTTCAAAATATGTTTACTTTAATTTCCTCTTTTCCATTTGCCTCATTAAGTGGCATTCCGCAATTTTCCCCGAATCTAACGAGTAAAAAGCTACTAAGTTCGGCCTTTAGGCATCCTTTTTTACTCGTTATTTGGATTTCGTCCGAACAGCATCCCAACATTTTCTTATTGAAGGTAATATTAATAATTGTTCTACGACAATTATTTAAATAAAACAACTCCAAACATTATTGGAAAAAATTCTAACTACACCTGCCTTTTTATTTTCTTTCTTTCATTTCTTTGCTACGCAAACACTGTTCGTAACCTGAATATCGAATAAATTCACCTTAGTGCTTTTTAAGTTGGTGGGTTTTTCCACTTTTAATTATAATAAAAAAATGTTTGCGTGTAAAGTAAATCAATTTCAAAATTTCGCTTATAAGATATACCAATTTCAAAACTTACTCACTCGGTCGGTGCCACGCCCATTAGTCTGATCCCGCCCATTTTTGGACCAATCATGTATATTGCCACCAGGTACATCTCAAAATTACAGCACTTTCGCTAATAAATTGTGCAAGATATCTTAATTTTTAAATTTGGCTTATATGGGCGGGGCCACGCCCATTGGTCCGATCCAGCCCATTTTTGGACTAATTACGCAGACTGCTACCAGATACATATTCGCATAATTGCAGCACTCTCGCTACCAAATCGAGCAAGAGATCTCAATTTAAAAATTTTCCTTATATGGGCGGGGCCACGCCCATTGGTCCGATCCCACACATTTTGGGACTAATCTCGTAGACTGCCACCAGGTACATATACACAAAATTACAGCGCTCTCGCTAACAAATCGTGTAAGGTAAATCAATTTCAAAATTTCGCTTATGTGGACGGGGCCAAGCCCATAGGTCCGATCCCGCCCATTTTTGGACCAATAACGTAGACTATCACCGGATACATATGCACGAACTTTCAGCACTCACGCTAACAAATTGATCAAGATATCACAATTCTAAACTTTGGAATATATGGGCGGATCCCGCCCATTTTTTGACCAAACACGTAGACTGCTACCAGCGAATTAAGATTGTTTTTTTCATTGACACTCGGTTACTAAAATGTGTGTCAAATATTTCCACATCTCATAATAGTGATAAATTTGTAATATGGGATTTTTAATTTTGTTTTGAATTATTTTGTTTTTGGTTCAATAAATTTTTGTTTTTTTTTTTTCCAATTCATTAAATTTTTTTATTGAATCTTTCATTATTATAAAATGAAAATAACAATAAGTGGACAAATCTTAACCTAAAATACTAATCTCTGGGTTATTGCCATTGCGAATAAACCATTGAGACTTTACACGATTTTTTACTTAAACAAAAAGTTGACATTTCAAATTTAGGAATTCATAATTTAATTTCATTTTTTTGTTTTTGATTAGGATTTGTTTTAATTTATATCACGTCCAGCGTATCTCTCCTTCTAAGGCGGTCATGACCTTCAAAATTTAGTAGTTCTCGAGCCAGGATGTTTGGATGATTGAATAGTTTACCCACGTAACACCGGCAATATTTTTCAATTTCCTCTTTTACCGTTGGCATGTTGAGATCCTTATGGATGTTAGCGTTTCTTATATACCATGGTGCACCTGTAATTAAACGAAGAATATTCGATTGTCTTCTTTGTAATTTGCATACATTCGAAGCGCAAGCTGTACCCCAGAGCTGGATACCATACGTCCAAATTGGCTTCAATACCGTTTTGTATTAAAGAACTTTATACTCTGGATCTAGGGCAGATCTTTGGCTGATAAGCCACTGAAGTTGATTAGTTTTGAGTTTTATTTGAGTTACTTTAGAGTCTATGTGGCGCGACCACGTCAAACCCCGATCTAAGTGGATTCCAAGGTATTTTACATGATCCTTTTGGGGAATCTGTGAATTGAAAATAGAAATTGGAGGACTTGCATCCCTTCGCAGGGTAAAAGTAACATGAGTACACTTTGAGGCATTCACCATTATTCTCCATTTTTTTAACCATTCTTCTAGGATTCGGACATGAGACTGCAGTTGATCGGACGCAACTGAAGGGTTTTTGTGAGTACTGACGAAAGCAGTATCGTCCGCAAAAGTAGACGTGAGCGTAAAGTTGGTTATGGGCATATCTGCCGTAAAAATAACGTACAGTATAGGGCCAAGAATGCTCCCCTGTGGGACACCGGCATTTATTTTCTTAGGGCTAGAAAAAATGCCATTTTATTTAACTTGAAAAGACCGGTTAGTCAAATAACTCCTGAACAGTTTATGCGTGTTGATTGGCAGAAGGTCGCATATTTTGTACAAAAGTCCTTCGTGCCAGACTTTGTCAAATGCTTGGGAAATATCTGTGAATAACGCCTAACAGTATTCTTTATTCTCAAAAGCTCTTTTGATGCAGGTTACGATACGGTGTACCTGTTCTATAGTATTATGACTTTTTCTAAAACCAAATTGATGGTCAGGTATAATATTGTGAGAAATTATATGAGGTGTGATTTTCTTCATGAGAATGGACTCAAACACTTTTGAAAGTATCGATAGTAAGCTTATAGGGCGATAGGATTTGACTTGAGTTGGATCTTTGCCTGGTTTCGGTATCATCACGATTTCAGACCACTTCCAAGATAGGGGGAAGTAACCTACACGGAGAATTGCATTGAATAAAAATAACACAATTTTCAAGGCTGAAAATGGAAGTTCTTTAATCATTTTCGCTGTTATACCATCTCCTCCGGGCGATTTCTTTAATTTTAGTTCTTTGACAGATTTTTCAACATCCTTTATTCTAAGCTTGATTGGGCCAGGAATTATATCATCTATCACGGGCTGATAGATTGGGCGACGAATTAAATCATCTATCACGGGCGGATAGATTGGGCGTGGAGTTATATCGTCTATCACGGGGGGATAGATTGGGCGACAAGTTATGTCATCTATCACGGGCTGATAGATTGGGAGAGGAATTGAGTCATTTATCCCGGGCGGATAGATTGTGTGAGAAATTGTATAATCTATCATGGGCGGATAGATTGGGCGAGGAATTGTGTCGTTTATCACGGGCGGATAGTGTGGGCGAGGAATTATATCTATCATGGGCGGATAGATTTCAGATGTATCACTGTTGGGTGTAAAAACGGACTCGAGGTAGTTTGCGAATGCATTTACTTTCTCTTCTGTGCTTTTAGCCCAGTTCCCATTTTCAAGGCGAATTGGGGATTCATGCGCAACAGGACCTCGCATATTTTTTGTGGCCTTCCAGAGACTATAATCTGTTTTCTGGCTTGGATCCAGAGATTGCAAATATATTTTTAGATCACTTTCCTCGGCTGATTTTAGGGCTGATTTCAATCTCTTCTGGCAATTTTTTAGTTTTGTTCTCAGTGCTGGGGAGCGATATTGTTGCCACTCTCTTCTTACGCTTCTTTTTTCATTGATTAACGCTTGGATGCGTATTGGGTTATTGGAGTTATCTCTTTTGAATGCGCTTTTTCGAGTAGCCACTTTAACAGCACTGTTTACAACGTCTGTGAGTAGGTTTACCGCGGCTTCAATTTCATCCGTTGTACGTAACGATACACCATCGGATAGGTGTGAGCTAACGTATTTTTTATATTTTAGCCAGTTGGTATACTTATTGGGCAAACTGTCACACCCATTTTCATGATTGCTGTAAAGCAGTGTCAAAATGGTAGGCGAATGATCCGATGATAGATCAAGTGATGGACATAGAGATAATTGTTCACGCCTTATATTTTTTATTATAGCGAAATCAATAAGGTCAGGCGTTTTGTTCAGATCTGAGGGCCAATATGTTGGGTGACCGCTCGAAGCTACATCTAGTTTAGCAGATGTTATGGCTTTAAGTAGTTGTCTACCTTTTGGAGTAGTGAGGCGAGAGCCCCAAAATGTGTGCTTGGCATTGTAGTCACCTGCTACCAAAAACTTTGTGCCAAGAGTGGAGAAGAACTCCATGAATTGATCTTTGTTAATATTGTGCCTAGGGGGGCAATATATCGACGATATCACCAGATTAGTGCCTGTGATAGCGATAGAAGTTGCTTGTATATGCTCAGTCCTATATTCGGGCATAGGATAATGTTTGATTTTATTTTGGACAATAAGAGCTGTACCACCACAGGCTCTCCCGCTAGGATGTTTAGTATCGTATGTGGAATAACCACGTATCCTAAAACAATTTCTGGTTGAAAAATGTGTCTCAGAGACTAATAAAATATCTATACAGTGGTTTCGGAGAAAATTTTCTACCTCATTTCTGTGTTGGCTCAGGCCGTTTGCATTCCAATAACAAATTCTCATTGGATTTATTTTTGATTTAACACGAGCTGCATAAGCATACTTTGATTTCTCATCATTTCTTGCATCATGCTTTGCATATTCAACATGAATGAATTCATAGTTTCTATTAATTTTTCTATTGAGATTTCGAGGGGAAATTGGGGGGTAACGAATTACCATTTCTTGTCATACGGGCGTATGACATATTTGGATGAATTGTATTCTTTGGGATTCGGTTTACGTTTGGGTCGCTAGAAGTAGCATTTTCCGTAGGAGATACAGTTCTTAAGCCTGGGAAAGGCGATGGAATATAGCTTGCATATGTTGGAGTTTTATTAACATTGTTTGATTTTTTCATGTGCTTATAGACAGGGCAACCCCTGTAGTTTGCTGTATGGTTCTCACCGCAGTTACTACATTTTTTTACGCCGGTATCTGTTCTAGGATGGGGACAGTCAACGGACTTGTGCACATCGCCACAAACGGCCGGTAATTTACAGTATGCCTTGGTGTGTCCAAATTCTTGACAATTTGTACATTGGGGAGGATCGGCTCGTTTTAAAGGTTTCTCGACTCGAATTCTACGGTTGCACAAATATCTTAGGTCGTAAATAGGATGAGGTGCGCCTTTTTTTCTTTATTCTTGAAGAATCAAATGTTAGTTCAACCTTAAACATGGGCTGAGGAATTTTCTTTTTATTTATAATGTTTATTATGGATTTAACTTCGTAACCCTCTTTAGCAAGTTCATCGATTATTTCAGCTGTTGAAACTGTACTATCAATACCCTTAATTACTACCACAAGACCTTTTGAACTCTTAAGCTGGTAAGTGTAGTAATTCTTTTTCTCGAGATCGAGCAACCCAACCACCTTTCTATAAGACACTTCGGTGTATGTCTGAATTTTTGTTTCGTATACATTGCCTCTACGAAGTGAAGCAACATAGAAGTTTTCTTTGCCTAGTAGCTGGGACAGCTTATTTACCAACGCGTTATTTGTTTGTTCCCGCAAGAAAAGCGGAGGTGGTTTGGATTCTCTTTTAGTTTCATTTGTTTCTTCATTACTATCCTCAGAGCTGAGAAGGTCAAATCGGTTCGAACTTACCGCATTCATTCCTTTGGAAACTTTGGAATCTGGTTCCTTATGAGGAGACCTTGCACTTGCCTTTCATTTTGTCCAATAAATAAAATAAAAATTAATGAAAACTGTTTTTAATTAATTGTCGGTAGTATATGACTGCACAACAACAACAAATAATTTAAGCCACCAAATATGATTGTTGTCAACATGGAAGCAGAAGTATACAACAACCAAAATATTGGTTGTCCTGATGGAAATAATTCGGTTGAGGCAACCAAACTGTATTCTGTGTGTGTAAGTTTGAGTGTCCCGTTAGAATACTCATCATCTTACTAATATCGATCTTGTTTAGTTTCAGAACACTTCTTGTTTTCTTTTCACTATTCCACACAGTTTTTTGAGCCATCACTGCCTAGTGCTTCAACTCATTCTTCGTGGTTTCGAAAGGTTTCAAATTTTCCAAGTTTATTACTCGAATTTCTCTGCCCATTGAAGCCAAGCTGTTTGCCCGTTCATTTCCAATCACTCCGTTATGTCCTGGGCAAATACGCAATTGACTGAGTAATCATTTATCGTTCCTTTACAATCCAACACAGTTTTGGATTTGATCGTCATTTGGCTATCTGTGAAGATGTTGGCATATTTAGGTTTTGTGGTGTTACTGAGCCAGTTCACACACTACGTGATTGCTCGAACTTCTGCTTGAAATACCGTGTTATGGTCAGGGAGGCGGAAGTGAAGATCGACTTTTTTTTTGACTAATTACGTAGACTGACACCAAATATATATGCACAAAATTACATTGATCTCTCTAACAAATTGCTCAAAATATATGAAACACCAAATTAAATTGGCTTACATGGGCGGGGCCACTCCCATTTGTCCAATCCCGCCCATTTTTGGACCAAGCACGTAGAAAAGAAGAAGGAATCCGAACCTGAGGAATCCGATGACGATATGGGCTTCGCTCTCTTCGACTAAATGGACAACTGTTTGTTTTTATACGCACCATTACAGCACTCTCGCTAAAAAATTATGCAAGATATGTCAATTAAAAAATTTGGTTTATATGGGCGGGCCACGCCCATTCGTCCACTCCCGCCTATATTTGGACAAATCACGAAAACTACCACCATATACATGTGCACAAAATTACAGCACTCCAAAAATGAGCGGGTTGGACAAATGGGCCTGGCCCCGCCCATATAAGCCAAATTTTGAAATTGAGATATCTTGCACAATTTACATATTAGCGAAAGTGCTGTAATTTTGCGATGTATCTGGTGGCAGTCTACATGATTGGTCCAAAAATGCGCGGGATCAGACTAATGGGCGTGGCACTGACCGATTGAGTCAAGTTTTGAAATTGGAATATCTTGCACAATTTGTTAGCGATAGTGCTGTAATTTTGGGTATATGTTTCTGGTGGTTGTCTACGTGATTGACCCAAAAATGGGCGCGATATGACCGGGGGAGTGGCCACGGCCATATAAGTCAATATTTTACATTGATATATCAAACGAAACAAATTATGCATTTTAGAATATTAGTTAATAGCAAATCAATATATTTCAAATGTGTTGTAAAATTAAAAGTAGGTAGAAAAATAATAATAAGAAATAAAATTAATTATTAATATTTAAAGAGTTTGTGTTATTTGATATTCTTTGAATACTAAAATAACACCTCTTGTTGGAAAACCCTTTAGTACCCACCTTTAGCTGGGGCGAAGAAAGCTCAGTTGATGCGATGTCCGAATGCACCTTTTAGAGTTTTTTGGTGAGTGGTTTGCCGGCAAGGGAGGGCGTATTTAATTCAACGAAGTCCCTCCTATGCTTGAAATACCGTGTTATGGTCAGGGAGGCGGAAGTGAAGATCGACTTTTTTTGACTAATTACGTAGACTGACACCAAATATATATGCACAAAATTACATTGATCTCTCTAAAAAATTGCTCAAAATATATGAAACACCAAATTAAATTGGCTTATATGGGCGGGGCCACTCCCATTTGTCCAATCCCGCCCATTTTTGGACCAAGCACGTAGACTGCCACCTAATACATAACCAAAAATTACAGCACTCTCGCTAAAAAATTATGCAAGATATGTCAATTAAAATTTTTTTTTTATATGGGCGGGCCACGCCCGTTCGTCCAATCCCGCCTATATTTGGACAAATCACGAAAACTACCACCAGATACATGTGCACAAAATTACAGCACTCTTGCTAACAAATTGTGCAAGATAAGTCAAATGCAATATTGGGCTTATATGGGCGGGGCCACGTCCATTGGTCCGATCCCGCCCATTTTTGGACCAATCACGTAGGTCGCCAACAGCTATATATACACAGTCTACGTGTATGAGCGGGATTGGACAAATGGGCGTAGCCCCGCCCATATAAGCCAAATTTTGAAATTGAGATATCTTGCACAATTTATTAGCGAAAGTGCTGTAATTTTGCTATGTATCTGGTGGCAGTCTACATGATTGGTCCAAAAATGCGCGGGATCAGACTAATGGGCGTGGCACTGACCGAGTGAGTCAAGTTTTGAAATTGGAATATCTTGCACAATTTGTTAGCGATAGTGCTGTAATTTTGTGTATATGTTTCTGGTGGGATACCCAAAAATGGGCGGGATATGACCAGTGGGCGTGGCCACGGCCATATAAGTCAATATTTTACATTGATATATCTTGCACAATTTGTTAGCGAGATTGCTGTAATTTTGTGTTTGATATATCTTGAACAATTTGTTAGAGAGATCAATGTAACTTCGTATTTCTGTCTAAGACTTCAATTTTTGTGTTTGGGATATTATGAGAATTTGGTGAACTACCACGATGGGAAGAAATTGGAACGTCATACGAAATATTTACAGCATTTTCTTGATTAGCCGAAGGTACAAATTCTGCGCCATATTTTGAAATTTCATTAACGATATGTTTAGAAAATGATTTACAGTTATTGAATTTCTGTCCATAAAATGGAACACCACACTCATAATTATGATTGGAAAAAAGATGATGTACATGTTTCAAATGACAGAATAGCTGTTTGCAGTTCCTAAAAACTTTGTGCAAACGAAACAAATTATGCAAATTATGCAAACGAAACAAATTATGCATTTTAGAATATTAGTTAATAGCAAATCAATATATTTCAAATGTGTTGCAAAATTAAAAGTAGGTAGAAAAATAATAATAAGAAATAAAACTAATTATTATGAAGAAAGTTGTAGTTTGCACTTTCTGTGATGAGAAAAACCTAGACTTGGAGAGAGAGAAGGCACGTAGTTTCGTGAAAACTACTACACGAGCGAACACGTAATGTTGAAGTGATTGCCTTAACTATGCGGGGTAAAAAATAAGAGACCAAGTTAAGTTTTATATTAGTATTTATTAAACCTGTCCTTTTGAGAAGAGATGTGGTTCCCTCGGCTGCCGTGAATAAAAGAGGCAGATACAAGGTTTTGTTTATTTGAGAAACCTCGGATATAGAGTTAAATGGCGGATCACAAAAAGGACTGAGAGATAAAAATTATGCCAAGTTTACAATACAATTTGTCAGGGTTGGGAAAATAGATTTAGTAAATAAACAATATTTAATCTATTACAATAAATTAATTTGTTCAACGAGATTGAACATACTCCCCCCCCTTGGCACAAAGGGCCAAAATTTGGGTGGAAGAAGGAGTATGCTAGAGTGATGTGTGTTGAGAATGTTGCATCTGTATGTTGACGCTGAGCAGAATTCCATATAGGATAGGGCTTGAATTGCCTTTCGGTGCTTAAATTAGAGAGTAACATCTTCTGGTTGTTGACTGTCCCTCGTAAAGCGGTCTCAAAATCTCTGAGTTTCATCAGGTGACGTCGAGGGGGATGCATTTCATTACATGGGATGATGATGGATGATTTGCTTGGCCGATATTGTAAATAGCTGCATTGATGAACTATGGGCAGGAGGGAAGGAAGCGGTCGTCTTCCTTCTACTTGGCTGGCAATTTTGGAGCGGTTCGTGGTGCTGTGTCGTTCTTCGTTCGTCTTCCAGTAAATTTAAATGTATATTAGTTTGGTCCGGAAGTAGAGGTGGTGTTGCATTCTCGCCTTGCGTGGGGTTTGAACCGAGGACCTTCGAGATGTTAGTCGGGAGTGCATCGCCTGAGCTAAAGTGGTTGATGATTATGTTCTTTCTAAAGTGGAATATAAGAGAAATTATTATGTTGACAATTTTTATTTGTAAAATGTGATTATTCCATTCGTCACAGCGAAGTTATAGGGAGTAATAACTTTCCTTGAAAGGTGCGTGGTTCTCAGAGAATAGAGAACCACCTACAAAAGCTTACTAATTCGAACTGATGATTACCTTTTCCCGAGTGAGAAGGATTGAAAATAGCTTACGGTCACAAAATGTTCTCCCATTCTCCACTGCGAAGTAAAAGAGTGTATTTACTTTCCTTGAAAGGTGCGTGGTTTTCAGGGAATAGAAAACCACCTACAAATACTTACAGAGGAAGTACTTGATTACCTTTTCCCGAGGGAGAAAAAGGGAGGCATTTTATGTCGTTTTAAGTTCTCAACATAAATAAAGTGGTCGCCAATTTTTGGACACAGATGCAATCAATAATATTTGATGCTAGTAGCAGCAAATGACTTCCGGGGGGACAGAATGTCCATACCATTAATAAATACCTTATGATCCGGAGAATGTTTTGTTGTGTATTTTGTTCATGCTGCTTTTGTCCTAGAGTTGAATCAGGAATCTCTCCTTGCCAGTGAATCGGTATCATATATGCTCCAGTGAGTGATCCATGTTTTTGTTGTTCTATTGTATTGGTTTGTTGGTTTGGCTACTTACTGGGATGATGGCTTTGCCTGTGAAATTGTTGAGTAAATGTCCATATAAATGTGAGAGACGAGACGAGACGAGAGAATGTTGTGTTTTTAGCCACAACTTTTGACTGCTACTTAGAAATTCTATATTTAGAATCATATGTGCAATTCAAAAATGCATTTTAAGAATGTTTTCAGTTTTATAAAAATGACTTGCCCTGGCCAGGATTTGAACCACCGACCTCTTGTGTATATAGCCGACATCCTACGCCCTAGGCTATCGTAAGGAGTTGGCTTATTTCGGCAGATGTGGTATTTGGGAGTGATGATGCATTTCTAGTATTTTTAAGACTGATCATCTGAGACGGGAGTTGGGGTTAATTTAATGGAAATATGCTTTAAACATCATAAAGCTCGATTTTCGATTTAGAAAAATTTTTTTTTTATTTATCCTTGGTAGGGATAGAACACGCGACCTCCTGGTTACTAATCCGATGCTCCCGCATGGAGCCACTGGCTGATGTTGTAAGAGGCTGGCTATTGAAGTGGTGGGTGTGATGCACTTGTAACGATTTGTAAGCGATAACGCAATAACGAAAATTCTATTTTTAGAATTGTATTGGAAAGGGTTAGGATGTGGATGTATTGAAATAGGGAATTGCGAATTCTAATTTTAGAATTATATTACATATGTATGTATGCACCTACATATATACATGGATATTTGGAATGAACATAGGCACGAGAATATGAGAAAAAAATTTATTTTAGAATATGAGTATATATATTAATATTTAATGTTGCACTGTGTTCGTTTTAGTTAAAGGGGATACAATTTAAGGAAATATTTTAATGTTTGGATTGTAATTTTAATTAATTAACATACATTATTAATTAAACAATTAAAATAAATTTTTTTTCGCCTCGGTTGAGCATTGAACCGAGGACTTCGAACTAGCTAACTTGAAACACTACCACTGTGCCACTCGGACTTAATGTAAGACTGGGTTTTAATAGGCATGACATTTGGTGGTATAAAAAATTTTATACATGCAATAAAACACATGCATTACATTTGAGGAAATCACTTTTTAATGTGCATATTCACTTTTAATTATTTAAATGATTTAGAGGTAACTTCACGCACAGATTAGATTTTTATCAGAGATTTTTTTTTAATTTGAAATCTTGCAAGCTAGCAATCGAATTTTAAGGAAGTTTTTTATTAGAATTTCCGAGGTTTCACTTTAATATGGTTTTGTTGTTGGACTTATTGCAAATTCGAGTAATGATGGACGAGCGGTCGTGGACTTCGTGCTTTCAGAATTTGCTTTTGTAGAAATGTGTTGTTTTTCGTGTTTTTAAAGAATTTTGTTCACTTTTTTAAAGCAAACACGATAATTTGTATGAAAACTGCTGCAATAAGAAGGATGCGAAAACATATGTTATGTGCAGCTGGTAAGATTAGAGATGTGTTGCGTTTGTTTTGTGCGCAACAGAGATGTTGGTTGATTAAATGGACTGTATAAAGAAATAATTGGTTTTTAAGGTAAAATGTAATGAATGTACCTGTCGGTAAGTTGAGCGATGTTCTATACCAGGTATTCGGTATAGAGACAAAGAGAGATGTAATATACCTCCTATTCGGTATATGCTCAATTATCCACGACAGCGAGAGATTTAAGAATGATGAGAGTAAGCGGGTGTTCCACAGTGCTGCTTCAAAGGAGGCTCGATAGGATCATGAAGAAAGTTGTAGTTTGCACTTTCTGTGATGAGAAAAACCTAGACTTGGAGAGAGAGAAGGCACGTAGTTTCGTGAAAACTACTACACGAGCGAACACGTAATGTTGAAGTGATTGCCTTAACTATGCGGGGTAAAAAATAAGAGACCTAGTTAAGTTTTATATTAGTATTTATTAAACCTGTCCTTTTGAGAAGAGATGTGGCTCCCTCGGCTGCCGTGAATAAAAGAGGCAGATACAAGGTTTTGTTTATTTGAGAAACCTCGGATATAGAGTTAAATGGCGGATCACAAAAAGGACTGAGAGATAAAAATTATGCCAAGTTTACAATACAATTTGCCAGGGTTGGGAAAATAGATTTAGTAAATAAACAATATTTAATCTATTACAATAAATTAATTTGTTCAACGAGATTGAACAATTAATATTTAAAGAGTTTGTGTTATTTGATATTCTTTGAATACCAAATTAACACCTCTTGTTGGAAAACCCTTTAGTACCCACCTTTAGCTGGGGCGAAGAAAGCTCAGTTGATGCGATGTCCGAATGCACCTTTTAGAGTTTTTTGGTGAGTGGTTTGCCGGCAAGGGAGGGGGTATTTAATTCAACGAAGTCCCTTCTATGACAAACTCCACACCAATTACAATAACAACGATAGCTCAGTGGGGGAACGATGTGTGTGTGTTCAGTATGTAGTGACCGCGGTTGGCGAAGCAGTAATGCAAAGGGCGAAATAGAAAAGGAAAACAAATCAAATACAAGAGTTTAGTATTTTCGATAATGATAAAGGCAGAGCTTTATTTCGTATTAATGATAGCGTATATTACCATGTAGCGATGCATAGGATCCGTAGATATCCAAACGGCACGATAGCAAAACGACAAGTGTTATGCGCGAGTGCAAAACAACGACTATTAGTGATGGATGTGCGCGATAGTACCGCCTAACAAAGACTAGTTTCAATACGAGAGCCAGATGAAGCAAGGAGTCGAATATCCGCAACCGCTTCTTCTTGGGGGAAGTCTCTCTTTACATCCGAACTATGCGAATAACGTCCCGGGAGAGTCGGAGAGAGATACAACGCTGGAAGTCTCTCCTTAGAATCCGTGCCATGCGAATATCGTCTTGGGAGAGTTTGTAGAGAGATTCTTTTAATCCCGGGTGAGGTGTGGCCTGGTGCCCAGTTGTATGTTGTCGAAAAAACAACATCCCTAGAGCCATCACCTGGGTTACAGAAGAGCCCTCCAAACCTGCTGACATATTAGAAATAATGAAAGATTCCAATCCTGGTCTGCCGGCCCATATTTGGAGAATCAGCAAGGTGGGTGAGGCGGATGGTAAAAAGCGGCAGGTCAATTTGATCCTTAGCGCTTAATCCACCTCACATATACAACGTGCAAGTGCAACCCTACAATATGGCTTCGAGACTATAGTCTTGAAGGTATACAAGCAGAATATAGCTCCCACTGCGGAAGGTGAGTCGTCCACCGTGGATGATACACGGCTTTCTGGATGTGCGGAGGTACCCACGCCCATTATTTCTTGTGACTCCAACTCTAACAGCAGATCTGTCCTTCTTTGAGGACGAAAGCTCTACTTGTGACACACAGGGGCTGAGGGGAGTCTCCGGACTCTTTGACGCATCTTGCGGGGACACGCTTCTCGATGATACGGACGAAGAGTTCGATAACACCCTTGTCGGGGTGGATGTTAATCTGTTAATTACCAATGATGGTAAGAATTCTACAGATTAACCTCCATCACGCTAAAGCAACCTCAGCGGCTCTATTGCTGGGCCTGTCCACAGGTGCAGTAAACATCATCCTGATGCAGGAGCCCTACGCAGTGGGAGGAAGGGTGTGCGGTATCAGGACACCCAACCTTAAACTGTCGTAAGTCGTAAAGACCAAACATCTGCTAGTCTGGAGATCGGTAATGGCATATATTGGGTGGTCTCCAGTTACTTGCCTTATGAAGCTGTAGTACCGACTGCTCTATTAAGGGAAGTAGTAGAAGACGCAACGTCTGACGAGGTCGACCTGATTATTGGCGCAGACACGAACGCTCATCATATTATCTGGGGTAGTACGTATATAAAATAGGGGTGATTCGCTTCTTGACTTTATTCTAACTACCAACCTAAGTATTTGTAACATAGGTATGAAGCCGACCTTTAAATTAAAGACAGACAAGAAGTACTCCGGCTTCAGACAAAATTATTGGGTGGAATGTACTGTACGACCACTCATTCTCAGATCACCATAATATTGAGTTGAAACTCGCTGAAAAGGCGCTGAATATACTGCTCGACACACATTTCCCGGGGAACTCACCAACAGAACCCGAAGATCTACAAGACCAACAAGAATGCGAGTGGACTGCGAGCGTTGCTAGCTTGTTGACTGAGAGATCCAGAATAAGCTGGGCTATTACCAGCTTTGAGCCCTTCAAATCGCCTGGACCAGACGGCATCACTCCAGCAGAAAGGCAGAAAATGTTAAAGTACATTATCCCCTGGCTGGAGAAAATTAATGTAGGCTATATCAGGCTTTCATACATCCCGAATCGATGTGGGGATACCAAAGTGGTTTTCATACCTAAAGCGGGGAAGATATCACACAATAGGCCAAAAGACTTCAGACCAATTAGCCTATCCTCATTCCTATTGAAAGGTCTGGAAAGACTTTTAGATTATTTCATTAGGAAAACCTAGATACAAAACTCCTGTCGGTGAACCAACATGCTTACAATAAGTGGAAGTCTACAGAATCAGCCCTGCACGAACTTGTGAGCACTATCGAATCGTCCCTGCATTTCAAGGAATTCACCATGGTGGCATTTCTTGACATAGTAATTGCGGCACTGTCACATCTAAACGTTAACTGTAGTTTGATTAGACTAATTCAAAGTCTGCTCAACAGTAGAGTTGTGTAGTTCGTGAACGAACTAGTTCAATTGAACGGGTCACTATACTGAACTGAACGAACTAGTTCACACAACTCGTTAATTTCAGCTCAGTAGTTCACTATGTTTTTTTCTTAAACCATATCATTTCGTTCTCTCTTCTCTGCTGTTATGTGCTGCTTCCATTTTTATGGCATCATCAATGTATGATTCTACCTATACAAACGCCTTTGCATTAGTTTTTCCATCTCTTCCATTCACATTCCAATCAGATTACTTTAATAGCGGCTTATTTGAACTGGTTATTTACTGAACGAAATGAATTGTTTAAGTAAAGTGAGCTGGTGAGCTGAAGAGCTGGTGTGCTAAAGTGAGCTATTGAACTAAACGAACGAACTAGTTCACTCAATTGAACTAAAAAGAGCGATCACTTAAAAGAACTATAGTGCCCAACTCTACTCAACAGAAGACGCATAACAGCATGTCTTGGGTCCACAACTCTAACAAGGTTTGTAAACAGAGGGACCCCACAAGGAGGAGTACTGTCTCCACTAATTTGGAACCTGTCTCCACTAATTCCTGCTAGATCTAGAACGCTGTGGCTGCAAGGTCGTGGCATATGCGGACGACGTTGCAATCGCAGTGAGTGGCAAATTCGAAAACGTCCTCCGAGACATTCTACAGGTGGCTCTGAACAAATTGGCTAGATGGGCCAGAAGCAGCGGTTTGGGCGTAAACCCAAACAAGACAGAATTGGTTCTCTTTATTAGGATGAATAATGTCCCACATGTGGACCCTGTACACACTTGCCGTTTGTATAGACATTGAGGGCGCTTTTAACAACGTTCAGACCGATAGACTTATCCAGTCCTTAAACGAGTTTCAGGTTGACCGGGCGTTGATAAACTGGATCAACAATATGCTAAGGAATAGGTGGATTATTTGTGGGTCATATGACGTAAAAATCAGAGACAAGGTAAATCGTGGTATACCTCAGGGGGCATTTTATCGCCTCTCCTATGGGTTACGACGATGCACATTCTCCTTAAAGCCCTCACCAATGAAGGACTTAAACCAGTCTGTTATGCAGACGATGTTATAATACTTCTAAGGGGCACACATCCAAACCAACTATGCAGAAGAGCAGAGGAGGCACTTAACATAGCATATAACTGGGCACAACCAAGGGGACTAAATGTCAATCCAGACAAAACAGAAATATGTATATTTACAAGGAAAAGGAAGATTCATACTTTTACCGCGCCTCGTTTCCTGGATAAGAATATTGCCATATCTAAAAAGATAAATTACTTGGGAGTAATATTGGATCAGAAACTGTACTGGAAGGATCATATTGAAGAAAGAGTTACAAAGGCCCACAGATGTTGGTCGTTGTGCACATCAAAATGGGGACTACGTCCAAATATGACACACTGGCTTTACATAAGCGTGATTAGACCAATAATAACCTACGCTTCTGTAGTGTGGTGGACATCAATGGACAAAAAGTACAACGTAATACCATTGCAAAAAGTGCAACGTATGTGCTGTCTAGGCATAAGCGGAGCAATTAGAACCGCACCAACAAGAGCGTTGGAGACTATACTGCACATCCAACCAATAGATATCCGTATAAAGTATGAGGCAGCCCGCACAGCAAAACGTCTACAAGTGATGGGTGAATGGATAAATCGAGACCACAAGTCGTACCATCAGAAGATATTACAATCACTGGTCGGTCATATTCAAACAACGGAAATCTCCGACAGCATTCCTGAAGTGCGGCGTAGAGCTACCTGTGAATCGTTCGTGCCAGACAGACGCTCCTGGGAAAACGAAACACTAGCTCATGCGCCAGTGGGAACCAGCTGCTACCCTGATGGGTCCAGGCTAGGAGGAAGGACGGGTCTGGGACTTTTTATTGATGAACCAGAAGTCGAACTTTACTTCCGCCTCCCAGACCATAACACAGTATTTCAAACAGAAGTTCGAGCAATCACGGAGTGTGTTAACTGGCTCAGTAATACCACAAAGCTTAAATATGCCAACATATTCACAGATAGCCAAATGGCGATCAAAGCAATAACATCGGAAAAGGTCAAATCCAGAACAGTGTTAGACTGTAAAAGAACGATAAATAATTACTCAGTCAACCTTCCAACCGTATTTTCTGGGTACCGGGCCACAACGGAGTGATTGGAAATGAACGAGCAAACAGCTTGGCTTCAAAGGGCAGAGAACTTCGAGTAACAAACTTGGAAAATTGGAAACCATTCGAAGCCACGAAGGATGAGTTGAAGCACTGGGCAGTGATGGCTCACAAAACTGTGTGTAATAGAGCAACCGAAGGAGCAACTGCAAAGATACTGTGGGGTGACCCAAATGAGAAGAAAACCAGTAGTTTTCTGAAACTAAACAAGATGGAGATTAGTAAGATGATAAGTGTTCTAACGGGAAACTCAAGCTTACAGGCACATCTTCATCGCATAGGACTAGCAGAAAACGACGAGTGCAGGGCATGCAGGGAAAACATCGAAACGATAGAACATTTTCTGTGTCACTGCCCAGCTTTCACACATGCAAGATCCCGATATTGCGGTTCTGACATATTGCCAGACTTGACTCATCTCAGAGAATATGACTGGAAGATACTGAGAAAATACGTGTCTAGTACCGATTTTCTGTAATCCGTGGGGTATGAAAATCATAAATAAGGAGCGCACAACAGGCCGAACCACTGGCTTAAGTGTATGTCCATGGACATGAGACGTTTTACACGTCTCCTCTATTCAACCTAACCTAACCTAACCTATATTCCTGCAAAAAGGCTGTAGGGTCGCGGTGGGGCCTCTCTCCTAAAATCGTCCACTGGATATATATAGCAATAGTTCGTCCTATACTGTTATACGGCATTGTTGTATGGTGGACGGCAACTGACAAACTAACCATTACCAACCTACTAACAAAGGTTCAGAGAACTGCCTGCCTGAGCATAAGCGGATCCTGAAGTACTACATCGACCGAGTCTCTACAGAACCTACTCCATATACTGCCGATTAATATTGTGGCGAGAAAAGTTGCAACCAAAGCGGCAATAAGATGAAACTGCCTATCAATGTGGAGGTACAAGAACTACGGTCACATGAGGATATCACAGTGTTGTGTTATGGTAACCGACCGAGTGGGTTATATACCAACTGTGTACACCTTCGAGAGAAAATACATCACTATGATTCCCGCCAGAGATGAATGGGTTGGAAGAATACCAGGTAATAGAAACCATCTCCACTTTTACACGGATGGTTCGAAGCTCGATGAAAAGGTTGGCTTCGGAGTACAGTGTGCAGAGCTTAGTTTGGTATAGCTCACAGACTACCAGGTACCTGCAGTGTATATCAAGCCGAAATAATGGAAATATGGGAAGTAGCCAAGTGGCCAGGCTGTCATCAATTCTCTGGAGGCAACATCCCTAAATTCACAAACAGCCCTCGACTGCCGCAGATCTCTTTACGAGATGGCTGAGCAGTTTAATATACACCTCATATGGGTGCCTGGGCATAGGGATATCCCGGGGAACTGCAAAGCCGATGAAATTGCTAGAAAATGGACGACATTACAAATTATCGAAGAATTTGTACATATTGGTGCGCCACTATCCACGTACAAGCTTTGGCTTAGGCAAGAGGCAATCAGGCAGTCCAACGAAAGATGGACAGAAATCGGCACCTGCAGGGTAGCAAGACAAATCTGGCCAAGGTATGACCTGAGAAGATCAAAATATCTCCTCGCACTAGAGAGGCAAAGATTGTCTACGTTAGTATCAGTTCTGACGGGACACTGCTTGATCGGCGAACACGCCAAAAGATTGGGTATTGACTTTAATGACTTCTGCAGAAGCTGTGGAGATGAGGAAGAAGTGGAGAGCATTGAGCACTTGCTATGCGACTGAGTTACCGACGATTGGACATACTGGGGTAGGCCTTTCTAGGCAGCCTAACAGATCTTTCCAGTACCGATATTCGTACTATCGATTAATTTGTATATCAAACAGGTTGGTTTCGATGAGGGGCATTTCAGCCCGTGGTAACACTAGGGACCTAAACTGGTCTATGTGAGCTTGTATAAAAAAAATACGGCTGCCAGCCAAACCTAACCTAACCTAGGCATGTTGACTGATTAATGACGGTTGTAAACTACCCCTAATATAGGTGTCATTAAGTCTTTCCAACGTTTTTAAAACAAACGATGAGCACTAATTGACCTGACGCCATTTTGAGGGTATATAATTCCTAAGTAGGCATTGCCTAAAAATCAGCTACAGCATATCAACTGCTATTGGCCCTGCATTCTGTAGCATGGCTGGTGATATGCCAGCAGGTCCGGCAGACTTAAAGGGTTCGAAGGAGTTAATAGCCCACAGAATTTTCTTGTCGGTTGCTAAGTCATTTACCACAGTGGACGCGCTTTCATCGTAATGTGGTGCACTTGATCTAGTACTGACATTGGGAAAGACCTCCTGGACTACGTTCGAACACCCGGGAAAGTGTGTCGTCGCTAAAAGGTCCAGAGTTTCTGAGCTGGACTTAGTTCAAGTCCCATCTTCCTTCCCATGCTACCCAGCGCCTTTGGATGTTTTGATAGCAATCGTCGGAATCTGGAGGACTCGTTCACACCTTCTGTACTTTCACAGAAGTTGTTCCAAGAGACTCGCTTAGCCTTTTTTATCTCGTTCCAGTACTGTTTGGAAGATTCCTTATAGCAATCCCAATATGCACTCAATTTGGTTTTGTTGGCTTTATTAAACAGTCTACTTGCATTCTGCCTCAAACTACGGAGGTCTTTGGTCCACCATGAAGGTTGATACCTCTTACCCGGGTACGAAAGGGGACATGATTTCTCAAAGTTAACTACCAAGGCTGCAGTAGAATCATCAACTGCTGCTTCCAGCTCGGTATTGTCAGTGAAGTTATGATTCAACGAAAGTAGCTGTCTACCAACAAGTTCATTATACTGAGCCCAGTTAGTCTTCCTTGGGTTTCTAAAGGGGGGTTCATTGCAAAGTTACCATATTCAGGGTAAAAAGAATGTACCTGTGGTCCGAGAACGAATTATCCTTGGACATACTCCATCCTGAAAGAACATTATCATCAAGATTAGTCAAGGTTATGTCTATTACCTCCGATCTATTTTTGACCTGAAAAGTGGGATCACTACAAACGTCACTAACTCGTTTGGCGGGTTGATTTCCTCATATGGTAAATAAACTGATGCGAGTAGTAACGGTTTGTTATTTTTCGTCTCTAACCTCACAGTTGTCTGACCACCATTGCTGTAATTATGTAGAAAGATTGCGTTTAAATTTTTCCTACCTACAATACAAGTCCTCACCTTATCTGTAGTGGTAGGTGAGTACGTGATAAAATTTACATTGCTCAGTCCAGTTACCTTATTCTTAACGATATAGGGTTCCTGGATTAGAGCGATGTCAACTGAAGAGTTAGAGAGGGCAATTAGAAGTTCGTTAGAGGCTGCTATAGAATGATGCAGATTAATCTGCACTTCTCTTAGCTTACTCGAACTAGTTTCCTTTTGAGGTTTGCATACGGAAGTGGCAGAAACCATATCCCCATCATACCTTACCCCCTCTTTCTCTTAAGTACTCTTCTGATTTTTTGTCAATAGCAACTTTGAAGATCAGACCACCACTTTTAGCACACTCCTTAGTCGATTGTATCGTCCAAAGAGCTGTACTGAGACCGGCGTTCTGCTTCGAGGATCAGTCTGAAATGAGCAGTGGATCAGTCTGAATTAATTCAAGCTGTCGTTGTCGATCGAAGAGGTAAAGCAGTAGGAGGCAGAACTTTGATTTGTGCGCCAGGCTAGGGGGCTTCCACATTATCTGCGGCCTTTCAAGAAAGTGCAAGGACTCACTGTTGGCACATTTGATAAGCCGTTAATACCGTCTTCCCATTGCGCTCCATCGAAGATTACATCGCTACTGCTCCACCTATCTGAAAGTGTTCGTTTGAGCAACTTCGGTACTAGTAGCTTCCAATTGGAAGGGCTGATCCTCCTATCGGGGTCGGCCATGTCTCCTACCGCCACCTGCTGGTCTAAGGTTTTCTGGGAATCTGGTTTCCTACCTTGTGGTCTTGAATAGGGCTTAACCACCTTCCTTGTTGGTCTAGACCCAGAGAGTTCTTTGCCACCAGAAGGTATTACGCTCTGTTGGACTTTATGGATAGGTGTTAACTTTCCTGCTTCGTTTTCGGAGGTCACATGCTGACGTTTCTTCGCAGCCTGCTGCGACTCCTCGTTCGACCTCGTCCGTTTCACAGTATACTGTAAAGCAGAAGATCGTATTGAGGCCGCAGCTTGCCGTGAGGTTGAGGGACCTTCGAAAAGAGGCAGAAAGTTACCGCCAGTATTTTGTTTCTTAGTATGTGTGGTCTTTTGTGAGCCAACACTGATCTGAGCGTTCGTATCTGCGCCAATAATCAGCTCGAGCTCGTCAGACGTTGCTTCTTCTTCCCTGAAGAGAGCTGTCGGTACTACACCTTCATAAGGCAAGTAATTGGAGATCACCCTATATGTGCGATTACCGATCTTCAGACTAGCAGCTGTTTAGTCTTTACCACTTATCTTAGTCAGGAGAAAGATACTTAGATCTTTCCTGGCCAAAATGTAGGTTCTTGGAGTGCCTTCAAAGTTGGCCACAATCAGTTTAATGTTGGGTGTCTTGATACCGCACAACCTTCCTCCCACTGCGTAGGGCTCCTGTGTCCTGTGGACAGGCGCAGCAACAGAGCCGCTGGGGCTGCTTTAGCGTGATGGAGGTTAATCTGTAGAATTCTTACCATCGTTGGTAATCGACAGATTAACATCCACCCCGACAGGGGTCTTATCGAACTCTTCGTCCGTATCATCGGGAAGCATGTCCCCACCAGATGCGTCAAAGAGTCCGGAGACTCCCCTCAGCCCCTCAGTGTCCGATGTAGAGCTTTCGTCCTCCGAATAGGACGTTACAGATCTTCTGTTAGAGTTGGAGTCTCCAGAAATAGTGGACGACTCACCTTCCGCAGTGGGAGCTATATCCTCCTTATATACCTTCAAGATTATAGTCTCGAAACCATATTGCAGGGTTGCACTTGCAAGTTGTATATGGGAGGTGGATTCAGCGGTAAGCGTCACATTGAACTGCCGCTTTTTTCCATCCGCCTTACCCATCTTGCATATTCTTCAATTATGGGAATCGTATTTTACAGGCCAAAACTCTGTAACTTTGGAACCCATAAAGATATTTTAGCATGTCCCCGCCAGCTGCTCCAAAGAGTCCGGGGACTCCCCTCAGCTCCTCAGTGGCCGATGTAGAGCTTTTGTCCTCAGAGAAGGACGCTACAGATCTTCTGTTAGAGTTGGAGTCACCAGAAATAGTGGACGACTCACCTTCCGCAGTGGGAGCTATATCCTGCTTGTATACCTTCAAGACTATAGTTTCGAAACCATATTGCAGGGTTGCACTTGCACGTTGTATATGGGAGTTGGATTCAGCGGTAAGCATCGAAATGACCTGCCACTTTTTACCATCCGCCTCACCCACCTTGCACAATCTCCAATTATGGGTCGCACAGTGGTTCAGAATCGTTTTCTACTGGCCAAAACTCTGTAACTTTGGAACCGATAGAGATATTTTAGTAATTTTGTTCGACAGGTAACTCCTTAAGTTTTTATTTCAATAAAATCGGGTCAGCTGTTATTGAGGAATTCAAGGTCAAAGTTGAACTTTCGAATTTTTTTAATATTTAGCATGGAAATGTGGGGTTTTGTTTTGTCTTCATCTTCTTTATTTATTTAAAGAATGTCACACGTTGATAAATAAACCATTTTAATAATAAATTTTCTAAAAGTAAAAAAAATTGTTTCGACAAAAAATGTCCTCGGTATTTAAAAAAACACCTTGCATAGCAAACTTTTTTTATATTTTGTATTTGAACAACATTAAGGGAAAGCATTTATTTTTTACTTATAACGGATGATCCAAGTAGAGATACTTTTTTCAATAGCCTTTTTTTACAGATCACGTGTGAGCCGTGTCATGCTGTCATGTTAATTTTGTTAATTATTGTTTGGCATTTCATCATGGAAAGACTTACGCCTGAACAACGTTTACAAATCGTTCAACTTTATTACGAAACTTCACGTTCTGTGAGGAATGTGTTTCGTGCACTTCGCTCAACTTATGGTCAACATAATCGGCCTACTGAGCGTACTATTCGCAACACCAACACCTGGGCCTCAAGATGGGTATCTTGAGGCCCAGCATTCATTATTGGATAATATTCGACCGAATAGACCACGTCCAGCACGCAGTGAAGAAAATGTAGCGGCCGTAGCTGAGAGTGTACACGAAGACCGTGGAGAGTCGATTCGCGCCGTTCGCAGCAACTCGGACTGACGTATGGAACGACTTGGCGCATTTTACGTCGAGATCTTAATTTGAAAGCATACAAAATACAGCTTGTGCAAGAACTGAAGCCGCACGACCTTCCTAAGCGAAATCGCTTCGCTCTATGGGCTCTTGAAAAGTTCCAAGAAGATCCGACGTTTTCGAGCCAAAGCAAACAAGCAAAATTGCCGCATTTGGGACGAAGAGAAACCTGAAGAGATTCAAGAGCTGCCACTTCATCCAGAAAAAACAACGGTTTGGCGTGGTTTGTGGGCCGGTGGAATCATCGGTCCATACTTCTTCAAAAATGATGCCGGTGAGAACGTAACCGTCAATGGCGACCGTTATCGTGCCATGATAATCGACTATTTGATGCCTGAAATTGAAGCTCGTGACATTTCGTTTCAACAAGACGGCGCTACTTCCCACACATCGCATCAATCAATGGATTTATTGAGAGAACACTTCGGTGTGCAGATAATTTCACGTTTTGGGCCAGTCGATTGGCCACCAAGATCGTGTGATATCACACCGTTAGACTTTTTCCTGTGGGGATATGTAAAGTCTAAAGAGTTTATGCGGACAAACCTGCTTCGGTTCATGCCTTGGAGTAAAACATCACGCGTGTCAATCGTCAGTTACCAGTCGAAATGCTCGAACGAGTCATCGAAAATTTGACTCAACGGATGGACCATCTGAGACGTAGCCGCGGCCCACATTTGATAGACATAATCTTCAAAAAATATATTCCAAAGAATGTTCTTTCAAATGATAATAAACATTCCCCATTCAATTTGAATTTTCTGTGTTTTTTTTTTTTTAAAGTAGGGAACCTCGAAATGGATCGCGCTATATATGTAACAAAAACAGTAAGTTATAATTTGTATTCGTTCGGTTGAAAATTGCCTGCCAATATTCCATATTTTGTTCCGTATTAATTCTGTCCTCTAGCAGCTCTCTTACTACTTGTTCTACTTTCCATTGATTTAGAATGCTGGAGATGAGGGGATCAGACGTTGCGAACAAAATATTGAATAGATCTTCGTTTGTACAATTTCGAGATATTTTTCTGGTATTGTGCTCTCTATAAAACCTGTAATCCTTATTTCTTTTTTCCTGGGCTTCCTCTGATAGATCTACAATTGGTACAAACTGATTGGTATTATATATTCGTGCAGTTTCTTTGGTATATTCATTAAATTTTTTAGCATCAATTTGTTTATGGCAGGCAAGTACATCGGTAACACTATGCAACAAAAATTTTGTCCAAGGGATGTGGATAACAGTTTCTGGTGCAATTACGAGTAGTGTCACAAACACGAAAAAATATTAAAAACAATTTTTATGGTAAATTTTTTTTTAAATTCCAGTTTTCATTGAAGGTACATTCAGTATTTGGACCATAATTTCAAATATAAGCCTGATTGAGCCGTGTTATGCCTCAAATTAAAGGGAATTATGAGGGCTACATATGCTTCAAATATCGCTTTCACGTAGAATCGTTGGTTTAGTAACAGTCGTCAAAAATATGAGAAAAAATTATTTTTTTTTTAAACAACACTTATTCCTGGTACAAAAAAAACCATAAACCAGTAAGGAAAGGCAGAAAGTCGGGCGGGGCCGACTATATAATACCCTACACCTCCCTAACAATGCGATAAGGGTCATTGCCATAATAATTTGGTCATATCGGGAGTAACGTATATATGGGGGCTATATCTAAATCTGAACCGATTTCTTCCAAATTTAACAGTGTTTATTCAAATAATAGGAAACCTCTTCCTGCCGAATTTCATACTGATCGTATATAAAATACAGTTTTTACAGCGCATACATGTCAAATCGGGGGAACGTATATATGGGGGCTATATCTAAATCTGAACCGATTTCTTCCAAATTTAACAGTGTTCATTCATATAATAAGAAACCTCTTTCTGCAGAATTTCATACTGATCGGATATAAAATAAAATTTTTACAGCGCTTACAAGTCAAATCGGGGGTAACGTATATATGGGGGCTATATCTAAATCTGAACCGATTTTCTCCAAATTTAGCAGTATTCCTTTATGTAATAAGAAACCTCTTTCTGCCAAATTTTGCACTGATCGGATATAAAATACAGTTTTTACAGCGCTTACATGTCAAATCGGAGGTAACATATATATGGGGGCTATATCTGAATCTGAACCGATTGTCTCCGAATTTAGCAGTATTCCTTCATGTAATAAGAAACCTCTCTTTGCCGAATTTCGCACTGATCGGATATAAAATAACATTTTTACAGCGCTTATATGTCAAATCGGGGGTAATGTATATATGGGGGCTATATCTAAATCTGAACCGATTTCTTCCAAATTTAACAGAGTTCATTCATGTAATAAGAAACCTTTTCCTGCCGAATTTCATACTGATCGGGTATAAAATAAAGTTTTTACAGCGCTTACATGTCAAATCGGGGCTAACATATATATGGGGGATATATCTAAATCTGAACCGATTTTAACCAAATTCAATAGGGATCGTCCTTGGGCCAAAAATAAGATATGTGTAAAGTTTCGTCGAGATCGGACCATAATTGCGACCTGTACTTTGATTACAAGAATACATGCACAGACAGACGGACAGACAGACAGACAGACAGACGGACAGACGGACATAGCTAAATCGACTCAGAAAGTGATTCTAAGTCGATCGGTATAATAAACGATGGGTCTATTTCTTCTCCTTTTGGGTGTTACAAACAAATGCACAAAGTTATAATACCCTGTACCACAGTGTGGTGTAGGGTATAAAAATAGCAAAAAAATAGAAACTATTTTATAACAAAGCCAGCATGCTAACTAAGAAAACACTGTCTATTTGAAAAAAATCTATGGATAGATGTAAAAGTTATGAGCCATTTTGTAGGTTTAGGTTTAGGTTAGGGTGGCAGCCGTATTTTTTATACAAGCTCACATAGACCAGTTTAGGTCCCTAGTGTTACCACGGGCTGAAATGCCCCTCATCGAAACCAACCTGTTTGATATACAAATTTGTCGATAGTACGAATATCGGTACTGGAAAGAAGAAAAGCCGACCCCAGTATATCCAGTCGTCGTTTACTCAGAGCTGGGCAGTCGCATAGCAAGTGCTCAATGCTCTCCACTTCTTCCTCATCTCCACAGCTTCTGCAGAAGTCATTAGAGTCAATACCCAATCTTTTGGCGTGTTCGCCGATCAAGCAGTGTCCCGTCAGAACTGATACTAACGTAGACAATCATTGCCTTGGCCAGATTTGTCTAGCTACTCTGCAGGTGCCGATTTCTGTCCATCTTTCGTTGGACTGCCTGATTGCCTCTTGCCTAAGCCAAAGCTTGCACGTGGATAGTGGCGCACCACTGCAAAGCCGATGAACCTAGCAAGTTCATCGGCTTTGCAGTTCCCCGGGATATCCCTATGCCCAGGCACCCATATGAGGTGTATGTTAAACTGCTCATCCATCTCGTTAAGAGATCTGCGGAAGTCGATGGCTGTTTGTGAATTTAGGGATGTTGCCTCCAGAGAATTGATGGCAGCCTGGCTGTCCGAGTAAATGACAACGCCAGTGTTGGTTACTATGTTGCGACTGAGCCACTTGGCTACTTCCCATATTGTCATTATTTCGGCTTGATAGACACTGCAGGTATCTGATAGTCTGTGAGCTATATCCAATCTAAGCTCCGAAAGCCAATCTTTTCATCAAGCTTCGAACCATCCGTGTAAAAGCGAACACGGTTTCTATTACCTGGTATTCTTCCAACCCATTCATCTCTGGCGGGAATCATAGTGATGTAATTTCTCTCGAAGGTGTACACCGTTGGTATATAGTCCACTCGGTCGGTTACCATAGCACTACACTTTGATATCCTCATGTGACCGTAGTTCTTGTACCTCCACATTGATAGGCAGTTTAATCTTAGTGCCGCTTTGGTTGCAACTTCTCTCGCCACAATATTAATCGGCAGTATATGGAGTAGGGCTTGTAGAGACTCGGTCGCTGTAGTCCTTAAGGCTCCGCTTATGCTCAGGCAGGCTGTTCTCTGAACCTTTTTTAGTAGGTTGGTGATGGTTAGTTTGTCAGTTGCCGTCCACCATACCACAACGTCGTATAGCAGTATAGGACGAACTACTGCTATATATATCCAGTGGACGATTTTAGGAGAGAGGCCCCACCGCGACCCTACAGCCTTTTTGCAGGAATATAAGGCGACGTTGGCCTTCCTTACACGTTCCAATACATTAAGTCTAAATAACAGTTTTCTATCTAGAATTATTCCTAAAAATTTTGCACTTTCAGAAAAGACTAGATCTGTTCCATTTATCCGAGGTAAAGAGAACCAATTCTGTCTTGTTTGGGTTTACGCCCAAAACGCTGCTTCTGGCCCATCTAGCCAATTTGTTCAGAGCCACCTGTAGAATGTCTCGGAGGACGTTTTCGAATTTGCCACTCACTGCGATTGCAACGTCGTCCGCATATGCCACGACCTTGCAGCCACAGATCTAGCAGGAATTAGTGGAGACAGGTTCCAAATTAGTGGAGACAGTACTCCTCCTTGTGGGGTCCCTCTGTTTACAAACCTTGTTAGAGTTGTGGACCCAAGACATGCTGTTATGCGTCTTCTGTTGAGCAGACTTTGAATTAGTCTAATCAAACTAAAGTTAACTTTTAGATGTGACAGTGCCGCAATTACTGCATCCGAGTCAATGTTGTTAAAAGCCCCTTCTATGTCAAGAAATGCCACCGTGGTGAATTCCTTGAAATGCAGGGACGATTCGATAGTGCTCACAAGTTCGTGCAGGGCTGATTCTGTAGACTTCCCCTTATTGTAAGCATGTTGGTTCACCGACAGGAGTTTTGTATCCAGGTTTAGGCTAATTGGTCTGGATAGGCTAATTGGTCTGAAGTCTTTTGGCGTAGTGTGTGATATCTTCCCCGCTTTTGGTATGAATACTACTTTGGTATCCCTCCATCGATTCGGGATGTATGAAAGCCTGATACAGCCTACATAAATTTTCTCCAGCCAGGGGATAATGTATTTCAACATTTTCTGCATTTCTGCTGGAGTGATGCCGTCTGGTCCAGGTGACTTGAAGGGCTCAAAGCTATTAATAGCCCATCTTATTCTGGATCTCTCAGTCAACAAGCTAGCGACGCTCGCAGTCCACTCGCACTCTTGTTGGTCCTGCTGATCCTCTGGTCCTGTTAGAGAGTTCCCCGGGAAATGTGTGTGGGGCAGTACATTGAGTGACTGCTCGCTGTTTTTGGTCCAATTATTTGCCTCATCCTACAAGTAACCCACTGTACAGGGTGAAGCTGATAATATTTTCCTCAGCCTTGCGGCGTCGGAGACCTTTTCCACTTCGCCACAGAAGGTATACCAAGAGCGTCTTTGCGCCATTCTAAGCTCCTTCTTATAGATCTTGAGTTGCTCTTTATAGGCATCCCAAACATTAGCGACCCCAGTAGATTTAGCCTTGTTGAATAGCTTATTGCAGGTCTTTTTCATAGCCGTTAGCTCAGAAGTCCACCATTGGGGTTTAGTTTTACCCTTGTACCTTGTTTTTGGACAGGCTTCTTCAAGGGAACTATTGAATGATGTGGTGATATGCTCGATTATCCAGACCGGCTTTGTCATTCGGTTCGTACAGAAGTTTGGAGTTGAGGACTTTCTTGAAATTCTTTTCATACAGGTGCCACTTTGTCTTTCTCACATTTCTGTGGACGGCAGGTTCAAGCGCTTTTTCAGCGATTTTGAACTCAATATAATGGTGATCTGAGAATGAGTGGTCGTCCAGTACATTCCACCCAATAATTTTGTCTGACAGCCGGTCAGTAGCAAACGTTACGTCTAGTACTTCTTGTCTGTCTTTAATTGTAAAGGTCGGTTTATTACCTATGTTACAAATACTTAGGTTGGTAGTTAGAATAAAGTCAAGAAGCGAATAACCCCTATTGTTTATATCCGTACTACCCCAGATAGTGTGATGAGCGTTCGTGTCTGCGCCAATAATCAGCTCGACCTCGTCAGACGTTGTTTCTTCTACTACTTCCCTGAATAGAGCAGTCGGTACTACAGCTTCATAAGGCAAGTAACTGGAGAACTCTTCGTCCGTATCATCGAGAAGCGTGTCCCCGCCAGATGCGTCAAAGAGTCCGAAGACTCCCCTCAGCCCCTCTGTGTCAGAGTAGAGCTTTCGTCCTCAGAGTATGACGTTACAGATCTTCTGTTAGAGTTGGAATCACCCGAAATAATGGGCGTGGATACCTCCGCACTTCCAGAAAGCTGTGTATCAACCACGGTGGACGACTCACCTTCCGCAGTGGGAACTATATCCTGCTTGTATACCTTCAAGACTATAGTCTCGAAACCATACTGTAGGGTTGCACTTGCACGTTGTATATGGGAGGTGGATTCTGCGTTAAGGATCAAATTGACATGCCGGTTTTTACCATCCGCTTCACCCACCTTTCTGATTCTCCAATTATGGGCGGGCAGACCAGGATTGGAATCATTTATTATTTTTAATATGTCAGCCGGGTTGGGGGGCTCTTCTGTAACCCAGGTGATGGCTCTAGGGTGACTAGGGATGTTGTCTTTTTCGACAACATCCAACTGGGCACCCGGCCACACCTCACCCGCTCGACTCAGAGCAGCCTTATACAGGTTTACTGATCTGTCATCACCGAAATATAAGAGCTTTACTCTCCCCTGATACCGTCCTGCATCGTTGCAGATTGGTGGTTTGCCCGGAATTTCTCTACGGACATCGAGGTAATGAGCCATAATGGCTGATTGCACATGACTCCATTTGTCCTTGAGGATGGATCCATCCTCACTACTTCTGTCTATAACGGCCATCACTAGACTCTCCTTCGCCACTTCATTGAAGGGCTTGGTGAGTGTCCTGTGGATGGTGACATTAGAGCCTCTTGCCTTTTTCGAAGGCAGGGGTTCATCAGGTGGGTGATCTGATTCTTTTGAGCCATTTTGTAAATGTTAGGGAAATTCAAAAAAATCTTGTTTCATATTTTTTCGTTTTTAAATGATGTTTTTGCTTATATTGAATTCGCCATATGTGAGAGAGAAATATAAGAGACATTGCACTTGCATTTTATTTTATGAGGTTTGATGTCAGACATTATAAAATTATAGAGAGGACGAGGTTTTATGGCCGTTCGTAACCCTCCATAAAACATGAAATGTAATGTGAGAGCTATATTGGATGAGATCCGCTCAGATAGAGGGTCATTCAACAATATTTGTGGTTGTGGTTTTAGGGGCATGGACATCCCAGTCGTATATACAGGTAGTAAAATTATATGTACGCAAAACAAAGTAGTACGCGGCAGTCGTGAAAATATTGGGTTTCTACGTTCGAAGCAAACTATATGTCAGGTACTGCAACTTATGGACCTTGAACCCTGAATTTTGAAATTCAGCGCCTTAAAGAGATAAGTCGATTTTCTGAAAAATATTATAAAGTTATATTTCGAAGTATGAGTAATAGGCAAAGAACTTTTCAATGTGTAAATGATCTCGACAATTTCTGCGGAAAATATTTAATTAAAAAATCGACGTGCGTTTAGTAAAATAATTGAAAAAATATATGTGTAGTATTTTGGTATACGAGTTAAAAATATGAACGAACCGTTGACACCTAGTATTTTGTGTAATTAGAGCCATGTAAATCTTACTCGATGGACTAGTGGAAGAATGCGGTAAGTACTTAACTTAATGTAATGTATTACAATGTTTGTGGAATAAAACGTTTTAATTTTAGACTTCACGTGCAATTTGGAATGCCAATGATTTGTAGACAACCATTCATTCACGATACGGACTGCTATTTTTGTATAAGTTAATAGATTGGAGTAGGAAGTGTCCAAGTATAGCTAACAGCCTAATAACGGAAACATCATCAAGTTCAACTGAGTACTCAACTCTGAGCGACTCAAGTTTGAGTCAGAAGTCATCGCTTTTAACTCAGTTTCAACTCGTTGATCTAGTGAGAGATTTGGAACTGACCAAAGATAAGGCAGAACTACTTGCATCTGGGATGAAACAGTACAATATTTTGGCCCCAGATGTTAACATATCATATTATAGAGTCCGTGATATACCTTACAAACAATTTTATACAACTGTGGATAACAGATGCTTTTGCAAGGACATTCCCGGATTGTTCGAGGAACATAATCAAACATGCAATTCAAAGGAATGGCGGTTACTTGTTGACAGCAGTAAAGAAAGTTTGAAAGCAGTACTCTTACACAACGGAAATCAGAAACCGTTGATTCCCATTGCTCATGCTGTCAACACTAAGGAATCATACGAAACAATTGCTAAATTGATAAAATACATAAAATATGAACATGACTGGAAAATTTGTTGCGATTTAAAAGTAGTTGGTATGTTATGCCTGTGGGATAGCCGATATTTTGCCACCACTGCATATTAAGCTGGGGCTCTTTAAAATTTTGTAAAAGCCTTAAGCAAAGATGGCAATTCACTCTCATATTTAAAAAGTTTATTTAAAAGTCTTTCTTTTCAAAAAATCGAAGAAGGAGTTTTTAATGAGCCTAAAATAAGGAAGCTGATGAAAAATGTGAATTTCGAATCATATTTGACGTCGGATGAAATTGCAGCATGGAGGTCGTTTAAGCTTGTAGTTTTAAACTTTCTTGGATCCAATAAAAGCCCGCAATATGAAACAATGATTAATGATTTGTTAAAAAATTATGAAGAAATTGGTTAGAAATATATTTTTTTTATATTTATGGGATGAAAGAAGGATGGGAGATTATATTTGGTTCCTCATTAGAGAAACCGATTCCGAAATCTACAAACGTCAACAAAGAACTCACAATTACTTCTAATGAAACTTGTTCATGTAAATAAACTCAAATGTACATAATATAAATAAAAGTAATAAATAAAATCGCTATTTAAACAGAAATTAAAAAAAAAGATTTTTTGAAATTCTCTTACCTCTACCAAAAAGGCTATAATTTCTACATTTATCCATAAACTTTTTTCAAATAGGCATTATTTTCTTCGCTAGGATGCAAACATTTAAAAAATAAAATAAAATATTTTTTTCTATTTTTTATGTTTTTTTGTCCCAGGATTTTTTTTTTTTTGAAAAAAAATCTACTTTTTCCAATTTGTTTAATGACTGTTGCTAAACCACTGTTTCTACGAGAAAGAGATATTTCCAACAGAAAGAGATATTAGCCCACATTAATAGCTTCAATTTAACGTATAAATTGACCTGATCGGGCATATACTCCAAAAATTATAGTGCAAATACTAAGGGTATCTTCGACGATAATAGTATTTTTAATAAAAAATTTAAAAAAAAATTATTCATAAAAAAATTTTTGGTTTTGATTTTATATAACAGTATGCCACAATCTATACAAAAACAAGTAAAAGCGTTAAGTTCGGCCATGCCGAATCTTATATACCCTCCACCATGGATAGCATGTGACCTCACAAAATAACTCAAACATAAAGAAAATAACACCGAAAACACAAAAAATTTAGTTGATGAGGACAGTAGGAATCACAACAAGTTAGATGCTATATATGGGAGCTATATCTAAATATGGACCGATATGGCCCATTTGCAATCCCAAACAACCTGCAACTATAATAAGTATTTGTACCAAATTTGATCAACCTAGCTCTATTATTGCGGACTGTCGCGTGATTACCACAGACGGACAGACGGACATGGCTAAATCGTCTTAGAATTTTACGACGATTAAGAATATATATACTTTATGGGGTCTCAGATCAATATTTAGAGGTGTAACAAACGGAGTGACAAAATGAATATACCCCCCATCCTATGGTGGAGGGTATAAAAATATTTTTGGGTCTAGGACACAAAAAATACCCCCCCATCCTATGGTGGAGGGTATAAAAAAATTTTTGGGTCTAGGACACAAAAAAAATTTTTTGGTGCGTAGTGTAATTGTTTTAAATCGTGAAATGAGATTTATATCAACACCAGTTATTTCAGATGCTTTTTCGGGATCAGAAAATAATTTTCTTGCTGTATTCCCATCATTGGTATTGCTTGATCCTTGTTTTGGTTGGTCTATAAACAACCCACATTTGAGAAATTCATCCTGAACATGTTTCTTTGTTAAATTTCTTAATCCTTGTTGGTGTCATTGTTTCTTATTGATCCTGTAGGTCCTAAATCCAAATCATAACTGATTTTAAGTATGTGTTCCATAAATCGTATTCTTGTATGTAGTGGCTATAATCCAAATTCATATGCATCAGTATTACCCAGCAAAATTTCTCATTACCAAATAACCTGACGGGTAAGCTAAATTCAAAACAAGTAATTGCTTATAATTTGGCCTCCCTTCGAATTATTTTTACATGTACATGTCATTGGAGGAAAGTGCTACCACACAAGCAGCTGAAAAATAACCACTTACCCCTACGCTTATAATTATTTAAAAAGTAAGCGTGGACAAAAGAAATAATTTTACGAATGGGTTTATGTGGTATTGGATATTTCCTAGTTGCTATTGTTTGTTCACTACCATCAGTGGTGGAATGTGGTGAGAAAGTAGAAGAGCGTAACATTGGGTAGAACGTATAATTTAGAGAGACTCGTTATTGATTGTTGTCGTCATATGACGAAAAATTTCATTTGCCGGAAGGTGGGATTGAACTCGCGACCTCATGGTTGTGTAGTTTAGCATTACAACCACTGGCCTACCTCGCGATTAGACAAATCGCTCAATAATCAAGTACAAAAATTTAACCCATTAAAATATTCGCAAGTAAATGTCGTTACCAAATGCATTACCAGGTAATGATATCTCATTATCGCCAGCATTACTTTCGGTAAATAAATAACGACTAACTAAATAATGACAAAAACAAGTAAGAAAGTTTCGGTCGGGTAAACCGACTAAGGTATACCCCCACTTTGTGAGTAATGTAATATTGAATATTACTCGAATTATTCTGTCAATTTGTGTGGGAGGTACCAGAAGGGGTTTATCAAATACACATATTTTTCGCTTTACATTAGATACTTTAAATTCATTGCACTGTGCCGAATTATAAGCATTTATGTGCACTGGTAAAAACGTTATGAGATATTAAATTGGGGAATGATTTGGGTATTTTGTGTGGGAGGTACAAAAAGGGGCGTGGCGATAACGCCCATTTTTCACAGGGCCTATAGCTAAAAAAACATTACACTGTACAAAATTTCAAGTATTTTTATACACTGGTTTTAATGTTATAAGCTGTTAACTTTTGGTGCAAAAAGGTACCTTTGTGTGGGAGGTACCAAAAACGGCGTGGCAACAACGCCAATTTTTCCCTTGAGTGTAGGTAATATAAAAGCATAATACTGTACAAAATTTCAAGTTTTTTTATACACTGTTATTAATGTTATAAGCTGTTAACTTTTGGTGCAAAACGGTGCATTTGTGTGGGAGGTACCAAAAGGGACGTGGCAACTTCGCCCATTTTTCTCGAGTTGATAGCGACCAATAAGCTAATACTATGTGTGGAATTTCAGAAGATTCGGATAAGTAGTATAGCAGTTATTAAAGAATAAATTGTTCACAACATTTTAACCCTTTGTGGGGGAGGTACTAGAGGGAGTGGACCAATATGGCCCATCTTCGAACTTAGCCGGAGATAGAAAAAAATATTACCACATACCAAATTTGAAGTCAATCGGTTTCTCCTTTCGAGAGTTATCGTGCGCACCAGCCAGCAGACAGACAGACGGACGGACATTACTCATTCGACTTAAAATTACCCAAAAAGGTTTTCCTCCGAACATACTTGGGGTCTTAGGTCACTCCTTCGATGTGTTACAATTTTTTCCGTAGCAAATGATATATACCCTCGTCACACTAAAGTGAGGGTATAATGAGTTATTATTAGTAATCTAATTCAGAAAATCTGATTTGAATTTTTAAAATTTTCTTTAAATTATTTAACTGAATACAAACTACAACGTATATACGTAAATCATTTAAGAAAAAATCATAAATCGTAAATCATTTAAAGAAAAGTTTATAACTTAAAATAAGATTTTCTAACTTAGATTAATAGCAATAACTTATTTTTGTCATTATTTTTTTTAGTCGTTAATATATTTACCGAAAGCTGGGTATCTACTGATTTTTCCGGGAGTTGGTTTAATTTGCTTGATGTAGAGTGACATATAATGCAGCTGGATGAAGCCTTTGTGTCAGTCAAAGCCTGGCCAACTTTTCCATCTATCATCGTTAGCACTAATTGGTAGTTAACTTCAATTGTCTGGCCTTCAATTTCTACTTCTAATGGCTGCAGTCTTGTAATTTGGGTTCTTATATCATTGACTACTTTTTTAATGGTATCATGAGTTTCTTTTTTTAATTCAAATTTGATTGGTCTGCAGTATTTCGTAGAAGATGGTGTTTGATTTTTCCAAATATCTTTTGTACTGGTCGATGGTTCCGAGTCTTCCAAATTCTTTATCAATCGCAGTGGCACAAATGACACCATGAACATATCTGCGTCTGAAGTATTTTCACATACATATTGCTTGTATTGTTTTTGTCAAGAAGAACCATCACATCCCCATGTCCTTTAAATGATTGTAGCAAGCGTTGAGCTGTATGATTAAGTAGGTCTTGAAGTTTTACCTCTGCAGAACTCGATGTGATTTAATTAGTGTCCGTTGGTGGCAAACAGTCCTTTTTAGCAGCAAGTATGTGGTGATATTATGGATACAGATTTGAGCCTTTTTCAATCGCACGCAACCTGAGCTGTGTATATTGGTGTTTTGTTAAATTTAAATCCAAAAATAATGCAAATGCCTCTTCATTTGAGAACTGTTTTTCATCGCTTGGAGTTGGAATACTCTTAATAATCCGTTTTGTTCTCAGAGGATAAGCGTTTAAAACTTTTTCAACAATTTCGGCTTTTGTGCGTTGTTTTGTGATCGCAATTGATATAACAAGCTTTCTACAATAGCTTCACATCCGATTTATTGCTTGATATCCTTAAGTTTAGTTCTATCGCTACAGTTCTCTCACAATTGTTTTGATTTTTACTTTCTAAGGATACTTGGACACTAAGTTCGCCCTCTAACTATATTGCAAATGTCTTATAAAATGTATGTTTATTCCATCCAACTTGTTTGTAGCGCTTAGTTTAGTTGTTGATGAAAATATTTACTTTATTTTGCAGTTCTAATTGTATTTCGATGCTTGAGGAATTTACTTAGCTTTGAACCTAACTTAAAACATATTTCTTCTTTTTGTTTCTAAAATACTCTTCGGATAATTCTTCAACAATCAATTTTTTCCCGAGTAATTTCATTAAAATTAAAAAAGTGTTCTACAGGCTGGTCGGGGCAGGTAAAAAAGTATAAATAGCCTTAAAGAGGACACACTCTCCTTTCTTCTGGTACCAAGTTTCATTGCACTAAAATTCTAATTTGACAAATGGAATTTTAGTGCACCCGCCCGACTCTGCTCTGAGTCGGGCGTGTGCACTTTTACAGGTCTACTGACCGGCATCATCGAAATATAAGAGCTTTACTCTCCCCTGATGCCATCCTGCATCGTTGCAGATTGGTGGTTTGCACGGTATTTCTCTACGGACATCTAGGTAATGAGCCACAATGACTGACTGCACATGGCTCCCTTTGTCCTTGAGGATGGATCCATCCTCACTACTTCTGTCTATAACATCCATCACTAGACTCTCCTTCGCCACTTCAGTGAAGGGCTTGGGGAGTGTCCTTTTGATGGTGACATTAGGCCCTCTTTCCTTTTTCGAAGTCAGGGGTTCATCAGGTGATCTGATTTTTTTGACTTTATTAGCCGTTAACACAGCTTACTTTGTAGGTCTTTCAGCCGACTCATTGGCTTTAGAAGCATCTATGACGCCATTAGCCCAGGTAAGTGACTCTTGTTGTTTTCGGTAAGATCAGAAACCTAAACAGCCTCCAAATTCGTCAAAAATCTGAGCGCTATCCGGTGCTCATTGTGCTTCCGTTTCGACGGTCGGACATGACGTTTTCCCCTCACCGCACCACCTGTTGTGAGCACTGGGGGAAATAAAATTTCACCATTTTTGGTGTGGTGGGGTTTATCCGAGGCCAACGGACGGACAGTCATTGGGGAACCCCGCTGCATCGAAACATGAAGGCATCCCCGCCAAGAGAATTTATTTCTTTCTTTGTCTGTTTTAGCCCGTAATAGGTACTATGATGTAGTCCTTTCGCGGTGGGGACTCTCTCCTAAAATCGTCCACTGGATATATATAGCAGTAGTTCGTCCAATACTGTTATACGGTATTGTGGTATGGTGGACGGCAACTGACAAACTAACCATCACCAACCTACTAACAAAGGTTCAGAGAACTGCCTGCCTGAGCATAAGCGGAGCCTTAAGGACTACAGCGACCGAGTCTCTACAAGCCCTACTCCATATACTGCCGATTAATATTGTGGCGAGAGAAGTTGCAACCAAAGCGGCAATAAGATTAAACTGCCTATCAATTTGGAGGTACAAGAACTATGGTCACATGAGGATATTAAAGTGCAGTGCTATGGTAACCGACCGAGTGGACTATATACCAACTGTGTACACCTTCGAGAGAAATTACATCACTATGATTCCCGCCAGAGATAAATGGGTCGGCAGAATACCAGGTAATAGAAACCATCTCCACTTTTACACGGATGGTTCGAAGCTTGATGAAAAGGTTGGCTTCGGAGTACACTATGATGAACTTAGTCTGGATATAGCTCACAGACTACCAGATACCTGCAGTGTCTATCAAGCCGAAATAATGGCAATATGGGAAGTCGCCAAGTGGCTGAGTCACAACATAGTAACCAACACTGGCGTTGTCATTTACTCGGACAGCCAGGCTGCCATCAATTCTCTGGAGGCAACATCCCTAAATTCACAAACAGCCCTCGACTGCCGCAGATCTCTTAACGAGATGGCTGAGCAGTTTAATATACACCTCATATGGGTGCCTGGGCATAGGGATATCCCGGGGAACTGCAAAGCCGATGAACTTGCTAGGAAAGGGACGACATTACAAATTCTCGAAGAATTTGCATATATTTGTGCACTACTATCCACGTGCAAGCTTTGGCTTAGGCAAGAGGCAATCAGGCAGTCCAACGAGAGATGGACAAAATCGGCACCTGAAGGGTAGCTAGACAAATCTGGCCAAGGTATGACCTGAGAAGGTCAAAATATTTCCTCGCACTAGAGAGGAAACGATTGTCTACGTTAGTACATGTTCTGACGGGACACTGCTTGATCGGCGAACACGCCAAAAGATTATTGACTCCAATGACTTCTGCCGAAGCTGTGGAGATGAGGAAGAAGTGGAGAAGTGGCACTTGCTTTGCGACTGTCCCGCTTTGAGTAAACGACGACTGAACATACTAGGGTCGGCCTTTTTAGGCAGCCTAACAGATCTTTCCAGTACTGATATTCGTACTATCGATAAATTTATATATCAAACAGGTTGGTTTCGATGAGGGGCATTTCAGCCCGTGGTAACACTAGGGACCTAAACTGGTCTATGTGAGCTTGTAAAAAAAAATACGGCTGCCACCCTAACCTAAACCTAAACCTAGGCCTTCCAGACTTTGTACAGTTTTTTTTTGCGATTGCGTAATAGGTTCTGCATAATAGGTATTAACTATCCGCTCTGTTATAAACAGGTCCGTTCACTACGACTGATCAGCATGTTATATGGCATAGCAAGAACACTCTATTTTTTCTACAGCCATTTTAAAATCAAAATCACATGCACTGCCCAAATCGGACAATGGATTACCGCTATGGTAGCGTTAACCATCCACAAGTTTCCTCCAGGCTTTTTTAATTTACCAGATAAAATTCATCTACTATTGAAAATTACAAATTATTCGTTCATTCGGGCGATGAAAAATTATATTTTGGAAAAATATTAAATAAATTGACGGCAATGTCTATTTTCCGATTTACGGTTCTCAACATTTTTAATTTTTTCGTTGGATTTTATAAATATTGAAAGAAAAAACAAATCGACAACGATTTGACGTAGAAATATAACTCAAAACTATATATTTTCTATACGAACTGTATAATTTTGTGTATAAAATTCTAAATGAAGTCAAAAAACAAAAGCATTCTTAAAAGCTAGGGGTGGGTACTTACCGAAAAATTCGCAAGATCTCTCTGACAACAATGATTTTTTTGTATTGAAATCTAAGCTAAAAAATTTTGTTGCCACAGAATGACAAAATCTTGCGAAATTTTCGATTAGAAATGTGGATTTCCCTTTGAAATTTAATAATTGCGGTTCTTGCTCTAGCGGGATCACTTGACCTTACTTTTTCGAAAATAATGCTGGAATAACTCTTATGATGAATAGATTGCGCTATCGAACAATGATTTATGATTTTGTATGTCCGTAATTTTCAACAAGACGGCACAGCTAACGATACCATCTCTTTTTTGCGTGAAAAGTTTCCTGACCCTGTGATTTCTTAAAGACGATCACAATTGGCTACCGAGATTTTTTAATTAAACACCATTACACTTATTTCTTTTGGGGCTACGTTAAGGATTGCCCACAATCGATTCAAAACCTTAAAGATGGAATTCGTGAAGTTATCGAGAACATGCAGCAGCAAATGTGCAAATCAATGATGGAAAACTTTAATAAAAAGAGTATAACCCTGCTCGCGTAGCCTTATACCCATTTGACTTTTACTGTTTGCCATTATTATTGGCATATTCTCTTCTTTTAATGAAATAAACATCCGATGATACCCATTAAAAACACTGTTTTTCTTAAATATCAAAAAGAAACCTCCGAATGGATAACCCTTTATATAAATTTCGAGAGCTCATATTAATTGTTTCTATCATTTCTTTAGGGAAACCCTGGATACAAAACTCCTGTCTGGGAACCAACATGCTTACAATAAGGGGAAGTCTACAGAATCAGCCCTGCAAGAAATTGTGAGCAAAATCGAATCGTTCCTGCATTTCAAGGAATTCACCATGGTGACATTTCTTGACATAGAAGGTGCTTTTAACAACATTCACTCAGATACGGTAATTACGCAATGTCACATCTGAAGGTGGACTTTAGCTTGATTAGACTAATTCAAAGCCTGCTCAAGAGAAGACGCATAGCAGCATGTCTTGGTCCACAACTCTAACAAGGTTTGTAAACCCCACAAACAGGAGTACTGTCTCCACTAATTTGGGACCTAGCGGTGAATGAAATCCTGCTAGATCTAGAACTTTGTGGCTGCAAGGTCGTGGCATGTGCGGACGACGCACAGTGGAATATTTTCACACAAGACGCGGCAAAAATTAGAAGGAATTGAACTAATTAGCTAAAAAACATTTTTTTAAATCCGCCCATAACTACGCCTACTTCCCACATAACCGGGATATCCCTGGGCATAGGGATATGCCGGGGAACTGCAAAGCCGATGAACTTGCTAGGAAAGGGACGACATTACAAATTCTCGAAGAATTTGCATCCACGTGCAAGCTTTGGCTTAGGCAAGAGGCAATCAGGCAGTCCAACGAAAGATGGACAGAAATCGGCACCTGCAGAGTAGCTAGACAAATCTGGCCAAGGTATGACCTGAGAAGATCAAAATATCTCCTCGCACTAGAGAGGCAAAGATTGTCTACGTTAGTATCAGTTCTGACGGGACACTGCTTGATCGGCGAACACGCCAAAAGATTGGGTATTGACTCTAATGACTTCTGCAGAAGCTGTGGATTGAGCACTTGCTATGCGACTGTCCCGCTCTGAGTAAACGACGACTGGACATACTGGGGTCGGCTTTTCTAGGCAGCCTAACAGATCTTTCCAGTACCGATATTCGTAATATCGACAAATTTGTATATCAAACAGGTTGGTTTCGATGAGGGGCATTTCAGCCCGTGGTAACACTAGGGACCTAAACTGGTCTATGTGAGCTTGTATAAAAAATACGGCTACCACCCTAACCTAAACCTAAACCTAACCTAAAATTTAAAATCTTAGTATTTTTTTCAATTTAGCATTTATATTATTACAAATCGCTAGTATTGATTGTATTTGAGTCCTCAATTATATAAAAATTGCAAGTGCCACGCCCAACGCCCATATATCAATTTCAATTTTATACGATATTGGAAATTACATGAAATTTGTATACCCTCACTTTAGTGGTACGAGGGTATATATCATTTGCTACGGAAAAAAGTGTAACACATCGAACGAGTGACCTAAGACCCCAAGTATGTTCGGCGGATATTCGTTTTGGGTCATTTTAAGTCGAATGAGCAATGTCCGTCCGTCTGTCTGTCGATTTCTCTGCTGGCTGGTGCGCACGATAACTCTCGAAAGGAGTAACCGATGATGGTATGCGGCAATATTTTTATCTATCTCCGGATGAGTTCGAAGATGGGCTATTTTGGTCTACTCCTTCTAGTACCTCCCCCACAAAGGGTTAACTTTATCACCTCGATAAGTTGCCGCACCCCTTTTGGTACCTCCCACACAAATGGACCATTTTGCACCAAAAGTTAACTGCTTATAACTTGAATACCAGTGCATAAATATACTTGACATTTTGTGCAGTGTTATGCTTTTATAGTGCCTACAGTCCTGTGAAAAACGGTGGTTATTGCCACGCCCCTTCTGGTACCTCTCACACAAATGTACAATTGTATACAAAAAGTTAAGAGCTTATAGCGTGAGTACCAATGCACGAAAATACAACAAAATTTAGCACAGTGTACTATTTTTAAAGAACTTATAGAACTTGAAAAAGGGGCGTTATCAACACGCCCCTGTTTGTACCTCCCACACAAAATGGCCAAATCATACCAAAATTGAATATATCATAACTTTAATATACCTGTTCACAAAAACGCTTACAATTCGGTACATTTGAAAAATATATATATTAGCGAAAAATAGAGGTATTTGTTAAACCACCTCTGGTACCTCCCATACAAATTGACGGATTAACTCGTGTAATATTTCATATTACAGTACTCACAAAGGAGGGTATGTATACCTTAGTCGGTTTATTTTATAAAACGCTTTGTATCTTTTGATCGATGTAAATCAGTACATAGAACAAAGTAAATAACTAAAGCGTAATACATTACCTCAACATATGCAAACAATCATGATGAAATAGCTTACAGTTTTGTGTTAATTAATCAATCATTCCAACTATCCAGAAAAAATCATCATTGATTTAGCAATGTGTTCATTAATAATACGTCATTTTCTAAGCATACTTTTAGGAATATGTGGAAAGGACACACAAACAATGAGGCAATGTATATATAGTAGATTGGCAAACAAATGTTCGTTTATATGAATATTTAGCTTGTTCATGTCGGTTGCCCGTTTAATTCGGTTTGTAATCGTTGATTTAAACTGAGAAACTCTCTCGGTTAAAGACCAACTTGATTTTATACATGCTTTATATGCTTTTCGTTTGCAGTCAATTTATCATTTGCCCCTTAAGGTATGCTTTGGTAATGTTGTTCAATACATAGCAACATGGACTAAAAATTACGAATTTTGGGTTGTTTTTTACCGAGTAGGTTTTACCATTTCGTTAAATAAATCAGCATAGGCAGGTATAGGCAGAATTTTCTTTTTGCAATGGTTAACTAAGTCCCTAGTTTTTCACTTTTTGTTAATTACAAGACCTCGGTCGGCCTCTGAAGTATAGTTTTATTCTGGAGAAAATGATTTTTGGCAACTTGCAAGTAAACCACAGATTAAATAGAAATAGGAAAAAACACTTCAAAAGGTTCTGTATAGTTTATGAATTTCAAATGCTTGTACCGCGATATTTCGCCAAGATATCGGCAAAACCTTTAAAGATTTAGTTAATTGGAATGTTCTTTACAGATTGGAATCAAAAATGTTGAGATTGGGCCTAATGAAAATTGGGAGTTTGTGCCGCTCATTATATTTGGTCGATTTACTCGGACAGCCAGGCTACCATCTCTAATACCTCTTCTACAAACATGCAAATTTAGTCACAACCGGTTGTCTCGTTAAGAAACGGCAGAATGATTTCCCCTTTTTGGAATTCCTTCCACTGTGCGCCATTGTTGGTTTCTATGTTGCGACTCAGCCACTTTGCGACTTCCCATATTGCCATTATTTCGGCTTGATAGACACTGCAGGTATCTGGTAGTCTGTGAGCTTTATCCTCCACACTGCAGGTATCTGGTAGTCTTTACTCCGAAGCCAACCTTTTCATCAAGCTTCGAAACATCCGTACAGAAGTGTAGCTGGTTTATATTACCTGGTATTGTACCAAACCAATTATCACTGGCTAGTATCATAGTGATGTGGTTCCTCTCGAAGTTGTACACCGTTGGTATATAGTCCACTCGGTCGGTTACCATGGCACTATACATTGATAACCTCATGTGACCGTAGTTCTTGTTCCTCCACATTGATAGGCAGTTTAAACTTAGTGCCGCTCTGGTTGCGACTTCTCTCGCCACAATATTAATCGGCTGTATTTGGAGTAGGGCTTGTAGGGATTCAGTCGCTGTAGTCCTTAAGGCTCCGCCTATGCACAGGCGGCAGTTCCCTGAACCGTATGCTGTATAACAGTATTGGACGAACTACTGTTATATATATCCAGTGGACGATTTTAGGAGAGAGGCCCTACGGCCTTCCTGCAAGAATATAGGGCGATGTTGGCCTTCCTTACACGCTCCAGTACGTTAAGTCTGAATAACAGTTTTCTATCAAGAATTATTTCTAAAAATGTTACACTTTAAGAAAAGACTAGATCTGTTCCATTTATCCGAGGAAGAGGGTCCACATGTGGGACATTATTCATCCTAGTAAAGAGAACCAATTTTGTCTTGTTTGGGTTTACGCCCAAACCGCTGCTTCTGGCCCATCTAGCCAACTTGTTCAGAGTCACCTGTAGAATGTCTCGAAGGACGTTTTCGAACTTGCCACTTACCGCGATTGCCACGTCGTCCGCATATGCCACGACCTTGCAGCCACAACATTCTAGATCTAGCAGGATTTCATTCACCGCTAGGTTCCAAATTAGTGGAGACAGTACTCCTCCTTGTGGGGTCCCTCTGTTTACAAACCTTGTTAGAGTTGTGGACCCAAGACATGCTGTTATGCGTCTTCTGTTGAGCAGACTTTGAATCAAACTAGAGTTAACTTTTAGATGTGACAGTGCCGCAAAAACTGCATCTGAGTGAATGTTGTTAAAAGCCCCTTCTATGTCAAGAAATGTCACCATGGTGAATTCCTTGAAATGCAGGGACGATTCGATAGTGCTCACAAGTTCGTGCAGGGCTGATTCTGTAGACATTCCAGACCTTTCAATAGGAAGGAGGATAGAGTGTGTGATATCTTCCCCGCTCTAGGTATGTATACTACTTTGGTATCCCTCCATCGATTCGGGATGTATGAAAGCCTGATACAGCCTACATAAATTATCTCCAGCCAGGGGATAATGTACTTCAACATTTTCTGCATTTCTGCTGGAGTGATGCCATCTGGTCCAGGTGACTTGAAGGGCTCAAAGCTATTAATAGCCCAGTTTATTCTGGATCTCTCAGTCAAGAAGCTAGCGACGCTCGCAGTCCACTCGCACTCTTGTTGGTCCTGCTGATCCTCTGGTTCTGTTAGAGAGTTCCCCGGGAAATGTGTGTCGAGCAGTACATTGAGCGACTGCTCGCTGTTTTTGGTCCAATTATTTGCCTCATCCTGCAAGTAACCCACTGTACAGGGTGAAGCTGATAGTCTTTTCCTCAGCCTTGCGGCGTCGGAGACCTTTTCCACTTCGCCACAGAAGGTATACCAAAAGCGTCATTGCGCCTTTCTAAGCTCCTTCTTATAGATCTTGAGTTGCTCTTTATAGGCATCCCAAACATTAGCGACCCCAGTAGATTTAGCCTTGTTGAATATCTTGTTGCAGGTCTTTTTCATAGCCGTTAGCTCAGAAGTCCACCATTGGGGTTTAGTTTTACCCCTGTACCTTGTTTTTGGACAGGCTTCTTCAAGGGAAGTATTGAATGATGTGGTGATATGCTCGACCAGATTATCCAGACCGGCTTTGTTATTCGGTTCGTACAGAAGTTTGGAGTTGGGGACTTTCTTGAAATTCTTCTCATACAGGTGCCACTTTGTCTTTCTCACATTTCTGTGGACGGCAGGCTCAGGCACTTTTTCAGCGAGTTTGAACTCAATATAATGGTGATCTGAGAATGAGTGGTCGTCCAGTACACTCCACCCAATAATTTTGTCTGACAGCCGGTCAGTAGCAAACGTTACGTCTAGTACTTCTTGTCTGTCTTTAATTGTAAAGGTCGGTTTATTACCTATGTTACAAATACTTAGGTTGGTAGTTAGAATAAAGTCAAGAAGCGAATCACCCCTTGTTTAACTCCGTTTCAACAATTAGTTTTAAGATCAATGAATTTATTGAATTACGTATTATTAATCATCATTAGTTTGTAACGAATTTTGAATTAACTGAATTGAATTGTTACACACACTGAACTGCCCTCTGCATTACTCATTTACTTCCAGATGGCAACCCTTTATCCATTCCCTGCCATGGAGGCAAGCTTTGACTCAAATGGATAAAGGGCAGCCATCTTCTCTGTATCTTCCAATGGAGTTCTGCTGAATTCCCAATTCCCGTTTTTTGTACCAATATTGTCACAATACTTGTTTTAATTTGCTCTTAAACAGAGAGAGCGCCATATGTTTCTCTTTAAAATAAACAGTTCGGTTCAATATACTTACGTCATTCGGTGAATTGAAAGCAAACTGTGTATAGGAAAGTTGCGATGTTCTGTAGCATAGATTGTAAACATATACATTTCTAAAGATTGCCTTTGAATTCGCAGTACATTAAGGGCAATTATTCAAATAAATACTTTCTCAAATTCATTTAATATTGTTACATAAATCTAGTACGGCAACCCAGTGTTTCAAGAAAGATATACCTCGCTCTAAGCTCTTGTTAAAATATTGTTAAGCTATTGGTTTTAAAGAGCATAAAAATCTCTTCAAAATTAATATGGGCCAGTGCTCTCTTTATATTTGAGACAAAGCACACTGCATGAAGCTAAAAGCACGTGCTCATCCAACTTCTGTTTACTCTGCGATAGAATAATTTTTTGTGCACTCATAACACACCATAGACAGACGCAAGTACAATTACTCTTCCCATATGCATGCCCACGCATTGCACATTTTTTTTAATCACTCACGCACACTACAGCCAGTGCAAAGTACTCGCTTAACTCAGGTTTCAAAGTCTCTTAGGCAGACCTCGTACATGACGCTCGAAACTCCCTTTAATTTATTCACAGACGCGCTATAGCCAAGTACTTGCCCAACCCGCAAGTCAAAGTCTCTTAAGCAGAGCTTTTGATTGCGCTAGTTATATGTAACGACATATAAACATGTACAAACGTACAAGACAGGTATATCTCTAAGTAATTATGTATGTACAAATATAGCATATGTATGTATATTCGTACTCACCTCAAATGCAATGTTGTTCACTACTTATTACTGAATAAGCATATTCATGTTCATATTATTTTTCTTCGGAATTGTTTTACGAAACAATATCCGCGATAAAAATGAAAACTAAATATGTTATAAATTGCATAAGAAATGTATTCTTTATTGTATTAAAATAAATGCTTAGTTAACTAAAATGTTTGTCGAAAATTGTAATATAACGAAAACTAAAATACTGAGAAAGTCCGTAATAAATTTACCACCGGATTGTTTAAACCAAAGTTTTAAGCCTTTTTTTTGGATTATGCTGTACGCATAATAACTGGCGCAGTCGAAAAACAAAGTTGAAGGAATATCAACTTTTGGCTCCTAAATACGGTTAAGAAAGTGAAGGGACATCATTTTAAAAATGACGGAACATCATTTTAAAAGTGATTTATGTTGAAAGAATATCAACTTCGTGATCCCGAAAATAAAAAAATAATAAAAGTGAAGGAACATCACTTTAACAAAAGTGAATTAAGTTGACGGTATATCAACTTTAAGGCACTAAATAAATATTAAAAGTGACGGAATATCATTTTAAATAAAAGTGAATTAAGTTGACGGAATATCAACATTAATGCACTACACAGACAATAAGTTGACGGAATATCAACTTGAATTTTCCAAGTGTTGAAGAATATAATACCCGGAATAAATTACGAGCTATTAGAGAATATAATAGCAAGTGAAAGACATACATATATACAATAAAAACCAGTAAGGAAAGGCTAAAGTCGGGCGGGGCCGACTATATAATACCCTACACCACTCTCGTAATATTGAATAACTCTGATATATAAATTTTGTAATTCATGTATAAATTGTTTACATAAATATACATTTTATACTTAAATATACCCTGTACCACAGTGTGGTGTAGGGTATAAAAACGATTGGATCTAAAGAGCCAAATCGGATGAAACATATATATGGGAGCTATAGCTAAATCTTTACCGATTTTCTTCAAATTCGGCAATGTTGGTTCATGGATCAAGAAACTCTACCATTCTAGATTTCAAAACGATTGGATGTAAAATATAGCTTCTATAGAACTAACGGGCCAAATCGGACGAAACATATATATGGGAGCTATAGCTAAATCTTAACCGATTTTCTTCAAATTCGGTAGTGTTGGTTCATGGATCAAGAAATACTACCATTCTAAATTTCAAAATAATGATTGGATTTAAAATACAGCTTCTACAGGAATAAAAAGCAAAATCGGACGAAATATATATATATGGTATATAATCTTAACCGATTTTCTTCAAATTCGGCAATGTTGGTTCATGGATCAAGAAACTCTACCATTCTAAATTTCAAAATGATTGGATGTAAAATACAGCTTCTACAGGACTAAAGAGCAAAATCGGACGAAACTTATATATGGGAGCTATAGCTAAATCTTAACCGATTTTCTCCAAATTCGGTAGTGTTGGTTCATGGATCAAGAAACTCTACCATTCTAAATTTCAAAACGATTGGATGTAAAATACAGCTTCTATAGAACTAAAGGGCCAAATCGGACGAAACATATATATGGGAGCTATAGCTAAATCTTAACCGATTTTTTCAAATTCAGTAGAGTTGGTTCATGGATCAAGAAACTCTACCATTCTAAATTTCAAAATGATTGGATGTAAAATACAGCTTCTACAGGACTAAAGAGCAAAATCGGACGAAACATATATATGGGAGCTATAGCTAAATCTTAACCGATTTTCTTCAAATTCGGTAGTGTTGGTTCATGGATCAAGAAACTCTACCATTCTAAATTTCAAAACGATTGGATGTAAAATACAGCTTCTATAGGACTAAAGGGCCAAATCGGACGAAAGATATATATGGGAGCTATACCTAAATCTGAACCGATTTCAACCAAATTCAATAGCGATCTTAACAGCTGCGAAATACTCTAAACTGCAAAATTTCAGAACGATCGGAGTGAAATTGCGACCTGTAGTCGACGAACAACTTTACATGGACAGACGGACGGACGGACAGACATGGTTAAATCGACTCAGCTAGTGATTCTGAGTCGATCGGTATACTTTAAGGTGGGTCTAGCTGTGTTATTTTCAGGTGTTACAAACATCTGCCGTGAAACAAACTTCGTCGTTTCCTCTCTAGTGCGAGAAGATATTTTGACCTTCTCAGGTCATACCTTGGCCAGATTTGTCTAGCTACCCTGCAGGTGCCGATTTCTGTCCATCTTTCGTTGGACTGCCTGATTGCCTCTTGCCTAAGCCAAAGCTTGCACGTGGATAGTGGCGCACCAATATATGCAAATTCTTCGAGAATTTGTAATGTTGTCCCTTTCCTAGCAAGTTCATCGGCTTTGCAGTTCCCCGGGATATCCCTATGCCCAGGCACCCATATGAGGTGTATATTAAACTGCTCAGCCATCTCGTAAAGAGATCTGCGGCAGTCGAGGGCTGTTTGTGAATTTAGGGATGTTGCCTCCAGAGAATTGACGGCAGCCTGGCTGTCCGAGTAAATGACAACGCCAGTGTTGGTTACTATGTTGCGACTCAGCCACTTGGCGACTTCCCATATTGCCATTATTTCGGCTTGATAGACAATGCAGGTATATAATAGTCTGTGGGCTATATCCAGACTAAGTTCTTCACAGTGTACTCCGAAGCCAACCTTTTCATCAAGCTTCGAACCATCCGTGTAAAAGTGGTTTCTATTACCTGGTATTCTGCCGACCCATTCGTCTCTGGCGGGAATCATAGTGATGTAATTTCTCTCGAAGGTGTACACAGTTGGTATATAGTCCACTCGGTCGGTTACCATAGCACTACACTTTGATATCCTCATGTGACCATAGTTCTTGTACCTCCACAGTGATAGGCAGTTTAATCTTAGTGCCGCTTTGGTTGCAACTTCTCTCGCCACAATATTAATCGGCAGTATATGGAGTAGGGCTTGTAGAGACTCGGTCGCTGTAGTCCTTAAGGCTCCGCTTATGCTCAGGCAGGCAGTTCTCTGAACCTTTGTTAGTAGGTTGGTAATGGTTAGTTTGTCAGTTGCTGTCCACCATATCACAATACCGTATAACAGTATTGGACGAACTACTGCTATATATATCCAGTGGACGATTTTAGGAGAGAGTCCCCATCGCGACCCTACAGCCTTTTTGCAGGAATATAAGGCGACGTTGGCCTTCCTTACACGTTCCAATACGTTAAGTCTAAATAACATTTTCCTATCTAGAATTATTCCTAAAAATTTTGCACTTTCAGAAAAGACTAGATCTGTTCCATTTATCCGAGGTGGAGGGTCCACATGTGGGACATTATTCATCCTAGTAAAGAGAACCAATTCTGTCTTGTTGGGGTTAACGCCCAAACCGCTGCTTCTGGCCCATCTAGCCAACTTGTTCAGAGCCACCTGTAGGATGTCTCTGAGGACGTTTACGAATTTGCCACTCACTGCGATTGCCACGTCGTCCGCATATGCCACGACCTTGCAGCCACAACGTTCTAGATCTAGCAGGATTTCATTCACCGCTAGGTTCCAAATTAGTGGAGACAATACTCCTCCTTGCGGGGTCCCTCTGTTTACATACCTTGTTAGAGTTGTGGACCCTAGACATGCTGTTATGCGTCTTCTGGTGAGCAGACTTTGAATTAGTCTAATCAAACTAGTGTTAACTTTTAGATGTGAGAGTGCCGCAATTACCGCATCGGAATGAATGTTGTTAAAAGCCCCTTCTATGTCAAGAAATGCCACCATGGTGAATTCCTTGAAATGCAGGGACGATTCGATAGTGCTCACAAGTTCGTGCAGGGCTGATTCAGTAGACTTGCCCTTGTTGTAAGCATGTTGGTTCCTCGACAGGAGTTTTGTATCCAGGTTTTCCCTAATGAAATGATCTAAAAGTCTTTCCAGACCTTTCAATAAGAACGAGGATAGGCTAATTGGTCTGAAGTCTTTTGGCCTAGTGTGTGATATCTTTCCCGCTTTAGGTATGAATACCACTTTGGTATCCCTCCATCGATTCGGGACGTATGAAAGCCTGATACAGCCTACATACATTTTCTCCAGCCAGGGGATAATGTACTTTAACATTTTCTGCATTTCTGCTGGAGTGATGCCATCTGGTCCAGGTGACTTGAAGGGCTCAAAGCTGTTAATAGCCCAGCTTATTCTGGATCTCTCAGTCAAGAAGCTAGCGACGCTCGCAGTCCACTCGCACTCTTGTTGATCCTGCTGATCCTCGGGTTCTGTTATAGAGTTCCCCGGGAAATGTGTGTCGAGCAGTACATTGAGCGACTGCTCGCTGTTTTTGGTCCAGTTATTTGCCTCATCCTGTAAATATCCCACTGTACAGGGTGAAGCAGATAATATCTTCCTCAGCCTAGCGGCGTCGGAGACCTTTTCCACTTCACCACAGAAGGTATACCAAGAGCGCCTTTGCGCCTTTCTAAGCTCCTTCTTATAGATCTTGAGTTGCTCTTTATAGGCATCCCAATCATTAGCGACCCCAGTAGATTTAGCCTTATTGAATAGCTTGTTGCAGGTCTTTTTCATAGCCGTTAGCTCAGAAGTCCACCATTGGGGTTTAGTTTTACCCTTGTACCTTGTTTTTGGACAGGCTTCTTCAAGGGATCTATTGAATGATATGGTGATATGATCGACCAGATTATCCAAACCGGCTTTGTCATTCGGTTCGTACGGAAGTTTAGAGTTGAGGACTTTCTTGAAATTCTTCTCATACAGATGCCACTTTGTCTTCCTTACATTTCTGTGGACGGCGGGTTTAGGCGCTTTTTCCGCGAGTTTGAACTCAATATAATGATGATCTGAGAATGAGTGGTCGTCCAGTACATTCCACCCAATAATTTTGTCTGACAGCCGGTCAGTAGCAAACGTTACGTCGAGTACCTCTTGTCTGTCTTTAATTGTGAAGGTCGGTTTATTACCTATGTTACAAATACTAAGATTGGTAGTTAGAATAAAGTCAAGAAGCGAATCACCCCTATTGTTTATATCCGTACTACCCCAGATAGTATGATGAGCGTTCGTGTCTGCGCCAATAATCAGCTCGAGCTCGTCAGACGTTGCTTCTTCTACTACTTCCCTGAATAGAGCAGTCGGTACTACAGATTCATAAGGCAAGTAGCTGGAGACCACCCAATATATGCGATTACCGATCTCCAGGCTAGCAGCTGTTTGGTCTTTACCACTTAAATTAGTCAGGAGAAAGATACTTAGATCTTTCCTGGCCAAAATGCAGGTTCTTGGAGTGCCTTCACAGTTGGCCACAAGCAGTTTAAACGTAGGGCTCCTGTATCAGGACGATGTCTACTGCGCCTGTGGACAGGCGCAGCAATAGAGCCGTTGAGGCTGCTTTAGCGTGATGGAGGTTAATCTGTAGAATTCTTACCATCATTGGTAATTGACAGATTAACATCCACCCCGATAAGGGTGTTATCGAACTCTTCGTCCGTATCGTCGAGAAGCATGTCCCCGCCAGATGCGTCAAAGAGTCCGGAGACTCCCCTCAGCCTCTCTGTGTCCGAAGTAGAGCTTTTGTCCTCAGAGAAGGACGTTACAGATCTTCTGTTAGAGTTGGAGTCACCAGAAATAATAGGCGTGGGTACCTCCGCACTTCCAGGAAGTGCCACGGTGGACGACTCACCTTCTGCAGTGGGAGCTATATCCTGCTTGTATATCTTCAAGACTATAGTCTCGAAGCCATATTGTAGGGTTGCACTCGCACCTTGTATATGGGAGGTGGATTCAGCGTTTAGGATAAGATTGACCTGCCGCTTTTTACCATCCGCCTCACCCACCTTGCTGATTCTCCAATTATGGGCCGGCAAACCAGGATTGGAATCTTTTATTATTTCTAAGATGTCAGCCGGGTTGGAGGGCTCTTCTGTAACCCAGGTGATGGCTCTAGGGTGACTAGGGATGTTGTTTTTTCGACAACATCCAACTGAGCACCCGGCCACACCTCACCCGCTCGACTCAGAGCAGCCTTATACAGGTCTACTGATCTGGCATCACCGAAATATAAGAGCTTTACTCTCCCCTGATGCCATCCTGCATCGTTGCAGATTGGTGGTTTGCCCGGCATTTCTCTACGGACATCGAGGTAGTGAGCCATAATGGCTGATTGTACATGACTCCATTTGTCCTTGAGGATGGATCCATCCTCACTACTTCTGTCTATAACAGCCATCACTAGACTCTCCTTCGCCACTTCATTGAAGGGCTTGGTGAGTGTCCTGTTGATGGTGACATTAGGGCCTCTTGCCTTTTTCGAAGACAGGGGTTCATCAGGTGATCTGATTCGTTTTACTTTATTAGCCGTTAACACAGCTGAATTTGTGGCTCTTTCAGCCGACTCATTGGCCTTAGAAGCATCTATGACGCCTTTAGCCCAGGTAAGTGACTCTTTTTGTTTTTCGGTAAGAGCCGAAACCTCAACAGCCTCCAACTTCGTCAAAACTCTGAGCGCTACACGATGCTCATTGTGCTTCCGTTTTGACGGTCGGACATGACGTTTACCCCTCACCGCACCACCTGTTGTGAGTACTTGGGGGGAGATTTTCACCATTTTTGGTGTGGTCGGCTTTGGCCAAGACCAACGGACGGACAGTCGGACGATTGGGGAACCGCGCTCCTTCGGAACACGAAGGCATCCCCGTCAAGAGAATTTATTTTTATTTTGTCTGTATTAGACCGTAATAGGTAATACGATGTAGGCCTTACAGACTTTGTACAGATTTTTGCTATTGCGTAATAGGTACTGGTAACTATCCGCTATGTGATAAACACGTCCGTTCACTGCGAATGATCAGCAACGAAATTCTCTTGTTCCTCTGGCACAGATCGCAGGTTGCAATATATCCCCTCACCATGCGATTCATATTCCTCCAGATGTACCTTTGTTTCAATCTCAGCATTGTCTTCCTGACCCCGAAATGACCTCCACATGGTGTATCATGGTACACCTTTATCAACTCCCTCATTTGCTCCTCATCTATTACCTTAACTGGTTCATTATAGATGAGTATCTCGACGTTACCTAGGCTGCCTCTATTTACCTTTGTCTTCATACCGTCATGGGTAATCATGTTGAATATATCATCACCCTTACTGAGTGCATAACGTCTATAATTCAACTTCTCTAGTTGCGCGAGTAGCTTCTCCAAAATATTATCTAAATAACAAGGATTGTCACTACAACACACTATTGTTTCATTTAACTCGTTGTTGTTTTCTATCTGTATCTCCTTCGAATACTTCCTATCCAAGACAAACGTCAATTTTCTTGCACGTTTTATGTCTTTCTTTGATGTGCACTCCCACATTATGAGCTTTTCAGCTGCAGTGGAACATGTCTTTCTATCCTCTTTTCCATTCTCGTTTTCGTTTTTATCTCTACAGCCCGTCGTCTTGTTTTTCATGCTTCTTGTGAGCACTAATGTCCTTTTTGTCATTTCGTCTATCTCGGTCGGAATCATGTCCCTCAACAAGTCGGAATCAATTTGTATCCTGGAAAGTGCGTCTGCGTTAGTATTTTTCGAGCCTTTCTTATACCTGATTTCAAAGTCATAGTCAGCTAATTCTAAACGAATTCTCGTAAGTTTTGAACTTTTATTCTTATGTGAAAATAGTGCTACGAGTGGCCTATGGTCAGTTACGACAATAAATCTCCTGCCATACAAATACGGATGAAAGAATTGTATACCCCAGTATATACCCAACAGTTCCTTCTCAATAACAGGTTTGTTGCGCTCATGTTTGTCCAAAGATCGGCTCGCGTACGAAATTGGTCTGTCGTCCCCAATCTCCCCTTGTGACAGCACAGCTCCTAAAGCGAAGTCTGATGCGTCGGTTGTCAATACAAAAGGTTTATCAAAATCGGGATATTGCAGGATCGGTGGACTCACCAACTTCTCCTTTAGAGTCTCAAAAGACGTCTGGCATTCGGCGGTCCATTCAAATTTCTGACCCCTTTTTTTACCAGTTTGTTCAAACACTCTGCAATTCCTGCAAAATTCTCTATAAACCTTCTATAGTAATTACAAAATGCCACGAATTGTCTCACTTCGTCGGCGTTTTTCGGAACTGGGTATTTCGTTATCGCCTCATACTTTCCCGGGTCCGGTCGTATCCCATTCGCTGTTATCAAGTGGCCTAAATAAACCACCTCAGGGCTGAGGAAACAACATTTTCCTGCATTAAGTTTGTACTTTTGCAACCTTCACCAGATTTACGTTATGATGATTCAGACTACATCCAAAAACTATAATATCGTCCACGTATAAGAAGGCCTCAGACTCTAAACCCGATAATGCTATTGTCAACATGCGTTGAAAACTATTTGGAAATGACCATCCGGGGTCGAAAAGGCAGTGTATGGTCTGGACTGCTCATCCAACTCTATCTGATGGAATGAACTAGTCATATCCAGAGTTGAAAAATATTTGGCCCTTCCCAATTTATCCAAAATGTCCTCCAGCCGAGTCAAAGGAAATTTGTCATTAACTATTTTATCATTCAATTTCCTGTAGTCAACAACTAGTCTCCATTTACTTAAATCCGTCTGTCCTTTCTTCGGGACCAGAAGTAACGGCGCATTATACGGGCTAACAGATGGTTCCACAATTCTGCTTTTTACTAAATTCTAAATCTGTAATTTTTCATATATACCGGAGTACTGTCATGCAGCTGTATCGACTGCTTGTAGAAGTTGTTAGTTGTTAAATCCTCTCCATCCAAGTGGAATACCGATTGATATTCATATAGAATATGTATATGCTCCTCCCTATGCATGTTACTTAGGTTATCCAAGGTAAATTTCTTCAACAGTTCCTTAAATCTTTCCTCATTATGTTCATCCCTAACGCTATCTTCACTAACCTGTATCACATCATACATCCTCAACGGAATTGTCTCAATCCTCAGGTTCTCTACGTGCGTAACCTTGTCTGTCACATTCAGCATCCGTATATGCTGATTCCCATCCCCGGGAACTATAACATTCGCCAAATATACACCCTCCGTGATTTCCCTATTGAGTACTACACTGTCCTCGATTGGTCCCATGTCGAATGGTAAAATCACCTCACTTCTTGGTGGGATCATAATCTGATTAATCCTGAAAGCATTGTCACTGATCGGAAGGGTTATGATGCCATTATTCAATACAAATGTCAACACATAATTCTCATAATCTATGTTGCACCCGAATCTGGAGAAAAAATCCCTTCCGATAATGCCGTCAGTACTTATCGGAAAATCGTCACTCACCATCTGTACCTTGTGTTCCATCGTTTCCTCCCCGAACCTCATCCGCAGATTCGTCGAACCCAAAGATCTTATCACGCCATCCGAGACTCCTGTGAAGTTGCAGTAGTCAACCGGATCCCTCTCATAACCACCCAGGAGCCCCTCCTTATACAGAGAGATATCCCCTCCAGTGTCAATCAGATCCTAATAATCAATTCCTAATAATCACATCCCCTCCTCCGGAGATCTCTGATGCACGATCTCCGGATCCTGGAAGTTTCCCTGGTCCTGAACCTGATGTATGTTTCTATTACCTCCGTGGGAATCACGATTCTCACGTCTATTTGCAAATCTATTGCCGCCCGTCGTGTTCGAATTATAGACTGAACGACATACCCTAGCGTAATGATTAAGTTTCCTACACTTCCTACATGTCTGTCCAAAGGCTGGACATCTGGCGCCATGCTCCAGGCCACACTTTCCACATTTATGGTTATTTCCATAGTTGCCCTGGTTTGGCTGTGCCTTCTGGACGAATACCTGATTCTGCTTGGCCCTGGCATCTATCCTCTCTGCAATTTGTACCGCCTCAGTGAATGTAGTAACCTGACTTGCATCGATAGTCGAGACTATCTGCTGATCCGTCAAACCATTAATAAAAGAATTAAAAGCTATATAGCAGCTTCCCCTTCCTCGGATACCTGTAATTCAGTTAGCTCGGTAATCAAATCGTCTATTCTACCCACGAAGCGTCCTACATCATTGTCCCGCTGAACGATCTTGCTGAGTTCATTCAAAATCGTATTACAACCCCTTTGTGACCTGTATGACTGTTTAAGCTTCTCCACTAGTCCGCCAATATTCTCTGGTTTGCCTAATTGTTTTATCCTGCTCTGGATTTTTACCTCCAGCCTTGAATTAAACACAAATTCAAAAAAAGCATCCTTCTTTGATGTAGGTATCGTTGATTCCACTAAACTCAAATTGGAAATAAAAGGTGCTAAATCCTCTCTTCTTCCCGAAAAGATGGGGATTAACTTACTAATCGTAGACAATTCTGATAAGTCTAGGTTCTCCATTATTATTCCCTTCCTTTTACTTATATTAAGTTTTCTTAGTCTGTGCTCTTCCAACGTTTCCAAAAACTCCTCCTTCAACTGAACAAAATCCTTCAATTCCTCTTCTTGTCCCCCAAGTGCCTTAATTTTCTCTTCTATTTTGTTTAGTTCGCCTGTCTTCTCAGTAATTGTTTCCTCCGTATAAGATTTCCATACTGATTTTTTTGCATTCGATAAAAGGGTTCTAAGTTCACTAATTGGAATGTCCATAATTTTTCTTATTATACATTTATTAGTCTTTTTTTCATTCTTCCTCTTTTTCTTTTTTTTATTACAACTTACTTAATACATCATTGACTCTATTAAACAAATTTTCTAAATTGCTGAACAAATATTTAACAAAGAACAATATACTTAATATTAGTACTAAGATTGTTGTAACCATACATAGACTTGGGTGCCTAATAATGCATTCCCAAGTTATTCTAGAAAAACGTTCCATACAAATTATTTAATTGTTCAATTATATCTTAAGTAAAATTTGCCACGAGCGAAATCGCTTACTGGCCCTAAGAGTGCTGATCTCAATCGCACTTCTTGTACAAGCTATATATATTTTTTATATTAATTTGTATTTTTCTTTTCCTGGTGCTGCTTCAACAGGAACTCTACATCCGCCAGCTGGTCCCACAGTTCACAGGAGCGTTTCCAGGGAGTGTTCTTGTTGATCTCTTTTATCAAACGCTGCAACAGCGCCTTCTCCCTCATCAATTTCTGGATCCTGCCACCTCGCCTGGTCTTCTGGTGTACCGGGGGAACTTCAGGTGCTGCTACGACCTTAGCCTGGATCTTCGTCCTTCTTTTGTATTCTTCAATTGTCAGAGGTTTCGGCCCCAACTCTATGGTATGTCTTTGCGACATTAGGTCCTGCTTAGTTCGGCAGGATTTTGCAGTTAAGCATTTAGTCCCTTTTTTTCGCCTTTGCAGTTAAGCAAGCAATTTAGGGCTGTGCAATCAAGCACTAAGCACTAAGATTATTTCATTTTCCAGTCCACTCTAAGACTGCCTTTATTTCTAAAATTGTTGCTCTTATATATCTAACATGAGAATCTTACATTATAGTGTAGTGAAGACTTTTCTAAAGTCTCTCACTCTAACTTACAATCTATGACATGTCGCATACACCCGCCTTTCTCATTGGGTGTTCTTCATTTATTGTTTTACCCCTTAATCCACTCTTCTCTCGCATTCGTGTATCGATTCATAACATATACCCAAATGTCAATGCACCAATACCCGAAGTAGAACAAATGTATTTCCCCTACATTTTCTGGTTCATTGATCCATTCTCGACATTCAGAGTATCAATGCAACTAGAACATTACTCGTGCCACAATCACACACACATACATGATCATATGGAGCGGAGTTCTTTGTTGTGATATTACTTCATATACACCACACAGCAAACCGCACCAAGTGTATGCATGGAGAAAAAGTGTCCGTTTGCATTTGACAATGTTTCATGGTTGCGCTATGTTATGCATACACTACAATCGGGTCTCAAGGAACCTCTCGGTTCAAACATTAGGGCTATGAGACCTAAGACATTGGTGGAATCTCTATCTTTTTGTATTCAGGAACAAAACATCTATTATTCCAAGAAGTCTCTAACTAACACATATTCGGGGGCTCAACAAAATATTAGGCAGGTTTCACGAAATTATTCTCCTATACTAACACCTCAACCGATATTAAGGAATGCGAATAAAATGGTGCAGTCATTTCCCAGACAACCTTACGCATATATACCACCTAATCAGACTAACATGGCTAGGTACCGAAAACCAACAAATAACAATCAGAAGACACAAATTGGTACACCAATGAACACATTCGGACAGAGTAGACCCATTAATACGGATCAAAGGATTTTTCCACCTAACGGATCTGGACAAAACAGACAAACAAACAATAACCCAAACTTCGGACTACAACAATATCGCCCACAAAATTTGCCACCACCCGAACCAATGGACGTCAGCTCAGGTTATACTTACTTAAGAAAACCTACAGGCATACAGACACATAGAACTACAAACACATACAAACCACAGGAAATGAATAACATTGATATAGCACATACACCATATACATACTTGGACGGTTATCATTATTGTTCAAAGGTGACACCGCACTTTTGAACATCAGTGTGAAACTTCCACTACTGCGCGGCATTATATGTGTAGGTGTATAAATGCAAATGCATTTATATGCCCATACATGCATAACCTATGCATCACTCTAAAGCACCCATGCACTCATCACTCATTACATGCACTCATTACTCTAATTTCCCTTTTGCTTATTTGTTTGTTTACTTGTCGCTTGCCATCTGTAGCTTAACGAAAGTCGTTAAGTGAGCTTAGAAGAGATAGATGGCAAGCACAAGTAATTAGTCTTTTACCGATCCTTTAACTAAACTCGTGCGCCTCTCCCCCGTGATAAAGTGAATTGTGCCAAATAATATATAAGTGTTAACAATTGAAAGTGTTTCCTTAACTAAAAATCAAGAACCATAGAGAACAAAAACGACCCAAGTTTGTACATTTAAATGAAATGAATTTGTGAATAAATTGAAAACAGAGTTAGTTAAACATACGCCACTTACATTTACACACACACTCATGTACATATTTTACACAAATCGAAAAGAAATATTGAATTACAATAAAACCCTAGAAATCGAAATTTAAATTTTAACCAAGTGGAATTTTAATTTTGGAAGGCAACAAAACGCCAGAGCGCTAAACATTTGGTCCTATGCGAACCGGATAAAAAGTGTGTTTTTTTAAATTATTAAAAAACAAAATCAAGTGTTGTGTGAAATTAAAATAAATTATATAAAACAAATTTCGGTACGGTACGCGAAAACTTAATATTGAAAAACAACAAGAAAAAAGTGACCCAACAAAAAGTGACCCACAAAACCAGTGACCCAAAGTGACCCAACACAAGCCAGCAACACAAGACCCCTTGGAAACACAACCCAACAACATCACGCTTGAACCCCTAGAAGGAAGGAAGGAAGAGCCAGCGACCAACGCCAACGCCAACAACAGGTACCCCAAGTACATAAAAGGATCAACGTGAGTACCCAAAATTTGTGCAGGTAGCGTTGTTACATAGGGTGCCAAAACCATTTTTTTTCGAACTCCGCCATATTGCTATATGAAGGAGATTTTGGCGGGTCTGGCCCTATGTACGACGCTGGCTTGGTTTTTGCCTTTTACATATATACAAAAATAACTGAACACTTAACTGCAGTTAGCTTGCACTTATATACATATACTTATATACTTTGATATACATACTTACATAAGTGCAGTTAGCTTGCAGTTACATACCTACACATTGCTACACATATATACCCTTTACATATATACTAACCTATTGCATAACCTACATGCATTCTAACCTATGAAAGTTTTTTGACGATTTTTTCGGTAACAACGCGCGACTTTACTGTTTTCTAGTTTTCGAAACTTTAGGAAAATAGCGACCCAACCTTTTTGAAAACCCTTCGATAATTTGTTCAAATAATTTATTACGCATCCTGATGAATTTTTCTGAAAGCCAGCGGCTAGTCGAGTCGATTTATGCCATCAAGTTATTTTTAAGATAAGAATATTAAGATAAGAGTATTAAGATACGATTATTAAGATAAGTTTATTAAGATTTCGGACGCGCGGACGGACACCCATTGACTTATTCCGAAAACCTCAGCAAGAATTCCAGATAATTTTGTGCTGAATAACGCGTGGACGGACAACTTTCTTGCGAAACAAAAGAGCGAAAATTTCTTGAATTTTTTCGGCTGCTTTAATCGCGGTTATATTTATTAAGCTTACTTTTATTCTTATTACTATTATTATTAGCTGCTTAAAAGGAAAAAAAGGAAAGATTTTTATTGGCTCGACTCATCCGCTGACTGGCTTGAGAACCCTACAAATTACTTCGTGATTTTTGGGTACTTTAAACATCAAGTTTGCAACTTAGAGAAAAAAATATTTTTTTTGCCTTCTTTATATGCGATTTTCTGAGGGATAAATCGACCGTATGATATTAGCTGATGCTTTGGAGACGCTAAAATCAATCCAAATCAATAAATTAAAAAGAAAAAATAAATTTATTTTTTTTTGCTTTAGAAAATACGTGTTCCAACTTTTTGAACGACCCTCGTATTGCTTTAGATTCAATAGAAAAACCCTTTTGAAAAATGTCAAAAAATTTACGATTTTTTAATCTCTATTGCCATTAATATGTGTGGTTTGTGCTACAAATCAGCATTACTGTAGTTTCCAACCGATTTAACGCGAAAATCTTGATATATTTGATAAAAAAGTTCCTGTGCCGACACTTTCAACTCGACCCCTCGTACCCATTAAAACAACAACAACACCAGTCTATGTACATCGATGCATATGAGACCATAGGTAGCGGATTTTTTTTTCGTTGGTTTCTCGTTGTCTTTTCATTCGTTTTCACTTCTTGCCTTGATTAGGGAACCCAAAGGTTAATGTACCACTGGATTTTTTTGTGAAATAGAAAAAAAGGGAGAAGTAGGAAAACATAATTTCAGCCGTAAAGAAAGGAATGAAAGAACATATGGTTTGATGGTTGATGGGATCGGACGGACATTTCGGAAAAGCTAAACAGAACTAACACAATAATTTACACTTATTGAAATTTATTTTTATTTTTGCAAATTACACTTTACAACGAAAAAATAATTTGCTCAAAAATTTATTAAGTGCTAATTTTTGGAAATTACACTTTACTACGAAAAATAAATTTGACTCGAAAATTTATTAAGTGCTAATTTTTGGAAATTACACTTTACTACGAAAAATAAATTTGCTCGAAAAATTTATTAAGTGCTAATTTTTGGAAATTACACTTTACTACGAAAAATAAATTTGCTCAGAAATTTATTAAGTGCTAATTTTTGGAAATTACACTTTACTACGAAAAATAAATTTGCTCAGAAATTTATTAAGTGCTAATTTTTGGAAATTACACTTTGCTACGAAAAATAAATTTGCTCGAAAAATTTATTAAGTGCTAATTTTTGGAAATTACACTTTACTACGAAAAATAAATTTGCTCGAAAAATTTATTAAGTGCTAATTTTTGGAAATTACACTTTACTACGAAAAATAAATTTGCTTAGAAATTTATTAAGTGCTAATTTTTGGAAATTACACTTTACTACGAAAAATAAATTTGCTTAGAAATTTATTAAGTGCTAATTTTTGGAAATTACACTTTACTACGAAAAATAAATTTGCTCAGAAATTTATTAAGTGCTAATTTTTGGAAATTACACTTTACTACGAAAAATAAATTTGCTCAGAAATTTATTAAGTGCTAATTTTTGGGAAATTACACTTTACTACAAAAAATAAATTTGCACAAAAATTTATTAAGTGCTAATTTTTGGAAATTACACTTTACTACGACAAATAAATTTGCTTAGAAATTTATTAAGTGCTAATTTTTGGAAATTACACTTTACTACGAAAAATAAATTTGCTTAGAAATTTATTAAGTGCTAATTTTTGGAAATTACACTTTGCTACGAAAAATAAATTTGCACTTTACTACGACAAATAAATTTGCTTAGAAATTTATTAAGTGCTAATTTTTGGAAATTACACTTTACTACGAAAAATAAATTTGCTCAGAAATTTATTAAGTGTTAATTTTTGGAAATTACACTTTACTACGACAAATAAATTTGCTTAGAAATTTATTAAGTGCTAATTTTTGGAAATTACACTTTACTACGAAAAATAAATTTGCTTAGAAATTTATTAAGTGCTAATTTTTGGAAATTACACTTTGCTACGAAAAATAAATTTGCACTTTACTACGACAAATAAATTTGCTTAGAAATTTATTAAGTGCTAATTTTTGGAAATTACACTTCACTACGAAAAATAAATTTGCTCAGAAATTTATTAAGTGCTAATTTTTGGAAATTACACTTTACTACGAAAAATAAATTTGCTCAGAAATTTATTAAGTGCTAATTTTTGGAAATTACACTTTACTACGAAAAATAAATTTGCTCAGAAATTTATTAAGTGCTAATTTTTGGAAATTACACTTTACTACGAAAAATAAATTTGCTTAGAAATTTATTAAGTGCTAATTTTTGGAAATTACACTTTACTACGAAAAATAAATTTGCTTAGAAATTTATTAAGTGCTAATTTTTGGAAATTACACTTTACTACGAAAAATAAATTTGCTCAGAAATTTATTAAGTGCTAATTTTTGGAAATTACACTTTACTACGAAAAATAAATTTGCTCAGAAATTTATTAAGTGCTAATTTTTGGGAAATTACACTTTACTACGAAAAACAAATTTGCTCAGAAATCTATTAAGTGCTAATTTCTTGGAAATTGTTTTTTTTTGAAAAAACAATTTCTTACAGTTTGTTGTTTTGTTTGTTATAATTTTGCAAAAAAACACTTTCCTACAAAATTTGTTTTTTGATTTGATTGAATTTTTTCTGATAGAAGAATCGCTTTTCTACGGGTTTTTTTGTTTTGTTAAAGAAGAGTTGATTGGTAATTTTTTGAGAGTACACTAGCCGACAAAGAATTACTTTCGTCCAAAGTTTTATTTATATAATTTTTTTTTCAAAAGACCCAAGTCTATAAAAATTATTATCGCTAAAATTTCTTACTGTTCGCACAAACGACACAAGTTCAAAAATAAACTGCCATTATATATATCTATTCGTGAAAAAAACAGTCGGACTGTAAAAGATTGGCCCCATTCAACAAATAATTAGCTTTTTTCTGAAATTATTTTGCAAATATTGGCAAAGTAAGTTTTTACAGAAATTGTCAAAAGAAAAGCTCAATTTTAAAAGTTTCTTGAAATTTTAGCCAGTTTAAAATTTGACAAAGAAAATATTTAAGAAGGAGGAAATATGGATAAAGTTTTACGTGATAAATTTGTAAATTGCGTAAATGACCTGATAGACTTTGAGAGTGGTTACTCTGCTACTAGCACCGATGATAATATTCACTCATTAGAAGTGACACGTGTAGAATTGAACTCTGTTTGGGATCAAGTGAAAAGGGCCTATTTAGATTGTAGAGACCGTGTTCCCGAAAAAGATGAGGCCCATTATAAAGAGGCATTAGAGACATACAAACGATGTTTAAGCGCAGTAAATGGAGAAATTTTAGCACTAACCGACGAAAGGCAGCAGGAAAAATTCGAACGTGAATCGGAGACCCGAAAGAAGGAAACAGTTGAGCCAAACAACCATCTATCGTTACGTTTACCACCATGCGACACCGACACATTTCATGGAGGATACAGCGCTTGGCCTACTTTTCGGGATTTGTTTTCGGCCTTGTACAGAAATAATTCTAGACTTAGTAAAGTAGAAAAACTTTTCCATCTAAAACAAAAAACCGCGGGGGAGGCACGGGAAATTATTAGTAACGTACCACTAACAAATGAAGGTTTTGATCTAGCATGGAAAAACTTAGAAAACAGATACGAGAATAAACGAATGCAAGTTAACGAACAGCTAAAGACTCTACTTAGTTTACCACCAGTTTCGGCAGATTCAGGATCTTCGATCCAGAAACTTCAACGCACTATTGATGGTTGCGTTCAGACACTAGAAACACTCAAGGTAGATGTAAAGGGGTGGGACCCAATTTTAGTTTACCTTACTTCTACGAAACTGCCGAGAAATTTCTTAGAAGAATTTGAAAACGGTTTGGAAGACTGTTCCATACTACCGTCTTGGAAAGATTTGAATGAATTTTTGACACACAAGTTCAAAACTTTAGAATCTGTAGGAAATATTAAGCCCCATTTCTCCAAAAATAATCAGCCTAGACCCGATTATAGTAGGAAGGAAAATAGGGTTAAGTCATTTCAAACTAATGTTGCGCAACAGACTCAAAGTTCGCAAAGAAGATTCAACAATAGCAACAGATTTAGCACATCTACGCAACCTAGTAGTCGTACAAATGGACCGAGTTGCCAAATTTGTAAGGCAAACCATTTGTTACGTAATTGTCCACAATTCCTTGAGAAAAACGTGAATGATCGCATTCACTTAGTAAAACTTCACAATCTTTGTTACAACTGCATCACTTCGGATCATGTTGTAAGAGATTGTAAGAGTCGTTTCACGTGTAGGGAATGTAATCAAAGACATCACACTTTATTACATAAGGGTAACGAGGCCCGACCTACAAATTCACAACCGGTTAGAGATGACGTACGACCTAGTACCAGTGCGGCAGCTCTAACCACCCTAGTACAATCCACTCCTAGTTTACAGTCCACACCTAGTTTTCAAACTCCTAGTATAACGACTCTAACTCTCAAGGAAAATTCACAACTTAGCCAGCAGCAATCGAAAGAAACACTACTCTTCACAGCGATTGTTCAAATTGAATCTAGAGGGCAGCGATATGACGCACGAGCGATTATCGACCCTGGATCTCAATCAACATTTATTTCAGAGAAGATTACAAACCAATTGAAGCTTCCAACTAGGAAAAATCTTGTTCATGTTACCGGTTTAAGTGAAACCGTTTCAGAAACTTCAACAAAAGCTTGTATTTTTAACCTTTGTTCTCGTACAAACCCTAGTTTTGAATTAGAAGTTTGGGCACCCGTTTTGAAGTCCCTTCCTTCTAATTTGCCGTCGCGCACCCTAGATAAAAATCAACATAGAGAAACAACTCAACTCGAGTTAGCAGATCCTCGTTTTTACGAAAGCCGACCCATAGATCTTCTGATAGGTTTAGACATAGGACCCTTAATTTACACAGTAGGAGCTCCAATGAAATCTATAGGATCTTTACTAGCGCAAAGCACCGTTTTTGGCTGGATAGTGGGCGGACCCCTTGAAAAATCAAACACAAATGATAGGAAAATTTCACTTTACAATACAGTTTCGATAGAGAAAATTCTCACACGTTTTTGGGAGGTGGAGGAGACCCCAAAAAAAGTTTTGAGGTCAGCAGAAGACACCTTTTGCGAAACAAATTTCAAAAATACAACGCGAAGAAATGAAGATGGACGATATATTGTCACGATGCCGTTCAAATCTTGTGCTGAACTTGGAGCATCTCGAAATATCGCAATGGCGCAATTCTATCGAATGGAAAGAAAGTTGCAAAAAACGCCCGAAATCAAATCTCAATACGACGCAGCGATAATGGAATATTTGGAACTTGGACACATGCGGAAACTGAGACCCCAGGAAATCGAGAAGACCTCTCACTACTATTTGCCACATCATGCAGTTATTAAACCAGATAGGGTTACTACTAAACTTAGGGTAGTTTTCAATGCGTCAAGTCCCACATCAAATAGGAAAAGTCTTAATGACATTTTACATCCAGGGCCAATACTTCAACAGGATTTAGTATTGCAGATTTTAAAATGGAGGTTTTTTAGATATGTATTCAACGCGGACGTTACCAAAATGTATCGTCAAATACAAATCGACCCAAGTCAGGCCCCATTTCAAAGAATTCTTTTTAGAAGATCAGCAAATGACCCAGTTGAAGACTTTGAACTTTCGACAGTCACTTTCGGAATTAATTGCGCCCCATTTCTAGCTCTTAGGACCCTAATTCAATTGGCAGAAGATGTTAAAGAAACATACCCATTAGGTTCGGAAATTATAAAACAAAATTTATATGTCGACGACGTTTTAGCTGGAGGTCACACTGTAGAAGAATCCCTTAAGTCTATGAAAGAATTAGTAGCAGCCATGGACTCAGCAGGTTTTGAATTGAGAAAATGGAGTTCAAACGACCCCAATCTACTTCGCGATCTGCCACCTGACTCACTCTTGCCGGTCAATTGGTTGGATATTTCGGAAGGAACTTCAACGAAGACTCTAGGTATCCGATGGAACATTTCGGCTGATAACTTTACGTTCACATCACCACCCACGGAAGAAAGGGAATTATGCACCAAACGAGAAGTCCTTTCAACAATTGCCAAATTTTTCGACCCATGTGGATGGCTGGCTCCAGTAATCATCGTAGCGAAACTTATTATGCAGCAAGTCTGGCTGGATAAAGTAGATTGGGACGACGCGTTGAAGCCCATCACTCGAATGAATTGGAAGAATTTCATAAAAAATTGTCCTTCAATAGATTCAGTTTCAGTACCTAGGTGGATCAGATTCAAACCCTCAAGTAAAATTGAAGTACATGGTTTTTGTGACGCTTCAGAAAGCGCTTACGCCGCGACTCTTTATGTTAGAGTAGAACATTTAGATCAAACAGTCGACACGTTTCTTTTGGCAGCGAAAACTCGAGTAGCACCCATCAAAAAAATATCTCTGCCTAGATTAGAATTATGCGGAGCCGTTCTCTTAGCAAAATTAGAGTAGAACATTTAGATCAAACAGTCGACACGTTTCTTTTGGCAGCGAAAACTCGAGTAGCACCCATCAAAAAAATATCTCTGCCTAGATTAGAATTATGCGGAGCCGTTCTCTTAGCAAAATTAACCACAGCGGTGGTTCCCAACTTACAAATTGAAAATATTTCAACTCACTTTTGGACTGACTCAACAATTGTGTTAGCATGGCTCAAGAAACCCCCTTGTTCATGGAGTGCCTTTGTAGGAAATAGAATTTCAGATATTTTAGATAACGTAGGCAACGAAAATTGGAAGCACATAGATTCAGAAAGCAACCCAGCTGATGTAGCCAGTCGAGGATGTTCGCCAAATGATTTGCAGTCACATCATTTGTGGTGGACTGGACCCCAATGGCTGAAGTTTCCAAAAGACCGATGGCCTAGACACGACATTATGAGCGACACAGAGTTAGAAGCAAAGGCAGTTAAAGTTTTCGCGACCACAACAGTTGAAGATCCTTTGGATAGATTTTCTTCTCTATCTAGGGCATACAAAGTCTTAGCATTTGCGATTCGTTTTTGGCGAAATACCGGCGTCAATCGGACCCGACTTAGAATTTCTTCAGCAGAAATCACCCACGGTGAAATCCAAGATATCAAAGATCGTCTTATTGGTTTAACACAAAAACATTATTTCGCAGAGGAGTACTTAGCGTTAACCCAAAAGAAAAGACTCTCATCTAGTAGCAGTCTTTTATCTCTCAATCCATTCATTGATTCAAAAGGAATCATTAGGGCAAATGGCCGCCTTGTTCAGTCCCCAGCACTTACATATAACGAGCGCCATCCCATTCTTATCCCATACGAATCGAGATTAGCTCTGTTGTTAGTAGAATTTATTCACAAAATTACGATGCATGGCGGAAATCAACTCATGACTCGAGTAATCAGGTCTGAATTTTGGATATTTAAATTGAAGCCCTTAATCAAGAAGGTAATTCATAATTGTCGAACTTGTGTTTTATATAAACACCAGACTCAAACGCAAATTATGGCCTCACTTCCGCCCCAGAGAACTATGCTGACTCGGCCCTTTACCAACACAGGAGTAGATTTTGCAGGACCCTTCAACATAAAGAATTTTACAGGAAGAGCTTGTTTAATAACAAAGGGTTATGTTTGCGTCTTCGTTTGCTTTTCCACAAAAGCAATTCACTTAGAACCCACTAGTGATCTATCAACTCAATCTTTTTTAGCCGCTTTATCTCGCTTTATTGGGCGACGAGGAAGCCCAGCCAAGATCTACTCAGATAATGGGACTAATTTTGTAGGAGCAGCAGAATTAATAAGAAAAGATAGGCTAGAGTTTATGAAGAATCTGCAAAAGGACGCCACCCAGAACAATATTTATCAGAACTTAGAATGGAGCTTTATTCCTCCAGGTGCCCCTCATATGGGAGGATTATGGGAGGCGGGAGTTAAATCATTCAAAACACATCTACGAAAATTTATACCGCAAATGAATTTTACCTTTGAGGAATTCTCGACCATTTTAGCGAGAATTGAAGCCTGTCTTAATTCTCGACCCCTAAGTCCAGCCAGCGACGACCCTTCCGACTTACATCCTCTCACCCCAGCTCATTTTCTGATTGGTACTTCAATTTTGACCCCAGCTGAACCAGATGTTTCAGACGGAAACCTCACCCTAGCCAATAGATGGAAACGATTAAAAATTATCTCTCAATATTTTTGCCAAAGATGGAAAACTGAGCATTTAAATGAGCTACATCGTCGATATAAGTGGAAGTATCAAACAGAAAATGTAAAGGAAGACGATTTGATTGTAATTAAAGATGAGAGGTTGGCCCCGACTGAATGGAAATTAGGCCGTATAGAAAGAACATACCTTGGAACTGATCAAAACATTAGGGTCGTAGATATTCGGACAGCACACGGAGTAGTTAGTAGACCGATAACGAAAATCGTCAAACTATTTTCAGATTGACTAACACTCTATTTATTTGTAAAAGAACTTGGTACTCACATCTCTTCTATCCTAGATATGGTTTCTCAATTGCCTAGCCCAACCCCGAGTCGTGACTCATCCAACTCACGAAGTACCGTTATACGACACGATGTCAGCCCATATTCCCTGAAGACAGATGCTGTGGTATCCAGTACCCTACAACTTCGACCCTACTAAGACCCACCATCGCATTTCCATCAACATTATATTCTCAAGCCTTGGATCCTTGACAGGCCCAAAAACTGGATGGGGTTTTCATCCACCGGAGCCACATGAGCTGAAGTTTTAGATTAAGCTAGTTTAAGATAGAATAATCTACACTATATCACGGGGGGGGAGAATGTTCAAAGGTGACACCGCACTTTTGAACATCAGTGTGAAACTTCCACTACTGCGCGGCATTATATGTGTAGGTGTATAAATGCAAATGCATTTATATGCCCATACATGCATAACCTATGCATCACTCTAAAGCACCCATGCACTCATCACTCATTACATGCACTCATTACTCTAATTTCCCTTTTGCTTATTTGTTTGTTTACTTGTCGCTTGCCATCTGTAGCTTAACGAAAGTCGTTAAGTGAGCTTAGAAGAGATAGATGGCAAGCACAAGTAATTAGTCTTTTACCGATCCTTTAACTAAACTCGTGCGCCTCTCCCCCGTGATAAAGTGAATTGTGCCAAATAATATATAAGTGTTAACAATTGAAAGTGTTTCCTTAACTAAAAATCAAGAACCATAGAGAACAAAAACGACCCAAGTTTGTACATTTAAATGAAATGAATTTGTGAATAAATTGAAAACAGAGTTAGTTTAACATACGCCACTTACATTTACACACACACTCATGTACATATTTTACACAAATCGAAAAGAAATATTGAATTACAATAAAACCCTAGAAATCGAAATTTAAATTTTAACCAAGTGGAATTTTAATTTTGGAAGGCAACAAAACGCCAGAGCGCTAAACAATTATGATTATACACAGTATGACAATGTCCAACGGGATTATGTTTATGACCATAACGATGATGACAACTTGAACACTATTTTCCAACAAACTGACCAAACCGACCAAAACATTGAAAACATAATCGACGAGACTGGAAATTTTCAATTGAATGCCTCCCCAAATCAACCGGATACTTAGACGTTAATAAACACGGACACACGTTACCCTACATAAATATATCATCTCCTTTCGGTAGACCATTAAAATTTTTAATAGATACTGGTGCCTCTTCGTCTTTTATAAACCCGGAATTCGTGAATGCAAATGATTGCGAAACTTGCACACCAATCACAATTACTACTATTCTAAACAAACACTCATTGGATAAGAAAATTAAATTGCCCCTTTTTGTTGAATTCAAGGAAGAAGACGAAATTGAACTATTCGTATTCAGATTCCACGATTACTTCGACGGTTTGCTAGGACTTGACATTTTGAACACACTTAAGGCTAAAGTAGACTTAGGTAACAGAACACTTATTACAGACAATTCTATAATTCCACTGCAATTCAAACCTAATTTCACTTCTGAGAAAATTATTGTTCCATCCTGTTCCAAACTTATTATGAAAGTGCCAGTCGATACCCGTAACGGCGACTACGTCATGTGAAGGACCTTATTGGAACCAGATTTATTTATTTCTGAAGGCATTTACTCCTCAACGGAATGGCTTAGCCTTGTAGAAATAGTAAATGCTTCAGATCAGGAAAAAGTCGTTTATATAGAACAACCACTGAAAACTATTCCATACAATGATCAGAACTTTATTGAAGTTAATAACTTCAACATAGAATCAAATTCTGTCACTCCTAGTGACAATATCATTGAATCCATAAGAACGGAACATCTGAATAGCGAAGAGAAGAAATGTCTATTGACGCTTTGTAGAAAATTCGAAGATGTATTTTTCAAAGAAGGGGAACCCCTCACATTTTCTAACCAAATTAGGACGACAGATGATGCCCCGATTTTCACCAAGTCCTATAGATACCCGTATGTACATAAAGAGGAGGTACGGAAACAGATTGACAAAATGCTACAACAGGCCATTATAAAACCTAGCTTTTCTCCTTGGAGTGCCCCTGTATGGATCGTACCCAAGAAAAAGGACGCTAATAATGTCCGAAAGTGGAGGTTGGTCATTGATTATCGTAAACTAAACGATAAGACCATTTCCGATAAGTACCCTATTCCCAATATATCAGATATATTGGACAAACTAGGCAGGATTTGTATTTCACGACCTTAGATCTTGCCAGTGGTTTTCACCAGATAGAAATGCGTCCTAAGGACGTAGGAAAGACCGCATTTTCAGTAGACGGGGGGCATTTTGAATTTGTGAGAATGCCCTTTGGGCTCAAGAATGCCCCTTCAACATTCCAACGGATAATGGATAATGTATTGAAATATCTGATAGGCACCGTATGCCTGGTATATTTAGACGACATTATAGTCTACTCCACCTCGTTACAAGAGCACATGATTAATTTGCGGAAAGTTTTTGACAGGCTGAGAGAATCAAACTTGAAAATTCAACTGGATAAGTCGGAATTTTTACACAAGGAATGTGCATTTCTGGGACATATTGTCTCCACGGAGGGAATAAGACCAAACACAGAGAAGATTGACGCTATAAAGAAATTCCCAAAACTCAGAAAGAAATAAAATCATTTCTAGGACTGCTAGGATACTACAGGAAATTTATTCAGGACTTCTCAAAATTGACAAAACCCCTGACAGTGTTTAAAGAAGGGCAGGAAAGTAATTATCGACGACCGATACCTACGGACGTTTGAGACATGCAAGAATCTACTGATGAACGACCCATTACTCCAACATCCGGATTTTTCTAGACCCTTCAACCTAACTACCGATGCGCGTGATTTTGCTCTAGGAGCAATTCTTTCTCAAGGTCCGATTGGCAGCGATAGACCAGTATGTTATGTCAGTCGTACGCTAACCGACAGTGAAATTAATTATTCGACAATCGAGAAGGAACTTCTGGCCATTGTCTGGGCCACAAGGTATTTTAGACCATATCTATTTGGACATAAATTTAATATTATAACCGACCACAGACCACTAACCTGGATTATGAGCATTAAAGAGCCTAATTCGAAATTAGTTCGATGGAGGCTCAAACTTGAGGAATTTGACTATGAGATAGTTTATAAAAAGGGAAAACTTAATATGAATGCCGATGCTTTAAGTCGCATAAAAATAGATAATCTCACTCGTGATAATAGGGAGATTAATATAATGAATTTTTATTTATTTTATTTTTGAAAGAAATGATATCCTAGCACAACAAGAAATAATTCTTATAAATGATAGTGCTAGTTACATAAGGTTAACAATTTTACAAAGAAAATTATTATTATTATTACAATTATTGACATTATTACGTTTATATTTTATGACTAACTAAAGTATTTTTTAAGCTCCTTTTTAAATTGAAAAGCGTTGCAAATAGCTTGAATAGCTCTTGGTAGGTTGTTCCAAAGACGAATTGTGCAAATGAAGAAGTGTTTTTCAGACATTGATGTTTTATATCTCAGTTGGATTATGATGACACCACGATTCGATCGGCCAAACACAAGTTTATTGTATAGGTAGGAAGGTTCTTTAGTGTATATTACTTTGTGCAATTTTATAAGACATTTCAATTTTAAATAATTTTTCAGGCTCATATTGAATATTTTGTATGTACAATTAGAGATACTGTCAAAACGTTTTTTATTAAAGATATATCTGGCGATGCTGTTAAAAGCTGTATTCAATTTCGCAAATTCCGTACTGTTACAGTTGGCGAATAGCTCACAACCATACATCAAGACTGGAATTAAGTATGTTTTAGCCAAGAGCATGCGAATATGTACTGGAGTTGATGATTGAACAGCCCATAGGCTACGTAGCATCCCATAAACTTTTCCAATGGCACTGCTAATGTGGTTGCTCCAAGATAGGGTTTCGTTAAATACTACACCAAGATTCGCAGCAGATTGAACAATTTCAATTTGGGAATTGCTAATATTAACGTTAAAGTTGCTCCATTCTCTGCAAATAGTTTTCTGGCGGGTTATTACCAAGCATTTCGATTTGGAAGGGTTAATGTGCAGACTATTGTTGGATGCCCACTGTTCCACGCGGTTTAGGTCATTATTTATTTTTCCGATGCAAGATTGTATTTCATTGACATGACAGCTTAAATAGACCTGTACATCGTCCGCATATAAGTGCACCTCACTATTCAGGAGATCATTCGGTAAGTCGTTTATATATATACAGAATAACAATGGACCCAAAAATTGAGCCCTGTGGAACTCCTTTGTTTGTTGTTAGTGCATTAGAAGACTGGTCATTGCAGCATACAATTTGTGAGCGGTTAGCAAGGTAATTTGAAATCAGTTTACCTGCGGAATTTGAGAAGTTGAATAACTTATTCAGTTTAGTAATCAGGATCTTATGGTTCACATTGTCAAATGCCTTGCTGTGATCAAGTAACACGAGAAATGATACCATGTTTTCATCCAGTGTCTCTCTGATGTATTCGGTAACATCTATTAATGCGGTTACACAGCTTCTCTTTGATCGAAATCCAGATTGTCTTTCCGTTAGTAGGTTGTATTTATGTAAGTATTCATTAATTTGACTGTAGATTATATTTTCCAGAACCTTCGAAACAAACGATAGTATGGCAATTGGTCGAAAATCGTTGTTCGATTTTGGAAGGGGTATGATTTTGGCATGTTTCCATGAGTTTGGAAATGTAGATTTTGTGAGAGTGGTGTTAAAAATATGCATGAAGTAGGGTAACATATGAGGTAATATTATTTTTATGAATTTTGGGTGTAAATTATCCAACCCCATAGCATTTGATTTCATAGCTCTGAAACTATTTAATGTTTCAGTGAGATTGACACATTTAAAATAAAACATATCATCAATCAAAATATTGCTGTAGGAAGCATATATATTAGATGTTGTATCAATAGATCTATCTGCATTATCGTATCCCACGAAACGCTTGTTTAATTCGTTGACATCAACATCAGTTAAAACATCAATTTTCTTCCGTCCGATACCAATGTCTTTTATAATTCTCCACATAGAACCACTATCTACGGCTGAAGAAAATTTTCTTCGAAAGAATGCTGATTTGGCAGATGATATCATTTTGCTCACTTTTCTTCTTGCATGCTTAAAGTGATTGTATAGAGTTGGTGTCCTGTATCTTTTCCATCTTCTGTGTAATTCATCTCTCTCAGTAATACAGCGTTTTATTACATTGGTAAACCATGGTGGTTGTTTCGGTTCAACTAATTTGCACTTTACTGGGACACAGGAGTCAAACATGTTTTGTATATTTGCTTCCATAAACAATACTTGGTCGTCGACAGATTCAAGGCTGTAGATATGATACCATGGAGTAACTTGTAGTAGTTGAGCCAGCGAATTAAAATCAATATTTTTAAAATCTCGATAGACTATTTGGTTAGGAACGTCATTTACACACGTATCAAATATTAAGAAAATGAGATCGTGTTTTGAAAACGCTGAAGCCGTCAATTGATCATATAGCAGAACCTTTCCAGGTTCGTTGACAAAAAATGCATCAAGAAGACTACTTTTAAATCTTGAAAAGTGAGTTGGGATGTGTGTGTTTACTGCATGGAGTCCAATTGAAAGCATTGCATCCGAAAGAGTATTATTAATCAATAGATCGCTATTAAAATCACCCGATATTATAATTTCATTGTACTCAGTACATATATTTTCTATTGAATTAGTTACGAGATTTACTGGTGTGCGATTACTTGGTCGGTATACAACTCCAACTAAAATTTTACCGCCTCCTACTTTGACTTCATGGAATAAATATTCATTCGGACTAGTGTTGTCAGATTTAAGTTTTAAATTGCATTTTATTCCACTCTTTACGTACATACAGACACCACCAGCATGTGTTTGCCTGTCAGCTCTATAAAGTTTGAAGCCAGGCAGTTGGTATATTTCGTCGCATATACGAGGATCAAACCAAGTCTCAGAAACACATATAATGTCAATCCCCGATGAAGTGAAAATGTACCGCATCTCGTCCATTTTATTGTTCAGACTTTGGGCATTTAAGTGGACAACACTAAGACCAGGATTTTGCTTTGAAAAAATTCTTAGCATACAATAAATATTGTCTTTGGAACTGAAGCCATTATCACAGATCATTAATCACAGATGAGATATTGCAACGCAGTAGAGACTTTAGGATGTGGCATAGGAAAAAATTTATGGAGCATTCTGACTTAATATAATATTTTAGACAAATTTTAACATAAATAAGCATATATAAAAATGTAAAAAGGAAAGTATAAGTAATATGATAAGTCAAAGATTTATTTGGGAACAAAGTTGGTATTATTTTGTGTTGTTTGCATTTCCTTATCGGGAAGAAAAAACTTGCTTAGTTGTTCCAACGACTCGATGCGCAAACCAGGATCGGAACTAGCACATTTTACATAGACGAACCCGCGTAATGTAAATGTGGTTGAAATCTTGTTCTGTTTTTTTAATTTTAGAGCAGATTGCAGAATTCTGTAGTTGGTGCTGGTGAGATCTTCATTCACAAAGATTCGTTGTCCTGAATCAAATCCACACAGGTTTAATGTTAATTGAGACTTTGTTGTTTTCTTGAACTGCGATAATGCTTTTAAGATCACATTTCTGTCTTGGGGTGTAAATAATTTTACCATGACTGTACCGTCCATTTGATTTTTATTTTTAGTGAACACGCGTTGGATAGATTTAATATGCGGAGTTGGAATTTTTAGAGAATTACACAAATATGAAAATGTATTGTGTAAGCTCTCATTTTCACAAAAGGGAATTCCGAAAATACGAAGATTAGTAGATACTTTTAAATTTTCTTGGTGGGTTAATTTTGTCTTTATTTTATCAATTTCGTTCTTAATCTCTGTTAATTCAGGAATATTAAGTTCTACTTTAGTTACCCTTTCATCTAGATCGAGTACCCTATTCGTTATTTCGGTTATTTTCTTTTCCACATCTGTCATTGCTTCACTGATGCTTTTCTTCACACACTCTTCTATTTTATTAATCATTATTTCGTTTTGTTTGGCATATTTGAGTTCAATTAGTTGAATTATTTTAGGAGATTTGTTACGAGTTGACGTAGGAGTGTGGTTTTCGAATTCAATAGATAACGGCACTAATCGTGGTACAGCAGGTACGACAATCCACTCTACAGACGAAAATATTGATGACGGTATCCCAATTTCGGAAAGACCCATTAACGAATTTAATCTTCAAATTATCTTACAAGTACGGGATGGAGGATCACCCACGACACTAGAGACAATCTTTAGGAACAAAATGCGTAGGACTATTTGCAGATCAGAGTTTACCGAATCCATAATGACTGACATTTTTAAACAATACCTAGCCCCTAATAAACTATCTACAATAATGCCGGACGATGACACCTTCAGGATAATTCAGAGTACATACTCTAAATATTTTGCCAATAGCAAACTATTCAAACTCATACGTTGCAAGAACATATTACGGACGAACAGGATAAAATTATCAATGAGTACCATGTTAATCATAACCATAGAGGCATACAGGAGACATACGAACACTTGAAACGTCAATATTTTTTCCCGTATATGAAGGATAAAATTTCTAAATGTATTAACCATTGTTCAATATGCCAAACGCTTAAATATAACAGAAAACCTCCGAAACCTACGTTTGAGAAACCGGAAATACCAACAAAGCCATTAGACATCGTTCATATAGACATATATTGCATAAACAAACGAAATATCCTCACCCTTATTGATAAATTCTCAAAATACTGTTCAGCGTACTCTTTAGAATCTCGCAACAGTATATCAATTTTGAGAAGCATTAAGAATTATATAAGCCTACACGGCATACCCAAGAAAATAGTTTGCGACCAAGGTGCAGAATTTAGTGCTTCTATTATAAAAGACTTCTGTAAGATGAATGACATTCATATTCATTATACTTCATTTCAACAGAATACGATAACAGAGACATATAGAATAATTCACCAGAAATATAAGGCGTCTGAGCTACCATTAGATCATGACGAGATACTTTCTGAGGTAATCATGACCTACAATAACTCAATACACTGTGCTACTAAGCTAACACCTTTCGAACTATTCTATGGCAGAACGCCCACATTTGAAAAGAATTTGAGTTATAACACGGAACATGAGTATTTACGGCAATTGAAGGATTTTCAAATTGAACTGCACGGACTTATAAGAGATAAACTGACACTAGACACAGAAAAACGCATTGATAGATTGAACCAGGACAGAGGTGAGCCTGAGAACCCAATTGAAAATCAGACTATCTACAGAAAAGAATGTAGAAGGAATAAAATGACCCCAAGATTCTCTAAGAGAACTGTGAAGAAGGATAATAAAGTTACTCTATTGACGACAAACGGTCAGAAACTCCATAAATCTAAAATTAAGATAAAGAAGAAACGTTTAACATAGAACATTCTTTCCTTTTAGATTTGTACTGGTACACTCAGACGTGACAATTATGGACATACCGCCAACTCAGGGAATTGTTCCGCTGGAATTGTGGAATGCTAGGACAATAACTGACTACAAGCACCTTATTCACATCAATTACCTACAGGCTTACGCTTACAACATACAGAAGATAAAGGAAACTATTGACCAATTCGAGACTACGCGATTTGCTGAAACAGCTTTGAAAACGACGAAATTGAGATTGGACGAACTAATTGCGGAACTAAACCTACTGACACCAAAAATTAGAAGGAAAAGAGGGCTCGTTAATGATTTGGGCTCAGCGATAAAATTCATTACTGGTAACATGGACTACAGACAAAAAACGGACAAATTGGAAACGCACTGAACCAACAACTTATTTTAAATACCAACATGATCCAGAGATTCGAAAATATTGCTAATCACATTAACAAAGAACAACACATCATAACACAGTCCATAAAAAACATGCAAGTCAGACTAGAAATTCACTTAGCCCTACAATTAACACAATAATACAACTAAATCAAATAAATTATAATATCGACATACTTACACAACACCTCAATAATATAGCAGAAGCACTAATCCTACCCTAAATGAACATTATCCCCAAGATAATTTTAGATCCGAAAGGACTGACGGAAATGCACAACACACTGAACAACACAATAGACATATTATCACCAGAACACATATACGAACTTTTGGAACTGACAGCATATTACAATAATACAAACATAATATTTAACATACAAATCCCAATAATATCTAACACTACATATAAATTTTTCCACATAATTACAACACCTATTAATAGGACTTTAAAGATAATAAGCGAAGATTATGCACTTATTAATAACAGTAGTGTAACATCTTATAAAGAACAAGTAAAGAGAGGCTAAAGTCGGGCGGGGCCGACTATATAATACCCTACACCACTCTCGTAATATTGAATAACTCTGATATATAAATTTTGTAATTCATGTATAAATTGTTTACATAAATTTACTTTTGGGACATTTTATAAATATACCCTGTACCACAGTGTGGTGTGGGGTATAAAAACGATTGGATCTAAAGAGCCAAATCGGATGAAACATTGGTTCATGGATCAAGAAACTCTACCATTCTAGATTTCAAAACGATTGGATGTAAAATATAGCTTCTATAGAACTAAAGGGCCAAATCGGACGAAACATATATATGGGAGCTATAGCTAAATCTTAACCGATTTTCTTCAAATTCGGTAGTGTTGGTTCATGGATCAAGAAATACTACCATTCTAAATTTCAAAATAATGATTGGATTTAAAATACAGCTTCTACAGGACTAAAGAGCAAAATCGGACGAAACATATATATGGTATATAATCTTAACCGATTTTCTTCAAATTCGGTAGTGTTGGTTCATGGATCAAGAAACTCTACCATTCTAAATTTCAAAATGATTGGATGTAAAATACAGCTTCTACAGGACTAAAGAGCAAAATCGGACGAAACTTATATATGGGAGCTATAGCTAAATCTTAACCGATTTTCTCCAAATTCGGTAGTGTTGGTTCATGGATCAAGAAACTCTACCATTCTAAATTTCAAAACGATTGGATGTAAAATACAGCTTCTATAGAACTAAAGGGCCAAATCGGACGAAACATATATATGGGAGCTATAGCTAAATCTTAACCGATTTTTTTCAAATTCAGTAGTGTTGATTCATGGATCAAGAAACTCTACCATTCTAAATTTCAAAATGATTGGATGTAAAATACAGCTTCTACAGGACTAAAGAGCAAAATCGGACGAAACATATATATGGGAGCTATAGCTAAATCTTAACCGATGTTCTTCAAATTCGGTAGTGTTGGTTCATGGATCAAGAAACTCTACCATTCTAAATTTCAAAACGATTGGATGTAAAATACAGCTTCTATAGGACTAAAGGGCCAAATCGGACGAAAGATATATATGGGAGCTATACCTAAATCTGAACCGATTTCAACCAAATTCAATAGCGATCTTAACAGCTGCTAAATACTCTAAACTGCAAAATTTCAGAACGATCGGAGTGAAATTGCGACCTGTAGTCGACGAACAACTTTACATGGACAGACGGACGGACGGACAGACATGGTTAAATCGACTCAGCTAGTGATTCTGAGTCGATCGGTATACTTTAAGGTGGGTCTAGCTGTGTTATTTTCAGGTGTTACAAACATCTGCCGTGAAACAAACTTATAATACCCTGTACCACAGTGTGGTGTAGGGTATAAAAACAGTCCAAACCAAACAGTCAAATATCTGAATCAAAATTAAAATAGCAAAAGGAGAAAAAAACAACAACATCAATAACCAAGCAACAAAAAGAAATCAGAACAGCAATACATACAACCAACTGCAAAGACAAAACAAAAAAAACAACAACAACTAAAGAAGATCGAAATTACAACATCAGCGATATCAACCGTAAAAAGAAGACCACAACAACCCATCAGACACCAACTTCAACATTTGGAAATGCAGCTTATACTAATAATAACAGGGTAGATAATATTACATATACAATTTTAAGTTATATAGAAATTATTTATATAAATAAAAACAAATTTTAATTTCATATCCATGCGTAAATATACTCGACCAAGACCATACTTTTTGAGATAACTAACCCCAATACAAGAACACATCGAAATGCCAAACACAAACAATTCAACACAACCACAACCACCACCCTCACTTCCTCAGACTTCTCAAATTTTTGAATCGTTAAGGATACCGGACGCAGTAAAAGACCTACCTAAATTCGACGGGAACCCGAGGTTATTATACGAATTTTTAGCAAATGTAGAAGAAATTCTGGGATTCTTAGCTAACATTGACGGAACTAATTATGCGAAAATAGTCCTCAGGGCAATTCGGAATAAAATAGTTGGTGACGTTAATGAAATTCTCAACACATACGGTACTCCATTAATCTGGGATGAGATAAAATCGAATCTTATTCTTCAATATTCAGATAAGAGAAATGAGACCTCTTTATTAAGGGACCTACATAATTTGAAACAAACTAACCAATCAGTCCAACAATTTTATGGTTCGATTATCGAGATTCAATCGGCGATCAATAACAATATATTGATACACGAATCCAATCAAAGTGTTATAACCGCGAAACGAGAATTATTTGCCGAAATGTGTTTAAACACGTTTTTATCGGGTCTCAAGGAACCTCGGGTTATGAGACCTAAGACATTGGTGGAATCTCTATCTTTTTGTATCCAGGAACAAAACATCTACTATTCCAAGAAGTCTCTAACTAACACATATTCGGGGGCTCAACAAAATATTAGGCAGGTTTCACAAAATTATTCTCCTATACAAACACCTCAACCGATATTAAGGAATGCGAATAAAATGGTGCAGTCATTTCCCAGACAACCTTACGCATATATACCACCTAATCAGACTAACATGGCTAGGTACCGAAAACCAACAAATAACAATCAGAAGACACAAATTGGTACACCAATGAACACATTCGGACAGAGTAGACCCATTAATACGGATCAAAGGATTTTTCCACCTAACGGATCTGGACAAAACAGACAAACAAACAATAACCCAAACTTCGGACTACAACAATATCGCCCACAAAATTTGCCACCACCCGAACCAATGGACGTCAGCTCAGCTTATACTTACTTAAGAAAACCTACAGGCATACAGACACATAGAACTACAAACACATACAAACCACAGGAAATGAATAACATTGATATAGCACATACACCATATACATACTTGGACGGTTATCATTATGATTATACACAGTATGACAATGTCCAACGGGATTATGTTTATGACCATAACGATGATGACAACTTGAACACTATTTTCCAAAAAACTGACCAAACCGACCAAAACATTGAAAACATAATCGACGAGACTGGAAATTTTCAATTGAATGCCTCCCCAAATCAACCGGATACTTAGACGTTAATAAACACGGACACACGTTACCCTACATAAATATATCATCTCCTTTCGGTAGACCATTAAAATTTTTAATAGATACTGGTGCCTCTTCGTCTTTTATAAACCCGGAATTCGTGAATGCAAATGATTGCGAAACTTGCACACCAATCACAATTACTACTATTCTAAACAAACACTCATTGGATAAGAAAATTAAATTGCCCCTTATTGTTGAATTCAAGGAAGAAGGCGAAATTGAACTACTCGTATTCAGATTCCACGATTACTTCGACGGTTTGCTAGGACTTGACATTTTGAACACACTTAAGGCTAAAGTAGACTTAGGTAACAGAACACTTATTACAGACAATTCTATAATTCCACTGCAATTCAAACCCAATTTCACTTCTGAGAAAATTATTGTTCCATCCTGTTCCAAACTTATTATGAAAGTGCCAGTCGATACCAGTAACGGCGACTACTTCATGTGAAGGACCTTATTGGAACCAGATTTATTTATTTCTGAAGGCATTTACTCCTCAACGGAATGGCTTAGCCTTGTAGAAATAGTAAATGCTTCAGATCAGGAGAAAGTCGTTTATATAGAACAACCACTGAAAACTATTCCATACAATGATCAGAACTTTATTGAAATTAATAACTTCAACATCAAATTCTGTCACTCCTAGTGACAATATCATTGAATCCATAAGAACGGAACATCTGAATAGCGAAGAGAAGAAATGTCTATTGACGCTTTGTAGAAAATTCGAAGATGTATTTTTCAAAGAAGGGGAACCCCTCACATTTTCTAACCAAATTAGGACAACAGATGATGCCCCGATTTTCACCAAGTCCTATAGATACCCGTATGTACATAAAGAGGAGGTACGGAAACAGATTGACAAAATGCTACAACAGGCCATTATAAAACCTAGCTTTTCTCCTTGGAGTGCCCCTGTATGGATCGTACCCAAGAAAAAGGACGCTAATAATGTCCAAAAGTGGAGGTTGGTCATTGATTATCGTAAACTAAACGATAAGACCATTTCCGATAAGTACCCTATTCCCAATATATCAGATATATTGGACAAACTAGGCAGGAGTTTGTATTTCACGACCTTAGATCTTGCCAGTGGTTTTCACCAGATAGAAATGCGTCCTAAGGACGTAGGAAAGACCGCATTTTCAGTAGACGGGGGGCATTTTGAATTTGTGAGAATGCCCTTTGGGCTCAAGAATGCCCCTTCAACATTCCAACGGATAATGGATAATGTATTGAAAGATCTGATAGGCACCGTATGCCTGGTATATTTAGACGACATTATAGTCTACTCCACCTCGTTACAAGAGCACATGATTAATTTGCGGAAAGTTTTTGACAGGCTGAGAGAATCAAACTTGAAAATTCAACTGGATAAGTCGGAATTTTTACACAAGGAATGTGCATTTCTGGGACATATTGTCTCCACGGAGGGAATAAGACCAAACACAGAGAAGATTGACGCTATAAAGAAATTCCCTATTCCCAAAACTCAGAAAGAAATAAAATCAATTCTAGGACTGCTAGGATACTACAGGAAATTTATTCAGGACTTCTCAAAATTGACAAAACCCCTGACAGTGTTTAAAGAAGGGCAGGAAAGTAATTATCGACGACCGATACCTACGGACGTTTGAGACATGCAAGAATCTACTGATGAACGACCCATTACTCCAATATCCGGATTTTTCTAGACCCTTCAACCTAACTACCGATGCGCGTGATTTTGCTCTAGGAGCAATTCTTTCTCAAGGTCCGATTGGCAGCGATAGACCAGTATGTTATGCCAGTCGTACGCTAACCGACAGTGAAATTAATTATTCGACAATCGAGAAGGAACTTCTGGCCATTGTCTGGGCCACAAGGTATTTTAGACCATATCTATTTGGACATAAATTTAAGATTATCAGCCTGTTTCTGTAACTTAAAAATGTGCTTTCGTTCGCCTGCCAGACGACAAACAGCTGATTTGGGTTTCACTAACTACCATCACAACGAGAAGTCGCACGATAATGAACTCGTACGAAACCGTAATCATTTCAGTGCAAATTTTGGTTTCTCTATCTCTCTTTGCTGTCATCTCGGCGAACACAACTGTCAGATCGAGTCACATTATTTTATTAGTCGACTGATAGGAACAATGACAAAATAAACATTATTAAAAGCAAAAAATAAGTAGATATTAATATAATTATGGTAAAAACAATTAAATAATAATAAAATTGTGTACATATCGCTCACTCACTTCAAGACTGTCATAACTCAAAATTGAAAATTTTTGAGGTTGCCTACAGAATTGCTAATTTTGCAAATATCCATAAATAAATCACAACGAAATTTAGTTTATAAGTAAGCAATCATATTTCGGATTATTTCGGCGTTTCAAATAATCAAGTGGCTTTAGTCCTTGAGTCAGTTTGATCTTATAAGGATGAAGGACAAGGTCTTTTCGCAAAATACACCACAGAGTGGTTTGAGAGATGCCCAATTCCTGAGAACGCCGGGAAATCGACTGATGCGATATTTTCGTCGCTTTGAGCGGTACGGCCTTTTTTAATCGTCTTATTTCATATTATTTTTTTTTATACGGACTTAAAGTTGCACATCCTGACAATTTTCACTTTTGAGTTATGACACTCTTGAAGTGAGTGAGCGATATGTGTACAATGTACATATTTTAGCATAAAGAAGTCAATATTGGTTGCTCGCTAAGATGGAAAAAAATTATCAGTGCACAATGAGAGAGACGTGAGAGAGAGAAAGAAATGAGAGTCTTGGTGCAGCTCAGCTGACCACCCATGGTTGCTTTTTTGGCCACCGTTAGTGTAAATAGTACAGATATGTATTTGCTAAGGTCGATCATACAAAAATGTGTGCTTTTTTAGACCGGAAGTTGTGAAATTATTGTTCTGGCAATTACATTATTTTCCAATTGGTAAATTGCTAACGTCATTGACGTAAGGCCAGGCGAACGAACAATAGAACGTTAGAGAAACCAAATTCCTGACGAAAGTGAGTGACTGGTTTTCGTTCGCAGAGACTTTCGTTAGAAATACAGAAACAAGCCGTATAACCGACCACAGACCACTAACCTGGATTATGAGCCTTAAAGAGCCTAATTCGAAATTAGTTCGATGGAGGCTCAAACTTGAGGAATTTGACTATGAGATAGTTTATAAAAAGGGAAAACTTAATACGAATGCCGACGCTTTAAGTCGCATAAAAATAGATAATCTCACTCGTGATAATAGGGAGATTAATATAATGAATTCAATAGATAACGGCACTAATCGTGGTACAGCAGGTACGACAATCCACTCTACAGACGAAAATATTGATGACGGTATCCCAATTTCGGAAAGACCCATTAACGAATTTAATCTTCAAATTATCTTACAAGTACGGGATGGAGGATCACCCACGACACTAGAGACAATCTTTAGGAACAAAATGCGTAGGACTATTTGCAGATCAGAGTTTACCGAATCCATAATGACTGACATTTTTAAACAATACCTAGCCCCTAATAAGCTATCTACAATAATGCCGGACGATGACAACTTCAGGATAATTCAGAGTACATACTCTAAATATTTTGCCAATAGCAAACTATTCAAACTCATACGTTGCAAGAACATATTACGGACGAACAGGATAAAATTATCAATGAGTACCATGTTAATCATAACCATAGAGGCATACAGGAGACATACGAACACTTGAAACGTCAATATTTTTTCCCGTATATGAAGGATAAAATTTCTAAATGTATTAACCATTGTTCAATATGCCAAACGCTTAAATATAACAGAAAACCTCCGAAACCTACGTTTGAGAAACCGGAAATACCCATTAGAAGCCATTAGACATCGTTCATATAGACATATATTGCATAAACAAACGAAATATCCTCACCCTTATTGATAAATTCTCAAAATACGGTTCAGCGTACTCTTTAGAATCTCGCAACAGTATATAAATTTTGAGAAGCGTTAAGAATTATATAAGCCTACACGGCATACCCAAGAAAATAGTTTGCGACCAAGGTGCAGAATTTAGTGCTTCTATGATAAAAGACTTCTGTAAGATGAATGACATTCATATTCATTATACTTCATTTCAACAGAATACGGGGAATTCTCCAGTTGAAAGGTTACATTCTACAATAACAGAGACATATAGAATAATTCACCAGAAATATAAGGCTTCTGAGCTACCATTAGATCATGACGAGAGGTAATCATGACCTACAATAACTCTATACACTGTGCTACTAAGCTAACACCTTTCGAACTATTCTATGGCAGAACGCCCACATTTGAAAAGAATTTGAGTTATAACACGGAACATGAGTATTTACGGCAATTGAAGGATTTTCAAATTGAACTGCACGGACTTATAAGAGATAAACTGACACTAGGCACAGAAAAACGCATTGAAAGACTGAACCAGGACAGAGGTGAGCCTGAGAACCTAATTGAAAATCAGACTATCTACAGAAAAGAATGTAGAAGAAATATAATGACCCCAAGATTCTCTAAGAGAACTGTGAAGAAGGATAATAAAGTTACTCTAATGACGACAAACGGTCAGAAACACCATAAATCTAAAATTAAGATAAAGAAGAAACGTTTAACATAGAACATTCTTTCCTTTTAGATTTGTACTGGTACACTCAGACGTGACAATTATGGACATACCGCCAACTCAGGGAATTGTTCCGCTGGAATTGGGGAATGCTAGGACAATAACTGACTACAAGCACCTTATTCACATCAATTACCTACAGGCTTACGCTTACAACATACAGAAGATAAAGGAAACTATTGACCAATTCGAGACTACGCGATTTGCTGAAACAGCTTTGAAAACGACGAAATTGAGATTGGACGAACTAATTGCGGAACTAAACCTACTGACACCAAAAATTAGAAGGAAAAGAGGGCTCGTTAATGCTTTGGGCTCAGCGATAAAATTCATTACTGGTAACATGGACTACAGACAAAAAACGGACAAATTGGAAACGCACTGAACCAACAACTTATTTTAAATACCAACATGATCCAGAGATTCGAAAATATTACTAATCACATTAACAAAGAACAACACATCATAACACAGTCCATAAAAAACATGCAAGTCAGACTAGAAATTCACTTAACCCTACAATTAACACAATAATACAACTAAATCAAATAAATTATAATATCGACATACTTACACAACACCTCAATAATATAGCAGAAGCACTAATCCTACCCTAAATGAACATTATCCCCAAGATAATTTTAGATCCGAAAGAACTGACGGAAATGCACAACACACTGCACAACACAATAGACATATTATCACCAGAACACATATACGAACTTTTGGAACTGACAGCATATTACAATAATACAAACATAATATTTAACATACAAATCCCAATAATATCTAACACTACATATACATTTTTCCACATAATTACAACACCTATTAATAGGACTTTAAAGATAATAAGCGAAGATTATGCACTTATTAATAACAGTAGTGTAACATCTTATAAAGAAACAGTAAGGAGAGGCTAAAGTCGGGCGGGGCCGACTATATAATACCCTACACCACTCTCGTAATATTGAATAACTCTGATATATAAATTTTGTAATTCATGTATAAATTGTTTACATAAATTTACTTTTGGACATTTTATACTTAAATAATACCCTGTACCACAGTGTGGTGTAGGGTATAAAAACGATTGGATCTAAAGAGCCAAATCGGATGAAACATATATATGGGAGCTATAGCTAAATCTTTACCGATTTTCTTCAAATTCGGCAATGTTGGTTCATGGATCAAGAAACTCTACCATTCTAAATTTCAAAACGATTGGATGTAAAATAAAGCTTCTATAGAACTAAAGGGCCAAATCGGACGAAACATATATATGGGAGCTATAGCTAAATCTTAACCGATTTTCTTCAAATTCGGTAGTGTTGGTTCATGGATCAAGAAACTCTACCATTCTAAATTTCAAAAGGATTGGATGTAAAATACAGCTCCTACAGGACTAAAGAGCAAAATCGGACGAAACATATATATGGGAGCTATAGCTAAATCTTAACCGATTTTCTTCAAATTCGGCAATGTTGGTTCATGGATCAAGAAACTACCATTCTAAATTTCAAAACGATTGGATGTAAAATACAGCTTCTATAGGACTAAAGGGCCAAATCGGACGAAACATATATATGGGAGCTATAGCTAAATCTTAAGCGATTTTCTTCAAATTCGGCTATGTTGGTTCATGGATCAAGAAACTCTACCATTCTAAATTTCAAAAGGATTGGGTGTAAAATACAGCTTCTATAGGACTAAAGAGCCAAATCGGACGAAATATATATATGATATATATACGATTTCAACTAAATTCAACAGCGATCTTAACAGCTGCGAAATACTCTAAACTGCAAAATTTCAGAACGATCGGAGTGAAATTGCGACCTGTAGTCGACGAACAACTTTACATGGACAGACGGACGGACAGACATGCTTAAATCGACTCAGCTAGTGATTCTGAGTCGATCGGTATACTTTAAGGTGGGTCTAGCTGTGTTATTTTCAGGTGTTACAAACATCCGCCGTGAAACAAACTTATAATACCCTGTACCACAGTGTGGTGTAGGGTATAAAAATGTAAAAAAATAGAAAACCAATTTTATTGTGGTCATATGCATCTACTGGATGTAGGGCATATAATTGATATTTTACACCCAGAACCAAACTATTTAATTCTCATTAATTCCCCAACTCAACAAATAACAACTCTATGCAACAATGTTACCAAATGTCATAACATCAGTTCTACGACAGTTATATATTTCATTAGCTGTACGGTTGCTGTCAATAACGTTTGGTACACCGGAGAGAACGACATATATTGGGACAATGGCAACCTTATTGAAATCCCACCTACCTTCAATAATAATATCACTATCCTTTCAAAGAAAGAAGAAATAACACTACCAAAGTTGAATGAGTACAGATTTCAGGACAAAGAATTTATTTATAACCTACGAACAAATACAGAAGAACATAAAAAAATAACCTATTCCGCATTTGGATCAATAGCTCTTCTACTAATAATACTATCAATGGCACTAATATTACGGAAACCAAACACAATAACGTACTCACTTGATCAGAGAATTAATGAAGTTCAGGCGGCAAATTGTCCAAAGCCCCTTTGGCCCTCACTTCATTTTAAGGAGGGAGGAGTTATATGTAACGACATATTAACATGTACAAACGTACAAGACAGGTATATCTCTACTTAATTATGTATGTACAAATATAGCATACGTATGTATATTCGTACTCACCTCAAATGCTATATTGTTCACTACTTATTACTGAATAAGCATATTCATGTTCATATTATTTTTCTTCGGAATTGTTTTGCGAAACAATATCCGCGATAAAAATGAAAACTAAATACATATGTTATAAATTTCATATGAAATGTATTCTTTATTGTATTAAAATAAATGCTTAGTTAACTAAAATGTTTGTCAAAAATTGTAATATAACGAAAACTAAAAAGACTGAGAAAGTCAGTAATAAATTTACCACCGGATTGTTTAAACCAAAGTTTTAAGTCTTTTATTTTTTTTTGGATTATGCTGTACGCATAATAACTCGCACGCACTTACTCTTCCGTGCCGACGCTCCAAACGACTTGCAAAATATTCCTCACTAGAACTCACGCATACACACACAACTGAGATGCACTCACTTGGACTGATGTCACCGAAACTGCGTCCGTCATCAATTGAATATTGGAGTGATCGTGATAACATCGAATGCTTTGCTGCCGATGAGTAGTTATATATGGATGAATGATAAACAGAAAGTAGTTTTGGAAACTAATTTGGGAAAAATTAAAGGCAAATAATATCTAGAAGGAATAAATACAGAATGAAAACAAGTTTACAAATGGATTATGTGCGTGCGAGTTAAATAAGTACATTAAAACAAAGTTAAACAAGGAAAATAAAATAAGAGTTAATAAGTGTGGTAAAAGATAAAGAAAGTAAGAGGCATCAATAGAACACTCCAGAGTGCAATAATAAAATATCCCATCAAAGAATAGCACTGATAAACAACGAAAACAGATTTCATAAATAATTTAAACAAATTAATTAAATGTGGTGTTAATGCCACTGCATTAACTTTCCTTACGGGGAAGGCCACAGAAACCTCGACGTTTCTTGGTACCCCGTTGATAGCTCAGTATAGGGTATGGTACTGTCGACTTGCCTCATGCACAAGTCGATCTTAAACGCCAGACGAATACCGTAGACTTGGAACGGGACGAAATACCACCAAATACAGCAAAATAGCAGCCAAGAACAAAAACACACCTTCAGCAACGGCACCGACCTTAGGCTGTTGCACAACAATAACTCCAACTTCAGTACTGCGACAATTGATGAGAGGCAAATATGGTTTGCCGATACTATGTAGCTTTTCTTTGTAGACAACTATTTATTATTGGCCCAAGATTAAATAATAGAAACGACTTTATATTTACTACGTTACAAAAATGACCGATGCTTTATTTATTTGGTGTAATTTGGCTCTTAATTATTAATACACTCCACTGAGTGTTTTTCTAGTACTTGTCTCTGCCATTTCTTCTCGACAATTAAATCTTCAAAATCTGAAATTATTCTTTCTACTCCACTTTGACATCTCATCACTCTGTGCTGAAACTCTGCTTTAAAACAACCACCAATCTCTCAACATATGTACATACATAAATGCGTTTAAAACGATATGTGGAGAGACAAAGAGATAAGCGGAGTAGGTGAGATCAAATAAGAGTAAGATATTTATATATGAAGATGTGTTTACGCTCACTAACGGCCACTGCTTATTTTGTTTTTATTGTTAGAATTTTGAGTAGTTTTCTTTTCTTCCAACACAGGGCCGTTGTGGCGTAAACATGTGGCATCAGAAACAAAGCCAATATTTCAAAGTTGGTAGCATCTATTTAAAGCGGTACATGTGAGGTTTGCAGACAAATCAATGAGGAGAGAGATGACAAGTTGTGAGAGATGATGGAGTGTGTGTGAGTGAGTCTTTTATTTAGAGTTAACTTTTCATGAAGGAAAAAACTCTAAAAGAAATAAATCGCCAAATTGAAAATGCGACAAGTACCTTTGACAGTTTAGTATATGAAATACGAAAATTAGCTTGAGAAGAAAAAATAAACAAAACAATTTCGCAAGAAGAATTACATCAAATCAAGATGTTACAAAAATTAATTACTCTAAAAATTTGAAATAATTTAGAAAATATATAAATATATAACTAAAATTTGTTTACACGCAAGGTCAAGAAATTAAATAAATGCTTTTCAAAGATAACTAGCAGAAGCAAGCTAAATAAAAACCTTACAAAACTAAACAACATTTCTTCAATAAATTAAACAAATTCTTAAAAAAATCACTTTTCGACGTTAATAATATTTGTCTGCGGCCCTGAGTTAAAGGTGTATAGTGTCCCGTAGATGAAAAAGTGATACAATATCACCAGATCTGGTACAAGTCAACTCAGAGTGGCACATAAAGTAAGTTTCTAGTACAATTTATCTGTGTCGAAATTGTGTGGCAGTACACCCGTTAATGGTACAATTACATCTTAATGAATAAAACACATTAAAATCCACACTACAATTGCTTCGTGAGATGGTAATGCTGAAGAAAAAGTGAATAAATTGTATTCTTTGTTTTGCTAGAAACATTGCACAGTGGCTTTAAATAGACTTTCTCGCTATCAGTTTTCATTGTGTTTTCTAACATTTCTGATAATAATATTGCTTACATTTTCTACTAAAAAAACGGCGTTTATTTTCGTTGAAAATTAAACAAATTCTATGTATTATTAAGTACATATTTATTTGTTAATACCCTCAAAAGGTTACTCGATCAGTTTGAATATCAAATCCAATATAATTAATAAAAAATAATAAAAATCGTACCTGTGCGTTAACAATTCTCTGAATACCTTTTGTTTTAACTCTGGTGCAATTGGGACGGTTTCTCTGCATGTGTATGCGTAGTCCGTATTCACACTTGCAATTTTTCCCCGCTGAATTGCAGTGCTTGTGGGAGAGGGACGCAGTCGGTAAGGAGGGAGAAAAAAGTCTTCCGTACTTGCAATTTTTTTGCAATGCGTTTTGTGTTTTCTTTCGCTTTGAAGTGGTGATTTTTTTTTTGACATTTCCGCATTCCTTTTTATTTAATATTCGTAGTTTTGTGCTCAGTTCAACATATGTAAATTTGTGCGACATACATTTTAATGAAATTTAATGAATTTAATAAATTTTAATGAACGACGAAAATAAAATTGTCGAAACATAATACGTTGTCTGAACGCAAATGCAACTTCAAAAGACAATTGCAGAAAAAAATTGCAAGTGTGAATCTTTCTTGTTAAGGTCAACGTGGCGGAAAAATATCGCAAGAGGAAAATAAGGAAAAAGCGACAACTACTGCAACCGATTAAGTAACCAAATAAGTATATGTGATTGGATTTTTTTTTTTTGGAAATTATTCGTTTGGAAAAGGGAAATCTGTTACAACAATTCAATGTTCTGAAAATTGCGTTTCTCTGAAATAAATAAAATCTGATAAAAACGTACATGGGATATATACTAATCGAGAAGCTGGATAAAGATATAAAAAAAACTTGTTTCAAAGGTTTATTCATACACCAAAAGTATTTCGTTTGTTCACTCTATCCCTTTAAGCATTCCACTTAAGTAAAATGTGGTGACATTGTTCTACCAAGAATGTTTCGTTCTATTAATTTGAATGGAAAATTGATTAAGATAAGCGAAACAAAAAATCCTTCCAAGTCAAAGGTCACTTACATAGTGAAAAATGTATGGAAAAAATCTCACAATATTTTGATTTGACGCCAAAGAAATTCGATTAAAAAATTGGTTAAACGAAGGACAAAGAAAGAACGCCAACATAATATAAAGTGCGAGAGAAATTTGAATAATTCAAATTAAGAACAAGCCAATAGGAAACTTAATATAAAAAAGTATTAGTTAATCAAATACGTACATATTGGCATAAAATATTAATGGAAATCTCTATCACATAACACAATTAAACACTTGGGAAATTCTTCCCATTCAAGTTTCATATCCATTGATTTCGTGTTTGTGAATTGAATTCCTTCAATAAAACAAATTTATACAAACTGTGTGACTAGGATATAGTCGCAAAACTTACGCTAGCCAAGAAAACCGTGGATTTGTTCGACCATTTTAAACAAAAAATTGGGAAGATCTGAGAAATCGATCCAAACCAATTTCGGAGTTCCGACTTAGTTTTTTTTCGTTTGTTCTGTCGTAACGGAAACCCAAGATGAGTTCAAAAAAAATCGTGTTCTTTTCCAACCAAGTGGACATGTTCTGTTCCAACTTCGGTGAGACTCCAATCGAGGACCATACTGCTTCAAGCTTGCAGGTTGAACTCGATGATTTGGAACGTCGCTTGCGCCAATTGGTACAGATTTACGAGACTAAGATGACATCGGAGGACGTTTCCTGCACCGAAGAACTTCGCAAATCAATTCATTGTATATTTTCTGAGACCTGTAAGTCCTATAAGAATTGCAAGGCACAAATTCTGGACTTGATTCAAATTGAAAAGGATAAATTCGAGAAGCCAACCACCGTGGAAAGGACCGAAACAAGGATTTCGGAAGAAGGATTTTCACTAAAAGTACCACCATGCGATACTGAACTGTTTAGCGGTGGGTATGAGAAATGGCCAAGTTTCAGGGACATGTTTTCGGCCATTTATGAGAAACATCCCAAGTTGTCACCTGCCCAGAAATTGTTTCACTTAAGAGCGAAAACCCGAGGTGATGCAAATCAGATTGTCAAACAGTTTGCTCTCACAAATGACAATTTTGAACTCGCATGGGAAGCTCTACGTCAGCGCTATGAGAATAAGCGTATCCTCATCAACAACCAACTTAGGAAAATCTTCGACATCGAACACGTTTCTTCTGAGAAAGGAAAAGGTTTACGGAATCTGCAGTACACCATCAACAACTGCTTGTCGGTTTTGAGAACATACAATATTTCGGTCATTTCGTGGGATCCCATACTTGTTTACTGCGTCTCATCCAAGATACCCGATGAAACTTTGACGGCCTGGGAAAATTCTCTTGATGACCACAAACAAATGCCTACGTGGGATCAATTGGATGACTTCATTTCCAAGAGACTGAATATGTTGGAGTCAATTTCAGATATGCGAAAGCCTTCGCATCCGCCACCCGCTGTACACAAAGCTGAGACCTTTCATGCGAAAACTGATGTCAACTTCAGGCCTTGTAAAGCCCGTCGTCAAAATCAACGACCCACAAACTTCCAATAACCGACGGGTCAAGCAGCGTCTTTTCATATTGACGCCCAATATGAACAGCCGACCACGTCAGCTACCGCGTATGCTGCAAATTAAAATGTTCAATCCCACTTTTCCACTTCCGGAGAAGGAACTGTCCTGCCGACTGCTTTGGTCGACTTAGAATACCTAGGGACTTATTTCACCCTCAGAATTTTTATAGATCAAGGTTCCCAGGAATCGTTTATCTCCAGTAGAATAGTGAATAGGCTTTCCCTCCCAACGAGAAGATCATTCACGACGATTTCTGGACTTGGAGGGACTGTTATCGAAAATTCTTCTAAATTGTGTCAAGTTACATTGAGATCCCGGAAATCTGAATTCCAAGTGAAGGCTTCGGTGGTGGTCGTTCCAAAAACGAATCACTTGATGCCATCTTGTTCAACGAAGCTGAATCAACTAGATTTGGCTGACCCGAACTTTTCTATACCCGCCCAGATATGTTGTTAGGAAGTGACATTCTTCCCTTCATTTTGAAATCGAGCGTGAAAATTAACATCGCCGGTAATCTTCTAGCGCAAGAAACTGAGTTCGGATGGATCTTGAGTGGCCCGCCAACTGTGCGGTCTGTTTATTCATTCGCTTCTTGGGTAACTTCGTCTGAGACATTGAACGATGACATCAGAAAGTTCTGGGAGCTCGAAGAGGTTCCACATTCCAAAAACCTGTGCGATAATGATGTTTGGTGTGAACATTTCTACAGACAAACCACTCTTCGCCAATCTGATGGAAAATATGTTGTTAGATTGCCATTCCGACATGATTTGGCTCCCACCGTTGCTCTCGGATCGTCGAGAAGGGCAGCAATGGGACAGTTTGTCAGGATGGAGAAAAATCTAGTCAAATCACCTGAACTAGCTTCAAAATATTCAAAGGTTTTGTCTGAATATGTACAGCTGGATTAAATGGAACCCACGACCTCGGTTGAAATACTGGATAAATCGCGTTATTGTTCCTTTTATCTGCCGCACCATGCTGTGATTAAACCGGAAAGCACTTCGACCAAGGTCCGAGTAGTTTTTAATGCCTCCAAAAAGACTTGCTCGGGAATTTCTTTGAACGATATCCTACATACTGGACCGACGCTTCAAAATGATTTGATGAACATCATTCTTCGTTGGCTATTCTTCAAATATGTTTTCAATGGGGATATTCAAAAGATGTACCGTCAAATCTATGTCCATGAACAGGATAGATCATTCCAACGAATTTGGTTTCGAGAATCTCCTGCTGAAGGAATCCAAGATTTTCAATTGAAAACTGTGACTTTCGGAGTAAACTGTGCTTAGCGAGGATGGAAATGAGTCTCATCCAGTCGCAGCATCTATTTTGCGGGATCAAATTTATGTAGACGATATTCTTTCTGGAGGGCACTCTTGGACTGAAGCCAAATCGTACCTTCTGGAGTTAATCGATTTGCTCGACTCTGCAGGTTTTCCATTGAAGAAATTGACTGCTAATCACCCTCAACATTTGCCCCCCGAGGATCTTCTGTACGAAGACTTCTTAAAATTGGAAGATGCTAGCGAGACTAAGACACTAGGCATTCGGTGGTGTCCGATGCTTTTTTCTACAAAGTCTCGAATATTACTGTTCCTTCTCATCCGCTTACAAAACGAAAAATTCTATCAATTGTTGCAACATTGTTTGATCCTGCAGGTTGGTTAGCACCGATTATTGTTGTTGCGAAAGTTCTGATGCAACAGTTGTGGATTGATGGGACGGATTGGGATGAAGAAGTCAAACCACATTCACTGGAGAAATGGAATTCCTTTATTTCAAACTTTGGAGATACATCAAGTATCAAAATCCCTCGCTGGGTTCGATATTCTCCCGAGAGCAGCATACAAATCCATGGTTTTGTGATGCCTCTGAGAAAGCGTACTGTGCCTGCCTTTACATTCGTTCAACTTCACCTGAAAACGAAATTTCTTCATTCCTGCTTGTTTCGAAGAGTAAAGTAGCACCACTGAAAACTCTGAGTTTACCGAGATTGGAATTGTGCGGAGCAGCATTGTCCTCGAGATTACTGAAATCTGTCTGTCAGAATCTCACTTTCACTGTTAACGAAATCTTTCTCTGGTCTGACTCCACCATTACTCTAGCATGGCTAGACAAGCCTCCGTTTCATTGGAAAACATTCGTCGCCAACAAGGTCTCCGAAATACTTGATAATGTAGGCAATGTCACTTGGAGACATGTGCCAACTTCCGAAAACCCTGCCGATATCGGCACTCGTGGGTCTACCGCGTCGAAATTAGGATCTAACCCGCTATGGTGGCAAGGACCAACATGGTTAGTAAAACCTCCGGAACTGTGGCCGAGACAAACCACATTTAAGAAACCTTCACTTGAAAAGAAACTAGTTGTGTGTCAGACGCAGACCCACTCTGAAGATATTCTCGTGCGATTCTCCTCTTTCGGTCGTGCGTTACGTGTTCTCTGTTACATGTTCCGATTTGTTCGAAAATTCCAAAAACGTGTTTGTCCAGAAGTAACAAATGACGTTATCTCGGCTCAGGAAATTTCTGTTACTAAAGTTCATTTAATAAAGCTCGCCCAAAGAACGCACTATAGTTTGGAATACCATTCCCTGGAAAGTCATGAAGGCATTTCTTCTAAAAGTAAGTTGCTCACTCTAATCCCATTTCTGGATGAAGATAAGGTACTCCGAGTCAATGGCCGATTAGCCAACTCTGACCTGAGTTATAACGAAAGGCACTCAATAATTTTACCGGAAAATTCTCGATTTTGTACGCTATTCATCCAGTTCACCCACAAGATACTGTTACATGCGGAACATCAAGTGATGCTACGTGCCATTCGTCAAGAATTCTACGTCATACGCTTGAAAAATGCTGTTCGACATTGCATCCGAACTTGCAGGACCTGTATCATCTATAAACATCGTGCACGGAGTCAGATCATGGCTGCGACACCTTCAGAACGCTGTACACTCTCATTGCCTTTCACATACACTGGACTGGACTTTTCGGGTCCTCTCAATCTAAAAACATCCCGACTTCGAAATGCTAGCCTGCAGAAAGGATATGCCGCTGTTTTCGTTTGCCTTTCTACTCGAGCCGTACATTTGGATGTTTGTTCCGACCTCACCGCCGAAGCATTCCTTGCTGCCTTCAATCGTTTCGTGGGGCGAAGAGGTTTCCCAAAAAAAGTGTTTTCTGACAATGGGACCAACTTTTTCGGTGCCTGCAAAGCGCTTGCCCAGAATTATCGTAAATTTCTGAAATCCGCTGAAAAATTCATTGTTGAGAAGTACAGTTTACATGGTTTTTCCTGGCATTTCATTCCACCATATGCTCCCCACATGGATGGTTTGTGGGAGGCCGCTGTCAAAAGCATGAAAATCCACTTACGAAAGGTTGCGTCCAACGTAAAGTTCACATTTGAAGAGTTTTCTACCCTGCTCATCCGAATCGAGAGCATCTTGAACTCCAGGGCGCTATCTCCCACCAGTGAGGACCCCACAATATTAACACCGCTGACTCCTGTAATCATTAAAGGAGATAATCTTCCACCTAGTGAGTGGTGTCTAGGTAGGGTTATTAAGGTTTTTAAATGCAAAGATTCCAATGTCCGTGTGGCTAAAATACGCACACAGAACGGAATCCTGATTCGTCCACTCGTCAAACTTTGTATCCTCCCCAATGCCAGTTAGTCTCGCACACCAAACCCGTTCACATAACTAACAACTCTTACATTTCAGTTCAACCCCAAAATGCCGTATTTGCCAGGAGAGGCATTTCGTGAGATCCTGTCCAAAGTTTCAAAGGATGACTGTAGCGGAACGACGAGAGGCGATAAAGGACAAGGGTTTTTGTTTTAACTGTTTATGCACCGCTCACGCCAGGAATTTCTGTCCATCCCGGAACAAGTGTATTGTTTGCGATCGCAATCATCATACCCTGATACATGTGGATGAAACCCCACGCAAGAAGCCAAACAACACCCGACAGCCCTCAAGCCAATATCGCCCTCGTCGTTCCCCTTCCCCTGTTTCCCATAGTTCTCGTGCTGATGCTCCATCACCCTCCAGACGAAATACATCTTCCAGACGCCGTGGATCTGTGGCCACGAGTTCTGCCTCAACAAGTCGTCAACAAAGATCAAAGTTGAGTGAGCGTCTGAGCCGCCGATCCAGGGTCCACGTATTTTCTCCCACTGTGCTGGCACGAGCCCTGACTACGCAATGCCCTGAGAAGGTCAGGCTGTTACTGAACTCCGGTGGGGCTCAGACCGTTGTCCTAAAAAGCCTGGTTGACAGGTTGCAGCTTGGGACTACAAAACGAGATGGTCAGGAATACTACACCCTAAATTTCCAGTCATACCACGACCCATCGGCTAAAATCCAAATAATCGGCTTGGTGAAAACCAAATTCAAGATTTCTATGCCAGCAGAAACATCTGAAATTAAACTTCAGTATATATACGACAACCTGGAAGCGCTAGCAGATCCTCACTACTACAAGCCCACCGATATTGAAGTGGTGGTGGCAAACGACCATTTGCCTAAAGTTCTACTTGCGGGACTGATTCAAACCTCATCGACACTACCAATTGCACAAAGTACCATATTTGGCTGGGTAATCTCCGGAGCCTGTACTTACTAGGTTGCATCCATGCAAGGCGGCCGGAATGGTGAACTCCGTTTCAACAATTAGTTTTAAGACCAATGAATTTAGTGAATTACGTATTATTAATCCTCATTAGTTTGTAACGAATTTTGAATTAACTGAATTTAATTGTTACACACACTGAACTGCCCTCTGCATTGCTCATTTACTTCCAGATGGCAACCCTTTATCCATTTCCTGCCATGGAGGCAAGCTTTGACTCAAATGGATAAAGGGCTGCCATCTTCTCTGTATCTTCCAATGGAATTCTGCTGAATTCCCAAAATCTCTGTCTCTTTTTTCTTGGCTTTAACCTGCAACTTCACTTTTGAAATGTCTCTAAGAGCGGTAAGAAGCAACATCTACAAATAAAACCTGTTACATTTCTCTGTACCAACGAAACCTTTTCTTGGCTTTTTATTCTGTTTCATATACAAACATTACAATTCAGGGAGTGCTCGAATTACTAAAACTTTACAGTCCACTTCCCGCAGACTACTACCCAAATTGTACACCCCTATTGTTTATATCCGTACTACCCCAGATAGTATGATGAGCGTTCGTGTCTGCGACAACAATCAGCACGACCTCGTCAGACGTTGCTTCCTCTACTACTTCCCTGAGGCTGCTTTAGCGTGATGGAGGTTAATCTGTAAAATTCTTACCATCATTGGTAATTGACAGACTAACATCCACCCCGACAAGGGTGTTATCGAACTGTTCGTCCGTATCATCGAGAAGCGTGTCCCCGCCAGTTGCGTCAAAGAGTCCGGAGACTCCCCTCAGCCCCTCTGTGTCAGAAGTAGAGCTTTCGTCCTCAGAGTAGGACGTTACAGATCTTCTGTTAGAGTTGGAGTCACCAGAAATAATGGGCGTGATACCTCCACACTTCCAGAAAACTGTGTATCAACCACGGTGGACGACTCACCTTCCGCAGTGGGAACTATATCCTGCTTGTATACCTTCAAGACTATAGTCTCGAAGCCATACTGTAGGGTTGCACTTGCACGTTGTATATGGGAGGTGGATTCAGCGTTAAGGATCAAATTGACCTGCCGCTTTTTACCATCCGCCTCACCCACCTTGCTGATTCTCCAATTATGGGCGGGCAGACCAGGATTGGAATCTTTTATTATTTCTAATATGTCAGCCGGGTTGGAGGGATCTTCTGTAACCCAGGTGATGGCTCTAGGGTGACTAGGGATGTTGATTTTTTCGACAACATCCAACTGGGCACCCGGCCACACCTCACCCGCTCGACTTAGAGCAGCCTTATACAGGTCTACTGATCTGGCATCACCGAAATATAAGAGCTTTACTCTCCCCTGATGCCATCCTGCATCGTTGCAGATTGGTGTTGTACCGGCATTTCTCTACGGACATCGAGGTAATGAGCCATAATGGCTGATTGCACATGGCTCCATTTGTCCTTGAGGATGGATCCATCCTCACTACTTCTGTCTATAACGGCCATTACAAGACTCTCCTTCGCCACTTCATTGAAGGGCTTTGTGAGTGTCCTGTTGATGGTGACATAAAGGCCTCTTGCCTTTTTCGAAGGCAGGAGTTCATCAGGTGATCTGATTCTTTTGACTTTATTAGCCGTTAACACAGCTGAATTTTTGGCTCTTTCAGACGGTTGATTGACCTTAAAAGCATCTATGACGCCTTTAGCCCAGGTAAGTGACTCTTTTTGTTTTTCGGTAAGAGCCGAAACCTCACCAGCCTCCAACTTCGTCAAAACTCTGAGCGCTATCCGGTGCTCATTGTGCTTCCGTTTTGACTGTCGGACACCGTACCACCTGTTGTGAGTACTGGGGGGGGGGGGGGATTTTCACCATGTTTGGTGTGGTCGGCTTTGGTTAAGACCAACGGACGGACAGTAGGACGATTGGGGAACCCCGCTCCATCGGAACGCGAAGGCATCCCCGTCCGTTCACTACGACTGATCAGCAACGATCCAAGCTTTGCGATTGTCGAAAATGTAGCCATGTTTGGAAATTTTCGTATAAAATTTGTAATTTTTTAGAAGCGTGGCAACACTATTGTTTAAGTTAGAATGTTTCTTTGAATGTCGTTTAAGTCATTGATTTCTTTCGGTGCATATATTGGCCAATTTATCTGGCATACATACTCGTTAAAATCTGCCTACTCCTCATTACTACATCCTTGTAGTATTAGCTTGGCAGATTTTAACGAGTAACGATTCGTTTTCTTGTTCTTTGACACTTGCTCCGCCATCTCTCTCCATCTTGGACCGTCGCTCGTTTAAGTACATCTTGCTGTACAAGTGTTATATTAAAGGTAAATCTTCGTTACCATACACCAAGCAGCAGAAACAACAATAAACCTACAGGCGCCTTGCCTATTATTACATTGAAACTAATCGTGTTTTATTTGTATTCTATTTCTCCCTATTCTCTCTTTATAAATATTCTCGGAGTAAACGTAAACTCGTCGTCTGCTCCCTTACGTCCCCGCCGGCGTAATCATTGATCCAATCGAACCGGATTTGAGCTGCCCTACATCGTCGTGGAATTGGTTTTTGCTGCTTTTCGTCAAGGAAAACATCCCTCAGTCATCAACAAACCATCATTTTACAACAAAACCATCGGTACGTACATTCAGTAGGCTAGTGAGTGTCGCGAGTGTTTTTATTTATTTACAATAAAACAAACGATTTTTCAAAACGAGCTTTCAAAAACCATATCGCGTTTTTTGTTCAAATATACAGTCCACGTCATCGTCATTTCGTTGCTAAATCGCGTTAAAAATCAATCGGGAATAATTCTATTCCATATACAAATAATTAATATTTTTAATATTTCGTTTCGGTTTGATTTGTTCGGTTTAAATTGTTAAAATAATTCTAAATCATTTCGGTCGTGCAGAGTGTAGTGCTTAGTGTCGCTCGTTTATACATTCGAATGTTTGTTTTGGTTTTCTACTGTCAATGCCTTCGGCTGCAAGAGCGCCCATTTAGTGTAACAATAACAAAATATTCGAACGAGAACCTCTCCTCTTGCTACTCCCTTCACTCGTTGTTTGGGTCATACATTGTACATTGTTAATGTCGCATTTGCTTGGCTCCGTTTAACCAACATACTCGTACATACATTCACAGCACTGTTCTGGCTCTCACCAAATATTCAATTCACTTCACAAATTCACTTCACCCAACGAATGGAGAGGTGTTCTGGTTCTCACGTGAATTCTCTTTTTCGAACTTCTGCTCAAAAAAATCGAAACATATGTTTTTGTCTGCAAAGCCATAATTTGCAGACAAAAACGTAAACAAAACAATTTATTATCGTGAAGAATCAGACAAGAAATTAAAAAAGAAAATCTGAAGATTTATTAATCATATTTTATAAAAAACACAACAAAAAATATGCCACTAGCTTTTCTCTTAGCCATTAGGGATTTAAGTTTTAAGAAATGAAGTTCTTGAGGAACGTATCAAGGCGGCACTTGCGTGACTACTCAAATCCAATGGATATTCCAAATTCGTGGTAAGTTAAGTGTCGTTAATCTGTTTAACATAATAATTTATGCCTTTAAATGTTTTATAGCTTTTTACCGGCTTAATAAAGACGGATTTTCAATGATCCTTGATCAAATTGCACCCTTCATTAGCACAGGATCAATACCACAAAAAATACAATTGGCGGCAGCTTTGAGATTTCTTGCGGTGAGCGCTTTTCAAGGTATTGTAGCAAACGACATAAATATAAGCATGGGAAGGACTACATTGTGCAAAATATTGTGGAAAGTGGTAAATGGAAATGAGTCAGGCGGAAGTCAGTGCTTCAAAAATGCATTTTTACCAAAAGCATGGAATTTCCGGGGTTGTTGGTTGTGTCGACGGTACTCACGTTCGACTCATAAAACCTCCAGATGGAGAAGCGCTTTTTTTATAACCGAAAGGGATATTTTAGCATAAATACCATGATTGTAAGTAAAAATACACATTCATTTATATTTGTTTGTGTAAACGCTTTTTTTTTTAAGGTTTGTGACTACGAAATGAAAATACGGGCCGTTGACAGCACTAGACCTGGATCGTGTCATGATTCATATATATGGAAATCAGGTATAGCAGAGAATCATTACGCCGAGATGTATGCACGTTCCCGAAATTGCTGGCTTTTAGCTGACGGAGGTTACGCTTTGGAACCATACCTTATCACGCCATATAGAAATCCTACATATAACTCCAGTGAACACAAATTCAACAAAGTACACTGCTCAGCACGGAACATTGTTGAGAGGACTATAGGCAACATAAAATCTCGTTTCCGATGCCTACAAGCGACCCTCCACTACGAACCAGCAAAAGTAAGCAGAATTATTAATGCGTGCTGCGCACTGCACAATATTTGCAAGCATTTTAATTTACCTATGGATGCTGAAGTTCCGATACCTGACGATGACAACATTGAAGATGTGGAACAATTAAGTAGTGGTACCGATGGCACACGAGTAAGAGACGAAATTGCACGTTCAATAGTTCAATAAAACACAGTCTTTAGAATGAATAAACTAAAAATACAAAACAAATTTTATTTGCTGCAGTCTTTTATGAGATCAATTAGATATATATGTATTTATTAACTATATTGTCAATTTAAAGTCCCATCTTCAATTGTTCCAGCTCGATGGACTTCAATTTCAGCTAATTTCGGGTGAGCAAATGCTTCTCCATTTGTATGTGGTGCCTTTTGTTTTCTTTTATTTCCTCCTTTTTTAATGAGACTAGTTCATCTAGCTTATTTTCAATGCTTATTAATGTTTGACTATTGGCAACCATCACTTCCTTTATTGCACTAATACCACCCGAAACACACTTAAAATTTTTCGTTTCCTCCTCCATTAAGTACTCCACGTCCGATGGTTTCTTTCTCTTTGGTGCGGGTGGCTCAACGTTGGGAGAGGCAATTGGCGAATCGGGTATATCGCCGAAATCAGGAGAGTGGCTGCGTACACGCTTTGATGCAGTCACTGTATTTGCAGCTAATGATGTGGCAAGTTTTCTGCTGGTTTTGCACTTGACGTTTCTTTGGGCCTAATACGACTTGCAAGCGATGTAGATGGTGCATCGGCGTCAATATTTTCTTTATTGGGGCCACCTAATTTCTGGGTGTTCTTTATCCCATCCGCGCACATATATGGCCAAGTCTGGGTGTAACTCCATGAACTGGACGAAAATCTCATTGTGAGAACTATTTTTTCGTGGGGACCTGTAGGATAGTAATGCAATGAATTTGAACAATTAGCTTCAGCAAAAAGCTCAGCATACTTACATCTTGTAAAATCTAAATCCTTTGGTTATTTTCCGTCCAATTTTTGTTTTATGTTTTTTTGTTTTGTCAAGTTGGTGTTGATTGTTTTATGTTTGTTGTTTTTGTTACGTTTTAATAGACGTCAAACATTTGACACTTTGCAGAAGTAGAGTTGCCACACGGTTCATAATAGGCAAATTGACGATCATTTTAATTATTTTACTTATATTTTTGTTAAATTTAGTAAATTTTTAAAATGGAATAACATTTCTGTACCAAAATTAAATTATCCGATGCAAATAACCTTGAGGTTACTCCATTAAAATGGTTGTATTTCAAACTAACAAACATCTTGCATCTCTGATTTTTCGAAGTCAAACCAAATCAGCTGATTTGCCAAGAATTCACTTACTCACATCACAAAAGAAAAAAAGTTGGTTGCAATTTTGGACTTATTTCATAAAACCTAATTTATTAATTAATTTGATTATTTTATCGTACAGAAACTTGTAATTAAGAAGTAAACATTACAAATGTTGTCACGGCACAGTTAATTTGTGATTACAATAATTATTCTTTCCAAAAAATGAGAACTCACAGCGCTCTCACAATGGAAAACATGGTGAGAAAAAATTGCATGAACTGGGGTGAAAGTGAGTTGCAGAACACCTCTCGGTGAATACTTCTCACTTCGCCACCACAAGTGAATTCCAGAACATGGGCGTCAATCAACATTGCTCGAATGTAGTGCTTCGAACCTTATCGAACATAACTACTACATACGAGGTTGCATCGAACTTATTTCGATCTCATACCTACAGTGGGTTCTAGGAAAACTTGCTTCTTATGAAAAATAAATTAAATATTTTTATCGTGATATTTTTTGAAATAGTGATAGAGGTGCACTACACATAAATTATTTTCGGTCTTATACGACACCGTGTACCCTACATTCGGTCAATTCGACTTTTTTAAAATAAAAGTGTAATTTTTGATATTATTCGTTTACGGTCTTTTCATTTGTGTATATTCGTACACAAATGTACTACATTCGGTAGTTTTCGTAACGCAGTTGACAGATTAATTTCGTTATTGTCGCAAGAAAGTATTTCATCAAAATATTTTGAATTTTCGATACACTGCAAGAAATATATTGAATATTTTTGGGCATTTTCTCAAAATCTTGAACGATTTTCGTCATTTTTGAAATTGTCTTTGCATTGGTTGAAGAATTTGTTCGTTTTTGGTCGTTTTTTTTGATTTGAGAATTTTGATTATTTACTTTTGATCTCATTTGGAGTTTTTCGATAAACCTTTGCTGTTTTTCGAACTTATTTTTTTGGAATCTTCCCACCTAGCGATATTTGATTGTCTTTTTGTCCCTTTTCGAAATTTGTTTAGCGTTATCTTTGGAAGAACACTTCCTAAAAATGTCTCTTACTCCCCTTGACTTTTTCGTAAGAGCTTCGGATGCTCTAGTCAAATTTGATACATATTTCCGTCTTCTGAAAGATGCGGATATAGATGTATATGGTCTTGAGGTTCGCAGTTCCGAGTTGAACAAATTGTGGACTGGCACCCAGGAAATGTTCGATAATTGTATTGATTACTTGTCCTTTTCCAAAGACGCGGGGAAAGCGGACATCGACTCGGTGGACAGTAAATATGATGTGTCCCATCAAACATACATGAATTGTCTGTCCGCTATTAATAGAAAATTGGCACAGGTTAAAAATAGCTCTAATAGATTGTCCCTCAATTCGACTAACAGTAGCTCGGTTGTTTCATTGAAACAACAAACTCTGGGGGACATGCGAAATACAGGCTTCTTGAACAATATGAGTACGTCGACACACACTTCTCGTGAAATCGGTACTCAAGTCGATTCTCCGACTGTATTAAGTTTTGAAAAGTGTAATAGGGACTCGCGCATGGGAAGTGAACAAATACCTAGCGACAGTGTACATAATCTTTCGCTCCCGCCATGTGACATAGACGTTTTTGAGGGCGATATCTTATCGTGGCCCACATTTTCTTGTTTACCGCAGTCTATATTAACAACAGTCGTTTAAGTGACATCGAGCGCTTGTGTCATTTGGTTGGTAAGACTAGTGGAGAAGCTCGCGAGATTGTCTCGAAATTTCCACTAGTAAATCGTAGTTTTGTTCTCGCGTGGAAAGCATTAAGTGATTCGTACGACAATCCTCGGCTTCTCGCGCACAATCAATTGAAAATTCTGTTTTCGCTTCCGGTCCTCGAAATCGAAACAAGTTCAGGATTGAAGTCAATACAGCGCGGCATAAATGGATGTCTATCGGCGATGTCCATTTACGAGATTTTGACTGATAATTGGGATCCGATTTTAGTATTCATTTGCCTCCAACGGCTACCTAAACTTACGCAAACGTTATGGGAGCAAAGTGTGAAGTATAAATCGTCTCTTTCATCGTGGAAAGAGTTGGATGCCTTCTTGACTGAGAGAATTCGCACACTTATGTGCCTTCATGGTATGAGGGGAGATGAATCTCCAAAGCACTCAAATGCGAAGAAGATCCATGCTCGTACTAATGCAGCGTCTTCGGGATCTTGTCGTTCTTCTCCAGCGGGTTGTATTCTTTGCCCAAATCAGAATCATAAAATTTGCGCGTGCCCACGTTTTTCAAGTTCTACGCCTTCGGATCGATTCGCTACAGCCAAACGCCACCGTTTATGTGTAAATTGCCTGCGTAAAGGCCACGAAGTCAAGAATTGTGATAGCAAACGTCGTTGTTTGAAATGTAATCGGAATCATCATTCTTTGTTGCATCGTGACGAGCCCACTCCGAGTAATTCGACTCGAGTGGCAAGCACAGCAAACGCAAATGTGCCTTCTGCTCCTCCACTTGAACATTTTGAACAATCCACATCGGCGGGATGTGAATCTCGCCAATCTTTTCATGTTGCGCAGAATAACTCTGTCATATTGGGAACAGCCATGTTGAATATCGTTAATCAAGGTGTTTCGTATTCTGCTTGATTCCTCTATTCGACTAGAGACCACTGCCATAGTCATTCCTTCCATTTCGGGAAACCTGCCACGTGTACGGTCACTTCTGACCTCAAAGCTCAGTTACCCAATATTCGTTTGGCTGACTCGAATTTGTTTGATTCTCGTCCGGTAGATATTTTGATAGGAGCTGACATATATCCTAAAATTCTTCTAGAAGGTTTTCTTCGAAATTCGTCAGGATCGTTGCTCGCTCTAAATACTGTGTTTGGTTGGGTAATTACTGGTGCTCTTCCTACCTAACCAGCACGTACACTTTCATAAAGAATTAGCATAGCTTATACCTTTCGTTCGTATTTTCTTCGCACCCCTTTGAAATTCGCATCGTTTCGTTTTTTAATCTAAATCTTACATCACTTATTTTATTATTAGAAATCGACATCACTTGAATTATTATTAGAAATCGCTCACTAGGAAACTGAATTTGCGTTCCTTACTAATTTACTTATATACATATTATATTTTGCTAATTTAATTTAATTGCCAATATTATACTTTATTAATTTAATTGCTAGTTCTAGTTGTAGATTTTTTCGTGCGTGGGAGTCCCTAATGGCCCTCACTCGTGGTCTCTTATGACCCGTCACAGGCTCCTTAATGGACCTGTCCTTTTGTGGAAGTCCCTAATGGCTCTCACTCGTGGTCTCTTATGACCCGTCACAGGCTCCTTAACGGTCCTGTCCTTTTGTGGGAGTCCTTGTGGCCCTCACTCGGAGTCTCTAATGGCTCCGTCACAGGGTCCCTAATAATCCTGTCCTATCGCGGGGTCTCTCACGGCCCATCTTTTGTGGTCCGTATGACTATCAACGTCACAGGATCCCTTGCGGTCCTGTCCTTTGTGGGAGTCCTTGTGGCCCTCACTCGTGGTCTCTAACGACCCGTCACAGGCTCCTCAATGGTCCTGTCCTTCTATTGGGGTCCCTTACGGCCCGCATACCACATACCCATATATGCTCGTATATTGAAAATATTATCAAAAAAAAATTGAATTAATTGTAGTAGCAACATTTCCTTGATGTTGCAAGGTGGCCGGAATGTTTAAGTTAGAATGTTTCTTTGAATGTCGTTTAAGTCATTGATTTCTTTCGGTGCATATATTGGCCAATTTATCTGGCTCGTTAAAATCTGCCTACTCCTCATTACTACATCCTTGTAGTATTAGCTTGGCAGATTTTAACGAGTAACGATTCGTTTTCTTGTTCTTTGACACTTGCTCCGCCACCTCTCTCCATCTTGGACCGTCGCCCGTTTAAGTACATCTTGCTGTACAATTGTTATATTAAAGGTAAATCTTCGTTACCATACACCAAGCAGCAAAAACAACAATAAACTTACAGGCGCCTTGCCTATTATTACATTGAAACTAATCGTGTTTTATTTGTATTCTATTTCTCCCTATTCTCTCTTTATTAACATTCTCGGAGTAAACGTAAACTCGTCGTCTGCTCCCCTACGCCCCCGCCGGCGTAAGTTTAGTTTAGGTTAGGTTGAAGAGAGGAGACGTTTTAACGTCTCATGTCCATGGACATACACTTAAGCCAGTGGTTCGGCCTGTTGTGCGCTCCTTATTTATGATCTTGTTATACCTCACGAGTTACAGAAAATCGGTACTAGACACGAATTTTCTCAGTATCTTCCAGTCATATTCTCTGAGATGAGTCAAGTCTGGTAATATGTCGGACCCGAAATGTTGGGATCTTGCATGTGTGAAAGCCGGGCAGTGACACAGAAAATGTTCCATCGTTTCGATGTTTTCTCTGCATGCCCTGCATTCGTCGTTTCCTGCTAGTCCTATGCGATGAAGATGTGCTTGTAAGCTTGAGTGTCCCGTTAGAGCACTCATCATCTTACTAATATCGATCTTGTTTAGTTTCAGAAGACTTCTTGTTTTCTTTTCATTTGGGTCACCCCACAGTATCTTTGCAGTAGCTCCTACTGTTGCGCTATTCCACACAGTTTTATGAGCCATCACTGCCCAGTGCTTCTACTCATTTTTCGTGGCTTCGAAAGGTTTCCAATTTATCAAGTTTATTACTCGAAGTTCTCTGCCCTTTGAAGCCAAGTTGTTTGCCCGTTCATTTCCAATCACTCCGTTGTGTCCTGGTACCCAGCAAATACGCAATTTACCATGGGCTGAGTAATCATTTATCGTTCTTTTACAGTCCAACACAGTTCTGGATTTGACCCTTTCCGATGTTATTGCTTGAATCGCCATTTGGCTATCTGTGAAGATGTTGGCATATTTAGGCTTTGTCGTGTTACTGAGCCAGTTCACACACTCCGTGATTGCTCGAACTTCTGCTTGAAATACCGTGTTATGGTCAGGGAGGCGGAAGTGAAGTTCGACTTTTGGTTCATCAATAAAAAGTCCCAGACCCGTCCTTCCTCCTCGCTTGGACCCATCCGTGTAGCAGCTGGTTCCCACTGGCACATGGGCCAAAGTTCCATTTTCCCAGGAGCGTCTGTCTGGAACAAACGTATCACAGGTAGCTGTAAGCCGCACTTCAGGAATGCGGTCCGAGATTTCTGGCGTTTGAATGTGACCAACTAGATATTCTAAAATCTTCTGATGGTACGACTTGTGGTCTCGATTTATCCATTCACCCATCACTTGTAGACGTCTTACTGTGAGGGCTGCCTCATACTTTATACGGATGTCTATTGGTTGGATATGCAGTATAGTCTCCAACGCCTTTGTTGGTGCAGTTCTAAATGCCCCGCTTATGCCTAGACAGCACATACGTTGAATTTTTTGCAAAGGTATTACGTTGCACTTCTTGTCTATTGATGTCCACCACACTACAGAGGCGTAGGTGATTATTGGTCTAATCACGCTCATGTAAAGCCAGTGAGTCATATTTGGACGTAGTCCCCATTTTAAACCTATAGCTCTTCTGCACAACGACCAACATCTGTGTGCCTTTGTAACTCTTTCTTCAAGATGATCTTTCCAGTACAGTTTCTGATCCAAGATTACTCCCAAGTATTTTACCTTTTTAGTTATAGCAATTGTCTTATTCAGGAATCGAGGCGGGGTAAAACGTGGGATCTTCGTTTTCCTTGTAAATAGACATATTTCTGTTTTGTCTGGGTTAACATTTAATCCCCTTGGTTGTGCCCAGTTATAGGCTATGTTAAGTGCCTCTTCAGCTCTTCTGCATAATAGATTTGGATGAAAGCCCCTTAGAAGTATTACAACGTCGTCTGCATAACAGACTGGTTTAAGTCCTTCATTGGTGAGGGCCTTTAGGAGACTGTGTATCGATTTACCTTGTCTCTAATTTTTACGTCATATGACCCACAAATAATCCACCTATTCCTTAGCATATTGTTGATCCAGTTTTTCAGCGCCCGGTCAACCTGAAACTCGTCTAAGGACTGGATAAGTGTATCGGTCTGTACATTGTTAAATGCGCCCTCAATGTCTATGCAAACAGCAAGTGTATACATTTCTTTACTGAAGGACTCTTCTATGTGGTGCACTACCTGATGCAGAGCTGTTTCCACTGATCTTCCTTTGACATAGGCGTGTTGTTTGAATTTTAGCCTGTCATCCGCTATTTTACCTTTGACCATGTCATCAATTATTCGCTCCATTGTTTTTAACAGGAAAGAAGTAAGGCTAATGGGTCGATAAGCCTTTGCGGTCATGTAACTCGCCTTGCCAGGCTTTGGTATGAAGACCACCCTTGATTCCTGCCAGTTTTTTGGGGTATACGAATGGGTTAGGCATGCAGTGAACACTCCAGCCAGATGAGTTGATACCAGATCCACCTCATTCTGCAGAAGTGCTGGAAATATTCCATCCGGTCCCGCAGCCTTAAAGGGAGAGAAACTTTTTATCGCTTCTTTAACCATACCATCTGTTATATCCGTAATAGGTACTTGATGCAATACATTTTCATTCTGTAACTCTTCCTCTGTTGGTCCAGCATTACCAGTCGGAAAATGAGTTTTCATCAAGAGACTTACGGTATCCTCTATAGTTTCCATCCTTTTACCCGTTTCATCCACCAGTGTTTCGGTTTGGACATGAGTTTTTGAGAGGAACTTTTTCATTTTAGACATGCTGTTAACGCTGTCTACCTGTTCACAGAAAAGCCTCCAGGAGTTACGTTTCGCCGATCTAACGATTTTATTGTATTCTTTGAGTCTTCTGTGGTAGTCGTCCCAATATACTGATTGTTTTTTACGTCGAGCTCTATTGTAAAGTCTGCGGACATCTTTGCCAATCGAGCGAATTTGTCCTGTCATCCAAGGTTTCTCAAAGGCAGATTTCCTTTCTCGAAGTGGGCAACTATCTTCGAATGATTTTACAAGAGCCTCGGTAATCTTCTTAACATTGACATCAATGTCTTCTGCACATAGATATTCGCGTGTAGGCTGCCCCAATCGATTTCTAAGTAGATTTCCGAATTTAGTCCAGTCGGTCTTAGCCTTATTACGGAAACTTATGGGGTTTGGCGGTGGCCGTGCAATTTTAAACCTTATATAACGGTGGTCTGAATAGGAGTGCTCATCCGAAACCCTCCACTCATGAATCTCATCAATAAGATTTTCTGAACATATCGTTATATCTAATACTTCTTCCCTAATTTTGTTAACAAAGGTTGCAGTGTTTCCTATGTTAAGAGTTATGAGGTCATTTGTATTCAAAAATTCGATAAGGGCGTGTCCCCTTTTATTGGTGTTAGTACTACCCCAAGCGATATGATGGGAGTTGGCGTCACATCCAGCTAATAACTCATTACTTTTGTGTTTGGATTCCCTCACCAGGCGTTGTAATTCCGACGTAGGTGGCAATGTCGGCGCATTGAATGGCAGATATATTGACGCCAGGTACATATTTCCATTACCTTGCCTCAGCACCGTTGCGTCCGATGTTGACAACTCTGGAGAGAAAATAAAACATAAGTTTTTATGGCACAGAATACAAGTCCTTGGACGAGTAGCTGTGTTAGCGTAGAAAAGGTTATAGTTCACATGGTTTAATCCAGTAACCTTGTTGCTAGTTGTCCATGGTTCCTGGATCAAAGCAATATGAACCCTGCCTTTATTTATGATGTCCATCAGAGCGTTGGATGCTGTCTCGCTCCGGTGGAGGTTTATCTGGATGACCTCAATCATTGTCCTTCCAGTAAAAGTTTCTTTTGGGAGTCTATCCTATCTGGTGGCACCCCCTCTTTATTTGGTAGTGGGTGATTCTCCTCCTTTCGTTAACTACCTATTACACCATCTTCCAGTCGACAATTTTGGGAGGCGGTGTTATTTTTTGTCGCTCCCTCATTGGTTTGAATCGCTTTGTGGCACTTTTTATTTTGATCACCACCTTTGCTGGGAACTTCCTGCAAATGTGGCGGTACTATTGGTGAACTGGTGGTGTTATTGACTACTTCCACATCAGGTTTTGGCAGTGTCTCACTTGTCTCCATCCGTTCAATACCAGTGTTTGCCTCTTCAGACAGTATATTTGGACTCGATTCATTTGTCCTGCCAATTGGGACCTTTCCAATTTTGAAAAAGACTGTCCAGATCAAGAAGTACGCCATGCCCTTTGCCATGACAAGATTGTTCTTGGATTCTGGGTCTATGCCTAACACGAGGAGAGTACCCTCGGTATCATCCTTCCTATAGAAGACTTCCCACTTTCTCACGGAAAGTTTTGAATTCTGTTTGCCAATGATGTCGAGTATGTACTCTGATGAGAACTTACTGGGACATCCCTTAACATATAGGGTCGTTTTTATGAGTTCAGGAATGTCGCTTTTCCTTACCAATTTTAGCTTTGCGCCGTCCCAAGGTGAGGGGAAGCTATCCACAAGTTTTACGAGGACACCAGCGCAGCGTTGTGATGCCAGCCTTAGCATCAAAACACCCCTCTCAAACTTTCAACTCATTACTTCGATTGGTGGTTCATCCTTAGATTCGAGGACGTATTCCGCTACCCTCGTATAAACCAAATCTTCGAAGTTACTCTTTTGGTCTTCGGGGATTCTGCCAGATGCACTACTGCTATCAATTATGGCGTAGCATAGATCGTCTCGAAAATGTTGTTTAGCTATATTAGAATAAGACGGTGGCTTCTTACCCTTCTTTATGGCCAATTGATTTTTCCGTGTCTGTAGAGTCTTTTTGGTTAAAGCCTCATCCTTAACGGATGATTTGGTTGACTTGAACTGTGTTATTGGGTCAACTTTACCGCCCACAATCGAAGGACCCAGACTAGAGACCTCCTTTTGTGTGGTTACGTTAGGCTTATCCGAATTACTGGAAGACGGCGAGCCCTTTTTCTTCTTAGTGACTTTCACAGCGCTATGTTCTTCGGGAGACCTGACTCTTTTACCGGCCTCCATGTTTGTATTGGAGGTAGAATTGTCAGGTTCATCCCGTAATAGGTTCTGTCGGTTCAACTTATTCAGTTTCCTTCTTTGTGCCCCTGACAGTCTCTTTGAGTTAGCAACAATAGTGATATTGTTTTCATTTGATGATTCAGAGTCAGAGTCCCCAATGGCTTTTAAAGGCTGGGGTTGCTTAAAGCCCCGGCTGGGTTCTGCTTCATCTGTCTTATCATTTGTTTTGCCTGCGGCTGGATGTGCTCTTGTTTCATTTTCGACTACGGGATCCAAGGCACCAAAGCTCGTAGAAGTTGCTTGCTCACGATTGTTCGATAACGACGACACATGACTCGTGAGTGAATCAACGCTTGTCGCCGGCGCTGGGTTTTCCCTCCCCTGCGCCGTAATCTCCTTCGTCTTTTTTGGTTTAATCATAAATTTGTTGGGGGAGACACCCCCATAGCCAGTATTAGCCCGTAATAGGTACGTCGGTATAGGCCTTCCAGACTGAGCTCAGAAATATCTGTCCAGAGACCGATGCATCCAATTCAACCTACGCTTTATAAACAACTATTAATAAAATTTTTTGACTCGTTATTTTGGAGAAAATATTCTCCAGGAAGTGTTCTTTAAGACGAATATAAATATGTTAAACTTATTTTATAAATGCCTCTGTATCTCCAAAATACTACGTATGCGTTTCCGCAATAAAATACAAAAATTGCCTATATTTTGAAAATATAAATTGATATGGCCATAACTTTTGTATAAGTGGGCACATTTGACTGAAAAAATCATCATTGATTTAGCAATGTGTTCATTAATAATACGTCATTTTTAAATCATACTTTTAGGAATATTTGGAAAGGACAAACAAACAATGAGGCATGTATATACAGTAGATTGGCATACAAATGTTCGCTTTTATGAATACTTAGCTTTTCATGTCAGTTGCCCGTTTAATTCGGTCTGTAATCGTTGATTTACACTGAGATACTCTCTGGGCTCAAGACCAACTTGCTTTTATACAGTGATAGAAAGCAAGTATTTTTACATGGCAAAATGTATTGCAAGTATTTCGTTGCGTGCCACATTTAAACACATTAATATGTTTTTCATACCTTTCAGGTTATTTTTAATAAATTGGAAATAATAATAAAATTTGTGTTGAACCAAAATGCCCTTTTTTATACCCTCACTTTAGTGATTCGAGGGTATATGTCATTTGTTACGAGCCAAAAGTGTAACATATCGAAGGAGTGACCTAAGACCCCAAGTATGTTCGGTGGGTCATTTTAATTCGATTGAGCAATATCCGTCCGTCTGTCTGGCTGGCTGGAGCTCACGATAACTCTCGAAAGGAGTAACGGATTGAGTTCAAATTTGGTATAGGATAATTTTTTTTTCTATCTCAGGCTAAGTTCGAAAATGGGCCGTAAATGTCCACTCCTTCCAGTACCTCCCCCACAAAGGGTTGAAATGTTGTGAAATATTGATTATTTAATAACTGATTGATTATTTATTTATACTATTTACTCGAATCTTCTGAAATTCCACACATAGTATAAGTTTATTAGTCGCTATAAACTACAGAAAAATGGGCGAAGTTGCCACGCCCCTTTAGGTACCTCCCACACAAATGCACCATTTTGCACCAAAAGTTAACAGTTTATAACATTAATACCAGTGTATAAAAATATTTGCGGCGTAATGATTTTATGGTGCCTATAGCCTTGTGAAAAATGGGTGTTATCACCGCGCCCTTTTTTGTACCTCCCACACAAAATGGCAAGTGTAATATTCAATATTACATTACTTATCTTGGTCGCTTTACCCGACTAAAACTTTTTTGTTATATTTGCAGTCAAATTGTCATTTGCCCCTTAAGGTATGCTTTGGTAATGTTGTTCAATACATAGCAACATGGACTAAAAATAACGAATTTTGGGTTGATTTTTGCCGAGTATGTTTTACCATTTCGTTAAATAAATCAACATAGGCAGAATTTTCTGTTAACTAAGCCCCTGGTTTATAAATTTTTGTTAATGACAAGACCTCGGTCGGCCTCGGAAGTATAGTTTTATCCTGGAGAAAATGAAACACCCTGATTTTTGGCAACTTGCATGGCAATGGCAATATGGGAAGTCTCCAAGTGGCTGAGTCGCAACATAGTAACCAACAATGGCGCACAGTGGGTCTCTTATGACCCGTCACAGGCTCCTTAACGGTCCTGTCCTTTTGTGGGAGTCCTTGTGGCCCTCACTCGGAGTCTCTAATGGATCCGTCACAGGGTCCCTAATAATCCTGTCCTATCGCGGGGTCTCTCACGGCCCATCTTTTGTGGTCCGTATGACTATCAACGTCACAGGATCTCTTGCGGTCCTGTCCTTTGTGGGAGTCCTTGTGGCCCTCACTCGTGGTCTCTAACGACCGCTACAGGCTCCTCAATGGTCCTGTCCTTCTATTGGGGTCCCTTACGGCCCACATACCACATACCCATATATGCTCGTATATTGAAAATATTATCAAAAAAAATTGAATTAATTGTAGCAGCAACATTTCCTTGATGTAGCAAGGTGGCCGGAATGTTTAAGTTAGAATGTTTCTTTGAATGTCGTTTAAGTCATTGATTTCTTTCGGTGCATATATTGGCCAATTTATCTGGCTCGTTAAAATCTGCCTACTCCTCATTACTACATCCTTGTAGTATTAGCTTGGCAGATTTTAACGAGTAACGATTCGTTTTCTTGTTCTTTGACACTTGCTCCGCCACCTCTCTCCATCTTGGACCGTCGCTCGTTTAAGTACATCTTGCTGTACAATTGTTATATTAAAGGTAAATCTTCGTTACCATACACCAAGCAGCAAAAACAACAATAAACCTACAGGCGCCTTGCCTATTATTACATTGAAACTAATCGTGTTTTATTTGTATTCTATTTCTCCCTATTCTCTCTTTATTAACATTCTCGGAGTAAACGTAAACTCGACGTCTGCTCCCCTACGCCCCCGCCGGCGTAAACAACTATTAATAAAATTTTTTGACTCGTTATTTTGGAGAAAATATTCTCCAGGAAGTGTCCTTTAAGACGAATATAAATATGTTAAACTTATTTTATAAATGCCTCTGTATCTCCAAAATACTACGTATGCGTTTCCGCAATAAAATACAAAAATTGCCTATATTTTGAAAATATAAATTGATATGGCCATAACTTTTGTATAAGTGGGCACATTTGACTGAAAAAATCATCATTGATTTAGCAATGTGTTCATTAATAATACGTCATTTTTAAATCATACTTTTAGGAATATTTGGAAAGGACAAACAAACAATGAGGCATGTATATACAGTAGATTGGCATACAAATGTTCGCTTTTATGAATACTTAGCTTTTCATGTCAGTTGCCCGTTTAATTCGGTCTGTAATCGTTGATTTACACTGAGATACTCTCTCGGCTCAAGACCAACTTGCTTTAATTCAGTGATAGAAAGCAAGTATTTTTACATGGCAAAATGTATTGCAAGTATTTCGTTGCGTGCCACATTTAAACACATTAATATGTTTTTATACCTTTCAGGATATTTTTAATAAATTGGAAATAATAATAAAATTTGTGTTGAACCAAAATGCCCTTTTTTATACCCTCACTTCAGTGATACGAGGGTATATGTCATTTGTTACGAGCCAAAAGTGTAACATATCGAAGGAGTGACCTAAGACCCCAAGTATGTTCGGTGGGTCATTTTAATTCGATTGAGCAATATCCGTCCGTCTGTCTGGCTGGCTGGAGCTCACGATAACTCTCGAAAGGAGTAACGGATTGAGTTCAAATTTGGTATGGGATAATTTTTTTTTCTATCTCAGGCTAAGTTCGAAAATGGGCCGTATATGTCCACTCCTTCCAGTAGCTCCCCCACAAAGGGTTGAAAAGTTGTGAAATATTGATTATTTAATAACTGCTATACTATTTACTCGAATCTTCTGAAATTCCACACATAGTATAAGTTTATTAGTCGCTATAAACTACAGAAAAATGGGCGAAGTTGCCACGCCCCTTTAGGTATCTCCCACACAAATACACCATTTTGCACCAAAAGTTAACAGTTTATAACATTAATACCAGTGTATAAAAATATTTGAAAATTTGTGCGGCGTAATGATTTTATGGTGCGTATAGCCTTGTGAAAAGTGGGTGTTATCACCGCGCCCTTTTTTGTACCTCCCACACAAAATGGCCAAACAATACCACAATTTAATATAATATCTCATAATTCGGCACAGTGCAATGGATTTAAAGTATCTACTGTTTTTCTATCTCAGGCTAAGTTCGAAAATGGGCCGTATATGTCCACTCCTTCCAGTAGCTCCCCCACAAAGGGTTGAAAAGTTGTGAAATATTGATTATTTAATAACTGCTATACTATTTACTCGAATCTTCTGAAATTCCACACATAGTATAAGTTTATTAGTCGCTATAAACTACAGAAAAATGGGCGAAGTTGCCACGCCCCTTTAGGTACCTCCCACACAAATACACCATTTTGCACCAAAAGTTAACAGTTTATAACATTAATACCAGTGTATAAAAATATTTGAAAATTTGTGCGGCGTAATGATTTTATGGTGCGTATAGCCTTGTGAAAAGTGGGTGTTATCACCGCGCCCTTTTTTGTACCTCCCACACAAAATGGCCAAACAATACCACAATTTAATATAATATCTCATAATTCGGCACAGTGCAATGGATTTAAAGTATCTACTGTTCAGCGAAAAATAATTGTATTTGTTAAACCCCTTCTGGCACCTCCCACACAAATTGACAGAAAAATTCGTGTAATATTCAATATTACATTACTTATCTTGGTCGCTTTACCCGACTAAAACTTTTTTGTTATATTTGCAGTCAAATTGTCATTTGCTCCTTAAGGTATGCTTTGGTAATGTTGTTCAATACATAGCAACATGGACTAAAAATAACGAATTTTGGGTTGATTTTTGGCGAGTATGTTTTACCATTTCGTTAAATAAATCAACATAGGCAGAATTTTCTTTTTGCAATGGTTAACTAAGCCCCTGGTTTATCAATTTTTGTTAATGACAAGACCTCGGTCGGCCTCGGAAGTATAGTTTTATCCTGGAGAAAATGAAACACCCTGATTTTTGGCAACTTGCATGGCAATGGCAATATGGGAAGTCTCCAAGTGGCTGAGTCGCAACATAGTAACCAACAATGGCGCACAGTGGGAGGAATTCCAAAAAAAGGAAAATAATTCTGCCGTTTCTTAACCAGACAACCGATTGCGACCAAACTGGGCATGTTTGTAAAAGAGGTATTAAAGAAGTTAAGTTTTTAGTTTGGGCCCCCTGCAGTATACAGGGCCTCAATGTTGGCAACCTCGGTAAACAAAATGTGTAAGCGAGGTTAACTTTCGTCTTTTTCGTCCGTTTCATAAAATCCTTTTTTGTTTGTATTCTAATAACTGAGGTCTACAAAAAGTTTTTTGCACCTAACAGTTATCTTGTATAGTTACCGAGATATTTGCATTTGAAAATTTAATTTTTTCCCTGACCCACTTCAAATGACCATAACGGTTGTCGCAGCGAGTATTTCAAATTGGAATATTTTGCCATCAATTAGCAAACTGTTGTCTATTCAGAAAGTATAATGAGAAAGGAAACGATTTATAACCGGGTCTAAAATATACCGATTCGTATGAAAGGATCGGGAAAACCAAACAACATTTTTTTCAAAGAAAATTTTATAATTCCATAGAATCTTTAAAAATTAATACATCTCAATTATTTTTATTGTAATTTGTACGTCTTCACACCTGAAATCGATGCTAATTCTAACGATATTATATTTGTAAACGTAAATCCCACAATTCCCAAAATAAATTCGAAAATCCCCAAAAAAGGGATTTTTTTGTTTTCCCCAAAGTCTTTTACACTAAAAGTCGGGCTCAAAATTCCTTTTGCAATTTACTACATATAAAAATGGTAAAGGTTTTCATATCCAAGCATTGCGATTGTCGAAAATGTTTTGAAATTTTCGGTGCCTGCAAAGCGCTTGCCCAGAATTATCGTAAATTTCTGAAATCCGCTGAAAAATTCATTGTTGAGAAGTACAGTTTACATGGTTTTTCCTGGCATTTCATTCCACCATATGCTCCCCACATGGATGGTTTGTGGGAGGCCGCTGTCAAAAGCATGAAAATCCACTTATGAAAGGTTGCGTCCAACGTAAAGTTCACATTTGAAGAGTTTTCTACCCTGCTCATCCGAATCGAGAGCATCTTGAACTCCAGGGCGCTATCTCCCACCAGTGAGGACCCCACAATATTAACACCGCTGACTCCTGTAATCATTAAAGGAGATAATCTTCCACCTAGTGAGTGGTGTCTAGGTAGGGTTATTAAGGTTTTTAAAGGCAAAGATTCCAATGTCCGTGTGGCTAAAATACGCACACAGAACGGAATCCTGATTCGTCCACTCGTCAAACTTTGTATCCTCCCCAATGCCAGTTAGTCTCGCACACCAAACCCGTTCACATAACTAACAACTCTTACATTTCAGTTCAACCCCAAAATGCCGTATTTGCCAGGAGAGGCATTTCGTGAGATCCTGTCCAAAGTTTCAAAGGATGACTGTAGCGGAACGACGAGAGGCGATAAAGGACAAGGGTTTTTGTTTTAACTGTTTATGCACCGCTCACGCCAGGAATTTCTGTCCATCCCGGAACAAGTGTATTGTTTGCGATCGCAATCATCATACCCTGATACATGTGGATGAAACCCCACGCAAGAAGCCAAACAACACCCGACAGCCCTCAAGCCAATATCGCCCTCGTCGTTCCCCTTCCCCTGTTTCCCATAGTTCTCGTGCTGATGCTCCATCACCCTCCAGACGAAATACATCTTCCAGACGCCGTGGATCTGTGGCCACGAGTTCTGCCTCAACAAGTCGTCAACAAAGATCAAAGTTGAGTGAGCGTCTGAGCCGCCGATCCAGGGTCCACGTATTTTCTCCCACTGTGCTGGCACGAGCCCTGACTACGCAATGCCCTGAGAAGGTCAGGCTGTTACTGAACTCCGGTGGGGCTCAGACCGTTGTCCTAAAAAGCCTGGTTGACAGGTTGCAGCTTGGGACTACAAAACGAGATGGTCAGGAATACTGCACCCTAAATTTCCAGTCATACCACGACCCATCGGCTAAAATCCAAATAATCGGCTTGGTGAAAACCAAATTCAAGATTTCTATGCCAGCAGAAACATCTGAAATTAAACTTCAGTATATATACGACAACCTGGAAGCGCTAGCAGATCCTCACTACTACAAGCCCACCGATATTGAAGTGGTGGTGGCAAACGACCATTTGCCTAAAGTTCTACTTGCGGGACTGATTCAAACCTCATCGACACTACCAATTGCACAAAGTACCATATTTGGCTGGGTAATCTCCGGAGCCTGTACTTACTAGGTTGCATCCATGCAAGGCGGCCGGAATGGTGAACTCCGTTTCAACAATTAGTTTTAAGACCAATGAATTTAGTGAATTACGTATTATTAATCCTCATTAGTTTGTAACGAATTTTGAATTAACTGAATTTAATTGTTACACACACTGAACTGCCCTCTGCATTGCTCATTTACTTCCAGATGGCAACCCTTTATCCATTTCCTGCCATGGAGGCAAGCTTTGACTCAAATGGATAAAGGGCTGCCATCTTCTCTGTATCTTCCAATGGAATTCTGCTGAATTCCCAAAATCTCTGTCTCTTTTTTCTTGGCTTTAACCTGCAACTTCACTTTTGAAATGTCTCTAAGAGCGGTAAGAAGCAACATCTACAAATAAAACCTGTTACATTTCTCTGTACCAACGAAACCTTTTCTTGGCTTTTTATTCTGTTTCATATACAAACATTACAATTCAGGGAGTGCTCGAATTACTAAAACTTTACAGTCCACTTCCCGCAGACTACTACCCAAATTGTACACCCCTATTGTTTATATCCGTACTACCCCAGATAGTATGATGAGCGTTCGTGTCTGCGACAACAATCAGCACGACCTCGTCAGACGTTGCTTCCTCTACTACTTCCCTGAGGCTGCTTTAGCGTGATGGAGGTTAATCTGTAAAATTCTTACCATCATTGGTAATTGACAGACTAACATCCACCCCGACAAGGGTGTTATCGAACTGTTCGTCCGTATCATCGAGAAGCGTGTCCCCGCCAGTTGCGTCAAAGAGTCCGGAGACTCCCCTCAGCCCCTCTGTGTCAGAAGTAGAGCTTTCGTCCTCAGAGTAGGACGTTACAGATCTTCTGTTAGAGTTGGAGTCACCAGAAATAATGGGCGTGATACCTCCACACTTCCAGAAAACTGTGTATCAACCACGGTGGACGACTCACCTTCCGCAGTGGGAACTATATCCTGCTTGTATACCTTCAAGACTATAGTCTCGAAGCCATACTGTAGGGTTGCACTTGCACGTTGTATATGGGAGGTGGATTCAGCGTTAAGGATCTAATTGACCTGCCGCTTTTTACCATGCGCCTCACCCACCTTGCTGATTCTCCAATTATGGGCGGGCAGACCAGGATTGGAATCTTTTATTATTTCTAATATGTCAGCCGGGTTGGAGGGATCTTCTGTAACCCAGGTGATGGCTCTAGGGTGACTAGGGATGTTGATTTTTTCGACAACATCCAACTGGGCACCCGGCCACACCTCACCCGCTCGACTTAGAGCAGCCTTATACAGGTCTACTGATCTGGCATCACCGAAATATAAGAGCTTTACTCTCCCCTGATGCCATCCTGCATCGTTGCAGATTGGTGTTGTACCGGCATTTCTCTACGGACATCGAGGTAATGAGCCATAATGGCTGATTGCACATGGCTCCATTTGTCCTTGAGGATGGATCCATCCTCACTACTTCTGTCTATAACGGCCATTACAAGACTCTCCTTCGCCACTTCATTGAAGGGCTTTGTGAGTGTCCTGTTGATGGTGACATAAAGGCCTCTTGCCTTTTTCGAAGGCAGGAGTTCATCAGGTGATCTGATTCTTTTGACTTTATTAGCCGTTAACACAGCTGAATTTGTGGCTCTTTCAGACGGTTGATTGACCTTAAAAGCATCTATGACGCCTTTAGCCCAGGTAAGTGACTCTTTTTGTTTTTCGGTAAGAGCCGAAACCTCACCAGCCTCCAACTTCGTCAAAACTCTGAGCGCTATCCTGTGCTCATTGTGCTTCCGTTTTGACTGTCGGACACCGTACCACCTGTTGTGAGTACTGGGGGGGGGGGGATTTTCACCATGTTTGGTGTGGTCGGCTTTGGTTAAGACCAACGGACGGACAGTAGGACGATTGGGGAACCCCGCTCCATCGGAACGCGAAGGCATCCCCGTCCGTTCACTACGACTGATCAGCAACGATCCAAGCTTTGCGATTGTCGAAAATGTAGCCATGTTTGGAAATTTTCGTATAAAATTTGTAATTTTTTAGAAGCGTGGCAACACTATTGTTTAAGTTAGAATGTTTCTTTGAATGTCGTTTAAGTCATTGATTTCTTTCGGTGCATATATTGGCCAATTTATCTGGCATACATACTCGTTAAAATCTGCCTACTCCTCATTACTACATCCTTGTAGTATTAGCTTGGCAGATTTTAACGAGTAACGATTCGTTTTCTTGTTCTTTGACACTTGCTCCGCCATCTCTCTCCATCTTGGACCGTCGCTCGTTTAAGTACATCTTGCTGTACAAGTGTTATATTAAAGGTAAATCTTCGTTACCATACACCAAGCAGCAGAAACAACAATAAACCTACAGGCGCCTTGCCTATTATTACATTGAAACTAATCGTGTTTTATTTGTATTCTATTTCTCCCTATTCTCTCTTTATAAATATTCTCGGAGTAAACGTAAACTCGTCGTCTGCTCCCTTACGCCCCCGCCGGCGTAATCATTGATCCAATCGAACCGGATTTGAGCTGCCCTACATCGTCGTGGAATTGGTTTTTGCTGCTTTTCGTCAAGGAAAACATCCCTCAGTCATCAACAAACCATCATTTTACAACAAAACCATCGGTACGTACATTCAGTAGGCTAGTGAGTGTCGCGAGTGTTTTTATTTATTTACAATAAAACAAACGATTTTTCAAAACGAGCTTTCAAAAACCATATCGCGTTTTTTGTTCAAATATACAGTCCACGTCATCGTCATTTCGTTGCTAAATCGCGTTAAAAATCAATCGGGAATAATTCTATTCCATATACAAATAATTAATATTTTTAATATTTCGTTTCGGTTTGATTTGTTCGGTTTAAATTGTTAAAATAATTCTAAATCATTTCGGTCGTGCAGAGTGTAGTGCTTAGTGTCGCTCGTTTATACATTCGAATGTTTGTTTTGGTTTTCTACTGTCAATGCCTTCGGCTGCAAGAGCGCCCATTTAGTGTAACAATAACAAAATATTCGAACGAGAACCTCTCCTCTTGCTACTCCCTTCACTCGTTGTTTGGGTCATACATTGTACATTGTTAATGTCGCATTTGCTTGGCTCCGTTTAACCAACATACTCGTACATACATTCACAGCACTGTTCTGGCTCTCACCAAATATTCAATTCACTTCACAAATTCACTTCACCCAACGAATGGAGAGGTGTTCTGGTTCTCACGTGAATTCTCTTTTTCGAACTTCTGCTCAAAAAAATCGAAACATATGTTTTTGTCTGCAAAGCCATAATTTGCAGACAAAAACGTAAACAAAACAATTTATTATCGCGAAGAATCAGACAAGAAATTAAAAAAGAAAATCTGAAGATTTATTAATCATATTTAATAAAAAACACAACAAAAAATATGCCACTAGCTTTTCTCTTAGCCATTAGGGATTTAAGTTTTAAGAAATGAAGTTCTTGAGGAACGTATCAAGGCGGCACTTGCGTGACTACTCAAATCCAATGGATATTCCAAATTCGTGGTAAGTTAAGTGTCGTTAATCTGTTTAACATAATAATTTATGCCTTTAAATGTTTTATAGCTTTTTACCGGCTTAATAAAGACGGATTTTCAATGATCCTTGATCAAATTGCACCCTTCATTAGCACAGGATCAATACCACAAAAAATACAATTGGCGGCAGCTTTGAGATTTCTTGCGGTGAGCGCTTTTCAAGGTATTGTAGCAAACGACATAAATATAAGCATGGGAAGGACTACATTGTGCAAAATATTGTGGAAAGTGGTAAATGGAAATGAGTCAGGCGGAAGTCAGTGCTTCAAAAATGCATTTTTACCAAAAGCATGGAATTTCCGGGGTTGTTGGTTGTGTCGACGGTACTCACGTTCGACTCATAAAACCTCCAGATGGAGAAGCGCTTTTTTATAACCGAAAGGGATATTTTAGCATAAATACCATGATTGTAAGTAAAAATACACATTCATTTATATTTGTTTGTGTAAACGCTTTTTTTTTTAAGGTTTGTGACTACGAAATGAAAATACGGGCCGTTGACAGCACTAGACCTGGATCGTGTCATGATTCATATATATGGAAATCAGGTATAGCAGAGAATCATTACGCCGAGATGTATGCACGTTCCCGAAATTGCTGGCTTTTAGCTGACGGAGGTTACGCTTTGGAACCATACCTTATCACGCCATATAGAAATCCTACATATAACTCCAGTGAACACAAATTCAACAAAGTACACTGCTCAGCACGGAACATTGTTGAGAGGACTATAGGCAACATAAAATCTCGTTTCCGATGCCTACAAGCGACCCTCCACTACGAACCAGCAAAAGTAAGCAGAATTATTAATGCGTGCTGCGCACTGCACAATATTTGCAAGCATTTTAATTTACCTATGGATGCTGAAGTTCCGATACCTGACGATGACAACATTGAAGATGTGGAACAATTAAGTAGTGGTACCGATGGCACACGAGTAAGAGACGAAATTGCACGTTCAATAGTTCAATAAAACACAGTCTTTAGAATGAATAAACTAAAAATACAAAACAAATTTTATTTGCTGCAGTCTTTTATGAGATCAATTAGATATATATGTATTTATTAACTATATTGTCAATTTAAAGTCCCATCTTCAATTGTTCCAGCTCGATGGACTTCAATTTCAGCTCATTTCGGGTGAGCAAATGCTTCTCCATTTGTATGTGGTGCCTTTTGTTTTCTTTTATTTCCTCCTTTTTTAATGAGACTAGTTCATCTAGCTTATTTTCAATGCTTATTAATGTTTGACTATTGGCAACCATCACTTCCTTTATTGCACTAATACCACCCGAAACACACTTAAAATTTTTCGTTTCCTCCTCCATTAAGTACTCCACGTCCGATGGTTTCTTTCTCTTTGGTGCGGGTGGCTCAACGTTGGGAGAGGCAATTGGCGAATCGGGTATATCGCCGAAATCAGGAGAGTGGCTGCGTACACGCTTTGATGCAGTCACTGTATTTGCAGCTGATGATGTGGCAAGTTTTCTGCTGGTTTTGCACTTGACGTTTCTTTGGGCCTAATACGACTTGCAAGCGATGTAGATGGTGCATCGGCGTCAATATTTTCTTTATTGGGGCCACCTAATTTCTGGGTGTTCTTTATCCCATCCGCGCACATATATGGCCAAGTCTGGGTGTAACTCCATGAACTGGACGAAAATCTCATTGTGAGAACTATTTTTTCGTGGGGACCTGTAGGATAGTAATGCAATGAATTTGAACAATTAGCTTCAGCAAAAAGCTCAGCATACTTACATCTTGTAAAATCTAAATCCTTTGGTTATTTTCCGTCCAATTTTTGTTTTATGTTTTTTTGTTTTGTCAAGTTGGTGTTGATTGTTTTATGTTTGTTGTTTTTGTTACGTTTTAATAGACGTCAAACATTTGACACTTTGCAGAAGTAGAGTTGCCACACGGTTCATAATAGGCAAATTGACGATCATTTTAATTATTTTACTTATATTTTTGTTAAATTTAGTAAATTTTTAAAATGGAATAACATTTCTGTACCAAAATTAAATTATCCGATGCAAATAACCTTGAGGTTACTCCATTAAAATGGTTGTATTTCAAACTAACAAACATCTTGCATCTCTGATTTTTCGAAGTCAAACCAAATCAGCTGATTTGCCAAGAATTCACTTACTCACATCACAAAAGAAAAAAAGTTGGTTGCAATTTTGGACTTATTTCATAAAACCTAATTTATTAATTAATTTGATTATTTTATCGTACAGAAACTTGTAATTAAGAAGTAAACATTACAAATGTTGTCACGGCACAGTTAATTTGTGATTACAATAATTATTCTTTCCAAAAAATGAGAACTCACAGCGCTCTCACAATGGAAAACATGGTGAGAAAAAATTGCATGAACTGGGGTGAAAGTGAGTTGCAGAACACCTCTCGGTGAATACTTCTCACTTCGCCACCACAAGTGAATTCCAGAACATGGGCGTCAATCAACATTGCTCGAATGTAGTGCTTCGAACCTTATCGAACATAACTACTACATACGAGGTTGCATCGAACTTATTTCGATCTCATACCTACAGTGGGTTCTAGGAAAACTTGCTTCTTATGAAAAATAAATTAAATATTTTTATCGTGATATTTTTTGAAATAGTGATAGAGGTGCACTACACATAAATTATTTTCGGTCTTATACGACACCGTGTACCCTACATTCGGTCAATTCGACTTTTTTAAAATAAAAGTGTAATTTTTGATATTATTCGTTTACGGTCTTTTCATTTGTGTATATTCGTACACAAATGTACTACATTCGGTAGTTTTCGTAACGCAGTTGACAGATTAATTTCGTTATTGTCGCAAGAAAGTATTTCATCAAAATATTTTGAATTTTCGATACACTGCAAGAAATATATTGAATATTTTTGGGCATTTTCTCAAAATCTTGAACGATTTTCGTCATTTTTGAAATTGTCTTTGCATTGGTTGTAGATTTTGGTCGTTTTTTTTGATTTGAGAATTTTGATTATTTACTTTTGATCTCATTTGGAGTTTTTCGATAAACCTTTGCTGTTTTTCGAACTTATTTTTTTGGAATCTTCCCACCTAGCGATATTTGATTGTCTTTTTGTCCCTTTTCGAAATTTGTTTAGCGTTATCTTTGGAAGAACACTTCCTAAAAATGTCTCTTACTCCCCTTGACTTTTTCGTAAGAGCTTCGGATGCTCTAGTCAAATTTGATACATATTTCCGTCTTCTGAAAGATGCGGATATAGATGTATATGGTCTTGAGGTTCGCAGTTCCGAGTTGAACAAATTGTGTACTGGCACCCAGGAAATGTTCGATAATTGTATTGATTACTTGTCCTTTTCCAAAGACGCGGGGAAAGCGGACATCGACTCGGTGGACAGTAAATATGATGTGTCCCATCAAACATACATGAATTGTCTGTCCGCTATTAATAGAAAATTGGCACAGGTTAAAAATAGCTCTAATAGATTGTCCCTCAATTCGACTAACAGTAGCTCGGTTGTTTCATTGAAACAACAAACTCTGGGGGACATGCGAAATACAGGCTTCTTGAACAATATGAGTACGTCGACACACACTTCTCGTGAAATCGGTACTCAAGTCGATTCTCCGACTGTATTAAGTTTTGAAAAGTGTAATAGGGACTCGCGCATGGGAAGTGAACAAATACCTAGCGACAGTGTACATAATCTTTCGCTCCCGCCATGTGACATAGACGTTTTTGAGGGCGATATCTTATCGTGGCCCACATTTTCTTGTTTACCGCAGTCTATATTAACAACAGTCGTTTAAGTGACATCGAGCGCTTGTGTCATTTGGTTGGTAAGACTAGTGGAGAAGCTCGCGAGATTGTCTCGAAATTTCCACTAGTAAATCGTAGTTTTGTTCTCGCGTGGAAAGCATTAAGTGATTCGTACGACAATCCTCGGCTTCTCGCGCACAATCAATTGAAAATTCTGTTTTCGCTTCCGGTCCTCGAAATCGAAACAAGTTCAGGATTGAAGTCAATACAGCGCGGCATAAATGGATGTCTATCGGCGATGTCCATTTACGAGATTTTGACTGATAATTGGGATCCGATTTTAGTATTCATTTGCCTCCAACGGCTACCTAAACTTACGCAAACGTTATGGGAGCAAAGTGTGAAGTATAAATCGTCTCTTTCATCGTGGAAAGAGTTGGATGCCTTCTTGACTGAGAGAATTCGCACACTTATGTGCCTTCATGGTATGAGGGGAGATGAATCTCCAAAGCACTCAAATGCGAAGAAGATCCATGCTCGTACTAATGCAGCGTCTTCGGGATCTTGTCGTTCTTCTCCAGCGGGTTGTATTCTTTGCCCAAATCAGAATCATAAAATTTGCGCGTGCCCACGTTTTTCAAGTTCTACGCCTTCGGATCGATTCGCTACAGCCAAACGCCACCGTTTATGTGTAAATTGCCTGCGTAAAGGCCACGAAGTCAAGAATTGTGATAGCAAACGTCGTTGTTTGAAATGTAATCGGAATCATCATTCTTTGTTGCATCGTGACGAGCCCACTCCGAGTAATTCGACTCGAGTGGCAAGCACAGCAAACGCAAATGTGCCTTCTGCTCCTCCACTTGAACATTTTGAACAATCCACATCGGCGGGATGTGAATCTCGCCAATCTTTTCATGTTGCGCAGAATAACTCTGTCATATTGGGAACAGCCATGTTGAATATCGTTAATCAAGGTGTTTCGTATTCTGCTTGATTCCTCTATTCGACTAGAGACCACTGCCATAGTCATTCCTTCCATTTCGGGAAACCTGCCACGTGTACGGTCACTTCTGACCTCAAAGCTCAGTTACCCAATATTCGTTTGGCTGACTCGAATTTGTTTGATTCTCGTCCGGTAGATATTTTGATAGGCGCTGACATATATCTTAAAATTCTTCTAGAAGGTTTTCTTCGAAATTCGTCAGGATCGTTGCTCGCTCTAAATACTGTGTTTGGTTGGGTAATTACTGGTGCTCTTCCTACCTAACCAGCACGTACACTTTCATAAAGAATTAGCATAGCTTATACCTTTCGTTCGTATTTTCTTCGCACCCCTTTGAAATTCGCATCGTTTCGTTTTTTAATCTAAATCTTACATCACTTATTTTATTATTAGAAATCGACATCACTTGAATTATTATTAGAAATCGCTCACTAGGAAACTGAATTTGCGTTCCTTACTAATTTACTTATATACATATTATATTTTGCTAATTTAATTTAATTGCCAATATTATACTTTATTAACTTAATTGCTAGTTCTAGTTGTAGATTTTTTCGTGCGTGGGAGTCCCTAATGGCCCTCACTCGTGGTCTCTTATGACCCGTCACAGGCTCCTTAATGGACCTGTCCTTTTGTGGAAGTCCCTAATGGCTCTCACTCGTGGTCTCTTATGACCCGTCACAGGCTCCTTAACGGTCCTGTCCTTTTGTGGGAGTCCTTGTGGCCCTCACTCGGAGTCTCTAATGGCTCCGTCACAGGGTCCCTAATAATCCTGTCCTATCGCGGGGTCTCTCACGGCCCATCTTTTGTGGTCCGTATGACTATCAACGTCACAGGATCCCTTGCGGTCCTGTCCTTTGTGGGAGTCCTTGTGGCCCTCACTCGTGGTCTCTAACGACCCGTCACAGGCTCCTCAATGGTCCTGTCCTTCTATTGGGGTCCCTTACGGCCCGCATACCACATACCCATATATGCTCGTATATTGAAAATATTATCAAAAAAAAATTGAATTAATTGTAGTAGCAACATTTCCTTGATGTTGCAAGGTGGCCGGAATGTTTAAGTTAGAATGTTTCTTTGAATGTCGTTTAAGTCATTGATTTCTTTCGGTGCATATATTGGCCAATTTATCTGGCTCGTTAAAATCTGCCTACTCCTCATTACTACATCCTTGTAGTATTAGCTTGGCAGATTTTAACGAGTAACGATTCGTTTTCTTGTTCTTTGACACTTGCTCCGCCACCTCTCTCCATCTTGGACCGTCGCCCGTTTAAGTACATCTTGCTGTACAATTGTTATATTAAAGGTAAATCTTCGTTACCATACACCAAGCAGCAAAAACAACAATAAACTTACAGGCGCCTTGCCTATTATTACATTGAAACTAATCGTGTTTTATTTGTATTCTATTTCTCCCTATTCTCTCTTTATTAACATTCTCGGAGTAAACGTAAACTCGTCGTCTGCTCCCCTACGCCCCCGCCGGCGTAAGTTTAGTTTAGGTTAGGTTGAAGAGAGGAGACGTTTTAACGTCTCATGTCCATGGACATACACTTAAGCCAGTGGTTCGGCCTGTTGTGCGCTCCTTATTTATGATCTTGTTATACCTCACGAGTTACAGAAAATCGGTACTAGACACGAATTTTCTCAGTATCTTCCAGTCATATTCTCTGAGATGAGTCAAGTCTGGTAATATGTCGGACCCGAAATGTTGGGATCTTGCATGTGTGAAAGCCGGGCAGTGACACAGAAAATGTTCCATCGTTTCGATGTTTTCTCTGCATGCCCTGCATTCGTCGTTTCCTGCTAGTCCTATGCGATGAAGATGTGCTTGTAAGCTTGAGTGTCCCGTTAGAGCACTCATCATCTTACTAATATCGATCTTGTTTAGTTTCAGAAGACTTCTTGTTTTCTTTTCATTTGGGTCACCCCACAGTATCTTTGCAGTAGCTCCTACTGTTGCGCTATTCCACACAGTTTTATGAGCCATCACTGCCCAGTGCTTCTACTCATTTTTCGTGGCTTCGAAAGGTTTCCAATTTATCAAGTTTATTACTCGAAGTTCTCTGCCCTTTGAAGCCAAGTTGTTTGCCCGTTCATTTCCAATCACTCCGTTGTGTCCTGGTACCCAGCAAATACGCAATTTACCATGGGCTGAGTAATCATTTATCGTTCTTTTACAGTCCAACACAGTTCTGGATTTGACCCTTTCCGATGTTATTGCTTGAATCGCCATTTGGCTATCTGTGAAGATGTTGGCATATTTAGGCTTTGTCGTGTTACTGAGCCAGTTCACACACTCCGTGATTGCTCGAACTTCTGCTTGAAATACCGTGTTATGGTCAGGGAGGCGGAAGTGAAGTTCGACTTTTGGTTCATCAATAAAAAGTCCCAGACCCGTCCTTCCTCCTCGCTTGGACCCATCCGTGTAGCAGCTGGTTCCCACTGGCACATGGGCCAAAGTTCCATTTTCCCAGGAGCGTCTGTCTGGAACAAACGTATCACAGGTAGCTGTAAGCCGCACTTCAGGAATGCGGTCCGAGATTTCTGGCGTTTGAATGTGACCAACTAGATATTCTAAAATCTTCTGATGGTACGACTTGTGGTCTCGATTTATCCATTCACCCATCACTTGTAGACGTCTTACTGTGAGGGCTGCCTCATACTTTATACGGATGTCTATTGGTTGGATATGCAGTATAGTCTCCAACGCCTTTGTTGGTGCAGTTCTAAATGCCCCGCTTATGCCTAGACAGCACATACGTTGAATTTTTTGCAAAGGTATTACGTTGCACTTCTTGTCTATTGATGTCCACCACACTACAGAGGCGTAGGTGATTATTGGTCTAATCACGCTCATGTAAAGCCAGTGAGTCATATTTGGACGTAGTCCCCATTTTAAACCTATAGCTCTTCTGCACAACGACCAACATCTGTGTGCCTTTGTAACTCTTTCTTCAAGATGATCTTTCCAGTACAGTTTCTGATCCAAGATTACTCCCAAGTATTTTACCTTTTTAGTTATAGCAATTGTCTTATTCAGGAATCGAGGCGGGGTAAAACGTGGGATCTTCGTTTTCCTTGTAAATAGACATATTTCTGTTTTGTCTGGGTTAACATTTAATCCCCTTGGTTGTGCCCAGTTATATGCTATGTTAAGTGCCTCTTCAGCTCTTCTGCATAATAGATTTGGATGAAAGCCCCTTAGAAGTATTACAACGTCGTCTGCATAACAGACTGGTTTAAGTCCTTCATTGGTGAGGGCCTTTAGGAGACTGTGTATCGATTTACCTTGTCTCTAATTTTTACGTCATATGACCCACAAATAATCCACCTATTCCTTAGCATATTGTTGATCCAGTTTTTCAGCGCCCGGTCAACCTGAAACTCGTCTAAGGACTGGATAAGTGTATCGGTCTGTACATTGTTAAATGCGCCCTCAATGTCTATGCAAACAGCAAGTGTATACATTTCTTTACTGAAGGACTCTTCTATGTGGTGCACTACCTGATGCAGAGCTGTTTCCACTGATCTTCCTTTGACATAGGCGTGTTGTTTGAATTTTAGCCTGTCATCCGCTATTTTACCTTTGACCATGTCATCAATTATTCGCTCCATTGTTTTTAACAGGAAAGAAGTAAGGCTAATGGGTCGATAAGCCTTTGGGGTCATGTAACTCGCCTTGCCAGGCTTTGGTATGAAGACCACCCTTGATTCCTGCCAGTTTTTTGGGGTATACGAATGGGTTAGGCATGCAGTGAACACTCCAGCCAGATGAGTTGATACCAGATCCACCTCATTCTGCAGAAGTGCTGGAAATATTCCATCCGGTCCCGCAGCCTTAAAGGGAGAGAAACTTTTTATCGCTTCTTTAACCATACCATCTGTTATATCCGTAATAGGTACTTGATGCAATACATTTTCATTCTGTAACTCTTCCTCTGTTGGTCCAGCATTACCAGTCGGAAAATGAGTTTTCATCAAGAGACTTACGGTATCCTCTATAGTTTCCATCCTTTTACCCGTTTCATCCACCAGTGTTTCGGTTTGGACATGAGTTTTTGAGAGGAACTTTTTCATTTTAGACATGCTGTTAACGCTGTCTACCTGTTCACAGAAAAGCCTCCAGGAGTTACGTTTCGCCGATCTAACGATTTTATTGTATTCTTTGAGTCTTCTGTGGTAGTCGTCCCAATATACTGATTGTTTTTTACGTCGAGCTCTATTGTAAAGTCTGCGGACATCTTTGCCAATCGAGCGAATTTGTCCTGTCATCCAAGGTTTCTCAAAGGCAGATTTCCTTTCTCGAAGTGGGCAACTATCTTCGAATGATTTTACAAGAGCCTCGGTAATCTTCTTAACATTGACATCAATGTCTTCTGCACATAGATATTCGCGTGTAGGCTGCCCCAATCGATTTCTAAGTAGATTTCCGAATTTAGTCCAGTCGGTCTTAGCCTTATTACGGAAACTTATGGTGTTTGGCGGTGGCCGTGCAATTTTAAACCTTATATAACGGTGGTCTGAATAGGAGTGCTCATCCGAAACCCTCCACTCATGAATCTCATCAATAAGATTTTCTGAACATATCGTTATATCTAATACTTCTTCCTAATTTTGTTAACAAAGGTTGCAGTGTTTCCTATGTTAAGAGTTATGAGGTCATTTGTATTCAAAAATTCGATAAGGGCGTGTCCCCTTTTATTGGTGTTAGTACTACCCCAAGCGATATGATGGGAGTTGGCGTCACATCCAGCTAATAACTCATTACTTTTGTGTTTGGATTCCCTCACCAGGCGTTGTAATTCCGACGTAGGTGGCAATGTCGGCGCATTGAATGGCAGATATATTGACGCCAGGTACATATTTCCATTACCTTGCCTCAGCACCGTTGCGTCCGATGTTGACAACTCTGGAGAGAAAATAAAACATAAGTTTTTATGGCACAGAATACAAGTCCTTGGACGAGTAGCTGTGTTAGCGTAGAAAAGGTTATAGTTCACATGGTTTAATCCAGTAACCTTGTTGCTAGTTGTCCATGGTTCCTGGATCAAAGCAATATGAACCCTGCCTTTATTTATGATGTCCATCAGAGCGTTGGATGCTGTCTCGCTCCGGTGGAGGTTTATCTGGATGACCTCAATCATTGTCCTTCCAGTAAAAGTTTCTTTTGGGAGTCTATCCTATCTGGTGGCACCCCCTCTTTATTTGGTAGTGGGTGATTCTCCTCCTTTCGTTAACTACCTATTACACCATCTTCCAGTCGACAATTTTGGGAGGCGGTGTTATTTTTTGTCGCTCCCTCATTGGTTTGAATCGCTTTGTGGCACTTTTTATTTTGATCACCACCTTTGCTGGGAACTTCCTGCAAATGTGGCGGTACTATTGGTGAACTGGTGGTGTTATTGACTACTTCCACATCAGGTTTTGGCAGTGTCTCACTTGTCTCCATCCGTTCAATACCAGTGTTTGCCTCTTCAGACAGTATATTTGGACTCGATTCATTTGTCCTGCCAATTGGGACCTTTCCAATTTTGAAAAAGACTGTCCAGATCAAGAAGTACGCCATGCCCTTTGCCATGACAAGATTGTTCTTGGATTCTGGGTCTATGCCTAACACGAGGAGAGTACCCTCGGTATCATCCTTCCTATAGAAGACTTCCCACTTTCTCACGGAAAGTTTTGAATTCTGTTTGCCAATGATGTCGAGTATGTACTCTGATGAGAACTTACTGGGACATCCCTTAACATATAGGGTCGTTTTTATGAGTTCAGGAATGTCGCTTTTCCTTACCAATTTTAGCTTTGCGCCGTCCCAAGGTGAGGGGAAGCTATCCACAAGTTTTACGAGGACACCAGCGCAGCGTTGTGATGCCAGCCTTAGCATCAAAACACCCCTCTCAAACTTTCAACTCATTACTTCGATTGGTGGTTCATCCTTAGATTCGAGGACGTATTCCGCTACCCTCGTATAAACCAAATCTTCGAAGTTACTCTTTTGGTCTTCGGGGATTCTGCCAGATGCACTACTGCTATCAATTATGGCGTAGCATAGATCGTCTCGAAAATGTTGTTTAGCTATATTAGAATAAGACGGTGGCTTCTTACCCTTCTTTATGGCCAATTGATTTTTCCGTGTCTGTAGAGTCTTTTTGGTTAAAGCCTCATCCTTAACGGATGATTTGGTTGACTTGAACTGTGTTATTGGGTCAACTTTACCGCCCACAATCGAAGGACCCAGACTAGAGACCTCCTTTTGTGTGGTTACGTTAGGCTTATCCGAATTACTGGAAGACGGCGAGCCCTTTTTCTTCTTAGTGACTTTCACAGCGCTATGTTCTTCGGGAGACCTGACTCTTTACCGGCCTCCATGTTTGTATTGGAGGTAGAATTGTCAGGTTCATCCCGTAATAGGTTCTGTCGGTTCAACTTATTCAGTTTCCTTCTTTGTGCCCCTGACAGTCTCTTTGAGTTAGCAACAATAGTGATATTGTTTTCATTTGATGATTCAGAGTCAGAGTCCCCAATGGCTTTTAAAGGCTGGGGTTGCTTAAAGCCCCGGCTGGGTTCTGCTTCATCTGTCTTATCATTTGTTTTGCCTGCGGCTGGATGTGCTCTTGTTTCATTTTCGACTACGGGATCCAAGGCACCAAAGCTCGTAGAAGTTGCTTGCTCACGATTGTTCGATAACGACGACACATGACTCGTGAGTGAATCAACGCTTGTCGCCGGCGCTGGGTTTTCCCTCCCCTGCGCCGTAATCTCCTTCGTCTTTTTTGGTTTAATCATAAATTGGTTGGGGGAGACACCCCCATAGCCAGTATTAGCCCGTAATAGGTACGTCGGTATAGGCCTTCCAGACTGAGCTCAGAAATATCTGTCCAGAGACCGATGCATCCAATTCAACCTACGCTTTATAAACAACTATTAATAAAATTTTTTGACTCGTTATTTTGGAGAAAATATTCTCCAGGAAGTGTCCTTTAAGACGAATATAAATATGTTAAACTTATTTTATAAATGCCTCTGTATCTCCAAAATACTACGTATGCGTTTCCGCAATAAAATACAAAAATTGCCTATATTTTGAAAATATAAATTGATATGGCCATAACTTTTGTATAAGTGGGCACATTTGACTGAAAAAATCATCATTGATTTAGCAATGTGTTCATTAATAATACGTCATTTTTAAATCATACTTTTAGGAATATTTGGAAAGGACAAACAAACAATGAGGCATGTATATACAGTAGATTGGCATACAAATGTTCGCTTTTATGAATACTTAGCTTTTCATGTCAGTTGCCCGTTTAATTCGGTCTGTAATCGTTGATTTACACTGAGATACTCTCTGGGCTCAAGACCAACTTGCTTTTATACAGTGATAGAAAGCAAGTATTTTTACATGGCAAAATGTATTGCAAGTATTTCGTTGCGTGCCACATTTAAACACATTAATATGTTTTTCATACCTTTCAGGTTATTTTTAATAAATTGGAAATAATAATAAAATTTGTGTTGAACCAAAATGCCCTTTTTTATACCCTCACTTTAGTGATTCGAGGGTATATGTCATTTGTTACGAGCCAAAAGTGTAACATATCGAAGGAGTGACCTAAGACCCCAAGTATGTTCGGTGGGTCATTTTAATTCGATTGAGCAATATCCGTCCGTCTGTCTGGCTGGCTGGAGCTCACGATAACTCTCGAAAGGAGTAACGGATTGAGTTCAAATTTGGTATAGGATAATTTTTTTTTCTATCTCAGGCTAAGTTCGAAAATGGGCCGTAAATGTCCACTCCTTCCAGTACCTCCCCCACAAAGGGTTGAAATTTTGTGAAATATTGATTATTTAATAACTGCTATACTATTTACTCGAATCTTCTGAAATTCCACACATAGTATAAGTTTATTAGTCGCTATAAACTACAGAAAAATGGGCGAAGTTGCCACGCCCCTTTAGGTACCTCCCACACAAATGCACCATTTTGCACCAAAAGTTAACAGTTTATAACATTAATACCAGTGTATAAAAATATTTGAAAATTTGTGCGGCGTAATGATTTTATGGTGCCTATAGCCTTGTGAAAAATGGGTGTTATCACCGCGCCCTTTTTTGTACCTCCCACACAAAATGGCAAGTGTAATATTCAATATTACATTACTTATCTTGGTCGCTTTACCCGACTAAAACTTTTTTGTTATATTTGCAGTCAAATTGTCATTTGCCCCTTAAGGTATGCTTTGGTAATGTTGTTCAATACATAGCAACATGGACTAAAAATAACGAATTTTGGGTTGATTTTTGCCGAGTATGTTTTACCATTTCGTTAAATAAATCAACATAGGCAGAATTTTCTGTTAACTAAGCCCCTGGTTTATCAATTTTTGTTAATGACAAGACCTCGGTCGGCCTCGGAAGTATAGTTTTATCCTGGAGAAAATGAAACACCCTGATTTTTGGCAACTTGCATGGCAATGGCAATATGGGAAGTCTCCAAGTGGCTGAGTCGCAACATAGTAACCAACAATGGCGCACAGTGGGTCTCTTATGACCCGTCACAGGCTCCTTAACGGTCCTGTCCTTTTGTGGGAGTCCTTGTGGCCCTCACTCGGAGTCTCTAATGGATCCGTCACAGGGTCCCTAATAATCCTGTCCTATCGCGGGGTCTCTCACGGCCCATCTTTTGTGGTCCGTATGACTATCAACGTCACAGGATCTCTTGCGGTCCTGTCCTTTGTGGGAGTCCTTGTGGCCCTCACTCGTGGTCTCTAACGACCGCTACAGGCTCCTCAATGGTCCTGTCCTTCTATTGGGGTCCCTTACGGCCCACATACCACATACCCATATATGCTCGTATATTGAAAATATTATCAAAAAAAATTGAATTAATTGTAGTAGCAACATTTCCTTGATGTTGCAAGGTGGCCGGAATGTTTAAGTTAGAATGTTTCTTTGAATGTCGTTTAAGTCATTGATTTCTTTCGGTGCATATATTGGCCAATTTATCTGGCTCGTTAAAATCTGCCTACTCCTCATTACTACATCCTTGTAGTATTAGCTTGGCAGATTTTAACGAGTAACGATTCGTTTTCTTGTTCTTTGACACTTGCTCCGCCACCTCTCTCCATCTTGGACCGTCGCTCGTTTAAGTACATCTTGCTGTACAATTGTTATATTAAAGGTAAATCTTCGTTACCATACACCAAGCAGCAAAAACAACAATAAACCTACAGGCGCCTTGCCTATTATTACATTGAAACTAATCGTGTTTTATTTGTATTCTATTTCTCCCTATTCTCTCTTTATTAACATTCTCGGAGTAAACGTAAACTCGACGTCTGCTCCCCTACGCCCCCGCCGGCGTAAACAACTATTAATAAAATTTTTTGACTCGTTATTTTGGAGAAAATATTCTCCAGGAAGTGTCCTTTAAGACGAATATAAATATGTTAAACTTATTTTATAAATGCCTCTGTATCTCCAAAATACTACGTATGCGTTTCCGCAATAAAATACAAAAATTGCCTATATTTTGAAAATATAAATTGATATGGCCATAACTTTTGTATAAGTGGGCACATTTGACTGAAAAAATCATCATTGATTTAGCAATGTGTTCATTAATAATACGTCATTTTTAAATCATACTTTTAGGAATATTTGGAAAGGACAAACAAACAATGAGGCATGTATATACAGTAGATTGGCATACAAATGTTCGCTTTTATGAATACTTAGCTTTTCATGTCAGTTGCCCGTTTAATTCGGTCTGTAATCGTTGATTTACACTGAGATACTCTCTCGGCTCAAGACCAACTTGCTTTAATTCAGTGATAGAAAGCAAGTATTTTTACATGGCAAAATGTATTGCAAGTATTTCGTTGCGTGCCACATTTAAACACATTAATATGTTTTTATACCTTTCAGGTTATTTTTAATAAATTGGAAATAATAATAAAATTTGTGTTGAACCAAAATGCCCTTTTTTATACCCTCACTTCAGTGATACGAGGGTATATGTCATTTGTTACGAGCCAAAAGTGTAACATATCGAAGGAGTGACCTAAGACCCCAAGTATGTTCGGTGGGTCATTTTAATTCGATTGAGCAATATCCGTCCGTCTGTCTGGCTGGCTGGAGCTCACGATAACTCTCGAAAGGAGTAACGGATTGAGTTCAAATTTGGTATGGGATAATTTTTTTTTCTATCTCAGGCTAAGTTCGAAAATGGGCCGTATATGTCCACTCCTTCCAGTAGCTCCCCCACAAAGGGTTGAAAAGTTGTGAAATATTGATTATTTAATAACTGCTATACTATTTACTCGAATCTTCTGAAATTCCACACATAGTATAAGTTTATTAGTCGCTATAAACTACAGAAAAATGGGCGAAGTTGCCACGCCCCTTTAGGTATCTCCCACACAAATACACCATTTTGCACCAAAAGTTAACAGTTTATAACATTAATACCAGTGTATAAAAATATTTGAAAATTTGTGCGGCGTAATGATTTTATGGTGCGTATAGCCTTGTGAAAAGTGGGTGTTATCACCGCGCCCTTTTTTGTACCTCCCACACAAAATGGCCAAACAATACCACAATTTAATATAATATCTCATAATTCGGCACAGTGCAATGGATTTAAAGTATCTACTGTTTTTCTATCTCAGGCTAAGTTCGAAAATGGGCCGTATATGTCCACTCCTTCCAGTAGCTCCCCCACAAAGGGTTGAAAAGTTGTGAAATATTGATTATTTAATAACTGCTATACTATTTACTCGAATCTTCTGAAATTCCACACATAGTATAAGTTTATTAGTCGCTATAAACTACAGAAAAATGGGCGAAGTTGCCACGCCCCTTTAGGTACCTCCCACACAAATACACCATTTTGCACCAAAAGTTAACAGTTTATAACATTAATACCAGTGTATAAAAATATTTGAAAATTTGTGCGGCGTAATGATTTTATGGTGCGTATAGCCTTGTGAAAAGTGGGTGTTATCACCGCGCCCTTTTTTGTACCTCCCACACCAAATGGCCAAACAATACCACAATTTAATATAATATCTCATAATTCGGCACAGTGCAATGGATTTAAAGTATCTACTGTTCAGCGAAAAAATAATTGTATTTGTTAAACCCCTTCTGGCACCTCCCACACAAATTGACAGAAAAATTCGTGTAATATTCAATATTACATTACTTATCTTGGTCGCTTTACCCGACTAAAACTTTTTTGTTATATTTGCAGTCAAATTGTCATTTGCTCCTTAAGGTATGCTTTGGTAATGTTGTTCAATACATAGCAACATGGACTAAAAATAACGAATTTTGGGTTGATTTTTGGCGAGTATGTTTTACCATTTCGTTAAATAAATCAACATAGGCAGAATTTTCTTTTTGCAATGGTTAACTAAGCCCCTGGTTTATCAATTTTTGTTAATGACAAGACCTCGGTCGGCCTCGGAAGTATAGTTTTATCCTGGAGAAAATGAAACACCCTGATTTTTGGCAACTTGCATGGCAATGGCAATATGGGAAGTCTCCAAGTGGCTGAGTCGCAACATAGTAACCAACAATGGCGCACAGTGGGAGGAATTCCAAAAAAAGGAAAATAATTCTGCCGTTTCTTAACCAGACAACCGATTGCGACCAAACTGGGCATGTTTGTAAAAGAGGTATTAAAGAAGTTAAGTTTTTAGTTTGGGCCCCCTGCAGTATACAGGGCCTCAATGTTGGCAACCTCGGTAAACAAAATGTGTAAGCGAGGTTAACTTTCGTCTTTTTCGTCCGTTTCATAAAATCCTTTTTTGTTTGTATTCTAATAACTGAGGTCTACAAAAAGTTTTTTGCACCTAACAGTTATCTTGTATAGTTACCGAGATATTTGCATTTGAAAATTTAATTTTTTCCCTGACCCACTTCAAATGACCATAACGGTTGTCGCAGCGAGTATTTCAAATTGGAATATTTTGCCATCAATTAGCAAACTGTTGTCTATTCAGAAAGTATAATGAGAAAGGAAACGATTTATAACCGGGTCTAAAATATACCGATTCGTATGAAAGGATCGGGAAAACCAAACAACATTTTTTTCAAAGAAAATTTTATAATTCCATAGAATCTTTAAAAATTAATACATCTCAATTATTTTTATTGTAATTTGTACGTCTTCACACCTGAAATCGATGCTAATTCTAACGATATTATATTTGTAAACGTAAATCCCACAATTCCCAAAATAAATTCGAAAATCCCCAAAAAAGGGATTTTTTTGTTTTCCCCAAAGTCTTTTACACTAAAAGTCGGGCTCAAAATTCCTTTTGCAATTTACTACATATAAAAATGGTAAAGGTTTTCATATCCAAGCATTGCGATTGTCGAAAATGTTTTGAAATTTTCGGTGCCTGCAAAGCGCTTGCCCAGAATTATCGTAAATTTCTGAAATCCGCTGAAAAATTCATTGTTGAGAAGTACAGTTTACATGGTTTTTCCTGGCATTTCATTCCACCATATGCTCCCCACATGGATGGTTTGTGGGAGGCCGCTGTCAAAAGCATGAAAATCCACTTACGAAAGGTTGCGTCCAACGTAAAGTTCACATTTGAAGAGTTTTCTACCCTGCTCATCCGAATCGAGAGCATCTTGAACTCCAGGGCGCTATCTCCCACCAGTGAGGACCCCACAATATTAACACCGCTGACTCCTGTAATCATTAAAGGAGATAATCTTCCACCTAGTGAGTGGTGTCTAGGTAGGGTTATTAAGGTTTTTAAAGGCAAAGATTCCAATGTCCGTGTGGCTAAAATACGCACACAGAACGGAATCCTGATTCGTCCACTCGTCAAACTTTGTATCCTCCCCAATGCCAGTTAGTCTCGCACACCAAACCCGTTCACATAACTAACAACTCTTACATTTCAGTTCAACCCCAAAATGCCGTATTTGCCAGGAGAGGCATTTCGTGAGATCCTGTCCAAAGTTTCAAAGGATGACTGTAGCGGAACGACGAGAGGCGATAAAGGACAAGGGTTTTTGTTTTAACTGTTTATGCACCGCTCACGCCAGGAATTTCTGTCCATCCCGGAACAAGTGTATTGTTTGCGATCGCAATCATCATACCCTGATACATGTGGATGAAACCCCACGCAAGAAGCCAAACAACACCCGACAGCCCTCAAGCCAATATCGCCCTCGTCGTTCCCCTTCCCCTGTTTCCCATAGTTCTCGTGCTGATGCTCCATCACCCTCCAGACGAAATACATCTTCCAGACGCCGTGGATCTGTGGCCACGAGTTCTGCCTCAACAAGTCGTCAACAAAGATCAAAGTTGAGTGAGCGCCTGAGCCGCCGATCCAGGGTCCACGTATTTTCTCCCACTGTGCTGGCACGAGCCCTGACTACGCAATGCCCTGAGAAGGTCAGGCTGTTACTGAACTCCGGTGGGGCTCAGACCGTTGTCCTAAAAAGCCTGGTTGACAGGTTGCAGCTTGGGACTACAAAACGAGATGGTCAGGAATACTGCACCCTAAATTTCCAGTCATACCACGACCCATCGGCTAAAATCCAAATAATCGGCTTGGTGAAAACCAAATTCAAGATTTCTATGCCAGCAGAAACATCTGAAATTAAACTTCAGTATATATACGACAACCTGGAAGCGCTAGCAGATCCTCACTACTACAAGCCCACCGATATTGAAGTGGTGGTGGCAAACGACCATTTGCCTAAAGTTCTACTTGCGGGACTGATTCAAACCTCATCGACACTACCAATTGCACAAAGTACCATATTTGGCTGGGTAATCTCCGGAGCCTGTACTTACTAGGTTGCATCCATGCAAGGCGGCCGGAATGGTGAACTCCGTTTCAACAATTAGTTTTAAGACCAATGAATTTAGTGAATTACGTATTATTAATCCTCATTAGTTTGTAACGAATTTTGAATTAACTGAATTTAATTGTTACACACACTGAACTGCCCTCTGCATTGCTCATTTACTTCCAGATGGCAACCCTTTATCCATTTCCTGCCATGGAGGCAAGCTTTGACTCAAATGGATAAAGGGCTGCCATCTTCTCTGTATCTTCCAATGGAATTCTGCTGAATTCCCAAAATCTATGTCTCTTTTTTCTTGGCTTTAACCTGCAACTTCACTTTTGAAATGTCTCTAAGAGCGGTAAGAAGCAACATCTACAAATAAAACCTGTTACATTTCTCTGTACCAACGAAACCTTTTCTTGGCTTTTTATTCTGTTTCATATACAAACATTACAATTCAGGGAGTGCTCGAATTACTAAAACTTTACAGTCCACTTCCCGCAGACTACTACCCAAATTGTACACCCCTATTGTTTATATCCGTACTACCCCAGATAGTATGATGAGCGTTCGTGTCTGCGACAACAATCAGCACGACCTCGTCAGACGTTGCTTCCTCTACTACTTCCCTGAGGCTGCTTTAGCGTGATGGAGGTTAATCTGTAAAATTCTTACCATCATTGGTAATTGACAGACTAACATCCACCCCGACAAGGGTGTTATCGAACTGTTCGTCCGTATCATCGAGAAGCGTGTCCCCGCCAGTTGCGTCAAAGAGTCCGGAGACTCCCCTCAGCCCCTCTGTGTCAGAAGTAGAGCTTTCGTCCTCAGAGTAGGACGTTACAGATCTTCTGTTAGAGTTGGAGTCACCAGAAATAATGGGCGTGATACCTCCACACTTCCAGAAAACTGTGTATCAACCACGGTGGACGACTCACCTTCCGCATTGGGAACTATATCCTGCTTGTATACCTTCAAGACTATAGTCTCGAAGCCATAGGGTTGCACTTGCACGTTGTATATGGGAGGTGGATTCAGCGTTAAGGATCAAATTGACCTGCCGCTTTTTACCATCCGCCTCACCCACCTTGCTGATTCTCCAATTATGGGCGGGCAGACCAGGATTGGAATCTTTTATTATTTCTAATATGTCAGCCGGGTTGGAGGGCTCTTCTGTAACCCAGGTGATGGCTCTAGGGTGACTAGGGATGTTGATTTTTTCGACAACATCCAACTGGGCACCCGGCCACACCTCACCCGCTCGACTCAGAGCAGCCTTATACAGGTCTACTGATCTGGCATCACCGAAATATAAGAGCTTTACTCTCCCCTGATGCCATCCTGCATCGTTGCAGATTGGTGTTGTACCGGCATTTCTCTACGGACATCGAGGTAATGAGCCATAATGGCTGATTGCACATGGCTCCATTTGTCCTTGAGGATGGATCCATCCTCACTACTTCTGTCTATAACGGCCATTACAAGACTCGCCTTCGCCACTTCATTGAAGGGCTTTGTGAGTGTCCTGTTGATGGTGACATTAGGGCCTCTTGCCTTTTTCGAAGGCAGGAGTTCATCAGGTGATCTGATTCTTTTGACTTTATTAGCCGTTAACACAGCTGAATTTGTGGCTGACCTTAAAAGCATCTATGACGCCTTTAGCCCAGGTAAGTGACTCTTTTTGTTTTTCGGTAAGAGCCGAAACCTCAACAGCCTCCAACTTCGTCAAAACTCTGAGCGCTATCCGGTGCTCATTGTGCTTCCGTTTTGACTGTCGGACACCGTACCACCTGTTGTGAGTACTGGGGGGAAATTTTCACCATGTTAGGTGTGGTCGGCTTTGGCCAAGACCAACGGACGGACAGTAGGACGATTGGGGAACCCCTCTCCATCGGAACGCGAAGGCATACCCGTCCGTTCACTACGACTGATCAGCAACGATCCAAGCTTTGCGATTGTCGAAAATGTAGCCATGTTTGGAAATTTTCGTATAAAATTGTGTAATTTTTTAGAAGCGTGGCAACACTATTAATAAAATTTTTTGACTCGTTATTTTCGAGAAAATATTCTCCAGGAAGTGTCCTTTAAGACGAATATAAATAAGTTAAACTTATTTTATAAATGCCTCTGTATCTCCAAAATACTACGTATGCGTTTCCGCAATAAAATACAAAAATTGCCTATATTTTGAAAATATAAATTGATATGGCCATAACTTTTGTATAAGTGAGCACATTTGACTGAAAAAATCATCATTGATTTAGCAATGTGTTCATTAATAATACGTCATTTTTAAATCATACTTTTAGGAATATTTGGAAAGGACAAACAAACAATGAGGCATGTATATACAGTAGATTGGCATACAAATGTTCGCTTTTATGAATACTTAGCTTTTCATGTCAGTTGCCCGTTTAATTCGGTCTGTAATCATTCTTGCAAGTTGCCAAAAATCAGGGTGCTTCATTTTCTCCAGGATAAAACTATACTTCCGAGGCCGACCGAGGTCTTGTCATTAACAAAAATTGATAAACTAGGGACTTAGTTAACCATTGCAAAAAGAAACTTCTGCCTATACCTGCCTATATTGATTTATTTAACGAAATGGTAAAACCTACTAGGCAAAAAACAACCCAAAAATCTTTATTTTTAGTCCATGTTGAACAACATGTATTGAACAACATTACCAAAGCATACCTTAAGGGGCAAATGATAAATTGACTGCAAATATAACAAAAAGCATATAAAGCATGTATAAAAGCAAGTTGGTCTTGAGTCGAGAGAGTATCTCAGTAAAAATCAACGATTGCAGACCGAATTAAAAGGTCAACCGACATGAACAAGCTAAATATTCATATAAGCGCCCTTCATATAAGCACCCTAAATCTCCAGTCATACCACGACCCATCGGCTAAAATCCAAATAATCGGCTTGGTGAAAACCAAATTCAAGATTTCTATGCCAGCAGAAACATCAGAAATTAAACTTCAGTATATATACGACAACCTGGAAGCGCTAGCAGATCCTCACTACTACAAGCCCACCGATATTGAAGTGGTGGTGGCAAACGACCATTTGCCTAAAGTTCTACTTGCGGGACTGATTCAAACCTCATCGAAACTACCAATTGCAAAGTACCATATTTGGCTGGATAATCTCCGGAGCCTGTACTTACTAGGTTGCATCCATGCAAGGCGGCCGGAATGGTGAACTCCGTTTCAACAATTAGTTTTAAGACCAATGAATTTAGTGAATTACGTATTATTAATCCTCATTAGTTTGTAACGAATTTTGAATTAACTGAATTTAATTGTTACACACACTGAACTGCCCTCTGCATTGCTCATTTACTTCCAGATGGCAACCCTTTATCCATTTCCTGCCATGGATGCAAGCTTTGACTCAAATGGATAAATGGCTGCCATCTTCTCTGTATCTTCCAATGGAATTCTGCTGAATTCCCAAAATCTTTGTCTCTTTTTTCTTGGCTTTAACCTGCAACTTCACTTTTGAATGTCTCTAAGAGCGGTAAGAAGCAACATCTACAAATAAAACCTGTTACATTTCTCTGTACCAACGAAACCTTTTCTTGGCTTTTTATTCTGTTTCATATACAAACATTACAATTCAGGGAGTGCTCGAATTACTAAAACTTTACAGTCCACTTCCCGCAGACTACTACCCAAATTGTACACCCCTATTGTTTATATCCGTACTACCCCAGATAGTATGATGAGCGTTCCTGTCTGCGCCAACAATCAGCACGACCTCGTCAGACGTTGCTTCCTCTACTACTTCCCTGAGGCTGCTTTAGCGTGATGGAGGTTAATATGTAAAATTCTTACCATCATAGGTAATTGACAGACTAGCATCCACCCCGACAAGGGTGTTATCGAAATGTTCGTCCGTATCATCGAGAAGCGTGTCCCCGCCAGTTGCGTCAAAGAGTCCGGAGACTCCCCTCAGCCCCTCTGTGTCAGAAGTAGAGCTTTCGTCCTCAGAGTAGGACGTTACAGATCTTCTGTTAGAGTTGGAGTCACCAGAAATAATGGGCGTGATACCTCCACACTTCCAGAAAACTGTGTATCAACCACGGTGGACGACTCACCTTCCGCATTGGGAACTATATCCTGCTTGTATACCTTCAAGACTATAGTCTCGAAGCCATAGGGTTGCACTTGCACGTTGTATATGGGAGGTGGATTCAGCGTTAAGGATCAAATTGACCTGCCGCTTTTTACCATCCGCCTCACCCACCTTGCTGATTCTCCAATTATGGGCGGGCAGACCAGGATTGGAATCTTTTATTATTTCTAATATGTCAGCCGGGTTGGAGGGCTCTTCTGTAACCCAGGTGATGGCTCTAGGGTGACTAGGGATGTTGATTTTTTCGACAACATCCAACTGGGCACCCGGCCACACCTCACCCGCTCGACTCAGAGCAGCCTTATACAGGTCTACTGATCTGGCATCACCGAAATATAAGAGCTTTACTCTCCCCTGATGCCATCCTGCATCGTTGCAGATTGGTGTTGTACCGGCATTTCTCTACGGACATCGAGGTAATGAGCCATAATGGCTGATTGCACATGGCTCCATTTGTCCTTGAGGATGGATCCATCCTCACTACTTCTGTCTATAACGGCCATTACAAGACTCTCCTTCGCCACTTCATTGAAGGGCTTTGTGAGTGTCCTGTTGATGGTGACATTAGGGCCTCTTGCCTTTTTCGAAGGCAGGAGTTCATCAGGTGATCTGATTCTTTTGACTTTATTAGCCGTTAACACAGCTGAATTTGTGGCTGACCTTAAAAGCATCTATGACGCCTTTAGCCCAGGTAAGTGACTCTTTTTGTTTTTCGGTAAGAGCCGAAACCTCAACAGCCTCCAACTTCGTCAAAACTCTGAGCGCTATCCGGTGCTCATTGTGCTTCCGTTTTGACTGTCGGACACCGTACCACCTGTTGTGAGTACTGGGGGGAAATTTTCACCATGTTAGGTGTGGTCGGCTTTGGCCAAGACCAACGGACGGACAGTAGGACGATTGGGGAACCCCTCTCCATCGGAACGCGAAGGCATACCCGTCCGTTCACTACGACTGATCAGCAACGATCCAAGCTTTGCGATTGTCGAAAATGTAGCCATGTTTGGAAATTTTCGTATAAAATTGTGTAATTTTTTAGAAGCGTGGCAACACTATTAATAAAATTTTTTGACTCGTTATTTTCGAGAAAATATTCTCCAGGAAGTGTCCTTTAAGACGAATATAAATAAGTTAAACTTATTTTATAAATGCCTCTGTATCTCCAAAATACTACGTATGCGTTTCCGCAATAAAATACAAAAATTGCCTATATTTTGAAAATATAAATTGATATGGCCATAACTTTTGTATAAGTGAGCACATTTGACTGAAAAAATCATCATTGATTTAGCAATGTGTTCATTAATAATACGTCATTTTTAAATCATACTTTTAGGAATATTTGGAAAGGACCAACAAACAATGAGGCATGTATATACAGTAGATTGGCATACAAATGTTCGCTTTTATGAATACTTAGCTTTTCATGTCAGTTGCCCGTTTAATTCGGTCTGTAATCATTCTTGCAAGTTGCCAAAAATCAGGGTGCTTCATTTTCTCCAGGATAAAACTATACTTCCGAGGCCGACCGAGGTCTTGTCATTAACAAAAATTGATAAACTAGGGACTTAGTTAACCATTGCAAAAAGAAACTTCTGCCTATACCTGCCTATATTGATTTATTTAACGAAATGGTAAAACCTACTAGGCAAAAAACAACCCAAAAATCTTTATTTTTAGTCCATGTTGAACAACATGTATTGAACAACATTACCAAAGCATACCTTAAGGGGCAAATGATAAATTGACTGCAAATATAACAAAAAGCATATAAAGCATGTATAAAAGCAAGTTGGTCTTGAGTCGAGAGAGTATCTCAGTAAAAATCAACGATTGCAGACCGAATTAAACGGTCAACCGACATGAACAAGCTAAATATTCATATAAGCGAACATTTGTTTGCCAATCTATTATATATTTGTACATGCCTCATTGTTTGTGTGTCCTTTCCACATATTCCTAAAAGTGTGCTTTAAAAATGACGTATTAATAATGAACACATTGCTAAATCAATCATGATTTTTTCTGGATAGTTGGAATGATTGATTATTTAACACAAAACTGTAAACTATTTCATCATGATTTTTTGCAAATGTTGAGCTAATGTATTGCGCTTTAGTTATTTACTTTGTTCTATGTACTGATTTACATCGATCAAAAGATACAAAACGTTTTATAAAAAAAATTCCTGTAATTTCCAACATCGTATAAAGTTGAAATTGATATATGGGCGTTGGGCGTGGCACTTGCAATTTTTATATAGTTGAGGACTCAAATACAATCTCTACTAGCGATTTGTAATAATATAAGTGCTAAATTCAGAAAAATGTTAAGATTTTTAATTTGAGGTTATGTGGAAAGTAGGCGTGTTAATGGGCGGATTTAAACAAAATATTGGTTTTTAGCTAATTAGGCGAAATGAGTGATATGTACAAAATTTCAAAGCCCTAGCTCAATTCCTTCTAATTTTTGCCGCGTCTTGTGTGAAAATATTCCACTGTGCGACGTGGCAAATTCGTAACCGTCCTCAGGTAATCCTACAGAAGGCTCTGAGCAAGTTGGTTAAATGGGCCATACACAGCGGATCGGGCGTTAACCCAAAAGAGACAGAATTGGTTCTTTTTACTAGGATGAATAATGTCCCACATGTGGACTCTCCTCCTCGATAAATGGAACAGATCTAGTCTTTTCTGAAAGTGTAACATTTTTAGAAATAATTCTTGATAGGAAACTGTTAGTCCGACTTAACGTACTAGAACGTGTAAGGAAGGCCAACATCGCCCTATATTCCTGCAGGAAGGCCGTAGGGTCGACGCGGGCCGCTCTCCTAAAATCGTCCATTGGATATATATAACAGTAGTTCGTCCAATACTATTATACAGCATACGGTTCAGAGAACTGCCCGCCTGTGCATAGGCGGAGCCTTAAGTACTACAGCGACTGAATCCCTACAAGCCCTACTCCAAAAACAGCCGATTAATATTGTGGCGAAAAAGTTGCAACCAGAGCGGCACTAAGTTTAAACTGCCTATCAATGTGGAGGAACAAGAACTACGGTCACATGAGGTTATCAATGTGTAGTGCCATGGTAACCAACCGAGTGGACCATATACCAACAGTGTACAACTTCGAGAGGAACTACATCACTGTGATACCAGCCAGTGATGAATGGGTTGGCAGAATACCAGGTAATAGAAACCATCTACACTTCTGTACGGATGGTTCGAAGCTTGATGAAATGGTTGGCTTCGGAGTAAAGACTACCAGATACCTGCAGTGTGGAGGATAACGCTCACAGACTACCAGATACCTGCAGTGTATATCAAGTCGAAATAATGGCAATATGGGATGTCGCCAAGTGCCTGAGTCGCAACATAGTAACCAACAATGGCGCACAGTGGGAGGAATTCCAAAAAAGTCGCCGCCTGTCGTAGCGAACGGACGTGTTATCGCAGAGCGGATAGTTTTTAACCTATTACGCAATACCTATTCACCTACATACTACGCAACCACGTGGTTTGTTGTTTTTGAAGCGTAGGTTGAAATGGAAAACCCCGTTCCGGCGACAAGCGTTGATTCACTCACAAGTCATGTGTCGTCGTTATCGAACAATCGTGAGCATGCAACTTCTACGAGCTTTGGTGCCTTGGATCCCGTAGTCGAAAATGAAACAAGAGCACATCCAGCCGCAGGCAAAACAAATGATAAGACAGATGAAGCAGAATCCAGCTGGAGCTCTAAGCAACCCCAGCCTTTAAAAGCCAGTGGCGACTCTGAATCATCAAATGAAAACAATATCACTATTGTTGCTAACTCAAAGAGACTGTGTGAAGGAAACTGAATAAGTTGAACCGACAGAACTTATTACGGAATGAACCTGACAATTCTACCTGCAACACAAACATAGAGGCCACTAAAAGAGTCAGGTCTCCCGAAGAACATAGCGCTGTGAAAGTGACTAAGAAAAAAGGCCTCGCCGTCTTCCAGTAATTCGGAGAAGCCTAAACTAAAAACACAAAAAGAAGTCTATAGTCTGGACGGTAACTTTGATCGAGTAACGCAGGTCAAGTCAACCAAATCATCCGTTAAGGATGAGGCTTTAAACAAAAAGACTCTACAGACACGGACAAATCAATTGGCCATAAAGAAGGGTAAGAAGCCACCATCTTATTCTAATATAGCTAAACAAAATTTTCGAGACGATCTATGCTATGTCATAATTGATAGCAGTAGTGCATCTGGCAGAATCCCCGAAGACCAAAAGAGTAACTTCGAATATGTGATCTATACGAGGGTAGCGGAGTACGTCCTCGAATCTAAGGATGAACCACCAATCGAAGTAATGAGTTGCAAGTTTGAGAGGGGTGTTTTGATGCTAAGGCTGGCATCACAACGCTGCGCTGGTGTCCTCGAAAAATTTGTGGATAGCTTCCCCTCACCTTAGGATGACGCAAAGCTAAAATTGGTAAAGAAAAGCTACATTCCTGAACTCATAAAAACGACCCTATATGTTAAGGGATGTCCCAGTAAGTTCTCATCAGAGTACATACTCGACATCATTGGAAAAGAGAATTCTAAACTTTCCGTTCTATAGGAAGGATGATACCGAGGGTACACTCCTCGTGTTGGGCATAGACCCAGAATCTAAGAACAATCTTGTCATGGCGAAGGGCATGGCGTACTTCTTGATCTGGACAGTCTTTTTCAAAATTGCAAAGGTCCCGATTTGTCTGAAATATAATGTCTGAAGAGGCAAACACTGGTAGTGAACGGATGGAGACAAGTGAGACACTGCCAAAAACTGATGTCGAAGTAGTCAATAACATCACCAGTTCGCCAGTAGTACCGCCACTTTTGCAGGAAGTTCTCAGCAAAGGTTGTGATCAAAATAAAAAGAGCCACAAAACGATTCAAAACAATGAGGCAGTGACAAAAAATAACACCGCCTCCCAAAATTGTCGACTGGAAGATGGTGTAATAAGTAGTGAACGAAAGGAGGAGAATGACCCACTACCAAAAAATGAGGGAGTGCCACCAGATAGAATAGACTCCCAAAAGAAACTTTTACTAGAAAGACCATGAATGAGGTCATCCAGATAAACCTCCACAGGATCGAGGCAGCATCCAACGCTCTGATGGACATCATAAATAAAGGCAGGGTTCATATTGCTTTGATCCAGAAACCATGGACAACTAGCAACAAGGTTACTGGATTAAAACATGTGAACTATAACCTTTCTACGCCAACACTGGTACTCGTCCAAGGACTTTATTTTGTGCCATAAAAACTTATGTTTTATTTTCTCTTCAGACGCAACGGTGCAGAGGCAAGGTAATGGAAATATGTACCTGTCGTCAATATATCTGCCATTCGATGAGCCGATATTGCCACCTACGTCGGAATTACAACGTCTGGTGAGGGAATCCAAACACACAAGTAATGAGTTATTAGCTGGGTGTGACGCCAACTCCCATCATATCGCTTGGGGTAGTACTAACACAAATAAAAGGGGACACGCCCTTATAGAATTTTTGAATACAAATAACCTCATACCTCTTAACATAGGAAACACTACAACCTTTATTAAAAAAATTATAGAAGAAGTATTAGATAACGATATATTCAGAAAATCTTATTGATGAGATCCATGAGTGGAGGGTTTCGGATGAACACTCCTATTCAGACCACCGTTATATAAGGTTTAAAATTGCAAGGCCACCGCCAAAACCAATAAGTTTCCGTAATAAGGCTAATAACGACCAGACTAATTTCGAAAATCATAGAAATCGATTGTGACAGCCTACACGCGATTATCTATATGCAGAAGACCAAAACCAATAAGTTTCCGTAATAAGGCTAATAACGACCAGACTAATTTCGAAAATCATAGAAATCGATTGTGACAGCCTACACGCGATTATCTATATGCAGAAGACATTGATATCAATGTGAAGAAGATTACCGAGGCTCTTGTAAAATCATTCGGAGATAGTTGCCCACTTCGAGAAGGAAATCTGCCTATGAGAAACCCTGGATGACAGGACAAATTCGCTCGATTGGCAAAGATGTCCGCAGACTTTACAACAGAGTTCGACGTAAAAAACAATCAGTATATTGGGACGACTACCACAGAAGACTCAAAGAATACAATAAAATTATTAGATCGGCGAAACGTAACTCCTGGAGGCTTTTCTGTGAACAGGTAGACAGCGGTAACAGCATGTCTAAAATTTAAAAGTTCCTCTCAATAACTTATGTCCAAACCGAAACACTGGTAGATGACACGGGTAAAAGGATGGAAACTATAGATGATACCGTAAGGCTCTTGATGAAAACTCATTTTCCGACTGGTAATGCTGGACCAACGGAGGAACATTTACAGAATGAAAATGTATTGCATCACGTACCTATTACAGATATAACAGATGGTATGGTTAAAGAAGCGATAAAAAGTTTCTCTCCCTTTAAGGCTGCGGGACCGGATGGAATATATCCAGCACTTCTGCAGAATGAGGTGGATCTGGTAACAACTCATCTGGCTGGAGGGATCACTGTATGCCTAACCCATTATTATACCACAAACAGCTGGCAGAATCAATGGTGGTCTTCATACCAAATCCTGGCAAGGTGAGTTATATGACCCCAAAGGCTTATCAACCCATTAGCCTAACTTCTTTCCCGTTAAAAACAATGAACAAATAATTGATAACATGGTCAAAAGTAAAATAGCGGATATCAGGCTAAAATTCAAACAACACGCCTATGAGGTAGTGTACCACATAGAAGAGTCCTTCAGCAAAGAAATGTATACACTTGCTGTTTGCATAGACATTGAGGGCGCATTTAACAATGTACAGACCGATACACTTATCCAGTCCTTAGACGAGTTTCAGGTTGACCGGGCGCTGAAAAACTGGATCAACAATATGCTAAGGAATAGGTGGATTATTTGTGGGTCATATGACGTAAAAATTAGAGACAAGGTAAATCGTGGTATACCTCAGGGGGGCATTTTATCGCCTCTTCTATGGGTTACGACGATACACAGTCTCCTAAAAGCCCTCAACAATGAAGAACTTAAACCAGTCTGTTATGCAGACGACGTTATAATACTTCTAAGGGGCTTTCATCCAAATCTATTATGCAGAAGAGCTGAAGAGGCACTTAACATAGCATATAACTGGGCACAACCAAGGGGATTAAATGTTAACCCAGACAAAACAGAAATATGTCTATTTACAAGGAAAACGAAGATCCCACGTTTTACCCCGCCTCGATTCCTGAATAAGACAATTGCTATAACTAAAAAGGTAAAATACTTGGGAGTAACCTTGGATCAGAAACTGTACTGGAAAGATCATCTTGAAGAAAGAGTTACAAAGGCACACAGATGTTGGTCGTTGTGCAGAAGAGCTATAGGTTTAAAATGGGGACTACGTCCAAATATGACTCACTGGCTTTACATGAGCGTGATTAGACCAATAACCACCTACGCCTGTGTGGTATGGTGGACATCAATGGACAAGAAGTGCAACGTTATACCTTTGCAAAAAATTCAACGTATGTGCTGTCTAGGCATAAGCGGGACATTTAGAACTGCACCAACAAAAGCGTTGGAGACTATACTGCACATCCAACCAAAAGACATCCGTATAAAGTATGAGGCAGCCCTCACAGCAAGACGTCTACAAGTGATGGGTGAATGGATAAATCGAGACCACAAGTCGTACCATCAGAAGATTTTAGAATCTCTAGTTGGTCACATTCAAACGCCAGAAATCTTCGACCGCATTCCTGAAGGGCGGCTTACATCTACCTGTGATTCGTTTGTGCCAGACAGACGCTCCTGAGAAAATGGAACTTTGGCCCATGTGCCAGTGGGAACCAGCTGCTACACGGATGGGTCCAAGCGAGGAGGAAGGACGGGTCTGGGACTTTTTATTGATGAACCAGAAGTCGAACTTCAATTCCGCCTCTCTGACCATAACACTGTATTTTAAGCAGAAGTTCGAGCAATCACGGAGTGTGTGAACTGGCTCAGTAACACCACAAAGCCTAAATGTGCCACATCTTCACAAATAGCCAAATGGCGATTAGAGCAATAACATCGGGAAGGGTAAAATCCAGAACTTTTTAGTTGGCCTGTAAAAGAACGATAAACGATTACTCAGCCCATGGTCAACTGCGTATCTGCTGGGTACCAGGACACAACGGAGTGATTGGAAGTGAACGGGCAAATAGCTTGGCTTCAAAGGGCAGAGAACTTTGAGTAATAAACTTGGAAAATTGGAAACCTTTCGAAGCCACGAAAAATGAGCGGAAGCACTTGGCGGTGATGGCTCAAAAAACTTTGTGGAATAGCGCAACAGTAGGAGCAACTACAAAGATGCTGTGGGGTGACCCAAATGAAAGGAATACAAAAAGTCTTCTGAAACAAAACAAGATCGATATTAGTAAGATGATGAGTGTTCCAACGTGACACTTTGTCGATTGTCAATTCCAAAAATAATAAATAATAAGATATGTCATCCCGGAGCGAGTTGTCAGGTACGAACGAATAGAATTTCAACGAGTAGAGGCCCAACTATAACATGCATAAGCAATTCCGTACGAAATGTGCGTTTAGTTTCGCACCCTGCTTAAGCAAATGGGAACTGAGAGAGAGCGAGAGAACTCAACGAAAAGTTCACTTAAGTACATTATAGTTTGGCACATACGATTTCATGCATTCGCACAGTTGCTTAAGCTAGCTTATGCATATTATAGTTGGGTCTTATGACTTCAAAGAGTGAGTTTTTCCGCGGATTTCGGACCAATTTTCCCGAATTTTTTGAAATTATCACAAATAAAAAATTAATATTAATCGATTAGTACAAAAAGGGTTAAACTATGTCGCGGAACACTGTTTTTTTTTCGCAAAAAAAATCTGTACAAAGTCTGGAAGGCCTACATTAGACCATTTATTATTTTTTCGGTACTGATTTCCGGGCCGAAAAAATTTCCATTTGACCTACAAACCTCCAATAAAAAATTTGGTGCCGATTGGATAACGCTAAGGTCTGCCCAAAGTTGTTTGAAAACACAAAACTCACTTTACATGAACAAGATTTGGGTTTTTATCAAATGTCACATGTTCAAGTAATTAAAAAATATTTTCTTAGCATGAAAAGTTTTTAAATGATCTTTGAATAAAATGTTCTTTCTTACAAGTCGTAAACAATCAAAATCGACCGAGAAACGAAAAAGTTACAGCAGTTTTCATTTGAATTTTACGTCATGACAGGGCTTGCATGCACACCGACATGGCCTCTATTCAATCACAATAAAAAATAGATCATGCTTGTGCATGCATGAAAAAAACAACGGATTTGCATGATAGTTGATTTTTCGCATCAGTCTGACATTTTTCTACTGGATAAATAAGAAAACATAAGCAGAACATTGCAGCGCTCTATACGGCCATGCAACTGGGTCGTTTACAGAACGCGCTCTGCCTCCAGCCTAAGTGAATTGAGAAAGGGACAGCTTCGCACAAAATTTAATTATTTTGTCTCCAGACCGACCACATCCAAAATGGTTACTAGATCCAGTGATAAATTTCGCACCGTAGAATCATTTGGGCATGTATCACATACAATATCTGGAGCCAAACTGCCGTCAAACAGACAGATATTTCATGATGTGATAACTGTAATGTATAATGCTGCGACGCCTCTGACCACTGTTGGTGAGCTTGTGATTAATCGATCTACACATCAAAATTTTTGGGCGCCCCCAAAATCCCGGCTGGTACTGGAGAAAAGATGGCCAAAGTCGTTCATGATACACTCATCAAATACAGGTCAAAACACTGGATCGTGCATTTTGTTGCAGAACAAATTAGATCAAAATTAATCAAGTTCCCATGTTCTCATCACATGATGGAGATAGTATTTAAACATGTGTTTGAGGTTAAACTTCGTCGACTTGTGGTCCTGAAGTGCCTATTTTTAATCGTTTTGCTGCCGTTTTGGTAAGTCTCGACCACAAACGCTCAAAAATAAGTAATGCTGACTGCGAAGTCATTAAGAAATTCTGCATTAAACAGCTAAATGAAACACAAATCTGAACTGATTACAAGGAACTATTACAATTAACAATAATGTTTCTTGGTGGTGTCGGCGATAACTTCCGAACACCTGGTCCAACATCCCACGAAAGGTTCATGGAAAAAGGCATTTATGCCTTAAAAATATACCTATTTCTAGAGCAGTTTGTATTGACAAAACGAGAGTCCAGTGGGCGTGGTTTACATGCAAAATGCCATACGAGCACCAAATCAAGATATACACTTGTTGAAAGACAAGATGTGTCTGAAGCGGTTTTGAAGAAATGGAAAAAGCATTTGTGGTATTTGGCCCTAGAATCAATGGATTTGGCATTTTTCGATTCGGATGTTTCACTCGAAGATAAACGAAAAACGGTTAGGCATCTGCAATCAACAGAGCCCGTCGTAAATCTGGAAAACGATCGAAAATTCTCCGACCCGAAACTATTGCTGTGTAATAATTTGAGCGATTTCGTCTCATACAAAACCAAACATTTTTTCGGTGCTTTTGGATTGAGTATTGAATTTTTAAAGCATGACCCATCCTTTTGGGAAGATTATCAAGATACTCTCGATGTTTGTCGTAATCTGTTTGTTGTTAACGACACTGCTGAACGCGGTGTACAATTTATGAATGATTACAACAGAATACTTACGAAAGACGAAGAACAAAATCAATTTATATTACAGTGCATTGAAGAATATCGTAGAAAATGTCCCTCACATAACAAGTCAGATCTAATATAATATTGAATTAATTGTATTTTGTTGTTTTTTCACCGATCTTAATATTTAAAAACTATTTATTAATTAATAATACAAAGAAATGTAATTTTACTTATTTAAACATACGATTTTTGAATAAAAAAATATTTCCTTTTGGTTTGAGACCATATGTTCCATTTACTTTCTGTCTATTCCAAGAAAGTAATAGAAACAAATACAAAAATTGGTAGAGAGTTTAAATTGCTTGGTAGAATTGACTGCAGTTTCGATAGACACCACTCTATCATCTTCAGAATTCAGTAGCAATAGTGTATGTCTTTAACTTAAATCAGCTGAAATACTTGTTGAAGCAGTAAATTGCATTTAACAAGAACTGCTAACCAAACCCGTATTTTGCCGAACTAAGTCAACATACTAAAACTCTCATACCAATACATTTTTGTTTTTTGCTTGGGTTCGCATCGCGAACCACGAAAACAAATGTAGTTTTGTCAACGGCTAATGCCGACGTCATCGTACCTCATGTGTTTGTATGTGTTGTTGTTATTTATTGTTGGTCTGTGCTTTTCTTATTCAGTCAGAATTTATCTTTTGGTTTGAGACCATATGTTCCATTTACTTTCTGTCTATTCCAAGAAAGTAATAGAAACAAATACAAAAATTGGTAGAGAGTTTTAATTGCTTGGTAGAATTGACTGCAGTTTCGACCAACAATAAATAACAACAACACATACAAACACATGAGGTACGATGACGTCGGCATTAGCCGTTGACAAAACTACATTTGTTTTCGTGGTTCGCGATGCGAACCCAAGCAAAAAACAAAAATGTATTGGTATGAGAGTTTTAGTATGTTGACTTAGTTCGGCAAAATACGGGTTTGGTTAGCAGTTCTTGTTAAATGCAATTTACTGCTTCCACAAGTATTTCAGCTGATTTAAGTTAAAGACATACACTATTGCTACTGAATTCTGAAGATGATAGAGTGGTGTCTATCGAAACTGCAGTCAATTCTACCAAGCAATTAAAACTCTCTACCAATTTTTGTATTTGTTTCTATTACTTTCTTGGAATAGACAAAAAGTAAATGGAACATATGGTCTCAAACCAAAAGATAAATTCTGACTGAATAACAAAAGCACAGACCAACAATAAATAACAACAACACATACAAACACATGAGGTACGATGACGTCGGCATTAGCCGTTGACAAAACTACATTTGTTTTCGTGGTTCGCGATGCGAACCCAAGCAAAAAACAAAAATGTATTGGTATGAGAGTTTTAGTATGTTGACTTAGTTCGGCAAAATACGGGTGTGGTTAGCAGTTCTTGTTAAATACAATTTACTGCCTCCACAAGTATTTCAGCTGATTTAAGTTAAAGACATACACTATTGCTACTGAATTCTGAAGATGATAGAGTGGTGTCTATCGAAACTGCAGTCAATTCTACCAAGCAATTAAAACTCTCTACCAATTTTTGTATTTGTTTCTATTACTTTCTTGGAATAGACAGAAAGTAAATGGAACATATGGTCTCAAACCAAAAGATAAATTCTGACTGAATAACAAAAGCACAGACCAACAATAAATAACAACAACACATACAAACACATGAGGTACGATGACGTCGGCATTAGCCGTTGACAAAACTACATTTGTTTTCGTGGTTCGCGATGCGAACCCAAGCAAAAAACAAAAATGTATTGGTATGAGAGTTTTAGTATGTTGACTTAGTTCGCCAAAATACGGGTTTGGTTAGCAGTTCTTGTTAAATTCAATTTAATGCTTCCACAAGTATTTCAGCTGATTTAAGTTAAAGACATACACTATTGCTACTGAATTCTGAAGATGATAGAGTGGTGTCTATCGAAACTGCAGTCAATTCTACCAAGCAATTAAAACTCTCTACCAATTTTTGTATTTGTTTCTATTACTTTCTTGGAATAGACAGAAAAGTAAATGGAACATATGGTCTCAAACCAATAAATTCTGACTGAATAACAAAAGCACAGACCAACAATAAATAACAACAACAAAAATATTTCCCCTATAAAGTGTGTTCTCAATTTTGAATGAACTTTGGGCAGACCCTAGGGTTATCCGATCGGCACAACAATTTTTATGGAAGTTTTGTAGGCCAAATGGAAACTTTTTCGGTCCGGAAATCAAAGATCGCGGCAACTTTCACTTTTTGCATCATGTACTATAAATGGTCTA